>CM067220.1:88170261-89370261 GCA_034190945.1 Octodonta nipae | reverse complement strand
TGAAAGTTGATATCAAGAGTAGTCCATAAAAAGAAATGACATGGTTTGAGAATGGCCAACTTAAATAAGAGAACGGAAAATATTGTGGAAACTTGAACGATTCCTGTCCCTTGTATGACATGACAACTTGCAAACCTTATGCCAACTTTTTTGGTGGCCTACTCTCGATATCAACTGTCATTCTTTCGCTTGGCAAAAGAGAGAAAACCGTGACCATATTGTTACGTATCCTTACAGGATTACGTCCTCATCTCAACCTTTTAGTATTTTTATGCTTAGTTGCATCATAGAATTCATTAATAAACGAAGCGAGAAAATAGTCGTTTGAAATCCATCTCCATCTGACCGTGTATTTAAGGTAAATATACAAGGAGGTCAAAAAGGAAGAAGTTCGGGGATTAACAGAACACTCCGCGATATTACAAGAAATAACTAAAAATAATAAGAATATTTTTGTAACACTAGTTTTAATTAAATGTGGAAGTAGTTTCTGGAAAATAAATATTAAAAATATTCAGGAATGCATATGACAAAATTACTAGTTTGAATTGAATTTTATTTATTTAAAAAAGATACTCATCATATATCGACCCATAACAATTACCGACGAAAGAGTCGTATTAAACAAATGTTTTCCATTATTTACTAATAATATTCAAGGTTCAAACTTGTTTTGTAAACGTTTATTATGAAAAAAAATCCAATTTCCTTGCCCCAGTTGTACGTCCCAGACGATTGTAAGTTTCCTCAATTATCTGTCTGATCCATTATTATGAGCAATTCTGAATTCTGCGCCTTCTAGAATACTGTTACGATTAATGGAGATGTGAAATAAAAAAAATACAAGATTTTAGACGTACACAGTAATGAAAAACTGTGCAGTTTTTTTGAACATAACTTGGATATTAGGGAAATTTTATGAACAGTTTGCCCAGTTCCGAGAACTAAACAAAGTATAATGAAGAATAATTCGAGCATTGCGATTCAGCGAGGAACAAGTGCTGCAAATCTCCTCGAGGAAAATCGAAGTAGGAAAATATTGCTGAAAAGACGGAAATTTATTCTTCTTTCGACGAAAATAGATTTTAAATGGTAATGTTCATAGGCGAATTCTAATGTCTGATATATTCGATTTTATACTTGCAAATTGAAACAATGAAAGATCAATACTCCATTTTTTTGTCTCTTGGTAACGGCTTCCTGCATGTATAAGCAAGCAAGCACTTTCATTGCTAGAAGAACTATTTTAACTCTATTCAAGAAGAATTTAAATCGATTTCATACATTACCGTCATTTGGGGTGAAGTTGATCATAGACAATAATTTACGGTTTACAAACAATGACTTCTTCACATGAATATAAATTAAACTAAACTATTCAACTTGTCTTTTAAATAGCGAGAGCAGAACATACCCGAATGCCATGATTATTGCGTTGTTGTTTGTTGTGTTGATACTTTTTATACATCTTGTACTCTTCATTATTTTATTTCAGCCGGTTGTATGTTTACGTGTTATTTTTATCAAAACGATTAATTAAAAAGGTTTCTTAATTTTTTCTCTTTGGCGGCGTAAAATGGATTTTATCACATTGCCCCACTTCTTTAAATCTGATCAGCCCGATTGGAATCATTCTCTGCATGGTGGGGGCGGGTCGATTCAAATGAACCATCCTCATCTTACCTCTAGGATTCCGGCTAATACGATAAACAAGATCATTGATTCTCTTGACTACTTCGTATGGACCATCTCAGGTTGGTGTGAGCTTTGGAGATTTGCCTTTGCTCGGCTTTGGGTTATACAGCCAGAGTTTGTCCCTCTCTTGGAATCCGACTAAATTTGCCTTGAGGTCATATCGTGTCTTCATCTGATCGCTGGTGGCCAACATCTGTGTTCGGAGTAGTGCGTGTATTGCCAGCATGTTCTGTCGGAGTTGGTCGGCATAATCGTTCACTTCTTGGGACAGTTCTTCTGATGAGCCAAAGTCCAAATCACAAGGTAATATCAGCCCCTTCCCGAATAGTACCGGCTGGAGTCAGTCCTGTGATGTTAAGTACAGCTGAGCGATAGGCCAACAGGAAAAGAGGAATATTCTTATTCCAATCACGGTGGTTATTGCTGACGACCTTGAATAGATGGTGTTCCAAGGTCCTGTTGATTCTTTCCATCATTCTGTCTGACTGTGGATGCAAAGATGTGGTTTTCGTTTTCTTAATTCCTAAAATTGTATGGATTTAAAGTTACGCCTACTCAATAACTGTTGTACCAGCATTGTATAACATATGCCTCAGGCCATTTGTTCCTCCTCGCAGACTCGGGAAATGGACGGCCGACATCAATGTCAATTCTCTCAAATAGGATGCCCACATTGTATTGCTGCATTCTGTGGTTGATCCGGGTCTTCGGGCCCTTACTGGCTGCGGCTTACCGATATCTAGCTGTGACGTCCAGTAGTACCGTTAGCATATTATTTATGATATTATTCATGTCCAGATTATCTCCGGTAAATCCACTGTGTACTTCGATCAGAACGGCGCGTACCTTTTTCATTGGGACTACCAGTCGGGACTTGGATTCTCGACTGTCATTGCTTTCCTAAATTCTCTTAAACATTCCACTCTCAACTCTCAGGGAGACCCATTGGGCCCATAACGATTTCAGGATGCCGGAGTATCGAGCTACCTCGTCCCATCTTGGCCTGGGTGCCCCTCTTCTTGAGTGCCAGGATTCCTGGATGCCTTGTTCCGTTGTCCAATCTTCATTCGTCTCTACGCGAACCTGTCGAATGCAGATACCCTCTCGCTGTTCTGTCTTAAGAAAATGTCTGCATTCCGCTCTAAAGGGTCTTCTTGACAACGCATCGGCATTATGATGCAGACGGCCAGCACATAAATCGTATTGCTGTAATTTCTCCATCCACCTGGTCAGTTGTCCTTCCGGTGTCTGTCTCGTGTTCAACAGCCAATTGAGGGAGCCATGAGTGGCTGATTGGTTCGGATTAGGAAATGACGACCATATTAGATATTTGTGGAAATGGTCTACAGCCCTGATTATTGCAAGAAGTTCTTTCTGGTAATACAATAATTCCTTTTCAGTTTCGAGAATCCGCGGCTGTAGTACTCGATCATCCTCTCTCCAGCTTCTTGCATCTGGCATATGACGGCCCCCAAACCTGTGTTGCTGCCGTCGGTGTCTAAGATAAACATGTCGGACTGTGTAGGAAATGCTAGAATTGGGCTGGAACATAGTGCCGCCTTCAGTCGTCTGGATAATATTTTACAATCCCGATTCCAACGGAAGGTCTCTTTCTCAGTGATATGCCAATGTAGAGGTGCGGCATTGGTGGCAAGTCCCTCAACAAATCGTATGTAGTACGAACAGAGCCCCAAAAAGCAAAGACAAACATGAACTACGCATGCTTGTCACATGGGACTGGCCAACCACGAATGGATTCTATCTTGTCTTCGTTTGTGCGGATTCCTGACTCTACAACCTGCAGGATTGCTTTCTAGCTGCCCTTGAATAATTTGTTACGTTCGACCGGGAATTCTGGTTGAGGATTTTGCTAAAATGTTTATGGTCGCTGGGCTGTTGACAGGCATGTATACTTACGTGTTGTTTTTATTGAAACGATTAATTTAGAAGGTTTCTTGATTTTTTTCATGAAAGTGGCGTAAAATGAATTTTATAACAATGTTTTATGGAACTATGTTCAAAATACACGGTTCAAATTCAACAAGATTTTGTTCTAAAATATACAGGGAGCAGATAACTATTACATTTCGTAAATATCGATTTCCGTCCCAAATAAGTAAGCAAGTTTACCGTCAAGGTGGTTAGTATTAGGACTTGGTAAAATGGCTATCATTTTACGAATGTCAGCTACTAATGCATCAAATTTTTGTGTGTTATAGCTAAGTTTTCAACCTGATGTTTCCGTTCTAAAATAAATTACGTAAAAAAGATTTTTAAGTTAAAGGGTTTTATTTAAAATTAAGACAATATTCATGCTAATACTGCAGTAAAAGCTAAAAAATAATTTGGTAGGTTCTAGGTACCATTCATCATACTACTTTCATCATCAATCAATCGCATTCATCAGACAAAATAATAAAATCATTGGGCGTTGGTACTTAGAACCTATCGAATTATTTTTTAGTTTTTAGTACAGTATTAATATTAATATTGTATTAATTTTAAATAAAACCCTAATGCCACACAGTCTTCCACACAATACAAAAGTCAAGAGACTCTTTCATTTGATACCCATATTGATGTAGTTGATAAAGAATATCGTTGGCTAAACTACAAACTTGCTAACTCCATATTTGATGAAATTTCAGATTTTTGCTCCATTGAATAAACTTATCCTCAATCTACCGCTTAGTAAACAATATAACTCCACATAAATGTTAAATATTTCAAAATCGTCTATCACGTAAAGCAGATAACTCCAAAGAGTAAAATGTCAACAACGCAAAACGTCTAATTCGCGCGTTATCGGTCATTTTACATAATAGTTAGATAATAACAGTGTGTAAGTGTTCGCTTGTTTTTATTAAAATAACTGAGAAAACTGTTAAGGGATTGGTGTTAAAACATTTGTTAGCAGTCAAATTAAATAAGTTATTATATCAAACATTTTCAATTTTATTAATTTCATAAATATTACTAATATTAAAGTTGTACTTGGAGTTAGCTGCTTTACACGATTTCATACCGACTATATTTGGAGTTGGCTGGATATTTCATATGCATTTGCTGACTGCATTATTCGTTGTTTAATCTATTTTATAGTTATTTAAAAGATTTTTAGGAAATTATTATAAAATATTGTTAAGTTTTTAAAACTTATTTTATTGTTTTTTATTACTATTGATTGACTAAGGTAGCTTCTATTTTATTTCAGTTTTGTCAAACAAAATGACATCATGTTTACGCAAAATTCTAGAGTTAGTTTTTGAAAACAAGATATTAACCAAAATATCACTCTCTCATTACTATCTCAATTAGAACAGAATTCTGACTGCACGAATGCTTTACCTATATGACAATCAAGTCTCGAAAAAGAAATCAGATAGTATATTTAGACAACGATGTTGAGAGTACACATACATCATCTATTACTGTTATTGACGGGAGTCATATCTCCTTAATTGCAGACTCTTTTGTATCTACAAGATTTCATAATAATGTCATCATTGAAGAAAGTAATAAAGAATTTTTTCACTTTACTTTTGCCAATAAAAATGACAAAATGGCATACTCAACTTACGCATAAAATGATAGTCTGGATCAGTGGCGACTGGTGTGTTATGAATTATTGGGATTCAAAGATGCAACAAAACAAAGCATAGCTTTGCTAACACTACATTTATTTTTTATTAATTAAAATATTCGTCTACTTTCTTCGAAAGCGAAATGTTCAATGACCTTTTTATTAAAGTCTGACATTGATAGAATATATTTTTTTCAAAACTAAGCACAGAAAGAGAATTTAGCCAGTCCTGAGACATCGTATTTCTAAGAAACGTTTTAATCCTTTACTCCAGTTTCCGTCCAAATTGATTCCCCGCCATAAATAATGCAAGGAAAACAAAATAATGTATTGATGCTATTACATCTACGCAATTTGTTTTGAAACGATTTATTATTGTTTTTAATAGTCAATGTTAAAGTTAATACTCATTTTCACAGTTATGTAAACACACACACACACACTGTACATTAAATATTCTTTCATAGACTACGAGGACAAAAACAAAGCAACGAGAAACAGCCCATTACTCCATATAGTTTGCATTAACTATCTTCTATCTCACGCGCTAAGCGTGTTATATCGTATCTCATAGAAGCTATATAAGTTTCACCGTGCGCTAGCCGACGTATATGGTGATAAATTCTTTCAAGCGAATATAAGTCTTTATACAAGTTGGTATTGAACTGATATTTATTAAACATTTTGTGTTGAATTTTAACCTTATTAAAAGCTTACTAAATTTGGTGGTTCAGCGCACGAGTGCACTTGAGGGACAGCCGCCCCTGGTCTGGATTATTCTTTTTCACAAGGCCCGTTTAGAGATAGCTAAAGATACAATGTGCCTGAAAGACTTATGCAACATGGATTTTAGCCTCATTCAGAAATGGAGGTAGTGTTACCTGCTACATCTGAACATGTTCAGGATACATTCAACCCTGTTATCAGTGAGAAAAGTACAAATAGATTAAAGTTAGTACTGTATTCATGAGTTCTGATTCTTACCAAACGTCTGGAAAATCAACCACCAATCAGAAGAAGAAAAAGATGCCAAGTGGACAAAGTACATGAACAAGATAGGAAACGAAGACATCGTGGCTTAAATTATTTTGGAAGAAAGACGAATGGTGACTCTTGGGAAAAAGTTCCAAAACAACCCAGGAATCTGAAACAAAGATGTAAATGTAATAATAATAAATAATAATAAATGTAATAATAGAAAAGTAAGCAGTGTTATACAATGCATATATCGGAAAAGTAGCAGGAAAACTATTTTTGACGCATTTTGGAAGTTGACATGGAATGAGAAAAACGTATATATTGATGGTTTAGTTAAAGGTGTACCTACTAACCGTCAAAGAGCTATAGTGAGCCCGAATGTATCTAAAAGAACTTATGTTGAGGAAAGTGGTTAGTACTCAATTGGAAAAATAGAAATCGTAAACCTAAAGGCCATACTTAGAAATACAAAATAAAACTAAAAAAACATTTGAAAAGGAAAACGACTCTTTACATAATTTTCTTAATAGTCTACCTACGCTTTTTTGTCCCAAATCATCAACCAAAGGGTATCTCTTACCAGAATGATCATCAAAGTAAAAATTGTACAGGTTTTATGTATCTGTAAATCTCATAATATAGAACCTTTATCGATATGCTCATTCAATAATGCTTTGAATGGGAAAAAAATCTTTATTTTCCCTTAAGAAGGATAAATGCCACATATGCTTTTTCCACCAACTGGGAGACAAATGAAGACTATGATGCACATATGAAAAGAAAAGAAGAATCACGAATTGAAAAGCAGAAAGACAAGGAACAAGAAAAAAATATATTTTCCGTGGATCTTCAGTCAGTTTTGCTATCACCTCTACCAACCGTATCTAGTTTATACTATAAGACAAAACGTTGCTTATATAATTTTACCATATTTGATTTGCAAACCCATCATGTTTTTTACAACATAAGGAATGAATCTGAAGGGGTGCTTCACTCAAAAATATTTGCATCACTTTAGTTAAATTTATAATGGACAAAGTAATTCTTCGAATGAACGAAGGAACGCTCAACAAAAGAACTATTATTTTTAGTGTAGGGCGCACTTACCAAAATCCCAAAGTAACTAGGTTCGTTCCTACTGCAGAAATAACGGATTTAAAACCACTAATCTCTGTGGGCGGTAACAACTTATCGTCAGATAATTTTTTGGATCTTATTACTCTAAAATTTTTGCCTGATCATAGCGAATAGTTGGTCTTGCAATTAATAAAAACATGGTATAAAACTACAACGGTATATATTTCAATAAATAATTTTCTAATGCCTTGCTTAGAAAGAATGACAAACAATTAATAATTATGTTTACAGAAATAATTGTTACAACTAATCAAACTTGCAGTATGATGTCGAATTATACCATAAAAATAGTACCATCATTATTCAGAAAGTGATCACATTTGAAATTTTCATCAAGTATACCAGCAGTCCTTCTGGATATTTTAGTGTCCCAAAAAATGTTTCTTCATTATATTGTTGAAATGTCTCCTGTAAAAAAAACGAAATGCTTACAATTTGTTTGAAATTCAAGTTACTTTACCAAGATAATCATTATTTTGTTACTTGCTCCACATTTTCAAAGTCCAAATCATCATTCTCGCTCCCACTAGTATTTATGTTGTATAGCTAGGTAAACTTGAATCAATGTCGGAATCATTCGTTTTACTTAAGAAATATAAATAATACTTCATGTTACAATCTTACAATGTTACAAATGCTACCAGAGCACAACAAAACAAAGGCGATTACTGAAATAACCGTGCAATTACTGGTTGGCAATCGATCATCGATCTGATGGAACACTTGACGAACAGTACAGTGAACAGTTCGCTCTGAAGGAACAGTATTTTTTAGTTGGCAACATGCGAATCGGTAACATTATAATGTTATGAGCACGTCTAATACCGGTTGCTTATCGGTTATGTGTCTTATAGGAACAGGCACTATGTGTAATGCGTTACTGAACCTTGCTATTATCGAAAACATAATTATTAGGCAAAAGTTTCTAGAGGTAGGTCACACCTAGATTGAGTGTGATTCAATGCATGCGAAAATTGAAAAGGAACTTAAAAATGGAATAATTGAAATTAGTTAGTAAATTCAGGTATGCGGTTAAGCTAAAACAATCCTGAGCCTTTTGAGGTCCATTCTTTAAGCTATGACTTTTATAAATCATTTGATTTGAAGGTTTACGCTCCATTCAGTATAGACCTAATGGTGAAATAATTGAAACTGGATGATGAATGTGGACTCTTATACCACAAAGACAAACCAAAATTGTATCATTGGTGAATATAAATGAGTTACCCAAACTATATTCTGCTCGGTATAAAATTATGGAGATGAAGTTAGACATCTCCAGGAATTCAAACGCGTTATATCTGATGATTATTACCACATTATAATAACCTTCCTCATGAATAACTCATTAAAACTTGTGTAAATTTTTAAACCTGAAATAAAAAAATATTTAAATGCTTATTTAATTATTGATAAGTTATAAATAATAAACGTCTTACTCCGTAGTAATAAATAATTGTGTAATGCAAAACATCTATCTCCTAATATATAATATACGGCTTTTACTTATTCCAAAGCACACATTTTGCAACATAAGCCTTTTTGTAGAATTGAAATCCAAATTTTATAGGAGTTTTTGCATGCGCTCTAAAATATAATAGTTTAAGTCAACGATATGTAATCCGCCATTTTTTAGTGGCGGCCCTCCTTGATTTACAAGGACACAAAATGTATTAAATTGTGTTGTCATCAGAACTTAATGTTTGCGCCAAATATCAGATCAAATCCATCAACAGGAAGGGGGCAAGCTAAATAAAACCGTTTAATTATACTCCGGCGAAACAGCATCTTACTGTAGCCGGGGTCATCTTGTCAGTTTGTCTCCTCATTGTTAAAGAGGTTACTACCGGAACCATAATTTTTAAATATATTCTACCAAAGTCTTGAAATATCTAAACATATGTAAGGTTCTTTTTGAAACATGGTATAAACCAAATATTTACTGATATATTATAGTTGATATTGCTTATGATACAGCCTTTGCTTTCTCTTCAAGATTATGTTAAATTCCATATATCCTGAATACCTGAACACTTAATGAGAATTTGTGTTCTTTAATTAACTTCTTAATTAAAATCGAAAGTCAGTTTCTTAGTTGTATCTTCTGTAGTTTGTTATAATTTGAGATTATGTCAATACGAAGGATTCAAACGTGAAAAAGAAAATAAGTATGCCAACCCTTCAACGTTGCCACCAAAATCTGGGTATTGCCAACTGAGTACACTTCAGTTTGATCACTCGGTATTTGGTATAAAGCAGAAAAAAATATATAACACAATTTTGCTTTGTATAGTTCTTTCAATACAATGCCAACTTTTTGAGTAATTCGCGTGAAACCCTTTAATAACATGAATTTTTTGATGAAAAATTGATACTTTTAATCGCAAAATCTCATAATATATTTAGAAGGAACAACTTTATGGAACGTTTTTTGACTTTCTGTCGGTTTCAGTGATTAATCTGAATATAAAAATTTCCAGCCCCGAAATGGGGTACCAGATACTACTTCCTGTCTAAATTTCAGCCCCATGGATGAGTATATAAATAAATCGGAGTTTCTGGACTATATTGTTCACATCCTGAACTATTTTGTTCATATCTCATCTTGAATTTTCACCAGTAATTTTGTTCGATCTGGGGGCATATGATCTGTTTACGCTTGTCTTACGGTCATCAATATTCCACCTGATGTTTGTTTAAGATTTAAAAGTACATATTTTTAATGTTTGCCTCTGAATAACATGCACACAATCGTAGCTCGAATTATATTTGAATATGTTATTACATATGTAGTTTACACATTCCTATAAAAAATAAAATGGCAAAAAATACATACTGGAGGTATATAAGTTTGCAAAGGACAAGATAAAAATGGTCGTGAGAACTCACATATATATATTTGTATACACGGTTCTTTTGTTCTGATTGATAGTAGTGGCCTCTCAAGTTTGTATTTTTTAATTTCTTGGGAATAAGCCCCCACTTACTGGAAAGTATGTCTATTTCAAATACTGCAAATGCCTTAATGTCTAAATTAAAGAAACTAATCTAAGAAACTAATCTATATACTATTATAAAATTGTAGTTGTCTGTTTGTTTGTTTGTTTGTTACCTCATCACGTAAGAACTACTGAACTGATTTTGCTAAATCTTTTTTTGTTGCAAAGCTTATAGTTTTGACTTAAAATCATTTTTTCTCCCTACATTGACAGGAACGGTAGATATAGGGAAAAATCTACTACCATGTTCGGTAATACATACACAATTAGTCAACTGGTTCCACCGCATGCACCAAATTTTAGATACTTGCATCAGCTTAACTTTTATTCAAAATTCGGAATATGCCAATGTAACATGTTTCGATTTTAAAAAAATTCCAGCTGATATATCAAGTGTAACTAGAGGGTGTTCCATATATAAGATAGATAGAATTAAACGGATTTAAAAAATCTTAAAATAATGTTATATTAGGTAGCCCGTAAGTAGTTGCATATATACAATGTGGTTTAAATAAAGGGAACGTTATAGGGAGTGGTTCAAAAAAGATATATTGAGTGGACCATAAACAGTTGTATATACCAGGTGGTTGAAAAACTGCTCGAGTTGAATTATATTTATTGAGGGCGGATAACAAATTGTTATATTGTTAGGGTCAGAAGTAGTTGCATATACAATGTGGGTGAAATAAGGGTAAAATATAGATATTTGAATTTTCTTGAGCTATTATTATAGTTATGAAAAGGTTTGAAAAAAATGTTACAAGCAGTTGTTTATACAGGATGGTTGAAATATGAGATGGAGTGAAATTATAGTTTTTAGGGTAGTAAAAATTTTGTTTTATAACCACAAGTATTTCACAAGTTCATAAGTAGCATATTATAGGATGGTTGAAATATGTAGCAGAAGTATAATTACAGCTATATCTACAGATGGGTTTACAAAATATTATGAAAAATTTATCATCTACCACCTGTTTTATATACCGGATAGATGAAATATAGGGTGGCCCATAAGCAGTTGCATATACAAGGTTGTTGAAATATAGCGTGGAGTAGAACAATTATACAGTATGGGTAAAAAAAAGTTGTGATTCAAACAAGGTTAGAAAAAGTTGCAAATGAAGGATAGTTTAAATAAAGTGTGGAGAGAAATATTTTATACTATGCTTCAAAAATTATGAGGTAATAGCGTAGCTCATACTTAGTTGCACAGATAGGATATTTGAAATATAAGGAAGAGCAGAGTTAAGTAGTTTAATATTTAAAAATTGTTACATAGGGTGCCCCATAAGCAGTTGCAGTTTTGGTGAAATTTATTGGGAATTAATGGATTTATATTTATACAGGGTGTTATAGAAAATTTCAAACTGGGTGGCCGCCGATAAGTAGTTGCACATGCAATGTGGTTGAAATAGAGGATGGAGTAGAATTATAGCTAAACAGTGTGGATAACAAATGTTCGAAAGATAGAACATTAGCTGTTGCAAATATGCAATATCTGAAACATGAGGCGAAGTAAAATAGTTACACAGTGTGATTAAAACATGTTAGAAAAAGTTGCATACAAAGGGGCGGTTGACCCATAAGGTGGAGACAAATTATATTTACGATGATGGTTAAAAAATATCTCATAAATGGTTATATTTAGGGTAGTCCATAAGCAGTTGCATATATAAGATAGGTGAAATATAGAGTGGATCAGAGTTAAGTGTTTAAAAAATGTTATATTTGGTGGCCCCAAAGCAGACGCATATACAGCGTAGTTTAAATATTTGGTGGAAAACAACAACAAAAAATACACAATTTGACATTAAAATGTTAGACAATATGCACTGACGTAACTAAGAGAATTTAGTGCTAATTTGATATACCTATAAAGAGCAGCATATCAAAAATTCGAAAATCATGTAAATAACAAAGCTTCTTTCAAATTCAAAAAATTTGAATGAGATACAATTTTGAATGAAAAGTAATATGAAATATTAAAATGCATGAAAAATATAGAACGTGATAACATAATAAACAGAATTGTTACGAGAATTCATCCGACAGCTGGTGCAATCGGCAATCAATAAATTCGTGGCAGGGACATTATTCCGATAATTCTGGGAATCCGAAATGTTTCGTCTCTCAACAGGCCGACCGCTGCCGTTACTGGGAATTCCCTTAAAGCTTCCAGAACACATGAAAGAAGTTTCCCGATAGTTCGTTGACTTGCAAGAATAATTCCAAGAGAAATATATAAATACGGACAGATAGCGATGGGATTCATTCTGTTTTCGACGGTCGTATTGTGTAGTTGAGTTGTAAATAATTTCTGTGAATGTAAATTGTGTTAAAGTAGTGGAAATAAATTAGAGTGAGTTGGACTGTGTTTTTAAATAAATCCAAGAACTGAACAGAACCCGTGTGTGAAAATAAAACATTACAGTGGTGTCAGGTGTGGGGTGTATTTGCGGAACTTTAGAAGAGAAAAATAAATAGACTGACAATGTTTAAAACAGTGAATTTGGACCAATTTAAAGTGACGGACTTAAAAATAGAACTTGAGGAAAGGGATTTAGAAATTAGTGTGAAGAAAAGTGAATTAGTACAACGGCTACGAGATGGTCTAATAAATGAAGGTAACAATCCAGACATTCATTTGTTTTTTTTGTAGTACTGGGGACATGAGTATGCTATTGAAATAAATGGAGGAAAGTTTAAAAGAAACCTTACAAGATAAATTGCTAAAAAATTCTTAAAACTTGAAAGCGTCTTAAGAAGATAAATTAGTGGAAAATTCTAAGTCCTTAGAAGATAAGTTAGTAGAAAATGCTAAGACGCTAGAGGACAAATTACTAGAAAATTCTGAAAACTTAAAAGAGGCTTTAGAAGATAAATTACTAGAAAATTCTAAAGCCCTAGAAGACAAACTAATAGAAAATTCTAAAACCTTGAAAGAATACTTAGAAGCCCAATTACTGGAAAATTCTACATCCCTAGAAGAACATTTGAAAAACATGGTACAGAAAAATTCAGAAATGCTAGAAGAGAAAATAGTCGAGAATGAAGCTCAGATGGAAGAGCTAAAGCAGACAATGTTCGAAAATGAAACCCGTATTGAAGATCTGAAGCAGACGACGGTCAAATATGAAACCCGGATGGAAGAACTAATGCATACAATAGTTGGATGGAATGAAGGGCGAGATCACCAAAATAAAAGAGCAGGTAGTGGCAAGACAAAGGGGAGAAACTCCACCAAAAACCGAAAGCAGAAACAGTCTGGAAGTAGTGGATTCGTAAATTGGCCTTGAGGGAACAAGAAACAAAATGAAATCTCCACAATTTGAAAATCATCATTGACTAATTATCGGCGGCAATTCGAGGCGGCAGCTAAGTTAAACGGATGGTCGGCAGAGGAGAAGGCAGTCGCATTAACCCTAGCCTTAAGAGAGGACGCTACAGATATCTTACAAACATTGAATACCTCGGAGCAAGAAGACTACGATCAACTGGTCAAACATTTAGAAATGAGGTATGGACAAACCCGTTAGGGGCATGTTTATCACTCCCAACTGAAAAATCGCCACCAGAGATCGAATGAATCCCTACAAGAGTTCGAAGCTGATATTGCCCGTCTAGTTCGCCTTGCCTATCCAGCCACACCGGAAAATGTGATAGAAAGGTTAGCAGTACGAGCGTTTTTGGATGGACTGCGGGAGAACGAAGCCAGACAAGCTTTATCACTAGCTCGAGCGCTAGAATTCGAGGCTGCGAAAAATACCTGCAGAGGTCAAGCCAGAGCCCGAATCATGGACGGAGAATCAAAAGATGGCGGAAACGATTAAGCCTCTGTAAGAAAGATAATAGAAGAAGTCCTTACCGAAAAAAGACTAGTGAGATGTCGGAAGTGTCGTAAGGTAGGACATGTCCAGAGTCGTTGCAAGGAGAGCAACGGAGTACAGATTTCCTCGTCGGGAAAACTAAAGAAGGTCAATATGAAGGGACCATCGTCGACCTGTAACCAACAAGCCCCAACTACTAACGCATATGTCGCTTCGCTACGCAACCACGTTAACAGTGTATTTGTAGCTGACTTTATTAATAAAAAGCAATTTGCAATGCTGCTGGATACAGGTGCGACAAAAACAGTTATAAGGCCCAACATCGTTTTAGAGGCGATGATAAGACCAACAAAATGGCAACTGCGCACTGCGACAGGAGAAGCAGCGAAAGTCCATGGTGAAATAGAGGTTGAAATGGTCTTGGGAAATACACCATTCCAATATCGAGCATTAGTGGCGGACATCGAAGATCAAGTCATCATCGGAATGGATGTCATGAGCTCCAAGGGATTCCTGTTAAACTTAAAAGATGGGATTCTGGGAGTGAATGACGAAAAAGTGGTGCTTTATGGGAAAGACGACTTCATGCTTAGAGCAATCTTGGCAGAGGATGTAAATGTTCCGGAAAGACGTGAAATCATTCTAGATGCTTGCCTAGATGGGAAAGCTAAAGAACAGTGATTATGTTTGATCCCGAACTTAACGATGGAAACGTAGGCAGAGGAGTCGCCTTAGGAACGACTTTGTATCGTGCCAAGGAGATTGTGCCAGTAAGAGCAATGAACTTGAATCATTACTCGGTTGTGCTAAAGAAAGGAACAACTTTGGGCCATTGTTCAACAGTTTCCTCTGTAGCCAGAAGTACACAGCATGCAGAAATACCACCAGGTAAACTATCTGAGGAACTGGAAAGACTCATCTCCGATTCATCGAAAAATTTGAAACCAACCCAGAAAGCAAAATTGAGGGAATTTGTTAAAAAGTGCCATGATATATTCGATGTAGGGAACGGCAAAAGAGAAAGAAGTGATCTGGTGAAACATAAAATTAACACTGGGGACTCTCGGCCTATTCTGCAGTCGGCGAGAAGACTACCCCTAGCCAAAAGAGAAGAAGCCGATAGCATAGTCCACGAAATGTAGGAAGAAGGTGTTATTAAACGATCCAATAGCCCTTGGGCTTCTCCAGTTGTCTTGGTTAAAAAAAGACGGTTCGACTCGATTTTGCGTGGACTATCGGCAACTAAGAAAGATAGCTATCCCCTAACAAGAATAGACGATACCCTAGATTCATTGGCTGGATCGAAGATGTTTTCCACCCTGGACTTGAAGAGACGTTATTAGCAGAAGGAGCTAGCTAAGTAATACCGGGAAAAGACTACTTTTACCATCGTCTCAGGACTACATTTCCGTCATTAACTTCGGGATCAAACACCAGCTTTAGCTTTCCGCTCTAGGCAAGCATCTACAAGAATTTCAGCTCTTTCCCGCACATTTACATCCCCAGCTAAGATTGCTCGATGCATTATGTCGTCTTTCGCATAAAGCACCACTTCTTCTTCATTAACTCGCAGATTTCCATCTTCAAAGATTAACTCAAATTCCTTGGAGTTCATGACGTCCATTCCGATCATGACTTCGTCCTCGTTGTCCGCCGCCTATGCTAGATGTTAGAATTTTGTATTTACCAAGATTATTTCGACCTCTATTTCACCATAGACTTTAGCTGCTTCTCCTGTCGCTGTTCGCGGTTGTTCGTTGATTTTATCATGGTCTGTTCTAGAACGATGTTAGGCCTTATAAATGTTTTTGTCGCACCTGTATCTAGCAGCATTTCACATTGCTTCTTATTAGTAAGGCCATCTACAAAGGCACTGTTAATGTGGTTGCTTAGCGAAGCGACATATGCGTTGATAGTTGGGGTTTGTTGGCTACAGGTCGAAGATGGTCCCTTTACATTGATCTTCTTTACTTTCTCCGACGAGGTTGCTCTTCATGCAAAGACTTCGTATGTGTCCTACCTTACCACACTTCCAACATCTCAGTTGTATTTTTTCGGTAAGGAGCTTCTCTACTATCTTCTTTGCAGATGCTTTATCATTCCCGTTATCTTCTGATTCTCCTTCAATGATTCTCTGACTCTGACTTGTTCTCTAAAGGTATTTTTCGGAGCCTCGAATTCCAGAGCTCAATCCAGTGCATCCACTAATTGAGTCGGTCGACCTAGTGTTGCAGTTTGTCTGGCTTCGTGGTTTCGCAGTGCATCCAAAAATGCTTGCACTACTAATCTTTCTATAACTTTTTCAGGTGTGGCCAGATAGGCAAGACTTACCCGACGGGTAATATCAACTTCTAACTCTTTCATTAGGGATTCATTAGATTTCTGGTGGCAATTCCCGTCTTGAAGCTAATGCTATTGCCTTGTTCTTTGCCGACTATCCGTTTAGCTTTGCTGCAGGCTAGAATTGCTGCGATAATTAGTCCATGACCCATCAAATTGTGGAAGTTTCGTTTTGTCTTGTGCCCTTGAGACCAATTTTCGTATCTGCTACTTCCGGACTGTTTCTACTTTCGGCCTTTGATGAATTTTCTCCTCTTTGTATTGTAACTAATTCTTCTTTTATTTTCCTGATCTCAGTCTCCATCATCTGTTTAAGTTCTTCTATCCGCGTTTTATTTATGACTGTCTTCTGCTTCAGCTCTTCGACCATTGATGGTTTTAGCTCTTCTATCTTCTCGAATACTTTTCCTTCCAACATTTCTGAATTTTTCTGTACCATGCTTTTCGAATGTTCCATTAGGGATTTAGAATTTTCCAGCAACTGGACGTCTCGGATTTTAGAATTTTTTAGTAATTTATCTTCTAAAACATTTTTTCAATTTTTTAGAATTCTCTAGCAATTTGTCTTGTGCGGTTTTAGAATTTTCTTCTAATGTTTCTAGGATCTTAAAATTTTCTAGTAATTTGTCTTCTAGGGTTTTAGAATTTACTAGTAATTCATCTTCTATGGTTTTACCAGAAACTTCAATGAAATAAGTATCAGGATTTTTATCTTCATTGATAAGGCATCTCGTAGCTATTGTATTAATTCACTTTTCTTGCCACTAAATCTAATTCCCTTTCCTCAAGTTCTTTTTTTTTAAACCGCCACTTTCAACTGGTCCAAACTAACCGCTTTAATCAATCTTCCAAAGGGGAGATGTAACGAAGTCTGGGCTAGCTAATCACGCATGGACCGAACAGCATAATATCAACTGGGACCAGGCTAAAGCAATTCACAAGGAGGAGCACTGGTACAAAAGAAAATTCATAGAGACAGCCTATATAATCTCGAACGAAAATATAATTAGCGAGCCCAGCGTCCAAATTAAAAATATTTGGAGAGCTCTTCTTCGGCCCCTGCCGCTACGCATCACCGGCAACCAACCTCCAGGGACAACGACGCTGATTGGACCAGATAAGACCCAATGACCATGACCTGTGACGCATGACCGGTTAAGGGTATAATATAAATACGACGGATACTCTGAATTTCCTATCATTCACCTGATGACGATAGCAGATACACAGCTATTGAAACGTTGTGAGATCAACCACTTCAAGACGATGGAAGTCCAAGGAAACTTTGAGGAACGAGTTACATTGTCTACCAACTTCAAACTAACATTGGAAGCCCGGTACGGACCCGGTATCAATGGGAAATTCAGAGGATACGAGAAGACTATGAAGAAGATTACCAGAGAAGAGGATCACATCAAGTTCTTACGCTACGCCAGAGACTTAAAGATTATACCAAATGGTTTTAAACTGATGTCGCCAATCCCAGGGAAACAAGCACAGAAGATACTTGACAAGGCCAGCCATGCTTTAGTGAGGTGAGAAATCAACCATCATCGTTGGAAGAAATCCCAACTTCTGCAGGACGCAGAAGAAAGGTTTCAAGAAATCAGAAGATGCACACACGAGGAGGACCACATGCCGATTTTTGCTTCGATTCAAAAACACTGTGACAACATCAGACGAATCGCCAAAAGGTGCACACTGAGAAACTTAACAAACTTACCAGGAAGCAGCTGCCGAAGGATACGACCAACAAGAAAACAGTGGTGAACTTGTCATCCAGAGTTCTCACAGCAGTCGAGGAAACATTGCTTTCTAAGGGGCTAAACTACGCTGTAGCTCCAAAAAAGTTGCCAGTACTAGATATCATCAGTTCCGTGGAGTCAGCAATAGGCAGCAAAGAGACACCGCAACTGGAGGAATTCCGATGGAAAGTCAGAACCGCAATTGAGAAAACACAACACATCAAACAAAACATCAACGAATCCGAAAGGAGAATCATAAAAAAACTTAAGGACGACAAATCTATCATCATTCTACCAGCTGACAAAGGAAATGCCACCATCCTGATGGACAGAACGGAATACAACAAGAAAATCGACGAAGTACTGTCGAAGGGAAAATACAGGCCACTGCCTACTGATCCAACATCCAAAATAGAAAGGAAAACTTACAACACGCTCAGAAATCATGCTGAATACATTCTACCCGAGACAAGGAGAAAATTGACGCCACATCACAGCAAACCACCACATCTTTATGGACTACCCAAGATACACAAGGCTGGAGTACCTCTCAGACCGATTACAAGTTCGCGCAACTCACCAACAGCAGCACTATCGAAATTCCTTCTACCAATCATCCAGCCTTTGGAGGGAAAAACATCATCGCACGTCAAGAACTCAAAACACTTTGTCGAAATCATAGGATCCATGGAACTTGGGCCAGAACATCGCTTAGTAAGTTTCGACGTTGAAAACCTTTTCACGAACGTACCACTAGACGAATCTCTCAACATAGTGAGAAAGAAACTTACTGAAGACGAAACCCTGATGGAGAGGACGGAGCTGCCAATAGACTCAATCATGGACTTGCTTCAATGTTACCTCAAGAACTGCTACTTTCAGGAGAAGAACCGGTTCTTCATGCAAGAAGATGGATTGCCTATGGGTTCCCCGTTATCACCAACCATCGCCAACATCTACATGGAATGGTTCGAAGAACATGCACTGAGGAGTTTCGAGAAGCAGCCCAAGCTATGGTTGAGGTATGTCGATGACACCTTTATTATTTGGCAACATGGAAGGACAGAACTACAGGCATTCCTGGAGCACCTGAACCAATCCCAACCATCCATTAGATTCACCATGGAGATGGAAGAGAGTGGGTGCCTACCATTCCTTGATGTAAAGTGTCAAAGGAGTAGGACCGGAATCCAAACAACAGTCTACAGGAAGGTTACGCATACAGGATTATACCTTCACTACAATTCGAACCACCCATCAGCAACGAAAACTGGCATCATCAAAGCACTTATCCATAGAGCCAAAACTATCTGCAGCATACCAGAAGCCCTCAAAGAAGAACAAGTGAAACTTAGAGAAGACCTTTTGGCGAATTGATATCCGGAAAGGATCATTACCAAGGCATTTGAAGAGCTGGATAAACCACCTAGGCAGGAAGAGGACACCACGGTAGCAACTCTACTTTTACCGTATACTAAAGGCTTGTCAGAGAAACTTAGAAGAATTGCACACAGCTATGGAATCAGAATGATCTTCAAAAGCAACGACACCTTGAGGACCATGATAACCAGAACGAGGCCCGACGTACCAGCAATACCACATAACTGTATATATAACATACCGTGTGAATGTGGCAATCTTTACATTGGAGAGACAAAGCGACCGCTGGAGACCAGGATTAAGGAACACCGCACAGCTACTCAAAGGGGAGAGGTAACGAAGTCTGGGCTAGCTAATCACGCATGGACCGAACAGCATAATATCAACTGGGACCAGGCTAAAGCAATTCACAAGGAGGAGCACTAGTACAAAAGAAAATTCATAGAGACAGCCTATATAATCTCGAACGAAAATGTAATTAGCGAGCCCAGCGTCCAAATTAAAGATATTTGGAAAGCTCTTCTTCGGCTCCTGCCGCTACGCATCACCGGCAACCAACCTCCAGGGACGACGACGCTGATTGGACCAGATAAGACCCAATGACCATGACCTGTGACGCATGACCGGTTAAGGGTATAATATAAATACGACGGATACTCTGAATTTCCTATCATT
Source organism: Octodonta nipae (assembly GCA_034190945.1). Classification (NCBI taxonomy): domain Eukaryota; kingdom Metazoa; phylum Arthropoda; class Insecta; order Coleoptera; family Chrysomelidae; genus Octodonta; species Octodonta nipae. The sequence continues at coordinate 89,349,902 of CM067220.1, read as the reverse complement.
CACCTGATGACGATAGCAGATACACAGCTATTGAAACATTGTGAGATCAACCACTTCAAGACGATGGAAGTCCAAGGAAACTTCGAGGAAATACTTTTTAGTTTGATTCTCATTATAACTATCAAAGAATATATGTCAGACAAAATTAATTCCTAAACCAACCGTTACTTGGTGCCACCCATCGCCTAATCGGTCGAATATACAGAAATATTAACAAGGTAGGCCTTGCGAATTTAATTTTTTTACTACTACTTGACGTAAAAAGTTTTCAGTATGAAACAGAAACTACAAGTGTAAGTGTTTTGTAACTTGTAACTTATATTTTTTTACTAATAATATTAGTGTGATGATTATGAAACAGGCCCCTGATGTTTACTAAACTAAATACTGAATGAATCCTTCCGACAGCTCTACGTATTTATATATTTCTTCTCGGATTTCTCCAGAAGGTCAAAGACGTGTGGAGAAATTTGAAATTTCATGCAAAGACTACGAATTCTTCGAGCACTTCAACTTGTCTCGATGTTACAGACGAACGCCATTTCGGATTTCACGAAATATCGGTTAAATGCCCATTCCATGAAATATCGGATGAATTTCCATCACAGCGAGGAAGATTCACCGCATGGTGGCGTCACTGCATACAAGGGTACAATGGCCGCCACATTATGGAGTGTAGAGTGAAAGGATGACAAACTTATATGGGAATAAAACTGAAAAAATGTCCAGCGGACGGTTTCAAATAAGAAGTTCAAGAAATGACCAGAATGGCGCAAGTGTGACCACAGGGTATGTTAATTGTCAACGGATTGAAATACACAAATCCTACATTAAGAAGTGAAGGGGCTGAAAAAGTGAGAATGATGTAAAATTATTAGTAAAAATCGTAAATAAAACTTAGAAAATCTGTTGTGTGAACTTCTCTTTGTAAATGGTTGTCTCCTTTTTTTGTAATCTCTGCAGTTTATAGTGTGATAATTGTGATATAAATTAATAAGCGTGTGCCCCAGTTTTGACTTTTTATAAAACGGAGTGATTTTATAATTGTTATTTTCTTATAAAACTTTTTGAAACAGTTAAACATTGGGAAAAATTTGTATATTTGTAATATTTTTATACCTATTAACAAATAGATGTTGGTGAATTAGATGTAAATAAAAATTATTTATTTTTACATTCTTGTGTTCATATTACATATTTATTTTGAAAAGTTGGTGTTTCTAGTTTCTTGTTCACCTTTCTCTGGATAAAAGGTAATTAACAATTCTTTTCATCACTGAATAAACTGCTATAATTAAGTTATCTCTTCTGTTATAATTATGGAACAAATTTCACTTGCATTTTATGCTAGAATAGTTTCTTTTTCAATGATTCTAACATTTTCACACACTGGTTTTCCATATATTTTTTCTTGTCTCCATTAACTACAATTAAATGACTATTTTTGGCATCTTTCTTCTGTAGGTCTATTTTAAATATTTCCAAAGGTACGTCTGGTGCATGGGCCCTGGAAAAATATCTTCAGAAGTTTGTTGAAGTTCTCGATAGACAATGCCGCAATCAGTTTAGTAATTATATAATAATGGGTTCTTCATAGTTTAATTTGTGTAGGATATTTATCTTGACTCCTAAAAAAATATTCAAATAAAATTTTGCTTGCAAGTCATTTTTATCTATGTACAATGTATTTCATTGATTGAATACATTTATTAATATTAAATACAAATTTTACCAATCATTTTAAATCTGGTTGTTTAACTATGATGTTTAAATTTGCAATTTTTGGATCTGTATTTACTTTACAACACATTTTCAAAAAAAATCTTGATAGGTTCTGTTCTAACTGCATAAACTCTTCTTTCCTATTAATAATTAACTAATCTTGAGCGTCAGTTTTTGGTTTTAATGTTATCTCTCAGGCATGTAACAAAACCATCTTTTCTTATTTACCCACACATTTTTGGTTGGTTTATTTCGCAGATCATATTGAGAGAATATTTTGTGGGAATATAACTAACTGAAAATAATTTTCAATTTAATCATGTCAATATAACAAGTAAATAAAAACGTTACAGCATTTATTTTTAGAAATACTTACTTTTCATTATAAAAAAACATATTATAATCTACTGTTGTAATTTGTAAAATGTATAGGTTGGAATTTTCATTTGTCTTTTAAATGTTATTCAACGAACAAGTTACCCCGTCGTCCCAGTGGCGCCCCCAAATTGATACCCTTTTGTGGACACTTTTTGATACACAGAGTGTGTCCTCCTTTTACTCAACACTCCATACGCCACATATACAAAATTCGTATGCATGGCGGCTATTGTACCCTTGCATGCAGTGGCGAATCTTCCTCATACCTAGTACCTACCATATCAATTGTAATTGGTTTGAATTATGTGATTTTCTGAGGCTGGTTTCCCGACGGTAATACTCAAAATTTTCCCTTGATTTTGCTAAAAATTGTTTAGGAATAATCCGAATAATATTTATTTTTAATTTATAAAATATTTGATGAAAACCATTATGTCCATAAACCTGATTTTTTTTAATTTTCAGAATAGAAATATATATGTTGTATTCTTGGTTTAATAATATTATGGTTTGACTCTTTTATAGTCGATATGAACTGCAAAGAGGTCTCTATTGACTGAATTTTGGAAAATTATCATCTTTGCTGAGAATTGTTGTTGAGCTGTGTCGTGTGCAGAACATAGTCACGATATCAGTATGTATGCCAAATTTTTAAGTTAATAACACATTAATAAAGATACCTAATAAATATCTTGACACACCTGTAAATTTATATATGAAACAGATTATAATTACAGATTTATAAGTTCTGATATGCTAAGTAAGACTTAAGACTTTAAAAACACGACCAATTTTAATGAATGATAGATACTGTTTCTTGCTATTACAATCACCCTCGAATAAACACCAAAAATATAATAACATAAATATCGAATAACATCGACTAAAGTTAAAGTTACATTGTAATATAAAAAGGACTTCCTTTCAACTGATATAAGATATATGAAGAAAGAAAACCCTATTAAGAAATGCTACTATTGGTTTTTATTTTTGATTGAATTTCTTATTACAAAGATTACATAGGAAATCATTGCCTACAGTCGGAAGAAGGATTCGTATTGAGATTTACTCTTTTTCAGTAAGGTGATCTCCTTCATATAATTAAATAATTACATCGACTGTATCTCTCAAATTTCAGTAACGATTGTTATACTTACTTGTTAATAACAACAACTATGATGCTGTTGTTGGTATTAATAGTAGAAATTTTCAGACAATTATTGAATGAATAGCATAAAGATATTATTGAATTTTTTAGTATGAATGCAGTTCAAGGAATTTATCTGTGAGGTTTCAAAAGTAAGAGGGACAAGAAGTGACACATATCAGATACAAAATTGTAGTCTCTTTGGTATCGTTTTGCTGAACTAGATCTATTTCATAACAAGAACAATGATAGACTATAAATATAAATACTATAGAACTTCAAGTAAAACTTCAAATAAAAAATAGATCTAAAACCGAGATAGAATATAATAAAAGAACTTGAAAGTAGGTTTTATGTCTCATCACAAAAGAGGTATATTACATTTTTTTTATAATTAAATCTTTCCTTTTTAGCTGTCTTGACTTTTGTCGCTTAAAAACAACAGAGACTAACATATCCGATTGTTTAGAAGTGCTTTCGATCTGTTTGGAAATTATAAATATCCAGATTTCGTGGTCGTTACCAATTTCATTATTTAAAGAATATTGATTGACTCATTAGAGTCCGTAAACTGTGTTAGATTTCTTACTCTCAGAAATAGGCTGTATAGTATAGTAGAGGGATATTTGCGAATTGGAGTGCTGAAGTGTTCGACAAAACAAAACTAATAGAATGTCATATGCTTCAGTGACGAATCCAGGGTTTGTTTGTGCTGCCGTGATGAATGCACGAGGATCAGAATATTTCGAGGTGAGAGACTAAATAGAGATTTGGCTCGTGAAAGTCACACAGCAAGACACCAAAGTATCATTTGTATGGGGCGCCAAGTACATAAAGATCCCTCTACATCTCCACCTACACAACATACCAGATGCAATCTTTCAACAAGATAACGGTAGACCTCTGTCTGCTGGGGACACAATACCTCACAAGAATCTTGCATAAAGACTCTGGAATTACGTGATTTATACCCCATCGAACATGCGGGATATGTTAGGTTCAGAACCTTAATTTCTTGCGGTGTTTGCTAGCAAAACTTTGTTCAAAAATAAATCAATGGCTTATTATGAGTTCGTCATTGCATATATCTATGGTAATATTACATTCTAATCAGTGCTTTAAAAAAATAAATTTGATTTTGCATATATGTTTTTAGTGAATTCCAAGAAGATTCCATATTTTCGTACTACGTTAGCCTCATTATTTCTTAAATGGAAAATCAAAATGCTTTTTGAATATTTAGAAACCTTATATGGGCCAAAAATTCATGGTCACCGTAAATATTGGAATCGTTCTTAATTAAAGAACGCAAAGTTCTATTTGAGTTGGTATTTGTAGGTAAAAGTCTTCTCTTTATGTTGGTTTTCGTATTAGTCAGACATTTGTAAACAAAATATCGATGAAAAGTCCGGAAAAACAAGCAATTCCGATGGCTTCTTCGGCCTGTAATAATTCATCGGAACAATCATTATTATTTAACGTCGGTAAAATAGTGTAGATGAATTGGAAAAGTAATTAATCTTCTATTTGAGATTCTTTGATATAACTTGTGCTTTCTCGTGATTATTTGAAATATAAGAATTAGACTCGTCAGGTTATGATATTATCGATCAATTTTTCAACAATTTAATCTCTTGCTCAGTAAGGTCAACTTTTTTGGTTTTGAAGATTTCTAAACTCTCGAAATATACTTCCATTTTCAAATGAGTAATGAAGATTTCGTAGAAAAATTTAACTTACTTTTTATGCTGACCAGTATTATTTACTTTACCTTTATATTAGGCATTTAGGTACTCCTATAGATTTTTATTTTTGTTAAAATTTAGTTAAAATTATTAAAATATTCACAAAGTAATATTTGTTACAGAGTACACTAAATTTGTCAATAAATAGTTCTATATTTATATCACTACGCTGATTGGTATAAACCAATTAACTACGATACGCAATGTTAAAGTGTGGATTTCTATTTTAGACATGCTCTACGTATTCAAAATGTCACAAATCAATTTGTATTAACTCTTCTGATTTGATTGATGTGTCACATGACTATTGATTTGAATTGGCTATTTCAATTGGACTTGTTTAAATTGTGACATTATTTTCCCAATAACTTTGTTATAAGTTTTAAACTGAAAAATTATATACGATCTAAATCTAAATCTGGAGATAATGTTATCTTTTCCATAATGAGCAAGTTGTGTTTGTCAACTTGAAAGAATTAAAGCAAGTGAGTGCTAAGATGGTCTTGTTATTCTAAGTTTGAAAAATATTAATAATTGGGTCACAGTTTCCGTGGCTAAGATATATTAAGAAAATTAATGTATTTCGCTTCATTTATATTTAGATGTTTTTCTTGCTGAATTTAAAAAGTTTTTATGTTTGACAATTTTGTTTATTGTCCATTTTCTTTGAAATCAAGAATTAAATCATCATCATCATTAAATGAAAAATATTTTTTAATATAAGGTTTATATGTACGTTATTTTTTTAATATAAAGATTGTAAGTAACTATGACCTAGTATGTTCTTTCAATCTGGTATATATCTTAAGTTATTCAAGGAAGCAAGAATTTATTTATTTTATTTTATTTTTTATAATTATCCCTCCTCCTTTGTCATCATTGCCTAATGGTTCTGTAGCAGGCAGATCTGTTAATTTACTCTTTGTGTTGTCACTATTTTTGAAATCTTTCAATACTATAGTTGAGTAGTGTTTTTACTCGACAACAACGACCAAGTATAAAGAAAGGGTAATCGTATTAACAATCTGTTGATTCAGGCTGTCAAAAGAATCGGTTGATCCGGGTAACATTCGCTAACTTTATGAGAAAATAAAAAACATATTGGGAATTACATCGAAAAAAGTGGAGGTCTCTGAAAAAAGGTTTTTTCCATCGAATCGAGTGAGATGTCCGATGAAAGAGCATTTCTGAGTTCATGAATATAAATGTAGTTTAATATTAAATATATAAATTATACTAAGCGATAGAACGGTGTTCTAGATAGATATAATAAGAAATCTAAGTAATTCAGCTTGTCTCACAAAAAATTGTAAGTAGTGTATCAAATAATCTAGTGCGTTTTGTTTGTTAAATTGAAATGAAGTAAGGATTGATCGTTACAAATACACACTCAGCACATTGATAAACTCACCCGCTCATGGTACATCCTGATACATAACTAACGAGAGTCTAACGAGGCTTATTCGGGCAAATGACTGACGGAATACGCAGCCATCGTTTTAACTTCCACCTAAAAGGCTGTATATACTTTAAATGCACCTCGATACACAAATGGGTACGTAATCAGAATTTGTAAACAAATGATATCCAAAGCGTCGTTAACTTGGTAAAAGTTTACCGAGGAGCTGAAATACAATTATCAAATCATAATCTTATGTGAGTTCAAAAGCATGATCCAGGAAAACTAAGAGATCCGTTAATAAAAGTTCAACTAACGTCACACTAAAATAATGAAATCAAATCGATTACAGACCTGAGGTACTTAATTCAAGAAAAAAGTCTTGGTTAATCCGTGAAATGTTAGAACTAATGGAGCATAAACGTCAAATAAATATTAATTAAAATAAAGTAAGATGCACTAAAATTAAGATAATACAAGCAAAATACAATATTTGTAATGTAGAGAAAAATGCTCTCTTCGAGGTGTCATGTGTCATTTTGTAGGCAAGACAATATATAATATATGTTTTCACTGGTCGGGAACCTTCATTAGTTGCGCTTCACATCTCGCGTCTACAAATTTACGGTTAAGTATCAAATACGGAAATAAGTGTTCGAGAGGACATTCTATTGTGGAAAGCGCAACAGAAACAATATATACATATATCATATATAGTGTCTTGCGTACAAAAGACTGACGCCTCGAAAAGAGTATTCAATATCTCTGACAGTCACCTGTCAGTGAAGTAACATGAAAATTTTATCATGACATTCTAACCTAGGAGTTACAGGAGAACAGCAATTACACGGAACGGCTCCAGATTCAGAACCTCTATGTGCTACGTTCCCCAAAAATCCTAGATGTCGGTCTTTACAACTCGCGTCTACAAATGTACAGAGAAATGTTAAAGAATTCTCATAAATTTAGGTAGTTGACTGTATGAACTAAATATTAATAATATACAATAATTAATAAAGCTGAACTGAAGGATGCATGGAAAATATATGTGGATCAAGTGTTTTATGACACAAAACATGAACCAACTGAAGTATCTGATAATAAAAAACAAGAGCTCAAATTCTGAAAATATTGAACCAAGGTCATTTGAGAAAATACGTGACAAAATTAATAGTAGAACAAAACCGACATCAACGTGTTCTAATGATAAAACTTGACTAATTGACTTAAAATTCAACATTCTTTATTAATGTGTTTTTGTTTTTTAACAAAAAAACTGTGAAAAATCGATAACAATTAAGTTTTTTACCTTTTACACAAAATCTATCGATAAAACCGTGTTTGCTATTATGTTGAAGAGAAATGAATAACCTACCAAATGAGATTCTATACACTTAACTTTGTTAATTTGTTTCTTAGATAATGGAAAATGTACCCATTTAGTTAAGTTTTATCATTAGAACACGTTGATGTCCGTTTTGTTTTGCTATTAATTTTGTCACCAAAAGGTCTTTTTCTCCTTAAATGACTTAATTATGCTTAGATGGGAAGGACATACGGATAATAGCGTAACCTAACCTATACTAGATTCAGTCTGCTTTGGTCACAGCCGGGCATGGCATAACGGAAAGGACGAACATATTACGAGGTGTAAAACTTAATTGTTTAATTGTTAATATATGTTCAAAGGAGCATCAAGGTTCGGAAAAAAAGGATGTGGTTTTTGTCGTGAAAATACGGAAACTATAATACGTGGGACACGTAATCATAGCTGAATTTCATTTATTGCAGAACATTCTGCAAAGAAAAGTGTTGGTTAATAGCTCTCAGAATCTGATGTGGTATTAATATGACTGAATTATTCAGAAAAGCACCAAACAAAGTTGGTATAGAAGTTTGTGTGTTGGTGACGCGATGGTCACTGTTTTCCTTGAAAAACTATAGAATTACCTTTGCAAATACTTAATAAGAATCTCGAACTGCTGTACTCGTAGAATGTTTCCTGAGTAACAGAAACAAACACAAAGATTTGTAATCGAACATAAAACGTCAATTTCTTGTAATCAACGCTGTTTCAACAACTAAGTTTTAGTACCCATGAAATAAACCAAAACTACAAATAAGGATCATTTTTTAATTATATTACTTAGGAGATATGTTACATAAATTATAAAAATACTTACTATTTAACTTAATAAAACAACTTAATTTTATGTAGTATGTAAAATATTAAATCTATATTATTATAAAATTGTAGTTGTGTGTTGGTTTGTTCGGGCATCACGTATGAACTGCTGTACTGATTTTGCTGAATCTTTTTGTGTTGCAAAACCCATAGTTCGATTTAAAATCTGGTACACATTTTTTTTTTATCTTCCTACATTGACAGAAACAGTAGATATAGCGAAAAAACTTCTACGATGTTGGGTAACTCATAATTACTCATTGGTTCCAGCGCACGCACGAAATATTAGATACTTGCTTAATTAACATGTTTCGATTTAAAAACAATTCAACTGACATATCAAGCGTAAGTTTACACGGTGTTCCATATATGGGATAGGTGAAACATAGACCGAAGTAGAATTACATCTGAAAAAGTTATATTAGGTAGCTGCATATATACAATGTGGTTAAAATAGGGGAGTAGAATTAGGTATACGTGGTGTTTCAAAAAAGTTATATTGGGTGGGCCATAAAAATTTGGTATGTAAGCAGTTAGAATATTTTAATTATGTTCTTGAGTTATTAGCTATGAAATGGGTTCAAAAAATATTAGAAGCATTATCTATACAGGGTGGTTGAAATATAAGATGGAGTTGACTTATAGATTATAGGGTTGTTTAAAAAATTATATCCACAAGTAGTTGCATACGTTGAAATATTTAGCAGAGTTTAATTATAGTTATACAGGTGCGTTAAAAATGTTATAAACAGATGTTATGACCTACAAGTTGTTCCATATACAGGATGGTTGAAATATAGGGTGGAGTAAAATTCAGTCTATACAAGATGTTGCAAAAATGTTGTATTGGGTGGTCCATAAGTTCCAGCATATACAAGGTTGTTCAAATATAGAATGAAGTAGAAAAGTTGAATATATGGAGTACCTGAAATATGGCCAAAGTGAAGTTAAGTTACACAGTGTGATTCAAACAATATTAGAACAAGTTGCATATGAAGGGTGGTTTAAATGAAGTGTAGAGAGAAATTGTTATTTATTCTGTGGTACTGTTTTGGTGAAATCTATTGGAAATTGATTTATACTTTTACAGGGTGGTACAAAAAATTTTATACTGGGTGGCGGAAAAGTAGTTTCACGTACAAGGTGGTTGAAATAGGGGGTGGAATAGAATTATAGTTAAAAAATTTATAAAAATTTTGTAGGATATATGAAATATCTGAAACATGTGGCGAGGTAAAATTATTGTTATATAGTGTGATTAAAATAATGTTAGTAAAATATAAGGGGTGGTTGAAACATAAGGATTATAAGGGTCTGGGGGTTCGACCCCCCCCCTCCCCCGAAATTTTGGAATATTTGGTTTCGAGATTCAATTATAACCAATTAATCATATTTTTCATAGAATAAATTTTATGTTTATACAATTTTTACATATCCTGGAATAACATGAACAAAAATATACATTTTTGAAATGTATATCAGCCCTTCACAAATCAAAAAAAATATCCAACATCCCCCGAAAACTCACCCCGAAAAAATTTCCTGGCTACGGCCTTGCTTTCTAGGATGGTTAAAAAAATATCAGGCAAATGGTTATATAGCGAAGTCCATTAGCAGTTGCGTAGATAAGATAGTTAAAATATATAAAAGTAAAATTATGGTTATATAGGATAGACAAATATGTTGGTTTTATAGTGATACAGTGTGGTACAAAAATGTTATATAGGGTGACCCATAAGTAGTTGTATATACCAGGCGGTTGAAATCGAAGGCGGAGTGAAATTTAGTTTTACATTGTGAACCAAAAAATGTTAAATTTTGTTATATTGGGTAGACCATGAACAGCTGTATCTTACTACATGGAAAACTTGAAATATCGGGCGAAGCAAATTATAGTTATACACTATGTTTAACACTATGTTAGACAAATTTGCATATAAAGGGTGGGTTAAGTATAAAGTGGAGAGAAATTATACTTTGCAAGGCGGCTCAAAAATTATCAGAAATAATTGTTATTTAGGGTAGATCATAAGCAGTTGCCTAGCTGCAATATAGGATGGCATACAGTTATAGTTAGGTATTTACAAAATGTTATATTGATTGTCAAATAAACAGAAACATATACAGGATGAATTCACTATAGGATGAAGTAGAGTTACGGTTAACAAAATATGTTAAAAAATGTTGAATAAAACTTTTAAATTGGGTGGCCCATAAGCACTTGTAGCTGGGGGGAGAATATTCGGGATTGACGGATTTTTAGTTATGTAGGGCGGTCCCAAAAAGTTAGAAAGGAATGTTATATAGGATAGCCCATATGTTTCTGAATCTATTTCTTTTTGCAAAGAATTGTACATTCCAGACGCGGGTGAAACCGAGGGTAACAGCTAATAATATCTATTTCTCTAAACGGTTAATAATATTATCAATTAAGTAATAAACATATTTTTTCAATACCGATAAAACATAACATAATGTTTTTAAAAAGTTATTGGCGGGCAATTGTAAAGCTAGCTGCATATGGTAACTAACAGCAATATATAATATTTATCTTTTATCTAGGATACAGTATCATGCCACGTAGTGAACACTTATTATTAGTGCAAAAGAAAAGCTGTTTTGGAAAGTCAAATTCAACAGCAAGTCACCAATGTCATATTTGAACAAGGATTGTATTTGAAAAAAAAAACAAAAACCATTACGGAAGTCGCATTTGCCTTTCCTATAAACATTAAAAAATCGGCATTTTTTGAAAACTATTTACTATATTTACTATATCACAATATAACTGACATTTGAAGAGAAATGAAAAACCTACAAGGTGAAGCACGGAGAAAATCTGGGAAAATAGATATTTCGAAATATAATAGGTTGGTGGACGCTGTCAGATGATTAGTTTGTGCATAATCGTGTTACAAATAAGTTGCGGTGTTTTTATTCAATATTCGGAGTATTAACTAAGGTGGACTGATTCTAATTTAGCAGTTGGTTTTAAAAGTAGTAGTAGATGATATTAGACGACTTGTCTGTACAGGATTTTATGTAAAATTTGGGTAATGTTTTGAACATGGTACAAAACGATCGATCTTGTATTTCGAGAGCAATGGTGGGGAGAGAAATAGCAGTAAAGGAGAAGTGCTTTGTCAAACTGACATTTCCTACCAGCATTAAAACGTAAATGTAATACTCTGGGATTTAGTGACAGTGAAACCAGGCCATCGCGGATTCGGAAAATTCAATCAACATTGTCTACGTAACTGGAAGATTATTTCATTGAAACTTTAATTTGTCCGAGACGCATGAAACATATTTTGAGAAAAAAAAGTAATAGTGGCATTAAATCGTCATCTAATTTTAGTATACTGACGAAAACGTAACGAAATTAATACTCCCGTAGAATAACATTCTAAGTACATCGTCAATACAATAGTAAAGTACTTTTGTGAATGTAAGATGATCTTGTAGTTTATTATTCTATTACATTAATTCGACAAACAAATGTATCTAATTCAAAACTACCCTACTTAAAAAGCAAAATATTATACATGATTGGAATTTATAGAGCGATTGAAATCGAAGACATCATGTGAAAATAAATTTTTAGTTGGCTTTTAAGTTAGTTCTGGGTAATTTTTTTTAATACATATTTTAAAGAATAGCTTGTTCACATTAACAATTAATTTCAGAAGTTAATCCTAAGTAACTTAATACTTGTGTTATGGCGTCAATCCAAAACGCTGGGTCACCAGGAGTTGTGGTTTTGTATGTATTAATAGTTATTTCATTGTTTACACTACTAGTAAAAACTTAATTTTCTACTTGTATTTGGGAAAGTTTTAAATGACTAGTCATGTAGATATGTTAATAATTTGTAGATGAGTAATTAGGTATTTCTTTACTTCTTTTTTATATTGTTCATATGATTTAATACCTTTTATATTTGCTGGTAGCATGGTATATAGCCTTGGGGCATAATAGAAGAAGGACTTTTTTGTTACTTTTTTTTATTAGCTCTGTTTTTACGTTTAAGTTTGTAATTGATCATTGAAAATTCTGAGTAGACATTGGTTTGCATAGATATTTTAATTGGTTAAAAATATTTTGTCTCCTTATATAGCAGTTCTGTTAAAAATCTTCGACGTGTCTTAAAAATTATTTTCACAAGTAAATTTTGAGCAGTTTGTGATTTGTTAATTGTTATAAATCTGTGAATTAACGTCCTTATTCTTTTTGATATGTGAGTTATATGTTCAGTCCGTTTTAAATGTTGATCGATGAAAACTCCGAGATATTTTATGGATGATGTTTTAATCAGTGTTGTACATTTGCAATTTTTAGTTTATGTATAGGATGTATTATGTAGTTTTATCTGAAAGCCTCCCGGTTGATCTAGTATTGTTGGCTAAAAAGTAATATATACACATTGCTCAAAACTTTTTCTATGTTCTGTTTGGCATATCCCGGGTTTTTCTGATACTCATTAGCACTGTGTCATCTGCATAAAATATGAGTTGTCCATTAGCATTTTTTATCTTAGAGATGATATTTCTGTATATTCGAAAAAGAGTTGGTCCTAGAACTGTGTCCTGCGGCACCCCAGTGTATAGAGTGGCTTCAGAGCCTACTATATTTCCAATTTTCACTTTTTGACTCCTATCTGGTAGGTAGTTTTGCATAAGTTTTAATGTTGGTCCTCTAAAGCCGTACTTGTCCAATTTAGTGATTTATTTTGAGTGGTCTACTGTGTCGCATGCTTTGGCTAGGTCTAAAAAAATTCCCTATTTGTGATGTTTTTTTGTTTGTTGAAAATTGATATTAACCCTTTTTAGGGATAGTTAAAAAAAATCCCAAAGTTATTTATAAGGGAGATCGGTCTGTAATTATATAGTTGTGAGGGGTCTCCCGATTTGAATATTGGCGTTACATGTGATTCTTTCCACTACTTGGGTATTATTCGATGACTAAAACACTGGTTAATAATGTGTACTAATGGTTTCGTCAGATGTTTGTGTAAAATCTTTATTCTTTTTCCTGTGATATTATCAGGCCCTGGTGAGGTTTGGTATATAGAGGATTAGTTTCTTGTTATTAAGGGGTGTCAAAAACATTGATTGGGATATATTGTGTGGGTCACTTGAAAAATTTGTTGGTAAATTAATTTTCTTGATTTTATTCGCCATTCTTTTACCTAGATTTACATAATATTTATTGAATTCCGCAGTTTTTTCCAGATTTTCGGATATTATCTTTCCATTTCCTAATTTTATGTTAGTATTTTCTCCTGTGTTTTTAGTTTTGCATTCCGTAATACTATTAATAACCTCCCATATTTTTTTATAATTTTTTCCGGCCACATTTATTTTGTTTTTACAATAATCATTTTTGGTTTTCCTCATTAATATATGTACTTTATTTCCATAGTTTTTGTAAGTTTCTATAAGATTGTATGTTCGTATTTTAGTTTTCTTTTTTAATAATCTGTCTTAATAATGGAGTTTATTATACCATTTGTAATCTACGGTTTTATTTTAGTATGCTTGTTATTTTTATTCTTGACTTGAAAGTACATTTCGCAATATACTTGTTTAAGTTATGAATGAAAACATTGTATGATTGTTGAGGGTCTTTCAATTTAGTTACAGCTTCCCAAGTATCAGTTTTTAAAATATTATTTAGTTTCGCTATAATTAAATAACTTAGCAGGGTCTGCTGTTTTTTATGCCAAGTTTGTTTTGATAATTTATGAATATAAAAGGAGTAAAATGATCTGTAATGTCTCTATGAAAAATAGCTGATTCTATTAATACATTCTTTTTTATAAAAATTTTTTGTCTAACAAAAATGTGGTCTATAACAGAGCTTGATTCATTCGTGACTCTGGTGGGTTTGTTTATATACGAAATATATTCCTTTGAGGTTAATATGTTGAAATAAGTATTTGTGTCACTTGAATGTTTCATGTTTCTTTGTTATTATCACCAATATAAATTTCTAAGGGTTGCTTATCCTTGTTTTCTAAATAACTTTTTAAGTCATTTAAATAATCTTGTATTGGGGTTGATGGAGGGCGATAATATGCTAGTAATCCAATTTTGTAATTTTTTGTTTGTATTCACAGAAATTACTTCTACTTTATCGGAAATACTGTTTTTTATATACAGTGAAGACGCGTGGCTTGGAACAAATTCATTTAACATTCATGTGTTGGTTTTTTGGAAAAACGCTCGGAAACGTGTTTTTTTTTTATTGCGGTTTTTATGATGAACTCATTTATACAGAGTGGGCCATAAATAAATTGCGACCATCAACTTCATTTTTTTCAAATGGAAACATTTGTTTTTTATTTTTGAATTCTGCATTGACTTCTAAGTATTTTTCATGTACAATGTCTTATACCAAAAATTAACAGTTATTAAAAATAATTTGGTCAAGTGCGAGACTCGCATACTAAGGGTTCCATACCACCTTCAAGATTCTAATATTCCAGTTTCAGACAAGCAGTGAATGAGTGCATTTTCTTATATTTACCCTAATATCTTTTAAAGGAAGCGTTTTAAATTTATAAAAATTATACTCTTTCATTTTCCACACATAGACTTTTTATTTTATCTGCTTCAGGATTCGCTTCATTTTTATAAGATTAAATACATATGTATTTAATTTGCTAATTTGGCCCCCAAAAATTAACATTAGAGTTTTATTTTACTAATAAACTTTCAGGGAAGCCTTTTATAATCTACTGTCTGAATTTTGAGGCTCTGTAGACTGGAAGATAAAGGGCAAAATAGGTCAAGTTTTAAATTATAAATTACTAAATCTGTTATTCAAATTATTTAAAAATACAAATAAAATATATTTTTCAAAATTTAAATATTATAGTTTCTAAAGTGGGAATTAAGTCGATGTTTAATATTTTTGATAATATCTCTTAAACAAATGATTTAAAAATATGATATATTTGTAATTCACATAATAAGCCTTCTATCTAATCTATATATATATATATATATATATATATATATATATATATATATATATATATATTATATGTCCCCCGGTGGCCTAGTGGGAAAGTCCGTCAGCTCACACAATTGTACTAAATTGGAGCTTGATATAGCGGACCAGACCCGGGATCTAATCCCAGCCAAGTCAATGTTTTTTTCATTAATAAAAAAATTGTGACAAAAATTCCGGGGGGTACAGTCGTCTCTGACGTAAATGGCAAAAATCAGGGAAATAGACATTTGCCCCTTACCAACCCTCACTGAGGCAGTGTGGTAAGGTATGCCTCATATCCCCTGTAAAATTCTAAGACTATTCTTCGTCTTCTCAATCCTTCGAGACAATTATTCTTACAAAAATACAAAAAGACCTTAAGCTCTCTATCTGTTCCCTCAAGTGTCTCCAATCAGCTCTTCAGCTTTCGCTTCATTAATACATTCCGTTACGAGTCTAGTCATAGAAAGGCCAATTCCTCAACCTCTAGCCTTGAGTTTCCGATAAAAACTGCCAAAATTCTCAATCCTTCGAGCCAGTTCTTCAATTCTTCAGTCCTACACTTCTTCTTCTTCTTCATTTCAATTAGTGAAACCGACCATTAGCCCACCTATCTTCAATTCTCTTCAATCCTTCAGTCCTTCTCACAGATCTTAAGCTCTTCTTCTTCTTCCTCTCTTCCCAAGACCTTAAGTTCTCCATTTCCACAGCTCTTCAAGTTCCTCTGCAATCTTTCAATTCTTCAGGGAGGCTACACCATGAAAAATTGGTTGAATATAGCTGCATATGATGATGATGATATATGATATGATACGTTTGAAAATTGAATTTTCATTTTCCATTTAATTGTATAATTTGTCCCTAAAATTACTATGGGGGTTTTCTAATACTTTTTCTTATAAATTTCAAGTGAGCCCCAGTACCTCTAATTATTTTCAAAATTTACTATGGTTCCGGAAATGAAGCGAGAAATGAGAATTTTTTATATCTTTATGTTAATAAATTTTAAAAATATGAAAAATTCATATTTGTATTTCATTTGATGTAGGTATTACATGATGCGTTAAAAAAATATTTTTTTATTTCCTGTTTAATTCTATAATTTGTCCCCCAATATTAATATTAGGAATTTCTGTAAACAAAAACAATTATGTCTTATAGTTTGGAAAATAAAGGGGGAATGGGTAATTCTTTTAAATATTTTTTAAATATATATTTGTATTCGTCATAATGAGCCCTGTGATTTAATATATTACATGATCCGTTAGAAACAATTTTAATTTTATATTTTCCATTTAATTCTGTAATTTGCCCCCCAAAATTAAAAGTAGAGGTTTCTCCTTATTTTTCCAGTAAACTTCAGGTGAGACCCTATACCTCTAATTTTTTCAAAACTTTACGTTTTATGGTTTCGGAGACAAGGGGGGCGGGGAATGGGTAAACTTTGGTACATTTCCGTTAATACCTTTTTAACTAGTTTTTTTTTAAATATGAAGAAAATATATTTTTGTTCCTCAGAATGGAACCTTCCATTTGATGTATTACATGATCCTGTTGAAAAAAATTTTCTTTTTAAATTTTCATTTAATTCTATAATTCTATAACTAAAAATACATTTATTTC
The DNA here is from genome assembly GCA_034190945.1 of Octodonta nipae. Classification (NCBI taxonomy): domain Eukaryota; kingdom Metazoa; phylum Arthropoda; class Insecta; order Coleoptera; family Chrysomelidae; genus Octodonta; species Octodonta nipae. The sequence goes on along the minus strand of CM067220.1, from coordinate 89,332,707 downwards.
AAAATTGAAAAAAAAACGAATTAAATTAAATGTTCAAATTATTGACCATTAACTAATTCTATTCTTTAATTCCTGGATATTTTCCGGCTTATTGAAGTAGACTTTCGATTTCAGGTAACCCCAAAGATAAAAATCTAACGGCTTTAGATCTGGAGACCTAGCAGGCCGTTCGATATTACCTCTCCTAACGATCTATCTACTTGGAAAAATATTGTCAAGAGAATCTCGCACTGTTCGCGAATAGTGCGGGAGCGCTCCATCCTGTTGAAACCATACCGAATCTGCCAGTATATTGGGGTTTTCACCATTCGGGTAAAGTTCTGTTAAACAGGGTATTATATCATTTGGTAATAGGTCTAAATACTTTTCCTAGTTAAGTGTTCCTTCAATAAATAAATAATTTTTTAAAAACACAAAAACCGACTTCAAATGAAAATTAACTAAAAAGCATGAAATAATTTATGCTACAACAATTAAATACTTTTTATGAATTAATTCATTGCAAATGTTTATAAAACATAAAGGTAAAATGAACTCAATTTTTTCTGTGCACCTAACCAATGGTAGATTTCTCCTAGAAGAAATCCTATCTAAGCTAAATAAAATGGCTGGTAGTGTTGAAAAATTACAATTAAAATTGTATCTCGAGGATGTAATATGTAAAGTGTCAAAGTGTACACTCTGAATGAATTCAAAGAAATGTCACAAGAAATATTGAAGAATGTGAATATAATTTTATGCCACAAACCAGAACTAATTACCAACAGAAACGATAAGGCAAGTGTAATAGAAAAAAATTCCATACAGATCCAACGTAAGGTGGCCATTGCTCTTGACATATTTTTGGAAAAATATGGCAAGAGACGTAGCAAAATTCGTCAAAAATTGTCACAAATGCCAGATCAATAAAGCCAAAATTAGGCACACAGAACCTATGCAAATAACTCCAACCCCGCAAAAAGCTTTCGACAGTGTGTCTATAGATACTATAGGTCCATTCCCCCGCACAGAGCTAGGAAACGTATATTTATTAAGGAATTAGTATAATATATATTATAATTTAGAATATTATTATTACTTACTGAACCTATGTTCCTTGTTTCCGATAATACAATGTAGCTCTGAGCCATTTGTAAATAAACTAATAACTCATCCATATGTTTTTGTATACTACGAATATTGAAATGAATAATTCCCAATTCCCAGACCATTCTCACTGCCATGTTCCCGTTTTTGTTGAGAGCATTCTTTAAAATTATCAATATATCAATTGTATGGAGCATAACTTAAAATTAAAGTTTATCTCTTCATTTTTTAAGTGAAGTTTTCCTAATTTTACAAATAAATTAATATTTTTTATACACTACAAGTGCAAGGTAACAAATGTAATTAGTTTATAACATAACATAACACTAAGATTGTTTAAACACATTTTCAAAGTACTTAGATTTTTTATTTTAACTACTTTATTGTCTTTAAACGCCTAAATGTTTCCATGTTTTGTTCATACTGATTTAATGTCCAAATTTTTATTACTTTGTTCATTAATTCCACTTGTTGTCCAGTTAAATCTTCTCTAATCACCACTCCTGTTGCTTTCAGCATCTTCTTTTTTTGTATATAACTTCCTTGATGTCCAGGTTCTTTAGAGTCAATAATATTGGTCGTTCCTTCCCATTTTTTGCCTTACCAATTCGATAACAAGATTGAAAATCTTTGTCACACATGTCTATTGTCATTTTTTTATTAAATGATTGTTTTACCAAATTTATATATACTTTATCAAGTTTCACAAAATATTTTGTGACACTTGATAAAGGCATTGTATGTCGAAACACGTGTCGTTCTATAAAAATAAAGTGTAAATTTTGAAGTTTATTTTTCGATTTTGTTGTTTTCACATCATGGATTTACATCAAGTATCAGCCACAACAATTCAGAAGATTTATTGAAATTCACTAAACTCTAGTTCCTTAATTACTTTTTTTTTGATTTTCTGGAAAACTGTAAATCTCATGTTAGACAATTATATATGTTCCTTAATATACTGCAGTTTAAATCATCAAAATTACCATAAATACATAAATAAAAGTTGCCGACGAATTGATAACCTTCTCCTTCTGGGAAGTCGGTTAAAATACCACCGCAAAGTTATTATAATGCCATTATGTAAACTACTCATCTGACGTAGTCCACCTTTAGCGCGCTTAGAGAAAACATCTTCAACTATTATGCTGTACAATATCTGTGTTCCTGTTTTAATATTGACTCAGTTATGAATTTTTAGAATTTTAGAGATTTTCTCCATGGAAATTCTCGGTTCGAATATCACAATATACATTTAGTAGATTTTATAACTCTCTACAAATGTCCTTTTGGAGGTATTGTTATAAGGGGAATAAAGAAAACAAATTTTTCTTTTTATTTTTATTAAATAATTGGTTTATTGTCCAACAATCTCCCATTTACAGCACAATATAAAGATACATTCACATATATACAGATTTATTGTTTATCAAAAGCAAAAAAATGACTTATGTAATGGAATTTGTTTTGTCATCAGGCACGAACCACTCCTCAAATGATGGCATGTGTGGCTTGATCTTAAATGTTACTCCTCAAAAAAGCTATAATGACTATCGTAGCGAATATTTCCAATTTGGTTAATTTGACAAATTGAAATTCGGGTTAGATTCTAAAATCTTAATGAACTGTTTCAGTGCATGTATATGCGAAGGAACTGTTAAGATATTCGGAAATAAGGAAGTTTACGTTCTCAGCTAATAAAGTTAAATGGCAGAGAATAGTAATTAAGAACTCAAGCACACTCAGCGTTTTCACTAATCCTGTCATTTTAAAATTAACATTTTCTTAAATAGTTTCGTTTACAGTCATGTAAGTTGCCCGACCAAATTCGCTATGCAACGTTTTAATATTCAGCACCAACGCATATCCACGACAATAAATTCGCCAAATTATTACCAGAACATTCCTCGCCTGTGTTACTGATTATCGTGAATTGCATCGATGCACTTTTGGTCGAACAAAACGATATTCCATTGTAATTTAATAGTGCTTCCAAAACGTGCTTTTAATAGCAAATTTGCTGATTTCTACCAACGCACAATAAAATTATTCCGCTCTTCCGTGACACATGCATGTTGAAGGGTCTGCATTTAAACGTGTTGATTTTGTCTTTGAATCTGATTCAATTCGTATGGTAATTTAAATTTGGTAACATTGGGTAATAAAATGGAATATGTAATGTATTTGGTATTTGTTGGGCAAGTGCATTTAATTAACGTAATGGCGTTATATTAATTTACAGAACCACAATTTGAAAAATAATGGCTAATTAATGTTATTGGGAGTGACTAAAGCTGTATAGAGTTAATAGCCGAAACAATATCATAAAATTGTTCACTCATGGAAATTGGTATCTGCTTTGTCACTATCGAAAAGATAATCCATCCAAACACAATAAATGTAATGTATTCATAATCAGTTAACTTATTACCAAAATACGAAAAATGAAAGTTAAATAGACCTTTATACCTCATAAAGAAAATAAGAACCGAGTGTTCGATTCCCGACAGAACATCGGAAACAGTACGACATCAGCGGCACTATGTTCATTGGGACTAACCTGAAAAGCGGGAAATTCAAATATGACATGTAGTATTCCAATTTCAATATTTTGATTAAACCAATTTTTAGGCTATGAAATTATTTCAATCGATTGATTCAATTGACATATTTTCAAAACTGTATGATTTGATGTTGGTGAAAGATTAGGAAATAAAACTAGGTAATATTTATTCATAAATTAAATTCAGAACATAACCATGTATAATAATTTATGCAAATTTGCATCATACCACTAAAAATTAACAATACTATATTCTGAGAAAACAGAGTATAAACCCCGAGAAACAATACAAATAAATATCATAATAACAGATTCCTAAATATAACGTACATGCAACTGTATTTAAGTTAAAATGAATAGTCGACATTAAAAATATTTCCTTCAAATATCAGTACTCAAATCTTCTATATATAAATAGGCAAATACAAAACTGTTAGGTACCATTTTCTCCTCTGTCTCTTTTTAATATTTAGGAACTCGATTGAAATGTAGGAAACTTTTAGATTGCGAAGAACATTTATCCAATTATTTTACTAGGAACGGTTCTAGGCAAAAAAGGGGGGGCACGCATTGATCAATATTATGTCGAATTCCTACATTTGATTAAATTTTTATTTTTTTTTTTATTTCAATAGATTTGTCAATATGACGTGAACAATTTTAGACATACACCACTTCTCGGATTTCACCTCAACTTTATTTCTTATAAAAATATACTTTTGTAAAGTACCCCAATAATGTATACAATTTGATGAAATAGTGTCGAATTTCGACCATTGGGCGAATCCTAGTATAAATTAAAGTACTAAAGGACCAGGTACCTTTCTTATGTAGAAATGGACTTTCGTCAAATTATTTGAAATGTTGGTATGTTGTAGAACTTGATGTTCTACCAAAAAGAGTCTCTGGGCTGAAACAGATGCTATGACTAGTTTTCGAGATACAAAGTGTTAAACATCGAAAATGCCTAATTTTAGATCACAGATTTCTCATGATAGACGTGTTTTATTTCCAGTTGTTGGAGAAATCGCGATTTGTACATTATTGGATGTAAATATTTCACATAACAATTGTCATCATATTTAATGGATCTTATTGTTGAATTATTATCTCCTTAAAGTAATAATTTCTTGGCTGTGCTCCATATAATATACAGTATGAGCCATAAATATAACTAAAGAGGGCATATATTATTTTTTCCTATTATATATATTTTCCTATACGAACCATTCGTGTGGCAATTTTAATAAGACATTTAACACATATATGATCCGCCTCTTTATATTTAAACTGATTGCAAAAACTGTACATTTTGAAAAAAACGTAGTTTTTTATACTACATCGTAGTTTTAATTACTCTCCGTCAACTTTGTATGTTATTACACTTTTACGTTAACAAATGTTTAGTTTGTAACTGAGCAGAATCTTCTATATATAAATAGGCAAATACAAAACCGTTAGGTACCACTTTCTCCTCTGTATCTCAATCGATTTACGTTATTTTTGTTTTGTTTGGTAGCAATTGACGACCTTCAGTGCAGAATGCTAAAATTTATTTATGATATTGTTTCACTCATTAGCTAAAATATAATATTAAAACATTATTTACGTCCAGACAGTCAATGACAAACAGATAACAGTAACAGTGTCGCCAGATTGCTTGGAAAGAAAATCGTAAGATGGATTGACTCGAATGTAAAAGACGAATTAAATTATACTAAATAGTAACAAATTTTGATCCGTTCCTAAAGTTATTTTACATCGTCATGCTATTGAATTAGAACCCAGGAAAATTTATATTACACAATAATGGCCATTCATTGGGCTCTCGCTAGTTTGCAACTTTCATTGCTTTCTAAATATGATTTGTCAACTAAAATAGGAATTATGTTGCTATTGATTAATTTATTTCCGATAATATTTTATTAATTTTAATGTTATACTTCCAATTTAACGATTATTTTAGTTTTTACCCTATAAATTTCATAAAATTTGAATAAGGATACAAAAAATGTGAATTAATACACTGATTTTAATATTTAAGACAAATAGTTAGTCTGGCAGCCCTGAACTTACAGCTATCTTTGATGTAGTGCTTTGCTTTGAATACTGACATTTCAGAATATTGTTAGATGTAAGATTATTATAGCACGATGGTAAAGGTAAGTTCAATGTGTAAAATTCTTGATTTCAGCTTCAGATTCACTACGACAAGTTTTTAACAAATGTGAGTATTACTTATTTATCATTAATTAACAGCAGTGCTTATATTTCTTTATATTTTCCATACAAAACATAATAGGCATTGCTTACTATATGTTTCATTTAAGTTATGGAAATTATATTGAATCTTAAGATTTTGGTTGAAGGTTTATTAATATGTAGTTATTTGGAATGGAATACTATGTATAACACCTTCGAACTGACTTTTAAGATTTCATTTTCTGCTTCCGAGCTAAAATCGTTAACTGTGAAATATCAGAATGAAATTTGTCAGTCACAGATAAAAAAATATTTTTGATAAATGTAGGTATTAACTAATGTTTTAAATATTTCATATAATGTTAATATTTTTAAAGGGAATTATTTCTTCATGTTACTACATATTTGAATATATTTAAACGCCGAATCTTCAATTATTTTTAGGTAGAGAATCAGTCAGTTAATGTTTTGTGTTTATACATTTTATCAAATAGACAATTAGTAATTATCACATGGTTCCATTCCTGCCATATCCTGGTTTTATAACATGTCATTGGCATTTTAACGATGTCTGTTTAAAATATTAAAGACAGTCAATACATTTACTGATTTGTTATTGTAGTTAGTTAGGTACATACGGCTATTCTACAAGGAAATATATTTTTATTTTTTTCCTTCGAAAAAGGTCAAACTATTGAGTAATTATATATGAAAAAAGCGTTACCTGCTGTTAAATCATGTAATAGATCATCTGTGATAGTTCAGCATCAAGCATAGTAACAAATTGACAGTCAGTGGACAACAGAAAATATATTAAAGATTGCAGTTTTTATAAGGTTGTTAAAATATATTTTTTTATTTTAGAACTCGATTGAAACTTCAAATGACGAAAACTTTTAGCTTATAAAGTGCAACCCCACCAAAAGCTGGGGTTTGGAATACATAAGAAGATCTATAATTGCACAATTAATATAATGTTAAAGAAAACAATTCTTGGACGTGTTCATACATTATACAGTGTGAGTCGTAAATATTCAGAGGCGACTTTTGAAATTTTTAGCTTTTAAAATTGTTGGTTCATATTCTCCTATAGGTTTTCCTCAATCTGAGCTACTGAAGAGATTCTCGCTTCTTAGTCAGCAAGTTGTTTAGAAACCAAATAGATTGCAGTGACATTTTACATCAATTACCTCTGCATGTTCCTCGACCAAGCTCGCGTACTGATAATACATATTATTTACCAAAACCAATAACTAAGTTTTCACTACTCTATTTAATGTGCGAAAATTGTAACTGTGTAAAGTTAGACATTTTTAATTCCTCTATAAGTGTAATAAAAAAAAGTAATCACCTTTTCTCTAATCTGGTGTATAATGTTTAGTAATGAATTGTCCTTATTTTTTTATATTTCTATGTTTGTCCCTGTCCTATAATTGGTCTTTGTACTGTTGATAAGGGTAATAATAAATAAAAATAAAATAAAATATTGCTAAACCGGGCATCTGTTATTTTTTCCATTAAAGACTAACCCTGTATAAACCATACGTCCTGGAATTTTTATCTCATCACCCTAAATTCTACAGGTTTGCAAAAATTGTACAAATTAAAATATTGTACTTTATACAGAGTTACTCATTAATGGTAAAAAATGGTATAATATGCCCACTATAGCTATGTTTACGACACACTGTATAATATATGGACACGTCCAAGACCTCATTTCTTATTAATTGTGGAATTACATCTTTTGTATTCATCGTTGCAATAAAAAAACATGTTACATATATTTGAAAACACACTGTAATCAAAGATAATTAATAGTAGTTGTTTTGTTCAATATTTTTGTCAAATAAGCCGTTAATTACGTTTTCTGCAATAAACGGAAATAAAACACACCTGTTATGTAAAAGGAAACATTTCCGGTATTTAACACCCTTTATCTCGAAAACTAGTCATTTTAATAAAATTCTGCTCAGTTAAAAACTGAACATTTGTTAATGTAAAAATATAGTACCATACAAAGTTGACGTAGAGAATTTAAAACTAAAGGGAGTATAAAACCTTTTTTCAATATGTACAGTTTTTGCAAAGAGTTTAACATCCTGTTGAGTATCAAGAGACGGATCATATATCTGTTTATTGTCTTATTAAAATTGCAGCACGAATGGTTCGTACATGCCTTCTCTGGTTATATTTGTGGAGCACACTATATATTATAAGAAGCATATCCGAGACATTATTACTTTAACGAGATATTAACTGTGCAATAACATCGTCTTATGTTTTCAACGTTGTAATAAAAAATGATTTTTTCCAAAAGCAAGTGTTTCGTATTTTTTAAATACCCTGTAATCCAGCAATATTTATGGCAATTATTTTTTGAAATATTTATGTCCAATAATGTACAAATCACAATTTCTCGAATAACCGGAAGTAAAACACGTATGTCATACGAAATCTGATATATAAAATGCGGCATTTTCGATGTTTAACACCCTGTATCTCAAAAACTAGTCATAGAATCTGTTTGTGCTGATGGATTCTTTTGGTCAGAACATCAACTTCTACAACATACCAAAATTTCAAACAATTTGACGGAAGTCCTTTTTCCATAAGAAAGGTGCCTGATCCTTTAAAGCTAGTCTGTGGTTCATATTTATAATTTTTGAATGCCTTGAAAGTTTCTAGATTATATGTTAAGAAAGGGGCAATTGCTTATTGCATCAAAAATTTATGCATACAATTTGTCATTATTCATTTTAGATATCTACTCTGATTTTGTAAATATATGGTTTGCTTATCCCATTTTGAAAGATGTTTGATTGAGATGCTTCTGTATGTTGATTATCCTGGACAGCAAAAACTTTTTAACAAATCTATTTGTTAGAAAATCCAAAAGCTAATCACTACATGATCATGACGGTTATTTTAAATTATGTTTTATTCATGACTGCAAATCTGCCCACCAATTGAACTAAGAATTGCCCCTCAATGTATTTTTTAACATATATTGAATCCTCTTTATAATAATTCCAGTTCTTAATATCATTCAGTGACTCTGCACTTAATAATCCAACCATCCAGTATAGCTACTTTTTGTTTGTAATTGTTTGTAGCCTATAACTTAAATTCTATTCCGCCCTGGATTTCAACCATCTATACCTGCAACACCTTGTGGGGTACCCAATACATTATTTATTTTTCTAACATTTTTTAAACTACACTGTATAACTACAATTCTTCTCCACCCTATATTACATCCAGCATTTTTTTCGGACATTTTTAAATTCCGCTGTATAATTATAATTGTACTTTAACATAAATGCCAATCACCTTGTATATGTATCTGCTAATGATCATCTAATATAAAATTTTCGTCTGGTGCGAAGACCCTTGGGCCATATTATTTTGCTATGGTGAATGCGCCAGGCACATAATTTGTGTCCTCTCAGGCAACAACAAAGATTCATTGCAATCGGATGAATGGTATTGGAACATATATTGAACAATATGAACAAAGGCAAATAAGATTACATATATTCCAATTTTCCTGTCAATTTGCGAATTTTTCTTTTGCTAAAAACCTTACCTGGATATTTTAAAAAAGCCTTTTCCCACCTCTGCACCAATCAACAAACCACTACCACTACTCATTAAACCAGTTTATAGAGCAAAATTGAGCTCATTATCGGACATAACAGTTTATAGAGAAATTTTAACAGCAAACTTGCAGAAGTAAACCATTTAAATAATAAAAACCCGCAAAAATACGTTTTTTTGCTTATATAATGAAAAGTAAGGAAGGAATCGTAATGACATCTACAGAAAAGTTGTAGAGAATCAGAAATCCCTCTTAAAGAGGGTTTTTACATTCTGATTGGATCATTTTTCACAGATTAAACCCAGAAAATTGATCAAAAGTGATTTTTTTAAAAACTGATAATTTTCTGGTAACTAATACTGGAATATTAAGCATAGTCAAAACGATAGTTTAAGATGTTAAGTTTATATGGGCTCACGTTGCCTACTATTGAATAAGTAGTTGTTGAATAATAATATGCATTGAAATAATTTAGAGAGATATTTTGCACATCCCTCCGTATTAACGAGTCTAGTCCAATCGGGATATGCGAAAGGTATTTGGAAAGTTCATAAATTCCAGTTCATTTTGTCTATCTTGGATTTTCGCTAGAATGCCTGGATTTGGTTTAAATTAATAGTAAATATTGCATTAAAGGTACGACTATTGGACAGCCATTCAGCGGTGCACTGACAATAACTGTCAAGGCACATGTGTGAATCTACGATTTTCTTGAGGTGAGGGTATGAGTTGAAAGTTTGGTAAATTGTACTATCATGTGTTTTTTTTCTCAGCAGTTTATTAAAATTGTATTTGCATAACTATTATCTGCGCATATTGGTGTATTTTTCTATTTTGTTAGTAGGTTAATGGTTATTTGTATCATGTTGACTAACTGGATCCGCCAGGGTCAAGACTATCAGGAGAAGTAAGGGTCAGTCATTTAAACCAAAATTCACAAGCACACTAAGTACATTTTACATCAGTATAACAAAAATCTAAATATACGAGTAGAAGTGCATTTTATGAGCTTTCAAAATATGTTTTGCATTTTCGTGGTTAATATTATACGTTCTATTAGTTACTTAAATTGCAATTATGCAAGATCTACTGAACGGACAATATCGATCTACTGCCTTATTAATCTCAACGTGATAAGCTATATTAGTAGGCTGATTAAGGTTTCCGCTGTTATTACATCAAGTTATGAATTTAGAAAAAAAAACACTTTATGTCGGTTTTTCCAGCATTTCTTTATGAAATAGCTGCGATCAAAATGTATAAACATTCATTTTGTACATTTTTTGATTCTCTACAATTTTTCTATTGGCGTCATTATTACAGATACATTATAAGCAAACGACGAAAATACGCCATATTTTTGGGTTTTCTAAGCCTCAAATAGTTTACTTCTACGAGTTTGCTGTTAAAATTATGTCAGTTATGGTTCATAAACTATTATTTACGCTATGGCATATGCAGTTTGCAGTTGAATTTTATGTCACTTATAAATCTCTATTGACTGGTGTACGTACATATTTATTAGATATGTATCTAGATTACACTCTTATTCCCTATTAATTGATGGAAATCATCATAACTTTAGCTAATTTGGAGAATAACTACGTAATAATATATGCTATAGCAAAGTTCCATTAGAAATAACCTTATTATTTTTATGTTTTTTTGGGAATAACACCACAACTGAATAAAAAAAGCTGTATATAAAATGGTTACATTAAATTATATGGCAAACAGTAAGGTTATTTTTTTAACGTATTACCGGCGAAAAAACGCGAATTTTTTTTACAAGTGCGTCATCTGCCTTCCTCTTATTCATCTTATACATCGAGATGAGAGTGAGATAAAAATACTCCTCTCTCAAAACTGCATGCGCGTAGGAAGCATATTGTTACAAGGTAAAAAAAACACATAACTTAACAAAATTTTCAAAATCTGTTTATGCTATGTTGTTTAATATAGTTGAAATTCTTGATAAAAAATTAAAAATTATAGCATTTCAATTTTTAAGGTATATTATTTAATTCAAGAAAATTAGGAATTTCGGCGATTTCCAATTTGAAAAATTTATAACAATTAGTGGGTTGGAGGACTTTTTTCATTCGAAATATTGTAAAGAATATAAAAAAAATTAAATAATTGCAAAAATTGCATTTTTTCTAGGCTATATAGTTTTTCGTTGTTTATACAATATTAAGTGATCGCGTATAATATTTTAATAATATGTTTGAGGTGTGGTGGTCTATAAAGTTATTATTATTTGAATATTTTACTAACGATAATTTTCATTCTTTATTGAAGATAGTCGACGAAATTATAAATTTACGGTACAAATGAAAATATTTTATTTCAACGATCTATCAAATATTTGAAGAATTATTGCTATAGAAAAAAATTATCTAGATTGGTTTTTAAATTGCTAATGGACTGCCCTATATAAAAATGTTTGCTAACATTTTTCTAATCACCCTATGTAACTATAGTAATTCTACTCTGGACTACATTTTAACTACCCTGTATATTCAACTGCTCATGGACCACGCATCATATTTTTTTAACATTTTTTGTGCCACCCGGTAAAACTATAATTCCACTCCAACCATTCTATATATGCGACTGCCTATGAGCCACCATATTTACTCTTTTTGTTTCTAAATTTCTTTAACTATCTTCTGTAACTATATGTCAATCATCATATATATGCAACTCATGATGAGCAATATACCATTCCGTTTCTAACTTTTTTGGTTATTACCCTGTATAACTATAATTCCTCTCACACTATATTCCATCTATCCTATTAGTATATGCAGCTGCTTGTGGGATACGAAATGTTGCATTTTTATTCTAATATTTTGAAACCTCATTGTATAACTTTTTTAACTCTTTTAGTTCCTAAATTTTTTTAACTACCTTCTGTAACTATAATTTTAGTTCGCCCTATATTTCAATTGTTTCAATGACAACTGGATTAACCTGCACTCAAGAGAATTATACTAAGTATGTATATAACAATAATTTATATTTAAAAAAGAACTAACTGACTTCAGCTGACTTAAAATAAAAACACTTTAGAAACCCTGTGCTATCATTCACTATTTTCAGATATATCTTCTTTTTTATCTGATTTAAGGTACAATTCAATTGAAAGTTCTGAAGTATTTTTATCTCTCCATCTCTCTCTTTCACCCTCTTTAATTTTTATTCTTTGTCTATATTTAAATATATTTTTCTTTTTTATTTTTTTTATTATTTGGACCACTTTCTATAAATGTAACTAATTCACTCTATATTGCATCCACACTCTATATGCTTCTGTGTACTGGTCACTTTCTGAATCAACCTGTACAACTATAATTCAACTCAACATAATATTACAACGGTCCTGATATCTTTAAAAACACCCTTTATAACTACAAATCCTCTCCACACTATTGACTTTTTCTATTTTCCTATTGTTTAAATTATTCCTGTATACCAATGATTTTACTTCGCCCCAAATGTCTAGTAGTCCATTTATGCAACTGCTCATGGTCTACCCTATATAAAAAAAATTACCTTTTTGAACCACATTTTCTGACTATAGATTTACTCTACCATTTATTTTAATCGCCTGGTATATGCAACTGCTTCTAAAATTTTTATAACCCACGTCTTTAACTATACCCCGTCCTATAGTTTAAATATCCTAACTGCTTATGCTTATATAACAAATTTTTGATACACGCTCAATAACAATAATTTTATCCCACCCTTACTTCAAATACCTTGTCTAAGCAACTACTTATGTTCCAATCTATATAACTTTTTTAAACCGCCCTGTATATCTGTAATTATACTCCACCTTATATTTCAACTATCCTCTGTACTCAACTGCTTCTGCCGATTTGAAAGCCTTTGGTATAACTGTAATAATTCTCCATTCTATAATGCAAATATCCACTCTGTATAACTATAGTTTCGCTCCAGTCTTATTTCAACCACCTTGTATACGCAATATTTTTAGAACCAAACTGTATAACTAATTCTATTCCAACCATCATATGTATACAACTGCTTATGTACCACCTAATATTACATGCACGCACGCACTCACCTACAAACGTATACCATATAGAAGAGTTCGCCGACATAACAAATTTTCATTTCGATAAACTAATGGAATATTTTCTGCCATTTCACTCGACTATAAGCCCCCTAACTTAACTACGTGTCTAAAAGAAACTTACTTCAAACGAATTAAAATGAAAACTATTACAAATTACATTTAAACTAGACTAGCTGTCGCCCAGTGGTCGAAATTCGACCAATTGTGTCAATATCTCTGGCAGATTAAGTAACCTGAAAATCGCGTATCGGGACATTCTATCCTAGGACTTTAGGGAGAACAGCAATTACACGGAACGAATCCAGATTCGGAACCTCTATGTGATAGTTTCTTCGAAAATCCTACATGTCGGTCTTACATCTCACTTCTACAAATAAGTAAAGAAATTCAAGTTTTTGTCAGATATAATAATTCCATCTCATTATATATTTCCACCACCCTGTATATGCAACTGCTCATGGACCACGCATAATATTTTTTAACATTTTTGAACCACCCGGTAAACCATTCTGTATATGCCACTGCCTATGAGCCACGGTATTTACTCTTTTTGTTTATGAAATTTTTAACTATCTTCTGTAACTATAATTCTACTCTGACCTTAATTTCAATCATCATATATATGGAACTCTTCGTGGGCTACTCTATAAATCATTTCCGTTTCTAACATTTTTTATCATCATCCTGTATATCTATAATTCCTCTCACCCCATATTTCATCTTCCCTATATATACAACTGCTTATGGGTTAGGAAATGTTGCATTTCCATTTCCGCCACCCTGTATATGCATCTCTGTATAATATTCTTTGCACCACCCTGTATAACCGTAATTCTACTGCACCTTCTATTCCAAGCACCCTGTAAATTCAACCCCTAATGGGCTTCCCTATATAATTATTTTATTAGTTATAATTGCACTCTACTCTGTATTTAAAACACCTTATATATGCAACTGCTTATGTGCCACCCACGAAAAAAAAATATTTTGAACATATCTGGAATCGCCCTGTATAATTATAATATACAACGATTACTTTACCACTAAATAATAACAACTCTTGCATGCCACTTCCAGTAGTACATGCTCTAAGTATAAACAGCATTTGTTACTCTATATATAATTACTCAATGTTTTGAGTCTGGCGGTGGCGGCACGCGGCACATTCAGTTGTTTGGCGTTGACATTATGACGTAAATAATGAATTTTTGTTATATTTTATTTAATCAATGAACCATTATTAAAAATTAATATTAGCATTCTGCAATGAAGGTCGTCAGTAGCTACTAAACAAAACAAAAATGAAGAAAATCGGTTGAGAGACAGAGGAGAAAATGGTACCTAATCGTTTTGTCTTAGCCTATTTATATATAGATATTTATGAAGAAATTTTGACATTTAACATGATGTTTACAGTTTTTTGGAAATATATTTACGATTTTCAGAAAAATGTTAAGTTTTACGTTATAGAAAAATATAGGGAATCAAGGTGGAACATATCTTTGTAGAATACAGTTTATAATATTCAAATTTCTTTAGCGGTTTTAGAGAGTACAGTGAAGATTCATTGAAAAACGTTGAAATCTAGTCCCTTATTTACTTTTTTTTTCTGAATTCCTAGGAAACCGTAAATCTTATGTTATAAACAAATATATGGGACATCTTTGTAATATTCTTTAATATAATGTAGTTTAAATCATCAAAATTGCCCAAGCCTTTTTTGAATAATCACTCGTCATACAAAAAAAAAGTTGTACACGACTTGATAACCTTCTCCTTTTTGGAAGTCGGTTAAAAAGGTATTCAATTTCATTTCAGTTTTCAATTTATATTGAATTTGAATTGCAATTAAGGGTAAAGTCAAATATAAATTTTGATGAATCCTTTCTCCATTCATACTTCTCCATATGTAAAATAAATTTAGAAATATTTCTACTGTCCTTAAAAACAAACGTGACTATTACTTAACGTTAAATTAATAGTAATTTCACAATTGCTAACTCCGACAATCGAAATGTACTTCAAACACCTACTATAAGCTACCTTTCTATAGTCCGATTTATTTCCAAATACCTACAATAAATAATTCCGAGAGTTTTACATAAGCAGATAGTCCTGTCAATCATCAGACGATGTATATTCCCATAATGGAGTCTGTGCACACATTTCGTGCACTCCAAATATTAAATTGAAAAGTTAAATAATTGCAAAACAATTTGTTGATTTTGTATAACTTACTACATGTTTCGATGTGAAATTTTACAAGGAACACGATAGTCAAGTTACTTTTTTCATAATCATTGTAGTTTTTGGAAATAATTTAAAAAATAAAAATCTGTTTTGGGGGTGTTTGTAGGGTTTTACCCCCTTATTACAAGCTGGTGATAAAAAGTAAGATTTGTAATCTGCGCCCTCTAAAACATAAATGCTCTGTGTTAATGATCTGCCACCTTATTGTGCAGAATCAGGCAAAATTTCAATGGAGTATATATTATTTCAAATGACAAAAACAATATACTATGTTCAATAACGTTTTATAAATATATTTCTTTGCTCTATTTCTTTCCACTGTATTTATACAATTGCATATTTCAATAGTTTAAGACTTACAGAAGTATATCCATGATTAGATTGCCATATTTATTTTCCAATCACGTGTTTACTATCCCTTCTCATTGTTCAAATGGCGACGGAAATTGCGCTTTCGTAGAACAAATAGGAAAAAATTAAGTAAGGTCGTGTATTATATGTCTTTTCGCTGAAAAACCACTATTTATGTTTTCTCTAAAGAAAAGTTATGACCGAGATAACACTGACAATGAAAAAAAGCGTCTTGTAAGCTATTTCAGAAATCTCTATCTACGTGTTCAGTGACCTTACTAAATTGATACGCATTTGATTGTTGTTGATGTGCGTGCGAGATCTGAATTCTTCCTGAATGAAGCTGTAAATACTGCATGATTGAAATAATGAGCGTATTGTTGATATATGATACGAAATATTGAGTTTTCTAACACCGATATAATAGGTAATAAACAATAAAATAGGATTCTGACAAACTTTGTTTATTGGTGATTTAATGTTACTAAACAGTAACAGAAATTATCCCCCGTTTTTCTCACAGGATTTTATTATGCAAAAAATGTCAAGACAGGACTTCTTTTGGATTTGGGACAGAGTGGCTACAACATCAGTGTTACTGGGATTTCTGCGAATAATTCAACCAGTTTCATTAGCAAAGATGAAAAACAAAAATAGATTAGTGCACAGTCTCCATTTAACTATATCTATCTCTTCTGTCACTTTAATGCAATAGTACGACAGAGATAGCAAACACTTTTCAGCAATTTTCTCGTCTGATGAAAATCTTCCCGTGTTATAAATTGCTATTTCCAGGGTTGTCACTTATTTAATCATCGACTTCTTGCTACCCCTTTAACTATTCCATGAAGCACACTGATGATTTCTCACAGGAACAAAACTCGGCAAGTATACAGGAACCCTCTAGATACCGAGCAATTTGAAAAAGAATTCACAGTTTTCTATTTAAGAAAATATTGACAAGCTGAGACCACACAGAAAGGCCAAGATATACACTGCTCCAAGAGATTGTAATAAAAGAGTAGAATGCAATCGCAAAGCAGGGAAAAAATTAACACACATCAGAAAACGATAATCCAAAGCTCTCAGACGTCACATCCGAAACAACAACAGCAATCTAACAAAACAAACGATGGACAAGAACAAGTTTATGAAAGTATCATGTCGGGCAATCGAAAATGGGAAACATAAAATTACTAAACTTAAAAATATACAGGGAATTTTTAGTCTGAATTATATAAGAAATGTCAAATAGATAAAGAAATAGATCCACATTCACTATCGCGCAGTGAGTGATTCGAGAATTTGCCAGTTCACCAGTCAATATAGATTTTTAATTGACATAAAATTTAACAACAAACCGTTAACTGCACTGGGTAAATAATAATTTATAAGATATAATTTTCACAGCAAACTCGTAGAAGATAATTATTTGAACATTAAAAACTCAAAAATATGTATTTCTTTTTTTAATGCTGTCAATAGAAAAATTATACAGAATAAGAAAATCATCAAAAGGATTGTTTATAAATTTTGATCGCAGCAATTTTCATAAGATAAAGTGATATAAAGTGACTTTTAAAAAAAATCATAACTTTGCTGTAATAACAGCTGGAACCTTAATCTTTCTCTTAATGATAATTTATAACCTTGAGGTTAGTAAGGCTGGAGATCAATATTCTCAGTTAATAATTTGCAATTTTAATAATTTGTAGAATTATTATGCATAGCGTATCGTATTAACCGCGACAGCTCGATAGGAATATGCAAAATATATTTTGAAAATGCATAAAATGTATATCTAGGATTTTTGTTATAGTGCCGTTAAATGTATTCATAGTGCCTGCGAATTTTGGACAGACATTTAATTCTCAGATGTCTTGACATTGGCGGATCCAGTCAGTAGAAAAAAGTAATTTCATTACTCATTGTAAACAGTATACCAATAACCATTATCCTAGTAATAGTTATGTAAATAATAATCTATTAAACTGCTGAGAAAAAAAACATTTAATAATACAATTCACCATAATTTTCATCTCGCTCCCGCACCTCAGTTTATCATTTTAACGCAATATACTATTATTTAAAATCAATTTTCCAGTTTTTATCTAAAAATCCATGATAGACAAATTAAAGTGGGATTTATGAAGTTTCAAATATCTTTAGTATTTCCCAATTGGACTAGCCTCATTAGTACGGT
The DNA here is from genome assembly GCA_034190945.1 of Octodonta nipae. NCBI lineage: Eukaryota > Metazoa > Arthropoda > Insecta > Coleoptera > Chrysomelidae > Octodonta > Octodonta nipae. The sequence continues at coordinate 89,314,343 of CM067220.1, read as the reverse complement.
GGGCTATGCATAATATCCATCATGAGTCCATATAAATTAACATAATAAAATATTTCGTTTTGACCATGATTAATATTCTAGCCTATTGGTTCGACCGATGTAGGTTTGTGGGCATTCGCGACATGGAATTTCGTAAACTCCCCGATCCTCCTTAGATACTTTATCTATAGGATTCCCGGTTAAGTTTGAGTGGTGTTGAAGACTGTCTTTATTTGATGTCGGTGTAAAATACGTGATATTTTGTCAGTGACTCCTTGAATGTACGGAAGGAAAGCTTTCCGGTGTTGTTGGTTTGTCTCAGATAGGGTTGGTGTATTCGGTGGTTGTTGAGATTGACGAATTATGCGTGCAATGTGGTCCGGATGATAACCGTTTTATTATTAAGTCCGGTTTGTCTATTGTCAATATCTGTTACGCGAATGGGTCTAAGAGCCAAAGATTTCATTACAGAGCTCAATTGGCCAGGGTGGTGGTATGATTGGGTATTTAAATAACGATTGGTATGGTTGGTTTTCTATAGACGGTATGTGAGAATATGTCGTCGGTTTTTGTTATGAGGACATCAAGAAACGGGAGAGAAGAATTGAACTTGATTTCCATTGTAAATTGAATATATACCATTAAGGTGTTGTAGAAAGAGGACAAATGAATGTCTGTCATGAAGCCAAATGACAAAAGTATCATCAACATATCTAAGCCAACAAAAAGGTTTTAAGTTAGACGAGTTTAAGGCTTGGGTTTCGATTTGTTCCGTGAAAATATTAGCAAGCACTGGAGAAAGAGGTGAACCCATCGGGGCCCCACGGATTTGTAAAGTATCTTGAAATAAAAAATACGTGTTAGAAGAACATTATTGTAAAAGTTTGATGATGTCAGAAGAGATATTGTGTTTTGTTTTCAGAATATATAACATTTCTGAAACGGGGACATTGGTGAACATCGAAGCTAACTAGAATATCATTTTCTGGAATTCTATAAGCGCCTAACATATCTAGGAAGAAAGAAGAGTTCTTTATGTACGAGGGTGCCGTCTGGGCTAGTGGTTGAAGGGTTTGGGCTAAGTACCGGTCTAATTCTTGGGTCGGGGATTGTACCGAACTGACAATGGGCCTAAGAATCTTGAATAGTCTGCAAATTTTCAGAATTTTAGAAGGCTTTTCACGAGGAATGATGATCTTTTCGATGTCAAGAGAAAGATGTGCACTGTAGATGAATTCCTTGGCCTTTTTCTCTAAGTAAATAGTAGGATTATTATTAATTATTTCGTAGTCTGGAGTGGGAATAGAGAAACTCATCTTGTAAACATAGTGAGTGTTGAGAAGAACAGTCGCCTTACCTTTGTCGACAGGGAGAATAGCTATCATCGTTGTCACTTAGTTGTTTAGATGCATGTATTTCGTTAGAAGTTAGGTTTGATTTAGGTGGCTTTGATTTGCGGAGTACTGTAGCAATGTCTTGACGAGTATCTTCAGCCTCAATATCTGTTAGTTCAACCATAGCTACCTTAACTTGAGAGATGATTCTTTCAGTTGGGATAGTTTTTGGCGTCACTGCGAAATTGAACCCTTTGGATAGGACGTGTAAACTGGTAGAGGCTAAGGGAGTGAGGTGACAGAGGGTTTGTAATTAGTCGTGTTTGTTGTATGTTGTTGAGTCACTTTATTGCTCGAATTGCTATCAAAATTGTCACACAGAATTGGATGACGGTTGAAAATATGTAATGACCAATAACAGTGATAGAAATTTTGGTTGGTTGAGTCAAGTTGATATCTGATTGAATGGATGGAATTTCTTAACAGGGCAAAACTGGCTTTGTTGAGAATACTGGAAACTGAACGTGAGTTTTAGTTTGAAAGTGTTTGAAATGATCTTATAGGTTCTGCAAGATTTAAGGAAAGCAAGATCACAACTAACCATAAATTTTTGAATAAGAGGTTTCTTGTATGTTTTAGTGAGTTGGAAGAAAAATGTTCTGAAAGGCTTCCGCGATCATTATTATGAACTAGACTAGGTTGCGGGTGAGAACCGCGTCTGAATTTATTATATACTGGACGTACTAATTTCTATAAATTTATAAGTGCGAAACAAATTACTTGAAGTTTCTTGTGTCATTTGTCCTCTCATCTCTCTTCAGACTGATTTTAGTTATATGACAAAGGGTTGTAACCATCGTACTAATTAAACTACCGACTACCGACGAGTACTCACTTAGAAAAAGTAACGAAGTAGTCGGTATTCGTTTATTTCATATCTCGTCAAGTAATGAGTAATTTGTAAGAATTGATACGTTTTTCTCCATCACTATCATGTATGTAACGCTTTTGACACGAATCACGAACAAAAAATTAACCGCAGCACAAAATATTTGAAATTGTTATTACAGAGTTCACTTCTACTGTTTAGAGAGTTTCTAAAGTTTTGTAGTCTAAACGTATTCTGTTATTAATATTGTTTCATTTTTATTATGTACGCCAACTACAAGAATTCTGATATATACTGAATCTGAAAAACTCAATAAAGTGAATGTATCTAAAGTTTTGTCTGCTACATTGCGCATAATACAGTAATAAATAATATATTTGTTTACTGAATTTAGTGTTATTCATCCGCCTTTTTGCTTCACAATATTTGTTTTTGTGGTTTGCCTGACAACGAAACTTATGAGAGACAAAGGATAATTTATGTTCCCATATTGTTAGAATATTCAATTTCACCGAAAGGGCGAATGCGTATCATATCGCTTCTTGTATGTTAACTGATTTATTTGATAGTCTTCTTATGAGGAATCCATCAAATCTTTCATTCTTTTGACTGCCAAATTACATTTTTTGGCTTGTCTTTGATAAAGGGAGAAGTATATTTCAAAAAAATAATGGCTGGATATATATTGCTATGAAACTTTGATACTTTCTAAACAGATATGTTATTGTTGTGTTTAGAATACGCCTCGTTACATTTTTGAATGTTAGTTTTGTTTCTGGAACGGCTACATTACCTATTTTAAAATTTACAATTTATTTAAAAAGTTTATATTGATTTTAGTATTTAATATTGAACTTTGCAAATCTATTTTTTGTGTCGCATGCTGAGCATGTAATATATGTTTTCTTTGTACTTGCATATAGTCTCTGATATAGCAATCCGTCGTCTAGAGCGGAGGTGGCCAACTTTTGACTTCATAAGATCTACTTTTTAACCGACTACGGTAAAGCCTTATTTAAGGATAATGTTATCAGTGTATTTAAGTTTTTATTTATATATCTCCTACTTTAATGAATATACAACTCATCTACGATTTTGATAAACGGGGTATCAACCCATTTATCATCATCTGGTTGTCCCTGAAAGTTAATTTCGTAGCGACTGAGATGTCAGATAAAAGACGAGAAAATTCTGAGTTAGGAAATATAAATGTAATACAGGGTGGCCAGAATACTTTTAATAGGCAATCTCCGTATCTACAATATTCTTGAACTCTTTTTTTTTAAGAAAACCTTAATGGTGAAAAAAAACTGGTTGTCAACTTTTGTTTTAGAGCTATAAACAAAAGTTCGAATTTTCCAGTGGCGTATTCAGGTTTTCGAAAATAATTTCAAGTTTTAGCATAAAATTGTATTTTATTAAATTGTTCATTGGTTTTAATATGCTTCTTTTTCTGATCTTGATTAGATAAATGGTGTTGTGTCCAAAAACATTATTAATTTTTAGCAAAAACATATAAGTAATTTTGAAATTTTTACAACGTTGTTGTTGTTATCTAGTAGGCTTATCATCGTCTAGTAGGCTTATGTCATGTAAAATATTCATATAGGAGGAGATATTCGTCATTGATTGTAGGCGATTAATAATATTAAGATGAAAGAGCAAAATATTGGAATGTTTTATTGAAAGTTATAATAATTCTGAAGTTGCATGTGAATTATATTTTACCCGTTATGCGGAAAGCAAATGGGCTCATAAATCTATTATTCAATGATTAAAAGAAAATCTGTCTAATAGGATAATTTTAACAAACCGAAAGTCAAGAATTATAAAATTGGAAATGCTAAGGAAGATGCCATCATCATAATTGGAGCGGTAGTAGCAAATTGAGCCAGAGTGTGGAATACCTCGAAGTCGATCTTTATCCATTTTAAACAAATATAAATTCAAACCCTATCGAATACGAAAACAGCAATATCTGTTACTAAACGATCCTGAAGGACGCTTGGATTTGTGCAATTGGTATATCCGACAAATTAGGGAAAATCTCTTATGTTTTTTTTGGACCGAGGAAGCTTATATTAGTAGTTCTGGAATTTTCAATCAATCCTAGGCGTACCATTAATATCCAAAATCAAAGACTTGTTGAGTTCAGTGTTTAGTGTGCCTTATCAGGCAATCGTAATTTAAGCTATAAAATTTTTGAAGGAAAACTGAGTGGTCAATCACATCTGGCAATAATAAACGAACACATTTTTGATACTTGATGCTAAATGATAGACAGAGCACCCTCTTCATTTCAGAGGCAACTGGATAGGGACTAACGGACCGATTAGATAGCCACAACTGTTACCGGATTTAATGCCGTTGGATTTTTTCTTTCAGGTATACAGGGTGTAAATAGTTTGAGTGCATATATTTTAGGTGGAAGTAGTATACACCAAATTAAACAAAAAACTCTTATACCACTATGGTCAGTAGGCCTTAATAACCAAGAAAATCCCTAAAACATATTAAGTAAATTATTGTCAATCCGGCAACGTCGCTCGCGTTCGAAGCAGATTCACTCTTAGCGCGAATAATAAAGGAATGACTACGCCGACAAAAAAATAAACACCTGTGTTTTTGTATTGAGTGATGATATTGACCTTAGAATTAAATAAAAATGTATGTTACATATCACCTTTCATGACCTATAAATAATAATATGCTGATCAATGTCTATAATAAAATAATAATCCATTGTAAAGGAATTACGCAGAAACTAAAACAATACCTATATTATATTACTAGATGCACCTGCATAAATGATGATTCTGCATAGTTCCCCATTTTCAGCAGAGATTATAAATAAGAGAATATTCCTAAACAAAACACTTTTCGAATTCAACTTTAAGACTTTTAACGTTGTTCAGAGTCACAAGATTTGGTCTGTTCATTTGATATATTAATCATTATAAAAATAGTCCTTTTTTGTAACAAGTAGTGATAGTTGTGTTTCAAATAAATTATGTTTTTTAAAAAAGGGTTTTAAGTATTAAAGCCCCAACATGTATGAAATATTTTGTTGAAAATATTTACGTTTTTAATACAAGGTATTGCAATTAGAATTTGTATTTGGCGGTTTCTTTTATGCAATTATACAAAGTTGGGTAAATATGATATTCAACTCAAGACATCTGTATATGTAGTTTATTACCAGTTAAATTATTCGAAGAGTCATTATTACTGATTTAATTAATATTATTTATATTAGACAAGTAAATATGTATTTCTACTTATCGAATTTATATATTGATAGAACTGAGTTGAAACAACGGATTATTCACAGCAAATGTTCAAAATGCCCACCATTACTATCGACACAAGCACGACACCGTTTAATCCAATTTTCACGTATGCGAGAAAAAATTCCTGGAATATTTCGGATTTCGTCAGCAGCGTCAAAAATGCGTTGTCTAAGGTCATTCTCGTCAATAATTGGAGTCGTGTAAACCTTACTTTTCATGTGTCCCCATAAGTAAAAATCTAAAGGATTGAGATCAGGAGATCTTGCTGGTCAACGTATATGTCCGTTTCGACCAATCCAACGACGGGGAAATGTTCTATTTAAGAAGTCGACAACTAGATGACTTGCATGGGCAGGTGCTCCGTCATGTAGGTACCACATATTGGAACGTGTTTGTAGGTTCACTTCATCTAACAAATCTGGTAGCGTGTTGTTCAAAAAATAAGGGTAACTCTCACCTGTCAAACGTGCAGGCAGTATAAATGGCCCAACCAAGTATTCACCAACTATTCCAGCCCACACGTTAACTGAGAATTGGTGTTGAAATACTGACTGGCGTATTTCGTGCGGATTTAACTCAGACCACGAATGCGTATTATGAAAATTTATTATACCATTCCTATTAAAACTTGCTTCATCTGTTGTTAAAATATTGTTAACAAAATTAGGAAATTGTCGATGTTTTCTGAGGAACCAACGACAGAAATTGAGTCTTGGTTGAAAATCATCAATTGAAAGCCCTTGAACCCGCTGCATGTGATATGGATAAAGCAATTGTTCCCGTAATGTTCTATGAACAACAGTGTGAGAAATTTGCAGCTCACTTCCAATACTCCGTGTGCTACGATATGGGTTGATGTCGATAAGGTCTAGTATTTGATCCTCAGCAGCTAAGATACGATTATGTCGCTGTGGTCCGCGATTGTTTATTTGTGGTATTACCCTACCTGTTTCCAGAAGCCTCTGCGAAACAGCTAGGAATGTCCTAGCATTGGGCAGGCGTCTGTTTGGAAACCTTTCCCTGTATAACATTCTTGCTATTTTGCTTTCTGCTTTCCCCATAAATTAAGAGCATGTCATGTCTGTCCAAATTGTATAATCGGCCATTATTTATCACAAATAAATACTGTCGCACTATTCTTAATTTTCGAACTTACACACTAATCACAACCGATTTTATTTATTTAAAAAATATATTAAATGAAAAGCAAACCATGAAGTCTACATCAAATAGATATCATTCAAATCACTTTACCGTTTATCTATTCTTATTTACAAGAATCGAAATCGCAAAAAACAATCGTAACTCTCAGTCGTCGTTAAAGTAAAAAATGTAGTAAATAAGTTGGTCTGTATGCCATGTTGCCATATCTATTCGGATAAACTTACACTAAATTATAAAAGCATATTTCGAGTTTAAATAATCAATTTTCATTTTTAATGTGGCTAATAAAGATGTATAAGCTATTGAGTATTTATATATTTAGATTTATGGACATTTTGAAATCGAAAATATTGTATTATTCACTGTAGCAAGGGCTACATAAATTCTAACTTTATGTGTCCTTTTTGGCAAAACTATAGTTTATTTTAGAAAATGTTGTAAAGCTGTTTGATTTGTTTTTGCTTGAAGTATTGTTCTTCAAAATCTTTGCACTCAAACCGTTTACACCCTGTATATTAAAGACAATTTATGCAAAAAGTCATATCAAAATATAAAAGAACTTAGACATAGTTTTATACAAATTGTTGCTTCTGTCTCAAATATTCACATTTATAATCCCATGAGAAATGTTTCAAAGCGATGTGAACTGTGTTGAACTATTCGAAAATTTTATCTAAATTGACTTGTTAAATGATCCTCTTAGTGTTACAGAAAGCATCTTTAATACTTTTATTCTTTGTTGTTAATTTGTAAGTATCTAATATTATGTTATTTTCATTTTAATTATTGTAAAATAGATAAATTTGGGCGACTTCCTAGTTCTTTTTAAATTGAGTAAGCTTAGTAGGCAACAACCATAAAGTATTGAAAACTACAAAAACATTTTTTCTTAAAAGTAAAAAAAAATTTCTTCTGAACCAACAGAATTTATATCATTGAGATCAAAAAACAGCTTTTTTAATGTTAACACTAATGCATTTTATTTAAAAACTACAACATAACGCTAAAACTCGAAAATTTCAAATATTTTCGAAAATATGACTACTCCACTGTATTTCTATAAAAAAGTGCCTTAGAGTCCAATTAGTGTAGCATTTTCCCGCTAAATTTTTTATGACTGCACCACTTCGTCTGAATATTTTACAGTTGAGGAAATTACTCAAAAACTATGTTATATGGCGACGATGTATGCTTCCACCTGGGGGTTGACATTTTTACACTGATAATAACCGGAATTGATAGGCAATGCAATCTGAAACAAAAAATGTCATAAATATTTTTTTTCCTTAAAAAACGTTTTTTTAATGATTTTGTACGAATAATTAAAAAACTAAGAGTTTTATTTAAAAAACCGTAATAAACCAAAATAAAGTCTAAAAAAAAACTAACAGATTAGTTTTTTATAGAGTTTTCCAAATATAATACTTAGCGATTTAAAAACGGTTAAAGATGACTTTTAGTTTTGGGCTACTATACTCGATAGACTTATCCTCAAATAACAAAAAATGGAAATCTTTTTCTATGAGAACTCATATAACCTTGTTGAAAGTGTTTGAATAAATCTTCCAAATAAGCCCGTTACTTATAAGTATAAGTGGAATATAACACTATTTTTATCAGAATTAGAATTAAACGAATATCTTTGAAAATTCATTTTATTTTAGTGTTATTTATTAGGTCCAAAAGTTTAGCCCCTATAGAATGCGTATTTTTCGAAAAAATCGTGTTTAAATTATTTTTGTATTTATCTCAAAATAAATTCATTTTTCCAGAATAAATCGAAAACTATAAAAGATGCATAAAAATGGTAGAAGAATATAGCTTTTTTCTTAATGAAAATTTTGTTTTTTTTTTTGTTTTTTATAGCTTGAAAATTAACGGAAATATTGAAGTTTGAGTTAAAGCTCATCTGTAATCAGCCTTTGGCTCTTAATTATTTAGAATGAAAGGGGTTTAGAAGCGTTTAACGAACTTTTTGTAGCTTTTGAAATTACCTTTTAAATGTTTTTTTAGAGGATGCTGTAGCATTTGTGTGTAACTCAAAAACAAAATGATAACCAATTCCGGATTTTATCATTGAGGTTTTCTTAAAGCAAGAGATCGAGAACGGGAGGTTCACTTTTCTATATCTATTGTAGTTACGGAAATTAACCATTAAACAAGGAATTCTGGCCGCCCTGTTCAGCATAAAAATATAAAATATACTAAATGACAAACAATTTTACTACATTTCAAAATTTATCACTACGATCTGATCTGTTTCGTATTGTAGACATCGTGTATAGAATCTCACTATTAATAACCCCAAGAGGGTACAAATTCAGTGCAAACAATTATTGTATTAAAATAATAAAACAGGAAGTATCATGGGCAACCTAACAACTACACGACCCAATTCATCATATGGTACGGATGTTTTGCAAGCTATTTGAAAAATATGGGAAAGTTGATTCGGACATCTGCCTCTTCAGTATCGTTAGAGATACACCCAACCACACAGTTTTTAAATATCAAATACAGAAGGAAAATAGAGACAAAGTTGTAGGCGATGGAAGTTGAATGAATAATAATAATATTGTTGACGCGATGAAATAAAGAGAATTTGATTAATGTCCACGGCATTATTATTAATACAATGAAATATAAAGAAAAAATCATAAGATAGCGGCAACGTTAATCATAGACGTAGTTATATAAATGACATGATAAGTGGATCTATTTCCACCGGCAGATTTCATGTATCTTTCAGTCTCACGTTAAAAACTCTAAAATGCTTTGGTGAGTATTTTAACTACCAGGGTAAGTTTTGTTTAATGTATCCTCTACTTTACAAATGCAGTGCATGCAACACAACATTAGCTGAAAAAATCGCCAAAACAATATTTAATACCCGGCATACCCTACAAAGTAAAGAATAACAGTCTTTGGTTTCTTAATCTGTTCAATAATGTGTTTTTGGATACATAATATTTCAGTTTTTTGTGTCTTCTGCATACGCGAATATCTCATTATTAAAAATGATATCATTACTCATTTTGATGAAGGTGCCAGGAAATGTTAGTTTGATATTCTAAATATCGAAGCTAATTTCGAAGATATCAATATCCATAGGCATTCTCGATAGCATTTTACAAAAAAATCGAATAAGTTTGTTTTCACAATCATATTGAAATTTTTCTATATTTCGATTCGATTAGCCAAGTGTCAAGAAAATTGTAATATTGTGATTATATATATATATATATATATATATATATATATATATATATATATATATATATATATATATGTAATGAAATATTTATCCGGGAATACATCCGTTCGTTATATTGATTCATGTTTGAATCGTGTATATATATATATATATATATATATATATATATATATTTGTTTTTAAGTTTTCGCGGGCACTAAATGTATTAGGTGGTTTCCGGGAATTCATCCGCGTACTGAGAACTGATCCCTGTCGGGATCGATGGTAAAATGACGACGTTTCGGCAGAGTCACATCTGCCCTCTTCAGGTCGGTTCGCATAATTCTCGTAGCCTTCTGCTTTCGCTTCTAGTTACTCGAACAGTATTCGAGTAAATAAAATACTAGTTAGAAACTTTAGACACTAATTAAATTATTTCGGATTAATTAAAGATTGAAAAATGACTATTTCTAAAAAATAACTAAGTTAAATTCAAATGTCATAACACAACTTTGGAGCGAAATATTGACAGATTTAATTAAAAATAGTATCGATACTATTTTCAATACAGACAGAAAAATAAGCACGGTGTTGAGGAGTCCGAAGACAAGGATCCCTTTAGAACAACAGGAAGTGTACGAGATTCCATGTGCAGACTGTCATAAAACCTATGTGGGGCAAACTAACAGAAGAATTCAAGCTAGACGTGATAAACACCAGAACGCCATAAGAAAGCAGGAAAAAACAACATCCTTTGCGGAACACGCCACCACGACGTCACACCGATTAGAATTTGAGAACACCAGAGTATTGGCAAATATAGAACACCCGAAATCAAGACTCGTAAGAGAGGCAATTGAAATAAGTGTTAGAAGAACAGTGCTGTACCAGTTTGATGATGTCAGAAGAGATATTGTGTTTAGTTTTTAGAATATCTACCGTTTCTGAAATGGGGACGTTGGTGAAAAGAGATACAACATCGAAGGTAAGCAGGATATCATTTTCTGAAATTCTATAAGCGCCTAACATATATTTTTTATTTCAAGACACTCGGTTCAAACAAGTACGTGGGGCCCCGATGGCTTCACCTCTTTCTCCAGTGCTTGCTAACATTTTCATGGAACAAACCCTAAACTCGTCTAATTTAAAACCTTCCTGCTGGCTTAGATATGTTGCAAATACTTTTGTTATTTGGCCTCATAGCAGAGATTCGTTATACATGTTTTTTCAACACCTCAATGGTATACATTCCAACATTCAATTTACAATGGAAATCGAATCCGATTCTTCGCTCCCGTTTCTTGATGTCCTCATAACAAAAACCAGCCTTGGCACATTCTCACATACAGTCTATAGTCTATAGGAAACCAACCCACACCAATCGAAACTTAAATGCCCAATCACATCATCACCCTGCCCAATTAAGTTCTGTAATGAAATCTTTGGCCCTTAGATCTATTCGCCTAACAGACATTGACAATAGACAAAACGAACTTAATAATCTTCAACAAATCCTTCGACAAAACGGTTATCATCCAGACCACATTGCACGCATATTTCGTCAATCGCAACAACCCCGGAGTACACCAACCCCATCAGAAACAGACCAACAACACAGGAAAGCCTTCCTTCCGTACATTCGAGGTGTCACTGACAAAATAGCACGAATCCTACACCGACATCGAATTTATGAAATTCCATATCGCAATTGTCCACAAAGCTACATCGGTCATACAAATAGGCGCATCAACTATCGACTATATGAACATACTTTGTCAGTTCGCAAAAAAGATCCGACTTCAGCTCTCGCGCATCATAATATCCAAACAGGACACTCTATCAACTTCGAGGACAGTAGGACTATCGTATCTATTAACTTCCTTAGGGCATCTACTATTCGCGAAGCAATAGAAATAGAGAAAAGACCCTCCGTCTAAACCGGCGCGATGACAGCTCTCGCCTTCCCACATCATGGACCTCCGTAATTGCCAGATTAAACAAAGCAGACACGCCCACCAACACCCAACCAATCACAACACAGCCTAAACACATGACATCCCCTTCTAACCCAGCGCTAACTATAAATGAAAGAAGCAGAGCAGACTCAAATTCAGTTCAATTACCTGGTGACTCTTGGGGAGTAGGCAGATTGAGGCCCCGAGTTCTATCTAGACTCTGAAACTCTTTTTCACTTTTGTCTCTTGATAATGGCTCCAAAGTAGGAGTCCAAACGTCGAGTATATAATAAATTCAGACGCGGTGAAAACAAATCATCATTTGGGGTAGGTATTTTGGAGTCGAATGTTGCTTTACAAAACTTCCAGAAATATTTTGTAATTGTTTTATTTACACTCCTCTGATAAAGAACGTAATAATAAACGAGAATATTTGCTATTGGAATTGAGAAACGGCATCGTTAATCTAATATTTGATTTGATGAAATCTATTCCGTAACTTCGTGTTCAAAATGAGAACGTGCTGTGTCTAACCGCTACCTGAATTATCTAGAATATTGACAATTAATTATCAAATCAGCAGGAACGTTCGTAGCGGATTTTGAATGTAGTTTGATTTAAAAAATGTTCATTCGTCTATTGATTTCAGAAATTATTTTGAGGGAACCAATTTCCACCCCTCCACGAGATGCCATTCATTCCCAATGCTGATATATAAAGGATTGCTTGAGCAATGTCAAAAAATTTTGAATAAAACCTGGCATCTTGTGACGTACCACGGTGTCTTGGACCTCCTACGAGTTGTTGTGAGGCTTTGAGTGTTAATAGCTGAAGAGTTTTTCTGGTTTTGTTTCTCCCGAATAATATGTTATTCGTAACAACTTAATTATTCTAGGTTGCGGTGGAAATATTAACAGCCTTTTTGTGACGTTTGCTTTCGGAAAAAAATGTACATCTGTCGACCAATTCTTTAATATTATCCTGGATTCATTCCTAGGTTAGGGCACGCATCGACACTATGAAGAAGATTCAAGAAACGTCAACCGCATGGTGACGCTAATGCTTACAAGGGTACAATGGCCGCGACATATTCAATTTTGTGCATGGCTGCATGATTTTAAAGTGAATTTTATTAAAATCTCACGATATCTGTAAATAATTTCTACGATTATTTTAACCTAAGTTCAATTGTATGACATGAACTTTGTAAAAACAAGTAAATTTAAACCATACTATCAAAAGTAATAAATCAGAAATAAATTGACTAATTTTAATTGACAGATTACATACTTACAATCCAGAATTGCAAACTTGCGACTCCCAGGAAATGATACGAACTTGAGGGAAAATGATAATTATTACGTAGGTGATAAGAATTTCTGTGGTTTTGATCTCAATAAGGATGACGATATAGAAGAATTTTGCTGAAAATAATTAGCCCAAAAACGTAACAGAAAATTGATTATTTGATGATTTTAATATACCTTTATCTCATAATTGTATATTATTAAATTAAACACCAAATATATAATGTACATAATAATAGAACTGAATTATATTGCCTATTTTTAACAATTTCTTACCATTTTCGTTAATTATAATTTCTAAATGGAAATTTATAAGAAATGTTATTGTGAATGCTTACAAGAGATAAAAAGCTCTTGGTTTTTTGGAAATATAAATTTAATTGTATTTTTACATTTCAATAAACAACAATATACACATTTTTTTGGAAAGATATAAAATATTATATTTAATAAAAAGTACATAAAACCACAAACAATAAAACCGTATAACGTTGGCGCCATCTTGCGGTTGCCGTTCCGTGAATCTTCCACATATAACTTTGTTCCTTGAACAATTCTTTAAGTATCGACCAAGCTTCACGTCAATCGTTATTATCCGAAAGAACTCTAAGGGAAAACTATGAAATACTGTACTACGAACTATGTTAATATAAGAAATATGTATCAAACTATTTTCATTATAAAGTCTTCCATTTCCCCTAAGCGATGTTTAATATTCATAAAAAATATTTGTTCAAATATATTTAGTCAAAAATCACTAAATTAATATTGGGACGGGAAATGTTCGTTGCTTTAGATAAAGCCCAATTAACAGAAAAGTCTGTGCAAACGAAGGATTTTACAAACATGATTTACTCCTATCTTTGAATTTCACATCGGCGTTCAACTTTTACTCATAAATCACTTAATAGTCTTTATATGTTGTATTCAACAGAGTTGTTTCCTGGGTGGAAAATATTTGCTTTGTATTTTACGTGAAATAGGATTTTACTTTGAAATCCTACTACACTCTGGCTGTTTATTTTAGAAATCGGAAGACGCTCGAGTCAGCAGTGTTTCCAGCGGCGGCGAAAAGCGAATCCTTGAGAATTAAATTGTGAACAACATAATACAGATTGAGATTCCATATACCCTAATACTTTGGGAGATTTTATTAAATAATTCAGGCATTGAAAATCGAGCATTTATAAAAATACTGGTTGGGTAAGTTTTTCCGGTATTATTTTGTTCATAGCTTAAGTAGTATATGCCAGCAACGCTAACGCCAAAATTTAAATAAGTAAAAGATACTTATGGCCAAGTGCGGTACTGGCGCACAATTACACCTCAGATATTTTTTATAACATATAGTCTATTTTGCAAGTCATTGGCAGGCAGACATTCTTGATAATCCCCTGAACGCATGTTGAAGGTGGTCCACCGTTATTGTTTTTCCGGAGATGCCCATTCTAAGATTTATCGAGTCCATATCATATCGGATGATAATTTCCTTCTTCTTCTTGCATTTATCTTCTTATTTGTTGGTTCCTTATATGATCGAGTCTAGATCTCTATATCGTTCTTCTCCAAAAGCCCATTTCAAATGTTGTTTGTTTTTTGTTTCTAAGATATTTGCCAAACTCCGAGAGCATACATAATAACCGGCCATAGTATAGTGTTTTTTATCTGAGTTTTTTCTGCCGTAACACTATATTCAGTTCTCGTATTATTATTGTTCTTACAATTTTTTCTGCCTTCAATTGTCTCCTTATCTCGTCCAATTGATGTTAATTTTATTTCTAGATATACACATTTTAATTGTGGCTTTTAATAGCTCAAAAAGATTCAGAGGATATTATCTATAGACAAATAAATAATTATGATATTGTTGCTTGTAAGTAAAGATACATATGACAGTAAAGTGAATATTCTAGTTGTAGTAAAATGACTTTTATAAATTGTTCTTCACCAAATTGACCGACATCTTGTTAGTTTAGGTATGGTGAAAAAACTATTTTTGAAAAATCTTCAAAATTACTCAACTATAATTAAAAGGATTGTATCAAATGAATTGGTTATATACGAGTCTTTGTGTTAAGGGCATGAGTAACAATGATTATGATAGGCAAACGAGAAACTAATATTATTGTGAGTAACCAATTTAAATGACTAATTTACCATTATCATATATGTTGGCTTTAATATTTTAACGCGAAAAGTATATCGCCCCGAGAGCTTCATTGATAACGATAGTCATTTAGCGTTAAATTAGCGGACCCGACAGACATTATTCTTTTCAAACGTGGCTTGGAGATATTAGCGGTATCAGCAAATGTTTTTTTTATCTTACAAGTCTACTCTTCTTTTCCAATTAAATCGGTCCAATGCTTGCTTCCTCCAGTCTCTGATTCCCACTTCCTCTAGATCCTTTACCACTTCCTCTAGCCATTTTTGCCTAGAACTTCCTCTTCTTATTTTTACTTTCTCACTTCCTAATAGAATTTTTTTACCCATCGTTTGACGGGCATTCTTGCAATGAATATGCTAATACTAAAATATAAATATAGTCAATGCACCTCCTGTTTACATTTATTCTTCATAAATACAACATATGTTAACTTCTCTCATTGATTATTGAATTTCAGTATCTGACGGGAACCTAGCATTAACAATAGCAATACTTCGAAATGTCCAACTCGGTGTTCAGTTTCAAGTTTCTAATTTAGAAATAGCAAACAGAGAATTGGAATGTTATAAGAACTAAAAGCAAATTTTTTGTTGATATTGTATTGTTAGGAAATTTACCCAAAGCCGACCCTGTTTCATTTCAGTACGACAACAATCGCTTTGAGATAAAAAATGGTTTTCGAAAAGAATCGGCACCTGTATGGGTGATGATGATTTTTGCGAGAATTTTATATGCTGGTTTTATAAAGGAAGCAGGCCACGATCGCGAGTTCAGTTGGTGGAGCGAAGAGCTTATATGTAAAATTGTTATTGTAATATTTGAATCAGCTGTTGTATATTCGATGTAAATAAAAGTTCTAGAAAAGTGAAAGTGAATATTAGTTTTATAATTTTAAATTGAACCCACGGACTATATAGCAATTTGGTGATCAGAAGTAAAGGATTAAATGCAGTTAAAATCGTAAATTGATTTATGGAAACCCGAAGAATGGAAAAAATGGACGAAACTACCAAAAAAAATAGTCAAGCAGGTTACGGAGGGACTAGACGAAAAAATAGTCCAGATTCTAGAAAAACGTGACAAGAAGGAAAAACAACATCAAGAAGAAATTCAACAAAGGTTAGTAAAACTTTTGATAAAAAACGTAAAATAGAATTACAAAATCTTGTCACTACGATAAAAAGCGAACAACAAAATATTGTTTCCACGATGGAAGAAAAACAACAAAATCTAGTTTCCCCGATGAAAAGTGAACAACATAATTTAATTGAAGGATTGTTCTCGAAATTTGAACGAAAACAAGATCACATTCAAATAAAACGACAAAATGATTTTAAAGTATTTGAAGAGAAGCAAGATAAAATTGAACTAAAACGACACGAAACTGAAGAGAAAAGAAAACTACAATTTGAACAATTAATGCAGATAGTTAATGAAACAGTTAATGACAGAATGCAAATAGTTGAGTCAGACATAAAAGAAATAAATGATGACATTAAGACCATAAAAAATAAGGTGGACACTCTTCAAACCAAAGTAGATGACACCGATTCCATCCAAAGCCAGGTAAAAGTTGAAATCAGTGTCATCCAAAACAAGGTACAAACAGAAATCAAAAAAATGTAACAGGAGCGAGGAAAAAACCAGCACACCAAAGGTTCCTTTAGTAAACCACCCATATTCGACGGCAGTTCATCTCGGCCCATGTATAAACGGCAATTTTAGGCAGTGGCTACTGCTAATGGATGGGATAATCAAGAAAAATCTACCTCTCTGGTAATTTCGTTAAGAGGTCCGGCCCTAGAACTCCTCCAAAGCATACCAGTCGAAGAACAAGGCAATTTCGACAAGATCATCCCCATTCTGGACAAGAGATACGACAATCAATCCTTGAGCCAGGTATACCAAGTCCAACTCAGTGGGAAAACGCAAAAATCCGGTGAAAGCCTCCAAGAATTCGAAGCAGAGATTAGACGGTTAGTTCACTTGTCTTACCTAGACCTGCCTGAGGAAACGAAAGACCAGTTGGCCACACAGAGTTTCATAAACGGCATCAGAGATGTGGAAGTACAACGAAATCTAAGACTAAGTGGCGTCAAGAAAAGTAATGAAGCTCTACTTCGGGCTTTCGAAGTAGAGGTCGTCATAAACATGTCCAAGCCGAGGGTCCGAGCAGTTTCCTTTAACCAGGAAGAGTCAGAGTCACCATCCCAAGCGCTGCTGGCTGGTCTTGAAAAAATATTAGAACGGTCACAAAGAACTAGCATCAGGGGGGCATGTTACCGTTGCGGACGGACAGGACACTTCCAACGTGACTGCCGAGTAAGGCTACCGAAACGATCACCAACCAGGCGTAGCCAACAAACCGACCTTACCAACCAGGGAAACTCCAACCAGTCAGCATAAGGGGGCGATTGCTGACTCACCCTCCACCAGCCCCCAGGACAGTATCCATCCGGTGATTTTGCCGAGATAGCGGCAGCTTAGTCATCACAGACACCATCAATGGGCAAGCAGTTACCATCACCATCGATACCGGAGCCGCAATGTCCATTGCCAAGTCCAGGGTCTTGAGAGCATCGGAAATTCGGCCAGTTACCATTAACATCCAGCTCAGAACAATCACCGACAAGTCCATGTCAATACAGGGTGAGGCAGATGTCGTGCTACAGATGAGGGACAACATGATCCGGCATAGGGTCCTGATAGCGAATATTGAGGCCGATTTTATACTGGGATTAGCCAGCATGGATTTATGTTCGACCCGAGATATGATGTTCTTCGGTTTCTAATTGAGGAATTTGTATTGACACGGTCCGTCAACAGTTCAGTCACCTCCATAAAAATTGTAGCAAAATCTTCGGCTAAAATTCCCGGTCAAACGGAACAGATTATTCATGGGCGGCTAGACAGCAATCCTGGGAGCTGCGTTGGAAAGGTGGAGCCCGTACACTCAGCTCATGACTACTTAGTTGGACGGGCTATAGTTAAAACCGGACGAGATATACCAATCAGAGTCCTGAATTTGTCCAAAAACGACATCAGAATTGCCAATGGTCGAGAGATAGCTTGTTTCGAGCCGGTAGAGACCATCATCAATTGCGAAGAAGAGTATCAGACTTCGGTGAAGGAGACAGGGCCCAGTAAAGAGTTCCTACAACAGTTTGCTGACCATTTGACACACCTGACACCAGAGAACCAGAAGAAAGCCAGGCATTTTATCACAAAGCACTGGCAAATTTTTAACAGTCAAGATGGAACCACCGGCCGCACCAACATCATCCAGCATCGAATAGATACCGGAAAAGCTCCACCCATCAGAATACCACCTAGACGACTACCATTGGGGCAACAACAGGCAGTCGAGGAAAAAATCGAGTCCATGTTACAAAATGGAGTTATTGAGCCCTCCATCAGCCCATGGTCTGCTCCCGTCGTGCTAGTTAAAAAGAAGGATGGAACCACCCGATTTTGTGTGGATTACAGAAAGCTGAATGACGTCACGAAGAAAGACTGCTATCCACTACCCCGAATCGATGACACTTTGACCACACTAGCAGGCTCCCGTTGGTTCTCCACACTAGACCTAAAAAGTGGATATTGGCAGGTTGGTCTGCACGCAAACGACAGAGAGAAGACAGCGTTCTCCACCAGTAAAGGGCTGTTTCAGTTCACGGTCATGCCCTTTGGGTTATGTAATGCACCCGCTACATTTGAGAGGCTAATGGAGTATATACTGAGCGGGTTAACATGGAGGACGTGCTTAGTATACCTCGACGACATTCTAGTCATGGGTCAGACATTCGACGACCATCTGAAGAACCTGGGCGAAGTATTCTCCAGAATTAATAACGCCAACCTGAGACTCAATCCGAAGAAGTGTTCCTTTGTTCAAAAAAGAAGTAGAGTTTTTCGGCCACGTAGTGTCCGAGTCAGGAATCCGCACCAACGAAGACAAGATAGAAGCCATCCGTGATTGGCCAGTCCTAAGAGACAAGCATGAACTCCGAAGCTTCTTGGGCCTCTGTTCATACTACCGGCGTTTTGTTGAGGGATTTGCCACCATCGCCGCCCCTCTACATCGGCAGACCACTGAGAAAGAGACCTTCCATTGGAATCAGGATTGCGAAACATCATTCAGGCGACTGAAGGCAGCACTATGTTCCAGCCTAATCCTAGCGTTTCCTACACACTCCGGCAAGTTCATCTTAGACACCGACGCCAGCAATACAGATTTGTAGGCCGTCCTATCCCAGGTGCAAGTTGGTGCAATAATAAGGGCTGTAGATCATTTCCACAAATACCTCTATGGTCGTCATTTCTTAATCCGAACAGATCATGCCGCACTCAAATGGCTTCTGGACATGAAGACACCCGAAGGACAACTGGCCAGATGGATGGAGAAATTACAGCAATACGACTTCAAGGTGGCACCGTGCCGGCCGTATGCACAATAATGCCGATGCCATATCCAGGAGAACCTGTAGAGCGGAATGCGGACATTGTCTGAAGACGGAACAGCGAGAGGGTATCTCCATCAGGCAGATTCGAGTACAGGCCAATGAAGACTGGACAACGGAACAGTGCATTCAGGACCAAATGGCTGAGCCAGACATCGAACAAATCTTGTCACTCAAAATGAGAGGGGCACCCAGGCCACGATGGGACGAGGTAGCTAGATACTCAGGCGTGCTGAAATCGTTATGGGCTCAATGGGACTCTCTAAGAGTAGACAATGGAATGCTCAAGCGAGTCTGGGAAAGCGCTGATGGACGAGAAACCAAGTCCCAACTGGTAGTTCCGAAGAGAAAGGTACCAGCCATCCTGACCGAAGTACATGATGGGATAACCGGACGTCAACCCTTGACAAAGTTCGCCAGCGGTACTACTGAGTGAATTACTTCGCAGTGTGCCATCTGTGCAGCCAGTAAGGGCCCGAAGACCCGGACCAAGGGCAGAATGCAGCAGCACAATGTAGGCGTCCCATTT
The DNA here is from genome assembly GCA_034190945.1 of Octodonta nipae. NCBI lineage: Eukaryota > Metazoa > Arthropoda > Insecta > Coleoptera > Chrysomelidae > Octodonta > Octodonta nipae. The sequence goes on along the minus strand of CM067220.1, from coordinate 89,294,076 downwards.
GAAAGAATTGCCATCGATGTCGCCGGTCCGTTTCCCTCTGTCTGAGAGGGGGAACAAATACATTCTGGTCGCAATGGATTACTTTAGCAAATGGTCTGAGGCATATGCGATACCCAACCAAGAGGCAACCACGGTAGCGACGGTGCTAGTAGAACAACTATTCAGCAGGTTTGGCGTCGCGATGAAATTACATTCAGACCAGGGGCGTAACTGCGAATCGAATGTATTCCAGAAGGTCTGCACGATGTTGGGGATCAGGAAAACGACAACAACACTATTACACCCACAGTCAGACGGAATGGTGGAAAGAGTCAACAGGACATTGGAACAACACCTATCCAAGGTCGTCAGCAATAACCAGCGTGATTGCGATGAGCATATTCCTCTATTCCTGTTGGCATATCGCTCTGCCATACATAATAGTACAGGCCTGACCCCAGCCAGGGTCCTATTCGGAAAGGAGCTGCGATTACCCTGCTATTTGGCATTTGGCTCCCTCGATAAACTTCCCCAAGACATCCAGGAGAGGGACAAAGTCTGGCTGTACAACCCCCAACGGAGCAAGGGTAAATCTCCAAAGCTTACACCCGCCTGAGATGGTCCATACGAGGTGGTCAAGAGGCTTAATGACGTCGCCTACCGGATCCGTCGAAACCCCAAGGGTAAATTGAAGGTGGTTCATTTAGATCGACTCGCTCCCTACCATGAAGGGGATGTTTCTGATCGGGACGATCAGAATTAAAGGGGGGTAGTGTTACGAAATTTACCCAAAGCCGACCCTGTTTCATTTCAGTACGACAACATTCGCTTTGACATAAAAAATGGTTCTCGAAGAGACTCGGCACCTGTAGGAGTGATGATGATTTTTGCGAGAATTTTCTATGCTGGTTTTATAAAGGATCGAAGAGCTTATATGTAAAATTGTTATTGTGATATTTGAATCAGCTGTTGTATATTCGATGTAAATAAAAGTTCTAGAAAAGTGAAAGTGAATATTTTATAATTTTAAATTGAACCCACGGACTATATAGCATTATATTAATTGGTTGTTATATTTATTTTTTAACTATAATTTATTGTTTTTATAAACGTAGAGACTTGTAATTTTTGGTCCCTGCTTCTAACACAGAAAACTAAGGTGTAAGGATATAATACTCATACATTTCATTTCACTGTGTAAGAGTCAGAGACCAGGTAAAATATATTATGAGTTTCTTCTGTTATAGAATATCAATTATATATAGGAATAAACTAATATAACATCCAAATAATATAGAAAACCTGCACAAACTTTGCATTTCTAACGCTATTAATTTCATACACCTTTTGTAAAATTTTTTGCCGGATATGAGCTTCAACTTCAAGTTAATAATTCAACAAATTTTATTTGGCACTTACAGAAATTTAAATTAAGAATTAAATTATACATTTGGATTAATACTTGAGCCATAACAACATATTCACAATTATTTGAATTCTCCTGAAATTTATAACCATTGCTAAATATAACACAAAGAAAGAGAAACAGAGACTGGAGATAACAAGAGGCGGGAAGTATAATTCCTTACAGGGTTTCGCTTCCATAATTCAGTCCAAATGACTGCCGCTCTTTTTTCAATTCATTCATTGCTCATCTATTTTCATATGTGCAAATTTGGGCCCCCGGAAAGAAGCTTTCGCTTCAATAATTATTTGAGGGTCCTGTCGTCTTACATTTCACAAAAGACGCTGTATCAAAAATCTAGATTCTGGGCAAAAGCAATCTGAAAATTAGACTGAATCGGTAAAAAATATCTTTAAATAGAGAAAGATTTTTTCATGATATTAAAATGCATACTGTACCATAATTGAGATACCCAAACCACTGTTGGTCGGTGTTATTAAGAAATATCAGTTTAGTGACAGATAAATGTTCTTGTGTCTATATAAATTATTAATTTTTTATTGTCTTAGCCTCTCTCTGCTCCAAACTAAAGTCTTTGGTACGAAATTATTGTTTAAGTAATGAATAAGTAAGCCTTTCAGGTCAATGTAATTGAATGCGGATTTAAACATGTTTCTTAATTAATTTTGACGTTACATATGTCTATTTTTAACCGAGTTTAACACTGATAGTTTTTTGTGTAGGTTACATGATATCTTCGCTAATTGCAAAAAACCGTTAACACGTAAAAGTGAAAATGGAGTTGAAATTTCAGACGGACAGGGTTTTTTTGGGATAGAAAGCTTAGAAATTATATTGCTATCAATTAAACAAAATTGGATTATTTGCTGAAATACGTTAAATACCATCTTTACATCTATAAAAGTGTGTAGAATAATTCCATGGCATTAAGTATACCTGCAATTGTAAATACTATATCCTTTATGAAAATTCTACATCTCACTAATTTTCTACCCTTTTTCATACTTTATATCAACTTTAATAAGATGTACCTAATTATGTGTATATGTAATAAAGTCTAGGTAGTCGATTTCAACCTCCGTCTAATGGCCGCGTCTATTCGAAATTTTGCAAGTTTATGAGACTAAGAGTTAATTACGAAAACTTGATCGTACATCTGACTATACAGGGTGTAACATTTTATAGTGCAGATATATTGGCAGGCGATAGTACTGGTTTGTATGAATATTCCGTTATTCTTCATTCCAGGCTTAACATTTCCACAATCATATTTCGTAAACACAAACAAAAATTTCACAGTTGTTTCCTGAATCATAGTTGTGGAATTTTTAGTTAATGTTTATGTACTTATTTGGAATAACACTACAATTGAAATAAAACTCTCTTAGCAACCACGTCAATATATTACGAATAAATAAATATTACCTGTCGCAATAAAATTTTTATTAAGGCAGCACTTCACTTGGTGTACCGTATTCGTATATTTGCTATATTTGTCCAAAAACGGCGATGTGTGGAGAGGCTATTCGCTATTTTTGCTTTATTTGAACAAATAAGTCGAATACCGCTAAGAGCAACAATGCCTTACTGTCCACTTGTCGGTTTTCACTGCACATCAAAGAAGCCAAATATTTGCTTTAACTGCCCACACTTGGTTCACATAGTTGCACGCCGCACTAGTGCTGTTTTTCATGACAAGTGGAGTTTGTGGCAAAATGAACTGATCGAACCAAAATGTTATGAAGTTTTTGTAGTTGTTCCTACCAAATGCATGCTTGCATTTGGGACCCCAAACATAGCAGACATAAAAATGAAAACGAAATAAACGATGCATGGATAGATATTAAAAATGCGGAAAAAGAGGAAATCTACGCCATGGTGTTTTAATAACTTCGTAGTTATGTAGATATATCATGTAATGATAACAAGAAGCACGGTAGCAGGTTTGCTGTTTCATACATATTTGGAATTTTTGAATGTTTTGCGATATGGGTGGATGGCACTTTTGAAATATTTGCGAATACATCAAATATTGGGGCGAATATAGCAATACAAAATAAAAATACGCTTAAGCCAAGTGAAGTGCCGCCTTTACAGTCTTTGAACGAAAGCAAAGATCTGATGATTCAATAATTTCTGTTTTATTAACTCCGTTGAATTTTTTGAAATAGCCCTTCATTTGATAGGAATAGTATAGGATTTTGTTTATTATACTATTCAGTTGATAAATTTGTTGCTGTTTTTTGCAAATAAATGGGTAAATACACAGGTAATTACTACTTTGCAACTTTGAATATTTTTTTCTCGTAAACCATAAACTTCTTGACATAAGTTGTATAAGACTTTTTTATTTATACCACCGTGACGCAAAGAAATGTTGTTGTACTACCATTTCACAAAATGAATCCAGAACGAGAAGCGTCACCCAAAATTCATATCACAGCTTTTGAAACTTGTGTCACACTACCCCGTGAGGTTTTTTTGAATGATATCACAAATTTATTGGGCGAAAAATGGCATGTATATGCCACGGCTAAACTAACGTTTGCTGGACATCCATTGCAGACCACTTTTACTACGGCCAGCTCCAAGATTCGAATTGTAATAAAAAAGTAATCAATTTAGTTTTAGTGTTTTAGTGGTTAACATTTACTAATATCCTATGGTATTTACTCTGGATAGGTAAGACTGATGATTATGTGACCCTTCGTTGAGGTTTATCATATACTACTGGTTTGTGGGCTTTTCTGTAAGTTTCACGTGAAAGATCCATACATAGACAATCACTTAAGGTTAAACTCCAAATTGGTGAGCATATATAGAAAAATATACATACGCTTGTTTATAACTGAATTTCGTATGCTTCAATTGTAAGTAGATACTTAAAATCTAATATATCGTATACAAAAAACCATACATTATCACCTCGACAGCTTTTTTAATTGATGTGAAATGTAAATATTAAAAATACAGACAACAGAAACGCCACTGTTTGGAAAAATGTTGTGAATCCATAAAGCGACCGCAAATCTTTTGATTCATCATTTCCAGTCTATTTGTATGCGAGCGGGTCGTTATGGAGTGTTTCAGAACCGTAATACGTAATTTGTATTGGAACATCAGATTTACCATCTTCTGATTATTATAGAGACTGGATGGAAATTTTCACTTCGTTTGAAGTGGTGTGTGCATTGACATCAACACATTAGGATCGGGGAGAGTATACAGAAGACTTTCAAACTCTGTTAAATGGAGTTTTGGCCGCTAGCCAAGCACATGATTCCAAAGACTTACGAAATATTTTCTTTACTTAAGACTAATGATGAAATTGTTAGGTTTACTATTTTGTACATGCTGGAAAAATCAGTTTTTTTACTTAATAATAGTGAAAGTTCTCAGCTTGTTAATATCAATCAGTAAAAATTACGATTAAAATCCAATTATTATTAGAAATTTTGGTTTACCAGGAAACTGAAAAATAAATAATGACAAATACTATTTTCCAGAAAAACTGTTGAATCGGGAGAATCACTATACTGCTAGCAAATTGGAGAATATAATATCAAATTATAATAATAATAATTTACGGATACGTCCTATGTGCTCTTATTCTTCCCCTTCTTAGGTGTATATTATTGACGTAGTTTCTCTTTCCAGCCCGGCTGCACCCTCTGCTTCCTCTCAGCTCCAAATTAGCACCTACAGGGTCGTTCTGACCTTGAACTAACATGATTATTCATTGTCTGGTTCATATGTACCTATAATCTATACTATTATAAAATTGTAAGTTTATCTGTTTGTTTGTTTGTTGTTTGTTTGTTTGTTTGTTTGTTTGTTTGTTTGTTTGTTCGGGCATTACGTAAGAACTACTCAAGTGATTTTGCTCAATGTTGTTTTTTTGTTGTAAAGCCTATAGTTTGATAAAATCTGGTATACATTTTATCTCCCTACATTGACAGAAACAGTAGCTATATCTATCTATACTATTCTATACTATTATAAGATTGTAAGTTTTTCTGTTTGTTTGTTTGTTTATTTCTTTGTCTGTTTGTTCGGGCATCAAGTAAGAATTCCTAAATTGATTTTGCTGAATCTTTTTTTGTTGCAAAGCTTATAGTTTAACATAAAATTTGGTAGAAATTTTATCTCCCTAAATTGACAGAAACGGTAGATATAGCGAAAAAACTTCTACCATGTTGAATCATACAATTACTCAATTGGTTTCACCGCACGCACGAAATATTAGATACTGGCATCAGCTTAGCTTTTATTCAAAATTCGGAATGTGCCAATGCAAAATGTTTCGATTTAACAAAAATCAACTGATATATGGAGCATAATTTTACAGGGGGTTCTGTATATAGGAAACTTAGAGCGGAGTAGAATTAAATGGATTTAAAAAATCTAAAAAAGTTATATTTGATGTCCTATAAGCAGCTGAATATATACAATGTGGTTGAAATAATGGAGAGTGGAATTAGTTATACGGGGTGGTCAAAAAAAGTTATATTGAGGGGGCCATAAACAGTTACATATCCTAAGTGGTTGAAAAGGGTTAGAATATTTATACAGTTTGGACAAAAAATCTTTGAAAAAATTGTGTTATGTAAGTAGTTAGGTTCTTTGAATTATGTTCATAAGATATTATAGTTATGAAATGGGTTGAAGAAATGTTAGAAGCAGTGGTTTATATAGGGTGTTCGAAATATAAGATGGAGTGGTATTATACTTTATGTTGTGGTTAAAAACTTGTTTTATATCCACAAGCAGTTGCATATATAGGATTGGTGAAATATGTCGGGATGTATAATTACAGCTATACAGGTGGGTTTAGAAAATAAGTAATGTAATGATCTACAAGCTGTTCCATTTACCGGTTGGTTGAAATATAGGGTGGGGTAGGATTCTAAGGATACAGGGTGGCAAATTAGTAGTTGCATATAAAAGGTTGTTGAAATCTAGGTTGGTGTAGATTTATAATTATACAGGGAGGGAAAAAGATGCTAGAAAAATTTTGTTATATAGCAGTTGCACATATGCAGTACCTGAAACATGGGGTGCAGTAAAGTTATAGTTATACAGTGTGATTCAAACAAGGTTAGAAAAACTTGTAAATGAAGGGTGGTTTAAATGAAGTGTGGAGAGAAATTATACTTTATAATGTCGTTGAAAAAATATGAGGAAAAATTGTAAAAAAAACGTAGTTCATAATAAGTTGCAAAAGATAGGGTAGTTGAAATATAGGGTTGAGAAGTCTTATGGTTAATTTATTAAAAAATGTTATATTGGTTAACCAATAAGCAGTAGCGTATACAGGGTAATTTTAATACATACAAGGTGATTCAAAAACATGCTGAAAAAAATTGTTATATACGGTGCCCAATAAGCAGATGCGGTTTTGGTGAAATATATTGATCATTGATGAATTTATATTTACACAGGGTGGTACAAAAAATGTTATACTAGATGGCCGGTAACTAGTTGCATATACAAGGTGGTTGAAATAGCGGGTGGAGTAGAATTATAGTTAAACAGGTTGGATATATTTTTTTGTAGAATAGAACATGAGTTATTGCATATATGTAATATCTGAAACATGGATCGGAGTAAATTATACTTCATACAGTTTGATTAAAACAATGTTAGAAAAGCTGTGGTTGAAATACAGGGTGAAGACAAATTATACTTTCAAGGGTAGTTTAAAAATGGTTATATAGTGTAGTCCATAAGCAGTTACATATATAAGATAGTGAGTGGATCAGAGTTATAGTTAAGTGTTTAAAAAATGTTATATTTGGTTGCCCCTAAGCAGATGCACAACAGGGTGGTTGAAATATTTCGTAGAGTATAATTATGGTTAGACAAGATGGTTTTAATGTAGATGGAAGTAGATTTAGTTATACAAAGCAGTTTAAAAAAATGTTGAACAAAATTGTTATAAAGGGTAGCCAATAAGCAGTTGCAGTTTGGGTGAGTGTTTCAATAAAAGTTTGGTATTAGGGCGCAAAACTGTGTTTTTAAATTGGTGACACACCAAGGGTTCCACCGGTATTTTCATCAGGGTGGATATAAAAAAGTTATATAGGGTAAACCATGAACAGTTGTATTCTAATAAATGGAATATCTGAAATATGGGGAGAAGCAAGATTAGAATGTGTTTAACATAATGTTAGAAAAAGCTGCAAATAAAGGGTGATTAAAATATAGGCTAAAGAGAAATTGTAATTTAAAAGATGGTTCAAAAAATATCAGAAATAATTGTTATACAGCGTACACCATAAGCACTTACATAGCTGAAATATAGGGCACAGAAGAGTTATAGTCAGGTGTTCAAAAAGTTATATTGGGTGACAAATTAACAGCAACATATACAGGATGCATGCAATATAGGGTAAGTAAGGTTACAGTTATTCCAGGTGATTAAAAAAAGAAAGTCGAATAAAATTGTTATATAGGTTCGCCCATAAGTACTTGCAGTTTGGGTGAAATTTATTCGGAATTCGTGAAATTATAGTTAACTAGGATGGCTTAAACAAGTTAGAAAAAATTTTATTTAGGATAATCCATATGTTCATAAGTTATTTCTTTTTGCGAAAGCTTGAACATTCTTTACGCGGGTGAAATCGCGGGTAACGGCTAGTGCTGTTATAAAATTGTAAGTTGTTCGGTCATCACGTAAGACCTACTCAACTGATTTTGCTAAATCTTTTTTTGTTGCAAAGCCTATAGTTTATACATACATTTTATCTCCCTACATTGACAGAAACGGTAGCTTTAGCGAAAAAACTTGTATCATGTTGGGTTGTACATAATTACTCCATTGATTTCAGCGCACGCACCAAATATTAGATACTTGCATCAACTTAGGTTTTATTCAAAATTTGGAATATGCCAATGTAACATGTTTCGATTTAAAAAAAATCAACTGATATATTAAGCGAAATTTTACAGGGTGTTTTATATATAGGAAACTTAAAAGGAGTAGAATTACCTGGATGTAAAAAATCTTTAAAAAAACTTATATTAGGTGGACACTAAGCAGCTGCATATATAAAATGTGGTTGAAATAAGAGAGGAGTAGAATTAGTTATAAGGAATGCTTGAAAAGAGTTGAACTGAGTGGGCCATAAATAATTGCATATACCAGAAAAAGGGTGGATATTTATACAGGGTTGATTACAAAATGCTAAAATCTTAGGCTCATAAAGAGTTGCATATAAAATGTGGTTGAAATAAGGGTAGAAAGAATTTACAAATGGTGGATAAAAATATCTTGAACGGGCTGAAAAGTGTGGAAACAGTTGTTTATTAAGTGTTGTTGAAATATAAGATGGAGTGGAATTATAGTTTAGGGGATGGTTAAAAAAATTATTTAATATCCACAAGTAGTTGCTTATTTCGTATGGTTGAAATATGTCGCGGAGTATAATTACAGTTATACAGTACTTGTTCCTAGGGGGCGCCAACTAATTTTTCCTGACAATTCAAGGAAATAAATGTCAACCCAAGGTTGATAAAAATGATATAAAAATTCAATTTAAAAATATTATAACACGTAAATAGTTATTAATTTGATTAACTATCAAAGGATATATGTCGGGCAAACTTAATTCCTAAACCACCCGTTACTTGGTGCCACCCATCGCCTAACCGGTGGAATATATACGAATATTAACAAGGTAGGCCTTCCCAATTTAATTTCTCTACTACTACTTGACGTAAAAAGTTTTCAGAATGAAACAGAAACTACAAGTGCAAGTATTTTGTATCTTGTCACTAGTATTTAATTTTTATTATAGTTTAAATGTATTTAAAATAAAACATTTAAAAAATATATAACCGACTTCCACCTATAACTAAAAAGCTAAAAATAATGATAACAAAATACAACTGTAGCAAATAATTAACACATTCAATGTTGTTAGGTACTTACCTAGAAAGTAATAAATGTAAACATTAAAAGGTGCTCATTCTGTATATTTATACAGAATGAGGTAATTAATTCTAATTACCTACCAATCTAGTATATTTTTGAAGCCGGTACCAAGCAACAACTAAGTTTGATGAATTTATAGATAAGTACGCAATGTAGGTTTTTAGATTTGCTTGACACCGGCTTCAAAAATATACTAGATTGGTAGGTAATTAATTTGTAAAGAATGAGCACCTTTTAACGTTTACATTTATTACTTTCTGGGTAGGTACCTAACAACATTGAATGTGTTATTTATTTGCTATTTTATCATTATTTTTAGTTATAGTTTTTAAATGTTTTATTTTCAACTTTTTAGTTTTTTTGAACTCAGGTAGTTGTTATTATTTATTTTTTATTTTGCATAATAGACAGCACCAGGTGACAAGGAAAGCCCTAACATTACACAATGATACATTTTCATTTAAATTGACAGGTAAATGTTTACGAATAAAATGTACTAGTACGCGTTGACTTAATAAGCCCAAAATATATTTATGCCTTATGGACCACGCCATGTAACCTTTTTTCAACTTTTTTTGACAACCCTGTATAAGTAGGTATAGATAATTCCACTCCACCCTATGTACCAACCATCCTGTACATACGACTGCCCACGGACAAACATAAATTTGTTAACTGCATTCTGTAAATTATAGGACGGAGTAGAATTCATCCCATATTTACGAAGTCAAATCCGTCCTATATCTCAACAATCGTATATAACTCCTTGTGGGCTACCCCATAAATTATTTCATTTTTAACATTTTATATTATCGCTCTGTGTAACATTAATTCCTTTCCACGCTTTATGAAACTTCTTATGGGCTATGAAATAAATAATTTTTTGATCACACTGTATAAAGATAATGCAACTCCAGCATATTTTTCAACCATCCTGTATATGATTTGTTTACGTCCACATCAGATAACAGTTTTTTAATCACCCTATATAATTTTTCTTCTTCTATCATTCTACTCCGTCTTATATTTCAATCATCATATAAATGCAACTCCTTCTATCACTTTTGTTTGCTATTATTTTTTATTTAGCGTATGGCAATAGTATCATGAAATTACATTTAAATACTAACAATACACAAGAATGAGAATAAAAGCGTACAGAGTAAAAAAAATATAAAAAGAACAGAAACAGAGCATTTGAAAATAACAAGTCCACACATAGTAATCACAAACTAACAGATAGGTTCTTTAGCCATTCAGTCGCTGCAGGAGGGAGAGTATATATATCCGTTATTGTTTCCTGGTAGGCCGTAAGTTTACAGTCTTGGTATATATGTTTGACTGTTTGATAGGCTTCCCCGCATTCACAATTGTGCGTGGGTTGTTTATTCCATTTATACAGCATATCTGCGCAGATGCCGTGTCCCGTTCTAATTCTATTTGCCGTCTTCCATATATTGCGAGGAAAATCGAAACCCGCAGGTTCCTCATGGATGCTCACATAGTTGAGTACCTCTAGAGGAGCTATAACTAAACATCCTGTGTATAAAGGTATCAAATAGCAGTTTGGAGTTTGACATGTGTTGTCACTGAATTTTCTATTAGGCCGGAAGAATATGACACCAAAAGCACCGTCTTCGCAAAATGGAAAAATTTTCATTTAAATAGGTATTTGCCTGGTATACAAACAAAACGAGCTTGGTACTCATTGATTTGAGGAGCCGAAAATACTATGCTTTACTACCTATATCTTTGATATAGATGTACATAGAAAATTTTCAAATTTGCAATTAAAACTACCAGTGCCTACAATTCCGGCACTATTAAGTTGGAATTAAAATATTTATGAGGAAATGTCCGTTACGTCACTTCGATGAAATTTTTGATAAGAATATTGGAATTTTCGGCGATTTTCTGCAAATCTGCAAGTTGCACGTCGCAGAAAATTCTTTTCTGAGACCACCTGGGGATCTTCCTTAATCGATTAAACGTTAAAAAACTATAAACATCCATAAGGAGTTTTTTGAAAAATCGACCAATATGTTAGGGATATTGGTCGATTTCCATGCACGCATGAGTTCATTCACAAATTTCATCACTTTACCAATAGAATTCTTTTCCCAAATTTAAAGTTTCACCAATATACGTACCTAATTGGTAGATTTTTACAGAACCGTTTATCGATGTGTATAGTTTTTTAAGGTGGTCTCTATTTTCGGCTCCTGAAATCAATGAGTACCAAGCTCATTTTGTTTGTATACCCGGCATATTACATATATATATATATATATATATATATATATATATATATATATTTAAATATAAAAAATTTCATTTTTACGATGACAGTGCTTAAATAATTATATAAAGTAGCCATCAGTAGCTGAATATATTTGATAGTGAAAGTATGGGCGAAGTAGAATACTTCTTAAATATGGTGGTTGAAAAATGTTAAAATAAAGCTATACCTATAAGGTAGACCATTAACAGTTTAATTTACAAGTAGCTTAGAATATAGTGTTATATACTCCGTGGGTTCAATTAAACTTAAAAAAAACTACTAATATTTACTCTCACTTCTAGAAACTTTCAACAGCTAATTCGAATATCACAAATATAATACAACATAAGCTCTTAGTCGCACTAACTAACTGCTGCGATGACGGGCTGCTCCTTTTAAAATCAGCATCGAAAACTCTCGAACAATCCATTATCAATTCTCAGCTGCCAAGCCATTTCGAGATCAATTTTTTTGTCCTAAAAGCGATCTGGAATGAAACCAGGGCCGGCTTAGGTAAATTTCGTTACAATAGGTTGTAATGAAATTACAGTTATATTGGGTGGCAATAAGTAAGTTTATATCTATGGTGATTGAAATATATGCTAAGTAGAAATATTGTTATAAATGTGATGTAAAAATCCTTTATTGCGTAACTGAACTTGCCATATAGGGTGTAGAGGAGATATTGTTTTACATGGAGATAATAAAAAAGTTAGAGAAATTTATAGGGCGGCCCAAATGGATTTGCATATATATGATGGTTGAATATAATTTAACTATCATATCCTACGGAGTAGGATGATTGTTGCAGAAGGTAGTTAAAAAAATTTGGGTGACCCATAGGCAGCCGTATGTGCAGAATGGTTGGGAGATAGAGTGGAGTGAACGTTTGTTGGTCGAAAAATATTAGAAAAAATGTTATAGAGTGTGGTCCATGAATATGTGATAGTGAAATATAGGGCGGAGAAGAATAATTGTTATACAGGTTAGTTAAACATTTTACAATTATGTGATACCTATAAGGTAGTAGAGAGAGTGGTGGAAATATATTGTGAAGTGGAATTATTACAAAGTGTTTTAATAAAAGTGAATTTAAATTAAACTGATTCATTTCGTCTTTGAAACAATTAGTTTATAGAGCAAATGTCTGCTACTAAAATTGTCCTTACCGTTAATTAACACAGTTTTAAATGTATATTTAACACATTAAATCTTAAAGTATAGAGATATACTCAGATATTATTCAGAGGTTAAGTTTACGCGTGATGGCGTCAGTTACTTTCTTTCATATAATGTCATCAAAACGGTTCAAATAATTACAATCTTTATAAAACGTTTGGACAAGACAACGTCTGTCGGGTCAGTTAGTTAAACATATCTTTGGCTTATTAAGTCATTTTGTTCGTAAACTTTTACCTGTCAGTTCAAATGAAAATGTATCTTTCTGCAATGTTGTGCCTTTCCATGGTACCTGCTCCCGGTCTATTAATGTTATACATACAAAATAAAAAACCAAAGAATAAGGAATAAAAACTACCGGAGTTCTCAAAACATAAAAAGTTGAAATTAAAACATTTAAAAAAATATATAACCTCCTTCCAAATATAAATAAAAAGTTGAAAATAATTTTAACAAAATACAACTCTAGACAATAAATAAATCATTCTAGGATTTTCGGGGAAACTAGCACATAGAGGTGCCTAATCTGGAGCCGTCCCATGTAATTGCTGTTACCCGTAACTCCTAGGTTATAATGTTAAATTTATTATTTATTATTTTTGTACGCAAGAAAAAATATATAATATATATTGTTTCTGGTTAGGGAACCTTCATCAGTTGCGCTTCCCACAATTGAATGTCCTCTTGAACACTTCTCTGACAGGTGAAATTAACATAAAAATTTCATCGTGACATTCTGACCTAGGAGCTACGGGTAACAGCAATTACTTGGAGCTGCTCCAGATTCGGAACCTCTATGTGCTAGTTTCCCCGGCAATCCTAGATGTCGGTCTTTACATATCGCGTCTTCAAATTTAACGATAAGTGTCAAATACAAAAAGACGTGTTGGAGAGGACTTTCGATTGTGGGAAGCGCAACTGATGGAGGTTCCCCAATTAGAAACAATATTTATTGTATATATTTTCTTGCGTACAAAAGAATGACACCTCGGAGAGAGTGAACACATTCAATGTTGTTACCTACACAAAGTAAAAAATGTAAATAATAAAAGGTGGTCATTCTGTACAAGTTAATTACCTACCTATCTAGTATATTTTGGAAGTCGGTGCCAAGCAACAATCAAGTCTGATGAAGTTGTAGCTAAGTACGCAATCTAGGTTTTTAGATTTGTTGGCACCGACTTCAAAAATATACTAGATTGGTAGGTAGTTAATTTGTACAGAATGACCAGGTTTTAATGTTTACATTTTTTACTTTGTGTTTATATACCTAACAACGTTGAATGTGTTATTTATTGTCTAGAATTGTATTTTGTTAAAATTATTTTCAACATTTTAGTTATATTTGGAAGTCGGTTATATATATTTTTAAATGTTTTATTTTACGTGTAGATACAAGCGAGCGAGCGACTCACTCGACGCTGGGCGCAGACACAGCAGCTGAAGATCGTAAATTTCATGTTCTAAATTTTTCATCTGTATCATCGTCGTCGTTAAACAAAATGTCGACTCTGGCGACGTTATTTCATGTTTGTTTACTACAATGTAGGCAAATAACTAAGCAACTAATTCCTACTTTAATGCACCCATAAAAAACCTCACAATTTCCTTTAATTTTGTACGAAATGAAAATAGGCGGCTCTTTGCAGCGCGTTAGAAATTGTATTTTTTGTCTAAAAAACGAGATTATAGGTCTGAATACGCTCTACAAGTTTCATCTCGGCGATGTTTTCGATATTTATCACCAGAAAAATGATAATAATAAAAACAAAATTTATGTGCAAAATTTTTGACTTTTCGATCGATATCTCGTGAAAGACATAAATTGTAGAGCATGAAAAAAGCTAGAAAAGAGTTTCCATCAAAATTTTCATATCTCGTCGGATAGCAGAGTTATTGTCAAAAAAATATATTTTACCTATTTTTTCAAGATGGCGGAAAACCCCCATAGGAAATCTTTGTCGAAAATTTCAAGTTAAGCTTTTCTAGGTTCATTTGCATTTACAAATGAATACGACTGCAGTAAAGATCATTTAAGTATACTCTTTTAATTTTCTTTTTAAGTTATGTTCTTCTCTGTGTAATATAGGTGTTCAGAAATTTAGGATATTCGAATTGCTGCTTAGAGGCCCAGATGTTTCTCAAATAAAAAACATTACATTGCCAAGTTCGAAACCGGCGCCGATGGGTCCATTGCCAAGTCCAGAGTTTTGAGATCATCGGAAATCCAGCCAGCTAACAACAACATCCAGTTATGAACAGTCACCGGTGAAGCAGATGTAGTAGTATAGATAGGGGACAACAGAATCCGGCAATTGTCCAAACACTTTTAAAGTCACAGCCAAATAGCCCTCTTGAAATTCAACCTCCTTTTAACAAGTCTCTTGCTGCATCCACCGCACTCTCATCATTAAATCACTCCCCTAATTCTCGCGAGGCTAACAAATTACCTTGATTGTGACAGCACTCTAGATTTCGTCATAACGAACCATCTATTATCTCTTAAAGAAAAGTAGAACCAGAAGATCTACAACAAATGGTCCCTACCTAGCGAAAGGGCTTTGGAATATAAAAGGGCTCAATAACTATATAATGCTAACAGAAATGAACTAGCCAGTAAAATCTTAGATGGCGTCCCGCTTATAGATCCTCCGATGAATCTAAAGTATCTATGAAATAGATGACCGGAACGTCGACCTCAATTCAGCAGTAAAACTCAACTCTGTCGGGAGAACACACTTTATAGTGAGATTACACATCAAGAAATTGAAAAAGCGTTCATAGAAAATAAATCCTCGTGCGCGGGTCCGGATTTGATTCAATATAAATCACTCCGCAGAGTACCTCCTCAAAAAATGTGGCTATTATTTCAGATAGTTCCAAAAAAAACTCCGTGATTCCAGGTCTGCTTTAATACCAAAAGCGGGTAAAGATGTATCCCTCATTAAGAATTGCAGGCCTATAATGCTAAGTTCCATCTTAGTTAAGTTACTTCACAAAATCCTGGGATGGCGCCTCGCAAACCTCCCAATTCATTCCAGTCAGCAGGGCTTCATGAAAAGAGATAGTGCACTCCTCAATAATTTAATTATGGAGCCGACAATAAAGAATGCCAGAGCTGAGATTAAACCTCTGATATCATCTCTCTGGACTTGAAATCAGCATTTGACATGATTCCCCATTAATTCATAGAAGAAGCATTACACCGTGCACTCTAAACTCGTCGGTTATATAATGCCAATACTCTTTGTAGCCTGCACCTACATTCAAATAGGTGAGATAACCACCCCTTGGATCACATTAAACAGAGGGGTAAAACAGGGTGACTCACTATCCCCTCTGCTATTTAATCTAGTTCTGGATGAACTACTTGTTTCTCTCAATGACGATCACGTCACCTGCGCATACACACCCCGTAATTATTATTGCATATGCTGATGACTTGGTTTTGATGGCTGGTAATGTCAAAAACAGTAACCAGCTTGTGAAAATGAGTTCTTAATTCTTTGAGGACAGAAATATAGAGATCAACATTGACAAATCAATTGCCCTATCCCTCAGAATGGTTCCGAAGAAAAATAAGCTATTTTCTGTTACTAAAAGTCTGTTTATCAAAGAAAAATTTTTCAAGCTGAAATGGAATCTTTCAAGTATCTAGGGCTAGGTTATTACAAATCTGGCCTTGAACTTCCAACTCTGGAGCACCTATCTGTACAGTGCTCCAGATTGCTGATAGCCCCGCTGAAAACATTCCAGGACATTTTACATTCTGAATTTCTGCTTAATTCCCGGTGGATTGCCAGCCTCCAAAATATCCAAGTTAACAAAAAAATACTAAAGCAAGCCGACAGATGGACAGCAAAAGTTTTTCTCCATCTTCCTATGGCTACTGTAAACGATTTCCTTCACGCTACCAAGAAAGCGGGTGGTTTAAGGATCTTTCAGTTCAGCCTAAAAATTCCGATTATACACCTTAACCGGCTTAAAAAACTCTCGGATCTTGTCCCAAACTATATCAAAATCTACGTAGAAAACTTTATCCTTAAGCTAAACTCGCATGTCCAGTTTTCAATAAAGACTTATACCGATACTAATAACTTCTTCTCACAAAATTTAGAGCACTCTTGAAAAGGTGGTGGGCTCAAAGAATACTCCAGCTCTTCGGCCTCAAGGACATGGCTATTAAACTGTCCTGTGGGATGGTCAGGCGAAACGTTTATAAAAGCCATTCAACTCAGAGGCAACCTTCTCCCCTCCAAGGGTGCTTCATACAATCCAGCCGAAGAGAGGAAATGTCGGGTGGGCTGTCAGAAAGTAGAATCAGTCTGTCTCATGAACAAAGAATATGTAGACATCCTGTTGAGTAATTGGCTAAACAATGAAGGGCCAAAGGCTAGAAGACAGAAATGGAACCTATGATAATTACTGACGCTGGGATCCTCAGAATACCAGACTTAATTTTCACTAAAGCCGGAGATCTCTATCTGACAGCTATGAAATTACAATGAAAAAAGAATACTACAGTGACAAAAGTATTATCGAATTAGTGTGCCGCTTTATGAACTCCATACAAGTATCCGTTCTTCCATGCATTTTAGGCGCCAGAGGCCTTTGGTGTCTGAGAAATGACATCCTCCTTGAAAGATTAGGTTTTAATAATATCTCGAATAAACGTACGTTAATTCAATCTACAATCATTGGCTCAATATCGTGCAACTCTTTTCTCAATAAAAATGTGTGGAGTCGAAAGTATAGGTCTACTTATAAGACGTTTGGATCATTTGATGAGACCTCATCAACTACCAAGTCAAAATTTTCTTAAATCAGATAGCTGAGATCAGCAACTCCTCAAAGCTATCTTTGTATAAATCTATAAAACAGTAGAGATCTATCGTTTTTCTGATATATGAGTAAAAACAACTCTACCAGCCATATGTCTATCAACCGCTCGCTCTATTGGCAACTAGTACTTCATATCATAAAACTTTTATTTAATTGACATATTGTATTAATTCTTAGTTTTTTGTAGTATGTGTCCTTTGTATTTTACAAGTTTGTTTTAACTGTTTACTGTTAACATTATTGCTCTTTTGTATATTATGCATGTATCCTTTTAGTTAGTAGTGATACGAATAGTCAGTTTTCTGACCTCATTGTACTCCCTAATGGCCGTGGAACTGGTGCATTGTTATCTATGACCAAAATGTATTGTATCAATTGAATTGAATAAAGATTATCCTGGTATCGAATATTGAGGACGATTTTGTACTGGGTATGGACCTAGTTAGTCAACATGGGTTCATATTCGACCCGAGATATGATGTTCTCCGTTTCCTAAATGATAATTTGTATTGCCCGTCAACAGCTCAGCCACCATAAAAATTGTAGCAAAATCATCAACCAGAATTCTCGGTCGAACGGAACAAATTTTTCATGGAAGAAATCCTAGGAGCTGCGTTGGAATGGTGGAGACATACCAATTAGAGACCTGAATATGTCCACTAACGACATCCGTCAAGAAATGGGTTGTTTTGAGCCAGTAGACACCATCATTAATTACGAAAAAATGTACCAGACATCGGTGAAGGAGACAGGGTCCAGTAAAAGAGATTGTACAACAGTTTGCTGACCATTTGACAAACCTTACACCAGAGGAACAGAAGAAAGTCAAGCAATTTATTGAAAATCACTGGCAATTTTCTAATAGTCAAGATAGAACTACTGGGCGCACAACAAACATCATCCAGTACACAATAGATACCGAGAAGACTCAACCCATAAGAATACTACCTAGGCTACAACCATTGGGACAACAACAGGCAGTCCAGGAAAACACTGAGTAAATGTCACAACATGGAGTAACTGAGCCATACATCATCCCATAGTTTGCTCTCTTTGTTTTAGTGAAAAAGAAGGATGGAATCAAAGTTTTTTGCGTTGACTACAGGAAATTAAACGACGTTACGAAGAAAGACAACTCCCCCGAATCGATGACACACTAACCAAACTAGCAGGGTCCAGTTGATTCTCCAAACTAGACGTAAAGAGTGGATATTGACAGGTTAGACTACATGAAAACGGCAGAGAAAAGACAGCGTTCTCCACCAGTAATGGACTGTTTCAGTTCACGCTCATGCTATTTGAGTTATGTAATGCTCTCACTATATTTGAGAGGTTAATGGAGTATGTATTGAGCGACTTGACAAGGAGGACATGTTTACTATACCTCGACGACACTCTCGACATGGGTCACGAAACCATCTGAAGATCCTCGGAGAAGTATTTTCTAGATTTAAGAAGGCCAAACCGAAAAAGTGTTCCATGCTTCAAAAAGGAAGTAAAGTGTTTGGGTCACGTCATTTCCGAGTCAAAGATCTGCACAAACAAATACAAGATACAAGTCATTCGTCATTGACCGGTCCCGAGAGACAAGCATGAACTACGAAGCTTTTTGGGGCCGGTTCGTATTACAGACGATTTTTTACGGGATTTGCCACCATTGCCGCACCTCTACATCGGCAGTCCTCTGAGAAAGAGACTTTCTGTTGGAATCAGGAATGTGAAACATAATTCAGACGACTGAAGGCGGCACTGTGTTCCAGCCCAATCCTAGCATTTTCTACACTGGCCGGTAAATTCATCTTAGGCACCGATGCCAGCAACACAGGTTTGGGGGCCCTCCTATCCCAGGTGCAAGATGGTGAAAAGTGGGTGACCGAGTACTACAGCCTTGGATTCTCGAAAGGGGAGAGTACGAGTAATTATTGAGTCGCCATAAAAGAGCTTCTTGCAATAAACAGGGCGATAGACCATTTCAACAAATACCTCTATGGCCGTCATTTCCTAATCCGAACCGATCAAGCCGCTTTCAAGTGGCTGTTGGAGATAAAGACAGGTGAGTGGACAAATTACAGCAATACAACTTCAAGGTTGAACACCGTGCCGGCCGTTTGCATAATAATACCGATAACTTGTCAAGAAGGCCCTGTAGTGGAGAATGTCGACATTCTCTGAAGACGGAACAGTGAGAGGGTATCTCCATTCGATAGATCCGCGTACAGAGCAAAGAAGACATGACAACGGAACAATACATCCAGGGCCCAATGGCTGACCCAAACATTGAACCAATCCTGTCACTCAAAAATAGAGGGACGCCGAGGCCACGATGGGATGAGATAGGTAGATACTCGGGCGTCCTGAAATCGTTATGGGCCCAAAGGAACTCTCTAAGAGTAGAGAACGGAATGTTAAAGATATTTTGGGTTGTCTGGTTGTTTGTTTGTCCCAAAGAAAAAGGTACCCGTCGTCCTGACCGAAATAGATAATCGGATTACCGGAGGTCATCTGAGCATGAATAAAGCCTTGGATAAAATTCGTCAATGGTACTACTGGGTAAATGACTTCGAAGACGTCAGGGCCTGGTGCCGGATATGTGATACCTGTGCAGCCAGTTACGGCCCGAATAATCTGATAGGGTGAACAAATACATTCTGGTCGCAATGGATTATTTCCGCAAATGGCTTGAGGCATATGCTATACACAATCAGGAGGCAACGACAATGCCAACAGTGCTGGTAGAACAACAACAGGACCTTGGAGCAACATCTGCCCAAGGTCGTAAGCAGCAAACACCAGCATGTTTGGGATAAGCATATTCTGCTGAAATTACCTTATGATTTGGCTATAGGCTCACTAAAAGAACCGCCCCAAGAAGTCGACGATTATGCCACCAAACTCCGACGAAACATGCTGGCAATACATGAACTAGCCCGAACACAGATGTTGGCTACAAGCGATCAGATGAAGACATGATATGACCTCAAGGCAAATTCAGTCGGATTCTAAGAGAGCGACAAGGTCAGGCTGTACAACCCCCAGAGGAGCAAAGACAATCTCCAGAGCTCACACTAGCCTGGGATGGTCCATACGACATAGTCAAGAGAATCAGTGACGTTGTTTATCGTATTGTTTATCGCCGGAATTCCAAAGCTAAGATGAAGGTGGTTCATTTGGAACGACTCGCTCCCTACCATGGAGAGAATAATTCCGATCGGGAAGATCAGAATTA
Source organism: Octodonta nipae (assembly GCA_034190945.1). Taxonomy (NCBI): domain Eukaryota; kingdom Metazoa; phylum Arthropoda; class Insecta; order Coleoptera; family Chrysomelidae; genus Octodonta; species Octodonta nipae. Next base: position 89,273,207 of record CM067220.1, on the reverse strand, counting down.
AGGAAGGGGCAGTGTTATAAAATTTATTTTACGCCTCTCAAGAGAAAAATGTAAGAAACCTTCTACATTAATCGTTTCGATAACAACAACATAAACACAAAACCGGCTGAAAGAATGAGAAAACCAGCAATAACTATCCCGAGGAAATTCTTTGAGAAATGCTCCCACAACAAATAAATAATCATGAAATTACGTTTCATGCTAATCCTAAAAGACGACGGTCGTACAAGGTGGGCAGTTTACTTGAGTTTATATTCTTGTGGTTGAATAGAAAGAAGTAGTCAGCTGTAGTATTACTCATTTTTGTAAACAGTGAATTTGTTTGGTAAACAAAGATACTGAAAGTAAATTTGATTGAAATTTATTATAAAAAATTTATTGGTATCTAGAATAATGAAAAAATATTTATAATTTTTAGTCTATAAAGAAGTTGTCTCCTTAAGGTTCGCCATTTTGATTCAAGCTTCAAAAGTCATGAGACATTAAATCTCTTCAAACTTCCTCACCGTAATTTTATTAAGTAACGCATATACTCCCTTTTCCACAGTCACTGGAAATGGATATTTATTGGGTAGAATGAAAAGGATTTGTTTGAAAACAGCCGACTGAGCAGTCGAACATTCAATGAAAGGGATCATAAAATTGAAAAGAAACCGTGGTGAAAGTTTATTGTGCAAAAATTGGTTTTATTGGAGAAACCAACTCTGAATTACATCTAGAAATGTAACAAAAAAACTGAAATGAAATTAATCCTTATGTTTGCGGAATCGTTACAGTTACTTTATCCGACGTTTGAGGAGAATCCAAATTTGACTATTTGCGTATATTTTTTTAACATACTACTATTATGTTAGATGTTCATGATTTATTTTTGTTTCCAATGATGTATGTAAATTACAATTTATTTTCCTTATTAAATTGTTCGAGAAAAATGCTATAGAGAGTTCGAATTATTAAAAATTTCCGTTGAATTTAATTGGTTTGAATTTAAAGAAAAATATTGTCATACAATGTACATTAGCAATTACGTGCATACAGTTATTTGCACAAAATATTAAGTACTCAATTCAAAAATAAATCAAAATTTAAGTATATAAACTGACTTGCCAAGTCCCCAATAGTATTTCTTTATTATTCAATATTAAAAAACGATCTTTGTCGGTTTCACCCGCTTATAGCTCACACATCGCTCACGGTCAATATTTATATACGAATACTTATTATACAGAGTGAGTTTTTTTTGATTATCAGTGTAGGGATCTCGAAAACTAGCGGAAATAAAGCAATGGTTAAATTGGGAAAGATTTGCAGTTTTACTGGTTTTAGTTTCTATTCAGTCAAATCCCACTAGCTCCTTTGTTTTTTAATTATAAAAAAAGTGTAAATATCAAAATTGAAGGGAATTGTATCCCGAATATTATTGTCATGTCCTCGTTTGCGTGACAGCTCTCGTTTTCGAGATATGACACAAACTTATCTTATTTTTAATGGAAACCATAGTTGGGCTATGACCTCAAAAAATCGGACATTTTTCAACGATATAATACTCGATATAGTTATTCATAAAAATAACGGAGTTATGAATGCTTTTCTCTCTTATTTTCACTTTTAACGTAGCTAGCCATGAAAAAGATTGTTTTCACGTTGACGTTTCCTCATTTGAGAGTAATTCCATTAGTAGTGCTGAACTGACAGTCGATATTGACAAGTTTTCGTGATAAATTGGAATATTCTAACGAACATACACTGAATATGGTGGAATGTTATATCATATGCCACAAAAAATCAGTTCGTGCAGCTGAGGAATACTTTAATAGATATTTTAATCGTCGTCAACCTGCTCTATCTACATTTAAGAGGCTTTACGATAGTTTACGCAGATATGGATCTTTTACTAAACCACCAAAGGAACGTAACCAAATTAACGAAGCAGCACAAATAAATGTTTTGGCAATGGTAAATCAAAATCCATTTACATAAACTCGTGAGATTGCGGCAGAAGATGCAATTTTTGTCTAAATAACAACGGTGGACTTTTCGAACATAAATTGTAATATTATTATGTACTTTAATTTCATAGTAAGTACCTACTTATTTAGTTTTTCATATCTGATATACCTAAAAAAAAAATCGTTCAATGTTTTTTGGAATAGTTATTAATAAATCAATCTATTTCATGGCTAACTACGTTAAAAGTGAAAATAAGAGAGAAAAACATCCATAACTCCGTTATTTGTATGAATAATTATATCGAGTATCATACCGTTGAAAAGCTCTATAAATTTCCGATTTTTGATGTCATAGCCAACTATGGTTTCCATTCAAAAATAGATAAGTTTGTGTCATATCTCGAAAACAAGATCTGTCACGCAAACAAGGACATGACATTCATATTCGGGATACAATTCCCTTCAATTTTGATATTTACACTTTTTTTATAAAATCAAAAACAAAGGAGCTAGAGAGATTTGACTAAATCGGCAGAATTTCGTTTTTTCAAAATATCTAGTAAGCCATGACTTTTTTTAAAAATCCGAAAGTGTCATTAAATTGGGCCAGTAAAACTGCAAATCTTTCCCAATTTAACCAGTGCTCTATCTCCGCTAGTTTTCGAGATCCCCAAACTGATCATCAAAAAAACTCACCCTATATATTAATTATACTGTTATAAATGGTAAAAATTAATAACTAACTAAAAGTTATTTATTTAATATGTGTTTTGGTGAAATATAATATTGGAAAATGTCTACTATTTTTGCGACAACTATATTCTTAGGAATAAGTCGTCGAAATACTTCTAAAACTACTGATCCTGTTCCAGATTAGGACGAAGAACGAATTGCAGTTATGTATATGAAATTTAGTTAAACGAGAACTTATTGTAGATTATGAGGAGATTAGTAATCGTTATTCAGATGATGAATTTACTTAGAAATATATGTTTCTATAACAATATTGTATACCAATAAACTATTTGTCTCTTTCATTAAAATTACAAGTATTTTCTAATTAACTTAGAGTCTTAGAACCGACGAAGAAGTGCTTAAGATCTTTGAGAAGAATTATATTGAAAAAGAAAGGATCTGTGGAAAAATTGTCTTTGACTAAATAAGCAGAAAACATGCCTGAAGACTCAGATCTAGAAAATATTTTTTGCAGTTTTTCTCAAGACAGTGCTAAAGATTGGCGATTTCACATTGAAGAACTAAACGCATAAAGAATTTTACTGAAGCAGGTCAACGCTGAAGATTTGATCGAAACAATATCTTACTGTATGTGGGAAGAAGGAGGGGAATGAAGAACATTTTTAGAATATTTAACAGGAGATATGAAGCACACCTTTTACCACGCTGGTTCAGTGGGAGCTGGTATACACTAAGCGTCTATTTCCCTGATTATTGCCACTTACATTAGAGAAGACAGAATAAACGTTGAGCTAAAGTGTTATTTTTGTCATTTATTATTATTCGTAAGTACGTGACCATACAACATAAGGTGAACCGAGTATTGGCCTTTGAGCCATCAGTAATATGCCATACCGTAGCGAAACTATCGATATTTGTAAATTGTTATTACAACTTGATGAGGTTCCTGGTGGACCACTTGATTCGTAATTACTTTTACTATTTACTTAATTAGTTATGTTACCTTTTGTCTTTCTTCGTGTGTTTCCTATGTTGGTCAGTACCATTTTTTGGAAAATTGCTACGAATTTTTTCACCTGTCTTCACTTTTTATCATTACACATTCTTTGATTCTTTCAGGGATTTGTTCAAACGGTAGCTATGGTATTTATTTCTTTAGTGACTCTATTATATAGTCAAAACATTTAAACCTATATGTTATCACATCACAGATGAAATTAAACAGGAAAGTGTTAATAGTATGTTCCCTATCTACAGTGAAATTTTCCTAAACCAACTGACAGTTATTATTAGGTAAATAAAGCAAATCCTATATGACAGAGCAAAAACCCACTGTTCTAACACCAATAAATTTAATATAGAAAAAACCTTTACAAAAAATGTGCTTTCTGCCAATAATTACCCAGAAAAATTTATTAAAAAAGAGGTAAACAAATTCGAATACGAAACAATCACTAACAACCAACACCAAAAATCACCAAACAGCACTGACTCCGAAGATAATCACATTACTACAATAACTATACCATACATACATGGTCTCTCAGAAAGACTATAAAGAGTGGGCAACACTAAAATCAGGTACATATATCAAAAACAAAACCAAAATAACACCAACCTAAAATGTAATAAATTTTATATTGGAGAAACATCTAGACCTCTATATATCCGAACAAACGAACACAAAAATTACATTTAAAAAAGACAGCTTGAAAATGCAAAATTTCTGAACATGCTTGGGACCTTGGTAGTAAAAACTAAAAGAGACTGCTTCAATTTTCAAATGAAAATGATTGTATCGCTACTACCTACGTATAATTCAATCTTTCCTTGCTGCCGATGATTACGGAAGAAATTGCTATCGGGATAGTTTAGGTTTTTCCTAGGTTTTCCCTTATGATTTTAATGGGATCACTGAATCAACAAAATTCTTTAATCCATTTTTTGGCGAATGCACCATCTTATAACAAATTCGCTCTTTGGAGCTCCACATAAAATTCAGAAGATCACCGCTTTCTAATTCTTCCAATTTGAAAGGAACATTATTATTACATGATCTTTAGAAGTTTCCTTTGCTACCCTATATATTATCAAGATAAATTCAAGAAGGTGGGCCAACGTCAATATCATTACATTGATTATGCAGTGGCACTAATTTTGATTACTTTACCGATTATGTAAAAGAGGGCGCTACCAAAAGGGAAAATGCCGTTTTGATGTTTTTACAGGGTGTTCGTATCAGCTTCATTTTGATTAACTTGAAGTCAGTTTCTGAGATAATTTAAATTATAGAAAAAGATCCCAATGCAACTGCAACTAAGAAATTCATACAATTTTAAAATTGTATCAGCTTTGTTTCAGACCGAAGGCTATTTTTTCTTATAAATCATCTGGGAAACTGTGAGTCATAATCATACGGAGTGGTTATAAAACATACCTTATATTTTTGAGTTTAAACGAATTCATCCTAATAAATTGTGCAATCCCATTTACAATAACAAAATTATAGTCTACCACTAGTATAACTGGAAGTGGCCAACAGTTTGAAATTAATTTAAAGAAAAAGAGCTTTCTGGAAAACACCCTTAACAAAAAATTTCAAGTCTCAAACATTTGTTTATACAAGAAGTAGCTGGGCGACCAAGTTTCACTCATGATTTCAATGTTGCGTCAATCTGTTGATGACATATACATATGAAAATAGTTTCATCAAAAATTATCAAAATCAATTTCATTTATTTATTGCCGCTAAAAGCTCTGATTTATCTACCAGAGAATGAAACTATCAAGTGGTGAGTCATTTATTTTTAAAGTTACAAATATACAATGAATACATAAAAACCGCTGAAATTTATTTACTATAATAGTCTTATTAAGTTGTATATATTAAAACAAAGCTTGTATTTATTTATTACATTTCTTTTTTTCTATCAATTATATCCATAGTATTTGTTACCAATTAAAATATATTAGATTTAAACCTTTTAGACTGATTCATTGGAAATTTTTATATTTGAATAAACTTGTTTTGTAAAATAAAATACATCTATATGTTCTGCTGATTTAGGTTGTTTTTTTTTTAATTCTGTTGAGTTGAATCTAATGTAATGTAATACACCACTGTGGCTTGAAGCCTCTCATAATATCAATCATTATTTGGGCATTTTCAACCTAAAATTATAAACAACAATCACAACCTTTGTAATTATTTAACTTGCCTATTTCTACTGAGCCTATATTAATGTATTTTCTAGTTAACGGCACGTTTTTTGGTATATAAACTGCCTGTTAACACCAAATACGTCCATCGTGAATACAGTCATTATAATTGTCCGTGATTTGTTTGACACAAAAAATAACACTTGTTTAATAATAATTCACGTGAACATACAGATCTGTTCAAATATTTCTAGTGAACTAACGGAGTGAAAATTATGAGCTCAATACCGGCGTGGCTTACGTTTACTACGACGTTAACGTCAGTATTGTCAGTCAACGATTTTCGTGTAAATTGTCATAATAAATGTAATTTTTTTGGGCTCTGAGGAGCGAGCCCGAATTGCATAATGTTATCTGACCAAAGAAATAATCAATATAATAGATATAATGTCTCAAATCTCCCTATGACATTTTTTATACCATTCCCTTCGTACTGCTTTATAATAGGTTTGTTCATAGTCGCCAGCTGCCAACGATTCCAACGGTTTGAGAAATTCTATGCCAATCTGCGAGCTCGGTAGTTAACTCGGCGAACGGTCGATTGGAGTAGAATTCCTCAAACAGTTGGAATCGTTGGCAACTGGCTACTGTGAGCAAGCCTAATATTAATTTAAATTAACCCTCGTCCTTTATTACCAGTGGATGTATTTACTCACTGGTTATTACCTTTTTCGGACCGCCATCTTTTGGTCATTTACCGTACTAATCACAATTAGTGCTTTTGGAAGCGTTGTTGGCCCACCTCCTTAATACACTCTGGTTATGTGATAAGTCAAATACTCTTCTCAAATATTTCAATCTCAAATTTTATACGGGGTCTGACCTTGAGCCCGAAACATTTGGAAATATACAGTAATTTCCGGATTTGTGGTGTCATTTCCCAAATAAATGCGTGGGCATAATATTTAGTAATTAACGAAAAAAAAAATTGGTGATGAACTTTAATGTATCAGTTATGGATCATTAGCTTAGTTAGATCATAATTATCAATATTAAGTAATGGCATAAATATTATACAGAAATATTAGCATTATGTTTACTTTAGTTACATGTGTCGAATGTTTTCCTAGGACATAAAGGACCACTAGTCGGATTAAGTCGTAAACATTAGATTTATAACGGTTTTATTACTAAACTTTACATAAAATTTTATAATTGTCCTTTCATCTTGAGGCCAAAGCTATGAAGTCGTTAATCCCGACTCATTACTTTTATTGAAATCGCTGCCAATCAATTAAATACGTTTTGCACCTTTTTTTCATTAAACTGCTTGGAGAAAGCAGAGCACTAAAGTAAATAATTTTAATTCTAAATCGAATGGCAGTCAATATTAATTTCCAAAGATGACGTTCCACCCTTTGCACATTATTATTTTGAGCTTTCTGATCTATTTTAATAGAAAAATTTGTTCGGTCTGTGTGTGTGAATTAACCATTCTTTACTATTAACTTAGTTCACATAAGTCATTTAATGAAATAAACATATATTTGGAGCACGATTTGTATTAGAATTGAGTGTACATTGATTTTACACATTAAGATGTGACATAAACTTCTAAATTTTTCAAGGTCCAAATTTCAACTGACAATTGTTCCCACCTATAATTAAAGTATTATCTTGCTTTCAAAAGCATGTAGTGTCTCCAAAGGCTAATAATACAAGCCTTACTTTGCATTTATACCAAACTCTCTGTAGATTTTAGAAGATTGTATTAATAAAGGAAAGCTCCCCGGGGAAGATAACGTTGTTACCTATGCAATAAAAATAGAAAGCGTTTTGTTGGGAAATTTAAAGTTTTATTAATACTTTCTTTGAAATAATGTGAAAAGTGTTTTATTAATTAAATATTTAGGGTACAGAAGTGTTTTATCGTTTAAGATAGGAGATCGACTTTCAAAATTATATAGGAGGCCGAATGGACTATTTACTCGGTCACACCATAAATTGTTTAGCATAATAATAACCTCACGACTAGTGGGAAAACAGGCTGGTTTTCGCTCTTCTTTGTATCTACAAAGCATTAAAATGCTAACTGAGAAATCTATAGAGTATGACAAGTAAGCCCAGAAGACAGAATGTCACCTAACCTATTTATCATTGAGTACGCATTGAATAAATTTACTGTCTATTAACCCTGAAATAGGATTTTGATTTGGAGTCAGAAAACTATTTATACCAATAAAGAAAGTAAATGATATTTCATCTCCCTTGATTTCTAATTGTACACTTAGACAAAACAATGAAAATAGAGATTAAATTTGCATTAGATAGTTGCATACAACGTAATTATTTTCAATTTAATAAATAATCCTATTAGCAAAATAATGGGCTCATGTTCTTTTTTTCCTTGAAGAAATTTGCTTGACTGATTTTTCTTTTTATCTATTTTTCACTGGTGTTGGTTGACGATGTGTTCTGCGTTTGGCAAGATACAATCGCAATGTAATTAGTGACATATTTATTATTATTTATTTTCTATTAATTCCCATATATAGTTTACTATGGAGACAGATCGCAGTAATAAAATAAATTATTTAGACGTACAAGTTCGCAAAATCAATGATAAACCATCTCGAAGTTACATTAATTGCAGCTACTGTTTTAGTTTGTCGTTTGTCCATAGACCAAGAAGAACTACCCTCAAAAATAGGTGGTTTTATTAAGAAACTTTTTAGGTTGTGCTGATATTTTCCTCTATACAAGTCATATTGAATGTTTTTAATCACCAATTCAACTTGATTTTCGATAGTGCTTAGTTCACATCGTACCTTGCTTTGAATTGGATTGATGTCATACTGCAGCTTAGTTTCAAAACTATCCATTGAATTTTTAGAATTTTTTAGGTTCCTTCATATCAAATTATATAACCCGTGTTTTTTAATTAATTACTGATTGCATTAATTGTTCGAATTGTTCCGATTAGACACTTAATTCAAATTGACTTGTTGAATTTTGTGCTTACCTTGTAACTTCGAACATAAACCTTTCCTTACCTACATTCTGTTATTTTCATTCTTTTGTGATTACACTATTTTATTGCTCATTTTTTATGGTGGTTACAAGATTTTGTTACACATATGTCAATATGGTCACATTATTTTCTAATTTCTCGTCAAAAGTTTGCATAAACCATTTTTGAGCTTTTTCGTTGTATCTGGGGCCGTATTCTGTAACTCGCTATGTTATAACATTAGGATAGAACGCAAAGCTGTAAAATATTTTTTGAGTTCACATCGCTTTTTGCACGGCTTCTAGAGTTATAATGGCATACGTCCGGTTCAGTTTCGATCGTAACAACCTACAGAATCCCATTGCTACATTTATTTTTTGTCCCCTTCCTCCATAATCTTATTTGGTTTTTCGTGCAGCTTCTCGGTAGCTCTCTCTTTTGAACATTTTCTTAATATTGTTATAACATTTACATTCGCCGCCCCTGGAGATAGCTAAATTAGTCATAAATAAAACACCGTCTGGAAGTAAACGCAACACGATCGGGTATGTTCTATTCAGAAAAAATGTGTTAGCATCGAACACTGGAACAACAGTGGAATGGCCATAGAGAACTATGAGAAAAATCGATATGAATTATAAAAAGGACGGCTGGACATTTCAGTGTTAGTTCAGCTTAGATAGTCTTGTTATTATTTTGATGTAAATTGTTTTCGGAATCAGCTGTTGTAAATATTGGAGGTTTAAATGTAAATAAAGTTCTAGATAGTGAAGTGAATATTTGTTGCTAAAATTAAATTTTAAACCACGAAGTTTACTGCACAATATTTTCGTTTATAGAAACTTAGACACTTCTTGTTCTCGCCTTAATTAAATTTGGATTTTTAAATCCATTTCTGATTCACCAAATGGCTGAGAATATAAAAATCACGAATTCCGACTATACAATCATCAATGATTAACGTTTTCGCATATTCATAGCTCTCATATTTGTTCTCGAATGTTTCTGTGGTAATATTTGTGTGTTCAGGGAAATAGTTTTTATTACTAATTGTTTATTCGAAGAGGCAGTTTTCATAGTAGATAATTGATTTCAAGCAAGATTCCTTTTCAGTAGCGTAAAAATTACGTTGTAACAAAACAATAGCAATTTTACTAAATTCCGTATAATATAGTAACATTTTACAAACTTCTTTATGCACATCTTTTTAAGAGGACAAGCTAAAATGTTATTTTCATATGAAGCCTTCCAAAATTCTACATTTATAGATTTGTTACAGTTATTTTTAGTGTGCTAATAATTGTAGTTTTCGGTATGTACTTAAGGTATAGTTAATGGGTCAATTATATGTTATATTATTTATCACAAGTGGCATATTTGACGTCATATGTTTCAAACATCTAAACTTGCGTTATGTTTGATTTGATATGCGGTTTAGCATATTATAGTTAAACAGACAAATCCAAATTCATCAGTGAATACTAATGTGCAGTAAAACAAATGAAAAATGTCATATGTGTGAGTTATTTTAGGGTTCACATCAAAGATTGCCGAATTGTTTTAACGCTATACATTGGTAGTCTATGTTAATTATACACAATTACTAATAATTAACTTTTTTCTGATTTTAGGATTAGCACAGCAGCAATCATTTGTTGTTGTACATATGACTATCCATTAAATAATTATCTGTATTTGTTAATAGAGTATTAAGTAACAAAAAATCAGTTTTTAGTGACAGTACTTGAGACACACATATTTACAGAACAAAAACATGAGCATTATTTACACCTTAGAACATCGAAGCAATAAATTATGGCATCTTACTATAGAAAACTTACTATCAGCTTGGTGGCTCTAGTGATTCAGGTAAAGCAGTAGTTAGCATATTCGCATCCATTGTTACGTAGTTCGATTAATTTTTTTGATACTATTTTGATTTACTCTCTTCTCGAAAATACTCCGTCTAAAGAACAAGAAGGAGAAATATAGAGTATTCGTGAGCCTTGTGGAAGCAATCAATCAGTCCCAGTTATATGTTCGACTTTTCGTCGTGTGGCGTTTGTCCCATTTCATAACCTTCCAGTGAAATTCCTTCGTTACGAAATCTTATAAACCAAATTCAAGGAAGGAAGGTTTTCTAGTTACCCAGTATGTTTGTACGTGCGCAATTATTTTCGGGATGGTTCGGGCCAATTTGTGCTTGTTGATAATTTGTTGATACCTTTAATTTAATATGTGGATATTTATTCTGTGAGTTTCATATTGGAACAATTAGTAGGTACGTACTTACATAAGTATGTGTGGGTTTTTATAGGGGTACCTATAAATTCATAAAGGGATTAGAAGAAGCGATACAAACCCCTACTTTTATATTTCCAAAAGTAATAGATTGTTATTAGCAATATTTTTCAGATACATTGAAAACTCTAATTCAACTTCTTAAAAATTTCTTAGAATTTGAATTATTCTTTCACTTCCAGACATACAATTCTATTTCTATGTTTTCAAAATCACCGCTGTTGAACTAATGCCAAAATTTTCTCATTTAAGTTCAAACCGTTTCAGGATAATGTATTAAATGGTTATAAACCAATGAATACTAATATAAACGGACCCGGCACTCTCATATACGAACAAAGGAAGGATGGATTGAAACATGAGACAAAAATAGAAAGACACACAGATATATTTGTTTACAAATATTCCGGCTCCAACAGTAGCGTTCAGACCACATTAAATCAAAGGTCAAATCCACAAATATAAATATATTAAAGTCCATTAAAAGATGTGCACAACAGCAAAAACAATTAGTGGCTTAATTACTAATATGTAGTAGTAATTATCAAAACATTTATTTCTTCACGTAAAATGTAGTTTTATTCACAGCTTAATTGACCTTTTGTAAAACTCAGTTACACGTTTATGATCTGAGACTTACCGGTGAGGAGATAATTCGACAAACGAATATGCCGTTTTCCTGCATGTAAACATTGAAATAACATTTTATTATTGTTTTTTTAACAATTATACAAAATAGTTATTGATTTCAAAAAAGTTTCAACCCCAAAACAGTTTAAAAATTATCAATTACGAAGTTAACCTCAAATCATAATGTAAATAAGCAAACTTGCCCTATTGCCTCCTGGACATAAACGCCGTAAACTATCACCGTTCAGGCCACGAAGTATAGATACCAGGAGTCCGAACGGTATAGGCTTTTCCGCAGTATTTGTGGTATACAATATTAAACCCAGATCATAGTTATCTTTTCTGCCACTAGCTGCGCAAATGTTCAGGACGTACCGATGTTTTTATTATTATCAAACGTAAATACGCGCTGTCGAATGTCGAAATTATTAAAATTATAAAACTAAGTATAACATATTAATGTAATTGTTTAAAAATAGTTTTAATAAAAAAATGGAAAGGTGTTGTGCTGTTCATGATTGCCTCAGTGGCCGAAAGGCAAGTGAAAATGTGGCTAAAGTGGGTATATTCAAAGTTCCGAAAGTGAGTAACCTAAAAATAATATTAAACATCAGTGTTGTTAATAAATATTGTATTGTATACACTAATGTATTTGTCAAATCTAAATTGTTTGGTATTTAAATGTTAAACGTCTTTTATTTATAACTAATACGATTAATAAATAATATATTTGATTGTAATCAATTAATTACTTTCCTATTATCAAGCATTGTAATACTGAAATAAATAGGTATTTAACCTTTTTTTAATTTATATTTACTACTTAATTTGCAGAAACTATGTTTAAATTCTTTACTTCACTTACGGTTTGTTTAATAGTTTAACACGTAGAGACGAAAGATGAACTATAATTTTAATTCTTAAAGACCTGTTGATAACATTAATTTATTTTTTAATAAAATTGTTTGCTACTGGTTAATTGTATTTATTTATTTACTAATATCACACATTTTAGCTTTGCAGATTATCGAAATAATATTTTCAGAGCTGTCAGGTGACTGTCAGTATCAACAAGATTAACCGCGTAAGGATTTAAACGAGTACTTCCTAAAAAGTAGCGCGCTCTACCGGCAAAACATTCTGTCCCCTAAAATGCTACCATTTATTTAACATTACGTTCGGACTCCTGGTATCTATACTTCGTGGTTCAGGCGTTCAGTCAATGGGTGCGTTCAGCAGATACAAACTGTTGTTAACGTTTGCTTACGTTTCATGTTTTGTGCTGCACAAAACATGAAACGTGCAGCACAAAACATGAAACGTAAGCAAACGTTAACAACAGTTTCTATCTGCTGAACACACCCAATGCGTACATATACCTAGATTTACGTCTTAGTGGTTACAATGGAAAGAGAAGTTTGGCATTGTTCACTATTTTCCGGCAAACATCTTTCAACACGTTTTTAATGTAAACAGGCAGGTCCATTTATATTAGTAGTCATTGTTATAAACAAATCTTGTACCCTTTATTTTTTACGCCCAATGCCTTTGCAAGGAGTAAACCAAAAGTTTTGGTTTACTCCATGTATCATGATTAGACATTTACATGTAAAATAACTGAACAAATAATTCATACTGTAGTGTCGAAAATATATCTACCTTTTCATTGCCTGATTTTTTTTCCAATTATTATTACAAATAAAATAGTTGTGCATTCTAACAATACAATTATTTAATGCATTTTATAGCTACTACATATTCAGTACAGATGCATGTCATGATTTGCTATAAATCTGTTTTCATGGCAGATGTGATTGTCATAAACAACTATTCAATTTATATTTGTAGATATTCAAATTGACTAGTAACTGTTTTCCCCCCTAATTCAAAAAAACATTATTAATTCTAATAATAAATTTTATTTCGGTATTTATTGGGCTGAACTGTGAATATATATTTTGATTCAACATATCTGTTAGTTGTAAAATAATATATCAAACGACTGGATCACGTAACATATTCTTTTTTTATATTTTTTTGAAAATTTGGGGGATAAGGAAATAGTCATCAAAATAAAACAATTAAAAAAATTGTTAACTTTTTCTATAAATTTAAATCGAGAAAAGTAATTTTGGGAGAACAAGGGCCACGTGCCCATTTCCTATATTTCCCCAACTTACCAATTTTTTATTTCTCTCAAGGGGTCAAACCATTACGGGTCAAACAGTCTGGTATGGTCCACATTTGACAATGTTGGCAACAAACGATTACTGACTGATTTATTGATTTAGTTTCGAGCTGTCCAAGCAAGAAAGTATTTTATATAATAGTTGTCTGTGTTTTAAATAGAACATAGGTATTACGATTACAAGCTATAATTTTTGATTTTTCAAAGGTTACTATCAGTAAAATTTAAATTTAAATTTGGTAGTTGTTGAATGGAATTAAGGCAAACAGAAAACATTAACGGGTTATTTGTACCTACACCGCAAAGTAGAAGTAACTGAACAAAATTAAATTAAAGTTATGCAATGATTATTGACATTTACTGGTTAACAAAGGAACCTCAGTAATATTTAAACTTAAAAATTAAAGAAGTCGGTCTAAATTCAATATAATATTTAGTTTAGTTAAATAGTAATACTCAACAAAAACCTCATCAGTGCTCATATAAAACTTACATATACATACAACTTTTAACATTTTGATTTTTTCAACATTTGCGGATTTATTTAAAGCGCAATGAAGTTTTGTTTTTCAAGTATTTGTTAGCATTTTACGTATGTACTGCCTAAACCGCTGGTTTACTTAGTTTAAATACTGCTACAAAAACACATTTGGTTCCCATAAATTTTTTTATTGGACTATATAGGATGTCGATCCTGTGTTAATAAGTTGACACACGTTCTCACTTCGTTCCATAAATTATATTAAATATCTTTTGTAAACTACCAAAGTAAAATATTTGTAACAGTTAATGCTAAAGGCCCTAGTTAACTAGTTATTGTAGTGATACTCTGGATTCCCAAAAGTGTGTTTTGAACTAGTTATTCAATGATTACACAAATTGCAAGGTCAGTGATAATATTTCTATTTATTTTCTTATCACTCCCACTATGTCAACCTGTGCGAATTGTTCGAAGCCGGTCCATGACCGCGAAAAATCAAAACTTCAGTGCAATGCCTATAAGCAGAGCAAACACTTGGATGTACAGATTTAAAAGCAGAAGATCGCGTTACTAGATATAAAGTTAAGGGAATTAAAATTTTATGTAATGGATGCTGTTCAAATATTGAAACCTTTGCAAATCTGAAATCTATATAAAAAATGCATAATGATGAATTGCAAACGAAAATTATGGTAATAGATGAAAAAGTTAGCGAAATCAGAGGACAACTTAAAGAGCTCGAAAATAAACTAAACAAAGTGGATAAGTTTTCATCTGCCCAATTTACGGATAGAATTGCAAACGAGGCATTTGATCGTATTAACCGTGCTAAAAACGTCTTTGTTAGGGGTATACCAGAAATTGTGGCTGATGTCCAATCTAAAAAGGAACATGACTACAAGGTAGGTACTGACAGATATACTGCAAACGACTGAGGGCAATTCAGTTCCGATAACGATTTTTAGAGTTGGAAGAGATCGATGATCAGTTATTAATAAGTCCTACAATAATTTCTCCAGTAGGCAATTCTGACCATGCTGTTATTACATTTCACATACAGTTAACCACAGACGATCTAACTCATAACGAAAATAGAGGTGTATATGATATAATCGATTTTAACGAACTGAATCGCAAAATTAGGAAATCTAGAAAATCCTGAGAAGGTATGGGAAAATTTTGAAAGTATTATTGATCGTCTTTAAAAAGAAAATACCAGAACAAAAACATTTTATCGAAACAAACTGAAACCGTGGATTAATGGCGACTTAATTTCTCTTATTAAACACAAAATTTATGGCGTAAATACAAACGTACAAATAATCTGCAAGATTTACAAATTCATAAAGATTTTGCCAAGAAATTAAAAAAATCTATAAATGAGCTTCGGATTGCTTACGAAGAATCAATAGCAGGAGGGGATTATTCAAAGAGACTCCATAAACATATTCGGTCTTCACTGTCGACTAAAGTATCAATTCCGTTATTGAGAAATACAAATAGGACACTGTCAAAATAATTATGATATCGCAGAATCTCTAGCCTATACTTTTGCTGACGTGTTCTCTATTGAACCGGACGGTATCGAATTCCCCCACATTCCCCGCTCAAGAATTCTTTTCTCGCTCAAAGGTGTTTATTTGACAGCTCATAATGTCAAAGTATATCTCCAAACACTCAAAAATAATTCTTCTCCAGGACTAGACCAGATTACATCGTTATTCTTAAAAATACTCAAATGTGTTAGCTTTGCCACTTTCACTTATAATGTTATCTTCTTTTAACGCACACTATCTACTGAAAAGCCGGAAACAAACCTCTGTAACACCAATATTCAAAAAATGTGATAAACTAGACCTTAAAAACTAGCGACCAGTTAGCCTAACGTCAGTAATTTGTAAAGTTTTGGAATCTATTATCACGGATTCCGTATCCGAATTTCTTGTTAGTGGACATATTATTCCAATGCAACAGCATGGGTTCGTAAGGGGAAAATCAACCCTGACTAATTTACTGTGGTGTATTAATGAGTGGTCAGCAGCTCTAGATATCATATACCTGGACTTCGCAAAGGCATTTGATCGCGTGCTCAAAAAAACGACTCTTACATAAACTACAACATTTCGGTGTCCGTGGCAACCTTCTTCGGGGATCAGTGATTTCCTCACCAACAGAAAACTCAGTGTTAGAGTTGGGATTTCCCATTCGTCAGAAAAGCTAGTGCTAAGTGGGGTGCCACAAGGTTCCGTTTTGGGTCCTTTACTTTGTAATTTGTAGCAACGCTTTTTGTGCAGACGACTCGAAGATATTTTCAAATCCACTATTACATGCACAAAACCTTCAGAATGACTTGAACAATATTTACAAGTGGTGTTGTGAATAGCTCCTACCTCTCAATAAAGATAAATGTGTTGTTATGCATATGGGTAAAAATAATCCGTGCTTGAACTATTTCATTGATGGACATGTATTAAACAAAGTGGGATCATATAATTATCTTGGCATATATTCACGAAGAATTTGAGCTAGTCGGAACATATATTAAGTGTTGCAAAAAAATCAAACCGTAAACTCTACTTGCTTAAAAAGACATGTGGAAACATGTCTATTCAAACTTCCACTAGTCTATATAAATCATACATTCGCCCTTTAATGGAGTAGTGGTGTCCAGAATTAGTACGTTATGTAAATATTCTAGAAAATATACGTCAAGCTACCAGACTATCGTTCGGACGAGTATGACAGGATTACTCAAGCAGATTGTCATCAGCTGGGTTGCCATCTTTCGACGCCTGTCGACTACGTGGTGATTTGATTATGACATTCCGAATATTACGGTCCAACTTTTCAAATTTGAGGCATTTGTTTACATTGGACAGCGATAGCCGACTGCCTGGTCACAATATGAAGTTGAAGAGGAACCTTTCAGTACAAAATCGCGACAAAACTTTTTCTGTAATCGTGTTTTTACAACCTGGAATAGTTTACCAAGAGAAATCATAAACTCCCAATCAGTTGACATTTTCAAAAATAGATTAGACAATTTTATGTTTACTTAACTATGTTTTTCAAACGTTTTTGCTTTACTGTGTTATATATCTTTATATATATATATATATATATATATATATATATATATATATATATATATCTTCTGTACGTGTGTTAGTTAGTCATTGAACTCCTCCTAAACGGCTGGACCGATTTTGATGAAATTTTTTGAGTGTATTCCAGGGGGGTTGAGGATGGTTTAGATATGGATATGGTCAACTAGATATTGTTTTTTTAGTTAAATTATTTATTTAAAAATTGTTGTTGATGTTAGCAAAACTTACATAAGATCCGGCAGACTGCGCTGTAGTCGCTGTGTCAAATATTCAAGAGTGTGCTTTAGTTTTAGTTACTTCTGATAGATGGCGTTCAGATTATATTGTTACAGCTAATTTTTAAAAGTTTACATGGGACAGGACGACGTCTGTCGGGTCCGCTAGTTTTTCATAATATTGTATTTTCTTAGTTATAATGGGCTTAATGAATCTTTGGATCTCTGCCCTTATTTAGATTGTAATAATAATAATTTTTTCAGGGTTGTTTTCTTAACTAAAAATCTTTCCTGGAATTTCAGTTTAATACAATTTTGTCATTTTTTCATGTGGAAGTAATGGAATATTTTTGGTCAGTTTCAAATCATTTCTGTTTGCCAGCTCAATGACCTGATAATATTTGTTCTCCATTCAATGACATTATTAACCAATCTGGAATATCTTGCCTTATTGTTTTATTTTTGGACATTTTCTTAGTCATCTTTATGTACTATTTAAATTAAATGTAAATGCAAAACATAATGTCATAAGAACAAACTTTATTCAACAATAACTAATCTTGTTATATTGCATGCACATTCTCGAGATAACTGCTAATTTAGATCTATAGTGGAATATTTCCAGCCAGAATATTTACAAGAGGTGTGACTACACTAGATTGCTTGTGTTAATTATACCTCAGTAATATAATTACGACTTTTGTGATAATACAAAAAGTCTACCTTTATATTTATCACAAACCCAGGGTTCAAGTGTATATAGTAGGATATAAGGGTGAGTTGATTATGGTACACTTTGTGTACGGCCTTAGGAGTTTGCTTTCCGCTTCTGTTATATTTCTGGTAAATAAATATATAAATACATAAATAAATAAAGACTATATTAAAAAGCATACATTTTGTAAAATAAAATTGATATGATAGTTGTTAACATTGTACAGGAACTATAACTTTTACTAGCGCTCGACTTTCCATATTTTCCAATTTTGGCTGCGTATGCTATAACGTATGCAACGTATGTCTGTTCGTGTACAGAAGTAAATAAATGAGCCATGGGTCCTGAAAATTTTAAATACAATTTATTTGATACATACTTAGTTGAAGGTTAACCTCTTGCGTAGACTAAGACATCTGAACCACCATGAGTGACCTCGTCAGTGAATACTAAAGCTTGCTGAGAATAATTGAAAGCAGTAGTGTCTTCTTTTGAGGGGTCTACTCTACTGGCAGTACTGTTAACAACAGTGAATTGATAGTTGTTAGGGCCACCAGTACCATAAACGAGTGACGTAAAGGGTAAACCATCCATTTCTGACTTTGTATATGCTAAAACATGAAAGCAAATTACCTATAAAAAAACTTTTATAACTCGAAAAATATTTTCGTCGCAGAAATTGTGTTTATTGTTTGCATTTTTACTTTTAAATAAATGTAAACAAAATGGGTGCTCTTTACTCTAAGAAAGTGAAAACATAATTGTGAGGAATCAAGATGTGGTTTATGGAAGAGGTTGAAGTTTTTGAGACTAACAAATCAGAAGTTTTGTAGTGTTTCATTATAATATCCAAGTTAAACTTGACATACGCGGTGCTGGTAGTAGTGGTCGATGCGACAACCGCAAACTAATAAACACATAAAAACAGGCATCGTAAATCATGAGAATACACTGCACATAACAACTTTTAAAGACAAAAACAATTTTTACCACTCGGTAAAGTAAGCTTTAAGTCTGCAATATATGAAAAAACTTATCCATAAAGTAAATATTTCTTTTCATTAGTTTAAATTAAAAAAATCTATTATTTAGTTTTGTTACGTGAGTCACTATGAAAGACCCCTTTGTGCAACATTGTAGCTTATCTATAATATTTCCTTTCAAGTAATTGATATTTCTGTTTACTCCAAAATTGCTTATTTGGAGGTGAGCTTAATAGCTAACAATATTCTATTGTTCAAGTAAATCTGCACGTGTTATTAAGGCCACCTTAGTCATCATCACAGAACCTATAAATTCTTTGTAAAGTTGTAGGAGAGTTGATATTAACACAGATATTAGCACATCCATTATATTAGTTAGTTCATTTTTGAAATCTCTCTCCCTCGACTGCAAAACTCGGCATTAATTTATTGTAACAATTTTAATAAGTAATTTCAAGTAACAAATCAAAGTGTAAAAGTTAAAAAGTGTTTTAGTAAAAACAAAATTTTTTAAAAAGTTTTTAATTTTGTTATCGACGTAACAAAATTTGGGGCAGTTCATTCGGATTTCTTGAGCGTTTCTAGAACACGCGAACGCTCACTGGAAACGGCGGATTCCAATCCCTTGCCGAAACAAAGGACCAAAGCCAAAAATCTACTTTCCTGGTTGAACACGGACCACAGCCTCACTGCTAGGACAAGATAGATCTTCGAAAGAAGCCGGTTGAACACGGAATTTGCCTCACTGCTGGTGGACACAACAAAGGCTCAAGCTCCATGAAAACAAGAGAGATCAAGTAAGAGATAATCGTTTCTATAATTTTTATGTTTATGTTCAATTTGTTGCATTTTACGATTATCAGTGTTAATATGCAATCATTCCTTTAAACCTTTTAATTTTAAGAATTTTGTTTGATTTTATTTAAAATATTTTCGAAGGAGGAAATATTATTTTTGTTTTATTATCGGACAAATATTTTCGGAGGTGGAAATATTTGATTATTTTTTATTATCGGAAAAATATTTTCGGAGGTGGAAATATTTAAGATTTTTTAATTATCGGAGAAATATTTTCGAAGGTGGAAATATTTAATTTTAAAAGAAAAAGCGATATAGTTTTAAGAAACAAGTCAAATGCGATTTAGTTATTAAGAAACGTTTAGTTATTAGTTATTTCAACAAACTTTGCAACAATGTCAAGCGAATAAAATCAAGTAGAAAACTACAAATTATCAGAAATCTTTTCTATTATCCCAGAATACGATGGAGATCAAATTTTCCTCCAATCATTCCTTAATGCATGTGACTGTGCATATAATATAGCCCTTGGTGACCAACGTTCAGCTCTAGAAACCCCACAACGTATCCAGAAATAAAACAATTATTAAATACCCATTTTGGAGATTCAAGGGATCTCTCATCATTAATCCAAGACTTACAAAGACTGAAACAAATACAAAACGAATCCCCACTTAACTTTGTCAGTCGGTTACAAGTTTTAAATGCCAAAATGCACGCATTCGTACAAAAATCCCAAAATCTTACCCCTGAACAGAAAAATGCTCAGTGCAGTTTGATTGATACCATGAGTTTAAATACCCTTTTGACTGGTCTAGAACCCAGACTAGGACAAATCATTCGTGCAGGAAATTCTCGAGATATATTAGAAGCACAAGCAAGAATAAAACGCGAGCTTCAACTTTCATATTTTGAAAACCAAAAATTTCCAAAATTAGATTCCAGACAATCTACTAGTCAAATCAAAAAACCTAACATTCAAATAAAATGTCTCAAATGTGGCAGAAATGGACACATTGCCCCTAATTGCCAATTTAATCGTTTTCAAATGAATCCAACAAATTTCCAGAACGGATCTCGAAACACAAATTTTCAACCGAGACCCAATTTCCCTCAGCAATTTAATCAACAAAGACATTTTACCCAACAAACGAATCAACAATTTAGACCTTCTTTGCCCCAATTTTCTCAACAAAGACCTCAAATAAATAATCCAAATCCGCAAAGAAATTTTAATTTTAATAATCCTAGAACACATCACATAAATGAATATCCCCATAATTATGAATTTTCAAACTCTAATTATGAAACTGAATATTATCAAGATGATTATGACCAAAATAATTATCAACAATATTATGATGATGACTTTTATGAAAATCCACAAGAATTTGACTACTATCAAAATGACTATTATTATCAAAATAATTCTTCTCAAAACGAAGAAAATTTTCAAGAATTAGCCTCGGGAAACCAACCACCCAAAATAGAGGAAATACAAACCCAACTACAAAATTTGTCTTTCAACAAAATGAACCTCGACACAAACACTCAAACGAACCCTCAAACGAACCAGTTTATTTAAATCCTTTACTCACCGTAAGTTCCAAACACTTATATTTTTGACAGAACTCAAACTCACAAACTACTAATCGATACCGGAGCTTCAATTTAAAATTTTTAAAGAAAAAGTCGTAAAGAATTTTCCCAGATACCCTGAAAGTAAACCAATTCAAGGTATTACTAATGAAAAATTATTAATCACAGAATCAACTCTAATTCCTTTTGCCCCTAATGATTATCATCAAGTTTTCGTGTATAACTTAGACATTGAATTCGATGGAATTCTTGGTCTTGATTTCTTAGATCATTATAACTGTATTATTGATCTTAAATCCAAACAATTGATAACTAATTTCAAAACTGTCCCATTATTCAAACCCGGACAAGAAAACTCTTCTCAAGAAATCATTCAAAATCCTCAAAACTCAAATTCAAGAAATCTGATTGCTACAACAAATCCAATTCCAAAAAATGTTCCCAAACCTATAACTTCAAACAATATTTCAATTGAAGAAAGAACAGAAAAAATTGTCAAGTTAAAATGCAATTTATCTAACACTGATGCCATACTTAAGGCACAAGAAAAGGAGAAAGTTAGATTACCCCATGCCGTTGTGAAAATAAACGCAAATGGTGAATTTTTAACATCAGTCATAAATACTAACTCAATTCCAAAATCTGTTGATTTTTTCAGACCTTTCTCTAGAACCAATCAATAATTTTGATCAAATCCTAAATCTTAATTCCAATATTTATGAATCAGCTTTCACTGATAGGATTCAGTTAATAAAAGACCAATTACGTCTTGACCATTTAAATCCAGAAGAACATGAAATGATTACCAATCTTTGTCTAAATTATTCAGACATATTTTTCTTAGAAGGTGACAAATTAACATTCACCAATGAAATAAAGCATTCGATAGACACTAATAATTCCAAACCTGTTTACACCAAGTCTTATAGGTATCCTCAGATTCATCGAAATGAACTAAAGACTCAAATAAGTAATATGTTAAATCAAGGTATTATTCGACCCTGAATTTCCCCATGGTCATCCCCTGTTTGGGTTGTTCCTAAAAAGCTCGATGCTTCAGGCAAGCAAAAATGGAGAATTGTAATTGATTATCGTAAATTAAATGAGTTAACCGTCGATGATAAGTACCCTTTACCCAATATTTCTGATTTATTGGATCAGTTAGGTAAATGTCAATATTTTTCTACTCTGGACCTTGCTTCAGGTTTTCATCAGATTGAAATCAATGAAACCGATATTCCTAAAACATCATTTTCAGTTGAGAATGGACATTATGAATTTATAAGAATGCCCTTTGGATTAAAAAATGCCCCGTCCACTTTTCAACGTGTAATGGATAATATCCTTCTTGGTATCCAAAATGAAAGAGCCCTAGTATACATGGATGATATAATTGTATACTCACCCACGATTCATGAACATATTTCTAGACTTTCAGAAGTATTCAAAAGACTTCGTAATTCTAATTTCAAAATTCAGCCAGATAAGTGCGAATTCTTAAGACGTGAAGTAGTTTATCTAGGTCATACCATTACTCCTGATGGTGTTAAACCAAATCCAGATCAAGTTAGCTGTGTATTAAATTTTCCAGAACCCAAAAACTCAAAAGAAATAAAATCATTTCTAGGCTTAGCAGGTTATTACCGCAGATTTATTCCTAATTTTGCCAAAATAGCAAAGCCACTCACTCGACTCCTTCAAAAAGACGTTAAATTTTTATTTAATAATGAATGTAAACAATCCTTTCAAAAACTCAAAGAAATTCTTACTTCTGACCCAATTTTAAAATATCCAGATTTTGAACAGGAATTCATATTAACAACCGATGCAAGTGCTTTTGCAGTAGGTGCCTTTTTATCTCAAGGACCTATAGGTAAAGATCTTCCAATTGCCTATGCCTCTAGAACCCTTTGTGAAGCAGAAACGAAATATTCGACTATTGAAAGAGAACTACTAGTGGTAGTATGGGCCGTTAAGACATTTCGTTCGATTTTGTACGGGAGAACCTTTACAGTCGCAATCGATCACCGCCCTTTAACTTGGCTTTTCTCAATAAAGGACCCCGGTAGCAGACTTGCTAGATGGAGGATAAAACTAGAAGAATATAATTTTAAAGTTGTTTACAAACCCGGAAAGAAAAATAGCAATGCAGACGCATTATCACGCATAAAGATAAATCACTTCCAAGACTGTACAAACTTTCACTTCAAAACCAAAATTCATGCTCTAACTGAAGACGAAGCTTCAAATGATGACTTTGTTGAACAACAAAACCTCGAAAATGAAAATGAAAGAATGACTTCAGAATATAACAGATTTGTCGAACTTTACAAAACCAAATCATTAATTGATTACTAAAAAATCGAGATAACAAATTCCCAACTTCTTGATAAAACCCATAAAATTATCGTAACTTTCTTTTGTCAAAATAAACTAGAAGAACTACATAACAAAATCATAAATGACTTTTTCGAAATAAATCCAGATTTCAGTACCGAAATAATTAACATATTTTCCAGTAGCTCAATTAAAGAACGAAGATACTTCATACCCCTTTCTTTTGACCCAGAAAGAATAGTCCCAAATCTATTTTACATTCTTTACAAAGCACAAGATCAATTTAATCCAAACGAAACTTATTATGTTGAAAATAATATTGATTTACCAACTCTTGAAATTCTATCTTTTATACTTGCTGACAAAGATATTAAAAAAAAAATTGTCAAAATATTGTAACAACTCCAACTGAAGATCAGATACCAATAATCATTGAACAATATCATTGTGGAAAAAATAATTTACACAGAGGTATAAATGAAACCCTGAGACACGTTAGAGAAAAATATAATTGGCCAGGAATAATTAAAAATATTGAAAATTTTATAAAATCTTGCGAGATCTGCCAAAAAGGTAAATTTTGCAGAAAAAATCTAAGCGCACCCTTCGTAATAACAGAAACACCAAAGGCTCTCTTTGAGCGAATCAATATAGACATATTTGAATATCCTGACAAAAATTACGCACTAACAATAGGCGACAAATTAACGAAATTCACTCAAGCATATCCACTGAATGATAAGAAAGCTTCCTCGCCGACATAAAACAGTTTCTTTTCAATACACTAATGGAATATTTTCTGCCTTTCCACTCGACTGTAAGCCCCTTAATAGACCTTCGTTTCAAAAAGAAACTGATTTCAAATGAATCGAAATGAAAACCGTTACAAACACCCTGTATGATATACTTTTATGACTTATCTTCACATTTAAGCTAGATATTTATGATGAAATTTGACATTTACATTGATACTAACAGTTTTTTGTACATATTTTGTTCGAGTTTCAGAAAAATGGTATGTTTAACGTTTACGTTAGAAAAACACACGGAATCAAGCTGGCCTATATTTTTGTAAAATGCAATTTAAAATATTCAAATTGATTCAGCCGTTTTAGAGAAAACAGTGAAGGTTGATTGAAATGAAGTCCATTAATTACTGTTTTTTCTCATTTTCTGGAAAACCGTTCTAGAAAATTATGTACGTTTCTGTAATCTTCCTTATACAATGCAGTTTAAATCAATAAAATTGCCCAAACCGTTTTTGAATAATCACTGAGCATGCATCAAAAAAGATGCCGACGAATTGATAACCTCCTCCTTTTTGGAAGTCGGTTAAAAATAGATGTATTGATAACAACAATTTGGTTATTTCAAAAAAGAGAAAAAATCTATAAAAAGTTAAGAGGTCACAAATTTTTTGCCGAAAATTCAGTTGATATTAATTATCAACGCTCGCGAGTACCGAAGAATTTATACAGGCTTTTTACCAATAGCAAATTTTTATTTAAATAATGTAGATATTTCAGTTTTGTATTAGTCTGATTTATTATTTAAATATTATAAACAAGGAAACTATAACAAAAAACTATTTCGGTTCATTTTGGTTTTACATATTTTTTTCGTTTTACAATTATTCTTGGTGTTATACGTATATATTTTTATGAAAATCGTTATCCCTATTTAAAATAATACACAAAGAATTATACATGTGTATGTTTATTATATTAAATTAAATTACTAAAATATAAGTCATAAAGAAAATAATGATTGCTTTTAAAAATTCACAAATAAATACAAAAACATTTATGGCTTTCAGATAAAAATTGCAATATATTAGAAACAAATAAACTAATCCAAACTTACAAAAGTTCACTCGTTTTGAAATTAAAAAACTGTCTTTCAAAACAAACATAAAAAAAGGAATTTTTACAATAATTATTACATTGCAAAAATAAGCGATTCTTGAAGTGCATTTGGTGTTTTTGAAGGAACGAAATTGCTCCTACAACGTTTCAAATTGTATGTCTTGCTAATACCTTCCAAAAAGTTTTTGATCGCCATCTTTGGACATATGTCACATATTAACGCATTTTTAATCTTTAAAAATATATGGGGATTAATGGTCCATCACTGCCTTCAACACAAAATTTGCTTGCGTCTAGTAACAAATTAAGGTCATAAAAATTACGTAAAGTCCAAGTAATTTTCATTTTGCTTATTTCAAAAACTCAAAAAAACTCGTCAAGATCTGCTTATTTATTTATTATTATTTTTGTAATTATTACATATATATCTTTTTTATTGTGAATTTGGTTTTAAAATGATTTTTCATTTCAAATCGAGAGCTTTTTTAAGTTTGAATTAGTTCATAGTTCATATGATGCTAATATATTGTAATGTTTGTATCCGATATACCTAATTCTATATTTGTTTATGAACTTTTAAAATCTTTCATTATTTATTTTCTTTTTTAAGGTTGGGCTATTGAAATTTCTTATTTACAATAGATTGCTTAAATACAAAGTGTTTAACAGATACAATTTTCTGAAAAAAAACTGTGCTTACATAAAATACTTGATCCTCTATCAGGATACCCCGTGAAAAGCAAGGAGTGCGAATGATCACTGGTAACGATCAAAAGGGTATCTGCGGGATTTGTAATTTCTAAAGCTTTGTCTATGGCATCACTGAATGCCACTGTTTCATCCAGAGCTTGTCGGGCGTGTCCCCTGTGATGGCCTTGATCTATCAATCCTCCTTCAACCTGAAATTTAATGTTTTTAATACTCCTGGTTTCTTGTTACGAAACATTTTTCTTACTACTAATACATATCCTGCTGATTTTTTCTTCAACAGCTTTATTGCTTTCTCTGTCATGTTAGTTAAAGAAGGCATTCCTTTCGGACCCTTGTCTCTGGCATGATCCATTTTTAAATGTCCATTGGCAAATATTCCTTGAAATTTTTTCAGTTTATAAAGAAGTACTTCATAGAGGTATAATAAATAATATAGGCGACTGGCTTTAGAAATTGGTTTCCAATAGGTAAACTACTGTCAAAATTTTTGAGATAATGTTACATGTAAGCCCTTTTGGGGCTTGAAAAAATGAATGTGGGTAATATTTAAACAATTTTTTGAAGAATGTAGGAGCTATTATCAAAAAAATCGTTATTTGTTTTATTTTAAAAAAATCTTCACGATTTTGTCCTACACCCAACGGGTCAATGGTTTGTACAAGAACAGGAACATAATCTCTTGTTTGGCATAATTTATACAGGTGAAGCTAACTTTTTCGGAAACGCTATCAGACCAGAATAATCATTATTGAATACTCTCTTCGAGGTGTTATTCTAATCTTTATTAACGACATCTCTGAAGAAATTGACGTATACAATTTCAAATTTTCGCAGATGTTGTGAAACTATATTTAGCAATAAATGGTGTAGAAGATTGCTGTAAACTTCAAAATGCCTTTAACAAAGTGCAGAATTGGTGTGCAAAGAAATAAGCTTTTTGTCAACGCTAATAAGTGCTCGGTAATGACTTTCTCCAAAAAGGTTTCCCCTATTTTATATAATTATACCATTGACAATAAGGTGTTAATAAAAAAAGAAACTCATCGGGATTTAGAAGTACTTCTTGATTTAAAATTAACATATAGCTAGCACATAGATAAAATTATTTCGGAAGCCATGCAATTCTGTAATTTGGTCTCTCATCTATAATAAATATATTGTCACTTTGGAACAAGTACAATGAAAATTTTGGAAATATTTATCGTTTGTAACAAACGCCTGTTAATTACAACGTTTCGGTTTTGTTAGTCTACAAGAGCGGAGAGAAATACATTCAATAGTTTTTCTTTCAAAAATGGTTAATTTTAAGATTGTGTTTCCTTCTTTGTTGGAGGATCTAAATTCCATCGACATCTAATAAAAACTTATACACAATGTGAAAATTACAGTACGAAGGGATCGGGTTTGTAAACAACATATTTTACTTAAAGTAGGAAAATATTTGCATGAAATTTTCTGACTGAGACACTTGAATTGTTTGCAAAGCAGGGAAGTTTCCTTCAATGTCAAAGGTCAACGTACAATGGAATTTCATTAGGCATACACTTCAGAAAGTAGTCGATTTACAAAAGTTTTATTAAGGAAGTTGGATAAAACTGAACAGTGGAAAATTCTGGGGAAAGATCTCTTAAAGTTCGAGTTTCGGGAGGATAAATGAATTCGTTGTTCAAGCTCAACATCTAAAATTCTGGAAGAACTGTGTAAATACATATTCAATATTATTTGAAAAACTAAGTACAATAAATCATTTCAAAAACATGTTCAAAGTAGGAATTATTAGAAGTATACCTATTCAACAGTTTCAATTACTTATTAACCTTCACATATTTAACGAGAAACTTAAACCATTAAAGTATCATTTTTGGGAACACTGTTTTATCTGGTTGGAAGTATTTTTTGTTGAATGCAGTCGTTAAATACTCGAATGCATTTGTAACAGTACATGTTTAGAAAGAGATTGTCTTTATCTTTCTCTGTCGAAATATTTTAACTGCATCTTTGCATTCACTGTTTACGAAGTCCATCATATCGAGATCGCATCTATAACTTTGAAATGTTTAAAAACTTAGATTGTGACAATATCTCGTTTGGATTGAATTATTTCGAAAACGGTTTCGGACAAAAGTTTTGGGTTTCAAGTAAACCATGAAATTGTCCACAATACGACTTCCGCTCTTAACAGGAAATGATCTTTTCGAATTGGAAGTAGTTTTTAGGGTTCCGTATATACAATATACGGATACCATTATATCACTCTGGATTTCTGCCTATGTCACATTTCAGCAATTTTCTCCTAAACTAGTTGACGGAAAAGGTTGAAATTTCGTATGACTGTATAGTTTGGTGACCCGATTAGGACTAAATATCGTAAAAGAAAAAATTTTGATTTTAGGGGTACTTCTGGGGGCAAAAACTAAAAAAATCGACATTTCCCCCTGATCACCGAAATTGGTGAGCTTTAAATTTTGAAAAAAATAGGAAATATAGAACGTTGCCCGAACTTTACAGAAAAATAAGAAGAAACCAATAAAATTAATTTTAGGGGGCAAATTATAGAATTAAATTATTTTTTTTTTCAAACGCTTCATGTAATACATCAAATGAAAGGTCCCATTCTGAGGAACACAAATATATTTTTGTCATATTTAAAAAATAGATAAAAAGATATTAACGAAAATATACAAAAATTTATACATTCCTCTCCCCCCCTCCTTATCGACGAGACTATAGAACGTAAAGTTTTGAAAATAATTAGAAGTATAGGGTCTGACCTGAAGTTTTCTGGAAAAATAAGGAGAAACCTCTACTTTTAAGTTTGGGGGAAATTACAGAATTAAATGGAAAATATAATATTAAAATTGTTTCTAACGCATCAAATATATCAAATGAAAGGGCTCATTATGACGAAAAAAATATATTCTTTCATTTTTTTTTTTAAATAAATTAATTAAAAGATATTAACAAAAATATAAAAGATTTACCCATCCCCCCCCCTTATCTCCGAAACCATAAGCTG
Source organism: Octodonta nipae (assembly GCA_034190945.1). Classification (NCBI taxonomy): domain Eukaryota; kingdom Metazoa; phylum Arthropoda; class Insecta; order Coleoptera; family Chrysomelidae; genus Octodonta; species Octodonta nipae. Next base: position 89,243,447 of record CM067220.1, on the reverse strand, counting down.
TAAAATTTTGAAAAAAAATAGAGGTATAGCGCCTCACCTGAACTTTACTGAAAAAATAAGGAGAACCCCCTAATATTAATTTTAGGGGGCAAATTATAGAATTAAATGGAAAATAAAAAATTATAATTGTTTCTAACGGATCAAGTAATATATCAAATCAAAGGGCTCATTATGACGAATACAATTTAATTTTTTTAATGTTTTTAAAATAAATTAATTAAAATATATTAAAAAAATATATTTAAAAAAATTACCCATTCCCCTTTTATTCCCCAAACTATAAGATCTACATTTTTTTGGTAACAGGAAAAATACGAAGAAAATATTGGGGGTCAAATTATTGAATTAAACGAAAAATAAAAAAATATTTTTAAGGCATCATGCAATACATCAAATGAAAGGGCTCATTATGAGGAATACAAAAATTTATTTTTCATATTTTTTATTTCCGAAAACAATGCTACCTAAAATTTTGAAAATAATTAGGGGTACAGGCGCTCACTTGAAATTTATAAGAAAAATTATTAGAAAACCCCCATAGTAATTTTAGGGACAAATTATACAATTAAATGGAAAATAAAAATTCAATTTTCAAACGCATCATGTAATATATCAGATAAAAGCCCCATTATGTGAATAACAAATATATCATATTTTTAAATCATCTGTTTAAAAGATATTAACAAAAATATTAAACATCGACTTAATTCCCACTTTAGAAACTACACTATTTATATTTTGAAAAATATATTTTATTTGTATTTTTTAATAATTTGAATAACAGATTTAATAATTTATAATTTAAATCTTGACCTATTTTGCACTTTGTCTTCCCATCTATAGGGTCTCAAAACTCAGACAGTAGATTATAAAAGGCTTTCCTGAAAGTTTATTAGTAAAATAAAATTCTAATGTTAATTTTTGGGGGCCAAATTAGAAAATGAAATACGTATGTATTCTTATAAAAATCAAGCCAATTCCTTTAAAAGATATTAGGGTAAATATAACAAAATGCACTCATTCTCTGCTTGTCTGAAACTGGAATATTAGAATCTTGAAGATGGTACGGAACCCTTAGTATGCGAGTCCAACTCGCACTTGACCAAATTATTATTTAATAGATGCATTTAAATTTATATTATAGGTTTCGAAAGTAAAATGAAATATCCCTCTTTCAATTTATTCCAATTTCAAAGTAGCTTTGTTATTTCATATTGTTACGAGAATTCATCCGACAGCTGGCACAATCGGCCATCAACCAATTCTTGGAATGGACGTTATTCCGACACTTCTGGGAATGTGAAATGTTTCGTCTCTCAACAAGACGACCGCTGCCGTTACTAGGAATTCCCTTAAAGCTTCCAGAACATGAAATAGTTTCCCGATGGTTCGTGGAGTTACCAGACAATTCGAAGAGAAATATATAAATATGAACAGCTGGCGATAAGAGTCATTTTTCAGTTTTCGACGGTCGTATTGTACAGTTAAGATAAAATGTAAATAAGTTTCTGTGAACATAAATTGTGTTAAAGTAATGGAAATAAATTAAAGTGAGTTGGACTGTGTTTTTAAATAAATTCAAAAACTGAAAAGAACCCGTTTGTAAAAATAAAAACATTACAATATGATCTTTACAATTTTGTGTTACCATCCGGTATATATCAAATTGTCAGTAATCTGTCTTAGTTACATCAATTTTATTGTCAAATATTTAATGTCAAATTCTGAATGCTAAATTTGTCATTGCGAACCATTTAATTTTTAATTTCTGATTCAGTTGTGTTAATTTTTATTGTCGTTGAAACCAATTGTGATTTAGACCCTGAAAAGTTTGGGGTATTTAAAATATACAGACTTTCCAGCAATTGTGGTGTTATTCGCACACAAAAATACAGAAAAATACAAACACATTTTGTTGTTGTCATTTTCCTATAGGATCCATATTTTGGCTAGGTATTGGTTTGTTATAAATTTTGCTCGATAAAAATTGAGAGCTTCTATTAAAAAACTACTTCGTTCGAAAAAAACATTTTCTGTCCAGACCAGAAATCGTAATCTGGCACAGTGGATGACACACTTGAATTCCCACAACTTTTATCTGAAACATTTTTCTAAATAATGAATAATATCCACTCCAGATATTTCTTTGCATCAATACAAAACATAACTAACTATTTAAGGCTAATTTGTGTATGGTTTTTATTTTGGTTTCGAACTCCACGGAAAAATTAGGTATTTCTGTTAAAAGAAAACACTTTCTGGTCCACATCATTTGATGGCCGACCAGAAGCCTTATAACTTTTATTTGAAACTTTTTTCAAAATGATGCAAACCACTCGATATATTTCCTTGTGCCTAAATAAAAAACTCTTAACCATTTCACTTTAGAAACCAAGGTAAAAATTGGGTGTCTGTATTAAAGAACACTTCCGGTTAAAAAATGTCGAACTAACGAGGATAGTTACGAATGTTTAATTGTTGCTAAACTTTTGAAAGTACTACAAGTGTCTGTTAGCCGCTAACAATTGTATACTGTATAAAAAAGTAGTATTTTCTCTTTTGTCTAGAGAAGAGTAGTCCAGAAATTGAAAACGGTTTTGGCCCCTGCAACCTACTGGAGTAATCAGTATGGATCTGGAAAGTTTGGAGTGTCTTAAGCAAAACAATTTTTATTGCGTAACAATCGCATTAGGTTAGGTAGATTTTTTTTTTGATGAGTAATTTGCTGCAGTAGATTTTTTGCCAATACGCGTACTGTAACAGGTAGGTGTGGTAATCAATAAATAAATGTACTGAGATATAGTTGATACCTGTCAGTGAATCTAGAGTTTTTGAGATTTCTTCAACCTTGAAGTATTATTGGAAGGTGTTGAAATAATCAACTCTTAAAATATATTTTAGACCTTTTGCGATATTTTTCTGACTTTCAAAGCCCCAAACGTCAACTAATTATGTTTACGAAAAATTAATGATTTATGAGAAAAAAAAATGTATTGCAATTCGTTTTAGAAAGGTGGAAATAGTTATTTTTTTTGTTAAAACCTAGGTTCCTGTTCTTACCAGTGGTATTTATAGAAACTTATGTAAGCGCATTGTGCAATGTCATTTAGTTTTATTGTTTCTTAACCTTTTGTAAGTATTATGAGAGAATTAGTTGATAAATCAAAATAACATAACTATTCCGTGTATGGGAATAATAAAAGTAATGCATTGACAACGCAAAAACTTTATGTTGAACTGGCACGTTCACAAATATACCAATGCTTGGAACCTCTTGGTAAATTAAATAAAAAGTAGTCATGACTCTTGAAAGAGCAGTTCTTAATACAATTAATGAATTCCGGAAACTAGTACCAGGAAAATAGTCGGATCCAAAAAGTAAGCCATTACGTAATTTTTAGAATTTTAAAATAACAATTATATCCATGTTATCCTCAACGGGTGCCTAAGCTTAATCCTTTAGATTTTTGATTATGGTTATATTTGAAATGTGTTATACAGGGTGTTTTGTGGAAGGTTCGCCAAACATGGAGGGCGAATAGATGTGCTCATGTGCCATATTATGTAGCCCATGTAACATCTGGATAGCTTACGGTTTTTTTGATTTTTCTAAAATTTAATCTTATTTATTTTTAACTGTAACTTCACCAAAAGAACTTAAATGTAATCTATGATGTTTATTTGTTCTCCTGAAATCTATATTTGACACAAATAATTGGGTGAAAAATATATGAGTCCTCAAATGGCGAAGTTTCATAAAGAAGTCATTAAGTCAAACACTTTATCACATTAGTAGAAAAAATTGGAAACACATCGAGAACATCGAATACTTAGAAAAACTTTTATACTTCAGCGCCTTGTCAACGATATATCACATGTAAATAAGTAATTAGTATCATAATAAAATTTGAATTTGTAAGGTTAGAACTACAAAAAAGAAATCATACAACATGTTGCAATAATTTGTTATAAACTTTGTTCAAACTGACTTCCTCTACAGTTGCAAGCGCGACCTCTTTTTCTGAATTCTACAGTCGTAGTCTCTAGTCGCATCTCATCCCGCAACATTTATTCTTTTTTTTGACTGCTCCTTGGTTTCTACTACTCTCTCGTAAATGACTTGAATTTTTAATGGACGATTTACCAATCTTATTAGATAAAGTCCCATAGGAAGACATATCAATAATATTCCAAAATGATGGTTGTACAGGATATTATAGGTGCAGTATCAGAGAGTTCCTGGATAATTCAGTCCCAAACGCATGGATTGGGAGACATGGCCTGAATCTGAATCCCCTTGTTTTTTTTTATAAAAGGACGAGCCAAGCAACTCGTTTACTATATAGAATTAGAAACCACGAAACAGTTAAGAGAAAGAATAAATGTTGCGTTTGAAACATGCGAGATGATATGTGACTAGTGACAACGACTGTAGCAGTCATAAAAACGTGACGCGCTTGCATCCGTAGTGTTGGAGGCCAGTTTGACCAAAATTTTTAACAAATTATTGCAACTTGTTGGTGTTTTTATTTTTGTAGTTCCAACTTTGTAAGTTACAATCTCAAATTTTATTATGATACTAATTACTTTCCAATACATGTGTATGGTTGGCAATGTCTGAAGTATAGAAATATTTGTAAGCATTCGAAGTTCCTGATGTGCTTCTTATTTATTTTTATAATGTAACAAAGTGTTTTAAGTTCTTATTCGATGTAATATTAAAATGAGTCCTATTCATTTTATGTGAACTTAAAATAATGCATAAAATTAATTATTAAGAACATAACATTAAAAAAGTAACATTGTTCTCGGTTTATAACCCGTCAAATCTGGATTTACACCAATACCTATCTGATTGAATTATGAGAGTATAAGAGTTCCGCCTGTTTGTAATACATCAACGCCCCTATAGGATGGCAAACCTACTTGATTTATTAAAATAACAAAACTATATAAACAAAGGACATGCTTTACTTTCCTACTATGAGTCTATATTCGCTGATATTATGAAGCTAGTCAACACACAAATTTAATGCCAAGTCGCCTTTTTTGTGGTGTTCTTTCTGATTTCTGACATACGTCAAGTCTACAATTTAATATATCGCAAAGACAGAACTGGACTGTATATTAGAACGAAAAGCAAATTTTGTGTAAGAATTTTATATTGTTTGTTACTTGTTAAAAATTTATAACAAATTATTGCAACTTGTTGGTGGTTATATTTTTGTAGTTTAACCTTACAATATCAAATCGCATTTTGCTACTAATTACTTTCCAGTATAGTAGAAGATCCGAACCTAAGTTGACCTTCACCGATCTGATAATAGAATGAAACATATTTTATAACAAATTTAGTATATTAGAAAATATATTAAAAATGGGTTGCCTAAGAAAATCCTGGACAGACTATTTTTAATTATTTTTTAAAAAACAATTTTTAATTAAATATTGTATCATCAAGATAAGAAAATTTTATGCTGAGTAAAAGTATAAAATGTACAGCTGTTGCCTATTATTTACCTGGATGAACTACTGGGTTGCCAGGCATAAACAAGTATGTCGATGCCAATGTCGTTACCAGTTACTTTCACTTGATTAGATAATAGAAAAAAAATATATCAACATAAGCCCTGTTTTCTTGCGAACATGTTGATATAGGGTTGTCTGCAAAAAAATTCGGTCCTGGCGTTTGCGAATTTTAAAGATTTTAATTTTAACTCCAATGGAAATGTGTGACAGAGAGATCCGAGGTAAGTATCCCGTGTAATAATAAAGGACCGAACATCGCAGTAGCACTTGATGGGACCTCGAATACGACAAAGAATAGAGAATGATACTCTAGTAAACAGTGAGCAATATTTTGGAGCAACTGACATTTAGTGATTCCAGCTTCATGATATTTAATTTTTCTAAGAACAGTTATTAAAAGTCTCATCAGTAAAATCAATTAAAGATTCGTCCGAGTCACACGAAAAACACTTTGTAACAATTTTTGATCACAAGTGTCATCCCTATCATTCCCTGTCATTCCCTGTCATATAAATACGACTTCGATGCTAGGTCCTTCATTATTACACGGTACCTGATACATTTCAACCCCCTTATAAATGAGATCATAAAAATCTTTTTTTTAAATAATTAAAAATAGTCTGTCCAGGAGTTCTTTAGGCAACCCATTTCTAAAGTATTTTCTAATATACTAAATTAATTATAACATATTGCAATATAGTCCGTGGGTTCAATTTTAAAATTATAAAACTAATATTCACTTTCACTGTTCTAGAACTTTATTTACATCAAATTATACAGAACAGCTGATTCACAATAACATTCGAAATACGCTCGTCGTCCCTGCTAACTGAACTCGCGATCGTGGCCTGCTTCCTTTATAAAACCAGCATAGAAAATTCTCGCAAAATCATCATCACTCCTACAGGTGCCGAGTCTTTTCGAGAACCATTCTTTTTATCTCAAACCGATTGTTGTCGTACTGAAATGAAACAGGGTCGGCTTTGGTACATTTCGTAACACTGCCACCCCTTTAATTCTGATCGTCCCGATCAGAAACATCCTTTCCGTGGTAGGGAGCAACTCGATCTCAATGGACCACCTTCAACTTAGCCTTGGGGTTTCGACGGATCCGACAGACGACGTCATTAAGCCTCTTGACCACCTCGTATGGACTATCCCAGGCGGGTGTAAGCTTTGGGGATTTACCCTTGCTCCATTGGGGGTTGTACAGCCAGACTTTGTCCCTCTCCTGGAACCCGACTGAATTGGCCTTGAGGTCGTATCGCGTCTTCATCCGGTCACTGGTGGCCAACATCTGCGTTCGGGGTAATTCGTGTATTGCCAGCATGTTATGTCGGAGCTGGTCGGCATAATCGTCGATGTCTTGGGGAGGTTCTTCAAGGGACCAAATGCCAAATTGCAGGGTAATCGCAGCTCCTTTCCGAATAGGACCCTGGCTGGTGTCAGGCATGTACTATTATGTACGGCAGAGCAATATGCCAACAGGAATAGGGGAATATGCTCATCCCAATAACGCTGGTTATTGCTGAAGACCTTGGATAGGTGTTGTTCCAAGGTCTTGTTGAATCTTTCCACCATTCCGTCTGACTGTTGGTGTAATGGTGTTGCTCTCGTTTTCCTGATCCCCAACATCGTGCAGACCTTCTGGAATACAGTCGATTTGAAGTCTGAATGTAATTCAATCGGGACGCCAAACCTGCTGAATAGTTGTTCTACTAGCACCGTCGCTACCGTGGTTGCCTCTTGGTTGGGTGTCGCATATGCCTCAGGCCATTTGCTGAAGTAATCCATTGCGACCAGAATGTATTTGTTCCCCCTCTCAGACTCGGGAAACGGACCGGCGACATCGATGGCAATTCTTTCAAATGGGACGCCCACATTGTACTGCTGCATTCTGCCCTTGGTCCGGATCTTCGGGCCCTTACTGGCTGCACAGATGGCACATTTGCGGCACCAAGCTCTGACGTCTTCGAAGTAATTCACCCAGTAGTACCGCTGGCGAACTTTGTCAAGGGTTTTATTCATGCCCAGGTGGCCTCCGGTAATTCCATCATGTACTTCGGTCAGGATGGCTGGTACCTTTTTCTTCGGAACTACCAGTTGGGACTTGGTTTCTCGTCCATCAGCGCTTTCCCAGACTCGCTTGAGCATTCCATTGTCTACTCTTAGAGTCCCATTGAGCCCATAACGATTTCAGCACGCCGGAATATCTAGCTACCTCGCCCCATCGTGGCCTGGGTGCCCCTCTCGTTTTGAGTAACAAGATTAGTTCGATGTCTGGATCAGCCATTTGGTCCTGGATGCACTGTTCCGTTGTCCAGTCTTTATTGGCCTGCACTCGGTACTGCCTGATGGAGATACCCTCTCGCTGTTCCGTCTTTAGACAATGTCCGCATTCCGCTCTACAGGGTCTCCTGGATAGGGCATCGACATTATTGTGCAAACGGCCGGCACGGTGTTCCACATTAAAGTCGTATTGCTGTAATTTCTCCATCCATCTGGCCAGTTGTCCTTCCGGTGTCTTCATGTCCGGCAGCCATTTGAGGGCGGCATGATCTGTCCGGATTAAGAAATGACAACCACAAAGATATTTGTGGAAATGGTCTACAGCAATTATTATTGCAAGAAGTTCTTTTATGGTGACACAATAATTTATTTCCGGTTTCGAGAATCCACGGCTGTAATACTCGATCACCCTCTCTTCAGCATCCTGCACCTGGGATAGGACGGCCCCCAAACCTGTGTTGCTGGCGTCGGTGTCTAAGATGAACTGTGTAGGAAAGGCTAGGATTGGGCTGGAACATAGTGCTGCCTCCAGTCGCCTGAATGATGCTTTGAAATCCTGATTCCAATGGAAGGTCTCTTTCTCAGTGGTCTGCAGATGTAGAGGGGCGGCGATGGTGGCAAATCCCTCAACAAAACGCCGGTAGTATGAACAGAGGCCCAAGAAGCTTCGGAGTTCATGCTTGTCTCTTGGGACTGGCCAATCATGGATGGCTTCTATCTTGTCTTGGTTGGTGCGGATTCCTGACTCGGACACTATGTGGCCCAAAAACTCTACTTCTTTTTGGAACAAGGAACACTTCTTCGGATTGAGTCTCAGGTTGGCGTTATTAATTCTGGAGAATACTTTGTCCAGGTTCTTCAAATGGTCGTCGAATGTCCTCCATGTTAACCCGCTCAGTACATACTTCATTAGCCTCTCAAATGTAGCGGGTGCATTACATAACCCAAAGGGCATGACCGTGAACTGAAACAGCCCTTTACTGGTGGAGAAAGCTGTCTTTTCTCTGTCGTTTGCGTGTAGGCCAACCTGCCAATATCCACTCTTTAGGACTAGTGTGGAGAACCAACGCGAGCCTGGTAGTGTGGTCAGAGTGTCATCGATTCGGGGTAGTCTTTCTTCGTGACATCATTCAGCTTTCTGTAAACCACGCAAAATCGGGTGGTTCCATCCTTCTTTTTAACTAGCACTACGGGAGCAGACCATGGGCTGATGGATGGCTCAATAACTCCATTTTGTAACATGGACTCGATGTTTTCCTCGACTTTCTGTTGTTGTCCCAATAGTAGTCGTCTAGGTGGTTTTCTGATGGGTTGAGCCTTTCCGGTATCTATTCGATGCTGAATGATGTTGGTGCGACCGGTGGTTCCATCTTGACTGTTAAAAATTTGCCAGTGCTTTTGATAAATTGCTTGGCTTTCTTCTGGTTCTCTGGTTTCAGGTGTGTCAAATGGTCAGCAAACTGTTTTAGGAACTCTTTACTGGGCCCTGTCTCCTTCACCTACATCTGGTACTCTTCTTCGCCATTGATGATGGTCTCTACTGGCTCGAAACAAGCTACCTTTTGACAATTGGCAATTCTGATGTCGTTGTTGGACAAATTCAGGACTCTAATTGGTATATCTCGTCCGGTTTTAACTATAGCACGTCCAAATAAGAAGTCATGAGCTGAGTGTACGGGCTCCACTATTCCAACGCAGCTCCCAGGATTGCTGTCTAGCTGCCCATGAATAATCTGTTCCGTTCGAACGGGAATTCTAGCTGAAGACTTTGCCACAATTTTTATGGAGGTGACTGAACTGTTGACGGGCCGTGTCAATACAAATTCCTCATTTAGGAACCGAAGAACATCATATCTCGGGTCGAACATAAATCCATGCTGGCTAATTAGGTCCATTCTCAGTATAAAATCGTCCTCAATATTCGCTACCAGGACCCTATGCCAGATCATGTTGTCTTCTATCTGTAGCACGACATCTGCCTCACCCTGTATTGACATGGACTCGCCGGTGACTGTTCTGAGCTGGATGTTATTGGTAACTGGCCGAATTTCTGATGCTCTCAAGACCCTGGACTTGGCAATGGACACAGCGGCGCCGGTATCGATGATGATGGTAACTGCTCGCCCATTGATGGTGCCTCTGATGACTAGGCTGCCGCTATCTCGGCAATATCCCCGGATGGATACTGTCCTGGGGGCTGGTGGAGGATGAGTCAGCATTCGCCCCGTTATGCTGACTGGTTGGAGTTTCCCTGGTTGGTATGGTCGGTTTATTGGCTATCCCTGGTTGGTCATCGTTGCGGTAGCCTTACTCGGCAGTCACGTTGGAAGTGTCCTGTCCGTCCGCAGCGGTAACATACCCCCTGGTGCCAGTTCTTTGTGACCGTTCTAATATTTTGTTCAGACCAGCCAGCAGCGCTTGAAATGGTGACTCTGAGTCTTCGTGGTTGAAGGAAACTGCTCGGACCCTCGGCTTGGACATGTTTATGACGGCCTCTACTTCCAAAGCCCGAAATAGAGCTTCATTACTTTTCTTGACGCCACTTAGTCTTAGATTTCGTTTTACTTCCACATCTCTGATGCCGTTTATGAAACTCTGTGTGGCCAACTGGTCTTTCGTTTCCTCAGGCAGGTCTGGGTAGGACAAGTGAACTAACCGTCTAATCTATGCTTCGAATTCTTGGAGGCTTTCACCGGATTTTTGTGTTGAACTTGGTATACCTGGCTCAAGGATTGATTGTCGTATCGTTTGTCCAGGATGGCGATGATCTTGTCGAAATTGCCTTGTTCATCGACTGGAATGCCTTGGAGGAGATCTAGGGCCGGACCTCTTAACGAAATTACCAGAGAGGTAGATTTTTCTTGATTATCCCATCCATTAGCTGTAGCCACTGCCTCAAATCGCCGTTTATACATGGGCCAAGATGAACTGCCGTCGAATGTGGGTGGTTTACTAAAGGAACCTTTGGTACTCATGGTGTGCTGGTATTTTCCTCGCTGTAAGTCCTGTTGCATTTTTTTGATTTCTGTTTCTACCTTGTTTTGGATGGCACTGATTTCAACTTTTACCTGGCTTTGGATGGAATCGAGGTCATTTACTTTGGTTTCAAGAGTGTCCACCGTATTTTTTATGATCTTAATGTCATCATTTATTTCTTTTATCTCTGACTCAACTATTTGCATTCTGTCATTAACTGTTTTAACTTGTGGTACTATCTGCATTAATTGTTCAAATTGCAGTTGCCTTTTCTCTTCAGTTTCGTGTCGTTTTAATTCAATTTGGTCTTGTTTTTGTTCAAATTTCGGAAGGATAATTAAATTATGTTGTTCACTTTTCATCGTGGAAACTAGATTTTGTTGTTTTTCTTCCATCGTAGTGACAAGATTTTTTAATTCTATTTTACGTTTTTCATCAAAAGACTTTACTAACCTTGGTTGAATTTCTTCTTGATGTTGTTTCTTCTTCTTGTCACGTTTTTCTAGAATCTGTGCAATTTTTTCGTCTAGTCCCTCCGTAACCTGCTTGACCATTTTTTTGGTAGTTTCGTCCATCTTTTCAATGCTATGAATTTCCATAATTCAAATTACGATTTTAACTGCACTTAATCCCAGTTCTGACACCAAATTGCAATATAGTCCGTGGGTTCAATTTTAAAATTATAAAACTAATATTCACTTTCACTTTTCTAGAACTTTATTTAGATCAAATTATACAGAACAGCTGATTCACAATAACATTCGAGATACGCTCGTCGTCCTTGCTAACTGACCTCGCGATCGTGGCCTGCTTCCTTTATAAAACCAGCATAGAAAATTGTCGCATAATCATCATCACTCCTACAGGTGCCGAGTCTTTTCGAGAACAATTTTTTTAATCTCAAAGCGCTTGTTGTCGTACTGAAATGAAACAGGGTCGGCTTTGGTAAATTTCGTAACAATATGTTTCATTTTATTATCATTTATAATCTAATTTGTGTCAAATATCGATTGCGGAAGCGCAAACAAACGTCATAGATTACATTTAAGTTTATTTGGTGAAGTTACAGTAAAAAATAAGTAAGTTACAAATGTTAATATGAAAAAATCTAGGAATTAAGAAACAAATCTTAAAAATCAAAACCCATAAGCTATCCAGATGTTATAGAGGCTGCATAATATGGCACACTACGCCACATATACGCCCTCTAGGTTGAGCAAACCTTGTACAAAACACCTTGTATATTCAAGCCCTGTTGAAGATAGCGATGATTTGCGAAACCGCGTTGTAGCAGAGTGTGAAACGGGAATATTTCAACGTATACACAAATCTATGAGAAAAATAATAAAAGCTTGTGCTGAAGCTGATCCTAGTATTTTTCACAATATTTGAAGATTGTATTTTCAATATTTGACAAGTTTTTATTTTTTGCTATAGTTATTATTTGAACGAAAGTTTTTTTAACGGAGGCCTACACTTACACATATGAAAATAGATGAGCAGGGGAAGGAAATGCATAACTTGAAAGCAAATTTGTTTCGAGATGTTCCGAGTGACACCACACACAACCTTGATCTTGAAATACCCATACAACTCAGTTGTTTGTAAGAGTACATGGACCAGTTTATATATTGCAACTGTCGTCGTTTATAAAAAATCAATAAGTTACAAGAAATAAACCAATATAACATCTAAGTAATATAAAATACCTACAATTTGCTTTCAGTTCTAATAATCACTCTAATTCTCTCTTTACGATATATTAAATTGAATTAGGTTTGTTAATGATAATGTTTCCCTTACCAGTTGGCAGTATAACAGATTGACTACAAGTTTTTAAATTATGCAATATAATTTATTCTTAGTTCTTCAGATTTTAGTTTTGTTGATTTCGTTGTTTTATTTTGAGTTAGCGTTTCTTTGATCAGATTATTCAGCTTGTTACTGTGAATGTACTTGGTCGATCAAAATTTGTAGCAAATTAGCAACACTCTATACAAATATTTAGAATGTTATCAGCCCTACTCAGTTGTATGTTGTCTGATCATTTGTTCGGTTTGAATATAATTGATATAACTTGATGTCTGTAACTAATGACTTCAGTTTAAAATGGTTTGAAAGTAATTCTTTGAAGTTGTGAAGGTGGCACCATAATGTTGATATTGGAATTGCTTTTGACCGAAAGATTTTGCCACCAAAATATTGAATATTATAACAACTATTTCTAAGAAGATTCAATTAATTGAATAGTAAAATACATTGTAGTAAGTTTGATAGATTGAGATATATTTATACAAATAATAAATAGAAATATAACAGTGACCAAAATGTTTATAACGGCGTTTTCAGTCATATTATTATTGTTTAAAATAAGATGGTATAAAAACAAATTGTGTCAGTTTCCACATAAAACAGCATATATTATGTAACGTAACCATTATAATCATTAGAATGTGTTACAGATAATATTTTATTTTTAGTATTTTGAAAATGTACCAATCAAAAAAATGGTTGGATAACTGCGAGTACATAATGCTGAATGAAACAGAACGAGTTAAGAATTCATGATAAAGAAACCGCTAAGAAGAAGAATCTAAGATCAAAAACAATTTTACCTAAAGTAAACTCCTTTTTCAAATCCACATTCTCCAGTTCTATATTGTTGCTAACAAATTGCGCAGAAAGACGATTTTTCTTTTTCTCTTGTAACCAAAAGGAAATTAGATTTCTTTTGCCTTTGCTCAAACAACTCCAAGTATCTATCGGATCAGAATCTGAGTTATTGACTGGCGATTGCAAACATTGTCGCCCACCTCCCATGATAACCTGAAACAAAGTTGTGAATTTTATGAATATTTCATTTTATTAGTTCACATTAAGTCTCATTCAGTTTGCAATATCTAAATATTTAAAGAAGAAATCACTATGACATGGTTTATAAAGTGTAGAACAGCCAAATGGAATTTTGATAACGAATAAAGGAGGGCGTGTTATGAAAAAAGCTTGGACACGTCGATTTGTATGTTTAAATGCGCATTTTTTTAACAAAAAAAATATATAGGGTGTGTCATGTGACAGTAGCCAATACCAAGTTTCTTATTTAAACATTATTTATTTTTTGGATTCTCCAGCAAATTCTAGACATAATTCATATACAATATCCTACACCTATCTTTAACTGTTTCGGAAATATTAAGTAAGTGTTTTCAGATTTATTACAAAAATTAACATTAAAAGAAAATTATTTTATTTTACAAATTGGCTACATTACACTAAAAACCTAAAAGTAATACTGATTATTTCTTAATAATATAAAAAAACAAAAAACCATTAATGTCAGTGTAGGAAATGTTCAAAATGCTTGCCGCGAACGTCTTGGCAACTTGCTAATCTGGTAGAGAAATATCTTCTAACGTTAATCAACATCTCAGGCGTGACTGATCTAATCGCAAGCGTGATTCGTCTTTCTAGGTCATCTAAGTTGAGGGGTTTAGTTTTTATACAGTACTTTTTACATATCCCCACAAAAAGTAGTCCAATGGCGTCAAATCAGGGATCATGCTGGCCATTCTATCGATCCGCGCCTCCCAAACTACCGATTTGAAAAAATTTGGTTCAGGTACTGCCGAATATTGATTTTGTAATGGGGCGGTGCTCCATCATGCTGAAACCATATTATATTGGCACGAACTTGTTGGTTTACTGGATCAGGATATAAGTTTGTCAAAGTTGGCACGACATTATTTTGGAGCAGTTCTAGATATTTTTCCCCATTCAATGAAAAAAGGACCTACGATATTTTTTCCAAGAATTCCTGTCCAAAAATTAAGTTTTTCATGATATTGCGTATATTTCTCTGTCATCCAGTGAGGATTCTCATTAGACCAATAGCGGCAATTTTGACGATTAACATGATCGTGAAGTGTAAATGTGCTTTCATCAAAAAACAAACATTTTCTAATTGGATCACATTTTTAAATAACCTTACCATCATTTTTTCACAGAAATACTTTCTACTATCGAAATCGTCTTCCATCAGTTCCTGAATCTGCATCATTTTATAGGGCTGCATTTTACTTTCCTTTAATACTCGAAAAATTGAGGTGTGGGTAACGTTAAACACTGGGGCTGCTTTTCGACCAGAATTATGTGGGTTTTCTTGAAACTTAAGCATAGTATCCAATTTCGTATTATCACTTAGAGGATTGGCAGCTACTTTTTTCATCTGTCTTACATGACCAAGCTCTCGAAACTGCTTTTCTATTTTGCTAATTGTTCCTTGGGATACAGGTGGCAAATTTGGAAAATTTTCGTGAAATAAGCGAAAAACTTCCATTTGTGTCAGTGTGTTATCTCCATAACCAATCATTTGTAGAATGGTTATTTTGTGCATTTCTGTTAAATGAACCATTTCTCTGATATTATTAGGTACAGTTAACGAAATTCAAACAATAGCATTAACACTGATCACCACTGACATGCAGGCAGACAAGATGCTAAGGCTATGAGTTTTGACGAAAATAAACAAAACTATTTTTTTTTCAAATCAGGAATGCTTACTATCTCAATATCAAGAGCTAAATGGGAATTAAGTATTGAGTGTAATGTAGCGAATTTGTCAAATAAATTAATTTTCTTTTTTAAATGTTAATTTATGTAATAAATCTGAAAACACTTAATATTTCCGAAACAGTTGAAGATAGGTGTAGGACACTGTACCTGAATTATGTCTAGAATTTTCTGGAGAATCAAAAAATATATACAGGGGCTTGCATTTAAAATAAGGAAGTTGGTATTGGCCACTGCCACATGACACACCCTATATAATTTTATTTTTGTTGTTGTAAAAATGTTAATTTAAAAATACAAATCGACGTGTCCAAGCGTTTTCCCAACACGGCCTCCTTTATTCGTTATCGAATTTATTCCATTTAGCTGTTTACACGAAATTTGGAGGAGAATATGCAGATGGCAAACAATTTAACATTGTTGGGTGTTTTGCCAGAAGCTCAAAGTGTTCAAAATCTTCCACTCCACAGAATATTGCAACTGCTCTGGTATCTTTAAAAGCACCCTGTATAAGTATATATCCTCTCCACACTATTCTTTAAATTATACCTGTATACCTATAATTTTACTTCGCCCTATATTTAGGCATTTGCTTAGGCTATCATTTATTGCAACCACCCAATATATGAAACTGCTTCTAAGATTATACCCCTTCCTATAATACAAATATCTTAACTGCTTAAGTTTTACATAACAAATTTTTGATACACCTTGAATAACAATAATTTTAATCCACTCATACTTCAACCACCTTGTATAAGCAAGTATTTATGTTCCACACCATAGAACAATATACTGCACCTTATATTTCAACCAACCTGTATAATCAACTACTTCTGTATAACTGTAATTATACCTAATCCGCCCTATAACGCAAATATCCTTACTGCATAGAATACTTATTTAACATCTTTTTTTATGTTTTTTTATCCACTGTGTATGACTATAGTTTTACTCTAATCTAATTTCAACCACTTATTCCACCCAAGAAAATATTTTTGAACTTTCCTGTATAACTATAATTCAATTCCACATTGTATTTCAACCCTCCTCTATATATGCAAGTGCTATGTACCACCCATTATCACTTGCTCGCACACACACACACACACACACACACACACGCGCCTACAACCGTATATCATATAGAAAAGATCGCCGACACAACAATTGTGTCGTTTCGATACACTAATGGAATATTTTCCTCCATTTCACTTGACTTCAAACGCATGAAAATGAAAACCTTCACAAACATCTTGTACGAGATATTTTTATGACATGTTTTGATATTTAAGCTAGATATTTATGATGAAAATTTGACATTTCCATTGATGTTTACCGTTTTTTGAACATATTCTTCAGATTTTCAGTAAAACGGCTAATGCGTTATAGAAAATATGCAGAAACAACCTGGAATATATTTTTGTAGAATAGTCGGTTAAAAAAGAGTTTAAATATCAGACAAATCCTCTGACATGTACAGCAACTACAATACATACATATTAATAAAATGATATTAATAAAATGAAACTTGACAATATAATGATTGCATCAGTTAAACGCAATAAGATTGAGCAAATGTTTGCCTTGTTGTTATTCATAGTATTGTCATCATTGTGGTTCTTCGATGGTGGATGAGAAAAACTAGTTACACAATCAATACCCACGTTAAATCCAGTACGAGTAGCGTCATCGAAAATTGAAGAATGAACTTATCGTTGTGATTAACAAAAAAATTAACGAAGTTAGATATTTTATGATACAAATTGACGTTTAAATGTGGATATTTATGATTGTCATAGGACTCTTTTTGATCTCATTTAGCACTAAGGAGTCCTTTAGTGCTAACTACTCACCCCGTTCTTCGCTGCCAAATGAAGCACGTTTTGGTTTGCACCAGTTGGTAGGAAAGAAAAAGAAAAAAATCTCTAGGCGCAAAGAAATTATTCATAAAGTTCAATAAACAGTAATTAGAAAGTCTCTAGTCTAATATCTAATATCAGAAATGTTTCTAACCAATAAACAACAAAACAATAAAAAATTGAGAATATCGAACGTCACTGTCTCAGGAAAATTTAGCTGTTGGCGCCACACACCTCGTGTTTACCCGAACGGTTGTCACGATAACCTTCAATAATCAGACTTCACCTGAAATTTTGGAACGACGTGCAATACCGACATTCTTGTACATACACCTCGTTTTTATGACATTTTTACCCGAACATTTTCAACCGTCGCTTAAAAACGACAGAGAAGAACAAGGTAAGTGTGGCCCTTAAGAGACAGCGTATTTTTCGTTTAAAGGGCCCTCGTTCTTCTCCTGCGTTTTTACCCGACGGTTAAAAATGTTGGAAGGAAGTACGTTGACTGATAAGTCCATGCACAACAGTTTTGTTTTGCGCAAGTTAATCACGATGGACCACTTATTAGCAGTGGCAGTGATTTTGGAAGTAAGGAAAAAGAAAAAATCTCCAGACACAAACAGTAATAGAAAGTCACTAGTCCAATATCTAATATAAGAAATTTTTCTAACCAATAAACAACAAAGTAAAAATACCGAACGTCACTGTCTCGGAAAAATGCCCGACCAATTTAACTGTTGACTCCACACACCTCGTGTTTACCCGAACCGTCAAAATTCAGACTTGGCCTGAAATTTTGGAACGACGTGCAGAAACGACGTTCTTGTCCATACATCTCGTTTTTATGAAATTTTAACCCGAACGTTTTTAACCGTCGGCTGAGATGAACGAGGTGAGTGGGGCCCTTTAAACTAGGTAACGCCGATTTAAAAATATCCGTGATCTTAAAAAACACCTATTTTTGAAACCGGTAAATACGGACAATCTACGGTTTATAGGTGAATCTTTTAGTTTGAAGAAAAACCGGTATAGGTATATACAACTTTTTAAGTACACAAATAATGCATATCCATCATTTTATCCTATTACTTAAGTTGGAGTTTGGGATCTTCTAAATTATTTAGTTTGTCGTAACAAAAGGTAGACATACAGATTCTTTATACAAACTTTCCAATTGAATAAGTCTACCTACACAATTAGTATCAATATTTCATCAGTAAGTTTGATTTTAGTCAGTATACAGAGAAAGTCCGACGGTTAAACGCGGCTGGGAATTTTAATTAGTAATATAGTGTATTTTTTCGTATAAATAAGTCTTTAGTAAAATTTTTAGCCCAATTTTTGATCAACACGAAAAAGGTTTTCAGATTCTAAATACTTGGCAAAAAGATTTAAAACAACAGTACCCACTTCACTTTTTCATTTCCAAATGATCTCGTCTGGACTAAGCGCAAATTTGCAGGCCTGTGCAATTCAGAAACTCATTTCATTTTAACAGGATTCATAAGAGCTGCGAAATATAAAAACGAACGGGCTTTGAAATCAAATAAGAGTAATTGATGCTCAGACCTTGTGAGAAATTGCAAATAATTTGAGAACAGAATGAGCTTTCGAATGAATCTTGCCCGATGTCTATTTGGTCATATCAACAGCAAAAATGCCGAGAACGTTATCGAATTCCAATTCTTTTCTTATCGAATTTTATGTTGTACGATGTAGGTTCAAATAATGAATGTGAGAGCTTTGACATTCTGATATGCACCATATCGTATATTCAGGTTTATCGCGGTTCGTCAGTATACTTTTCCTTGTTGTGTTTTCGGAATTTATTTTGTAACGGGGTGAAGTTTTTCTTTCTAATAGGACAACATTTTTATCAGACTTAGACGTCCCAAGGATTTCATTCAAGGAAAATCAATTCTCTAGAGAAAATTATATGGCAATCAAATAAACTATTACAAATTATAGGATACGGCTGGTTGGAAAACGGAGTTAGAATGTCTGAGATAGATTCTATCTAAACAAAGAATCATCAATATTTTGAAATTAGAAATCAAAAAATGATGTCAAGCAAGAATTTTGTTTGGATATAAATTTGGGGTTAAGTTTTTTTCATTCATTTGTTCTCTTTAACTACAATTTTAGCTTCTACGTATTTATATTTTACTCTGACTGTAAAGATGTTGTTTATATTATTATCTATAAATTATTAAAACAAAAATGTATTATACCTAAAATTCATGAAAATATGAAGCCTTAATTATTATTAAACCAAATTATTTGAATCAAAACAATTTACAAGAATTTTTGGAACTGATTAATAAATACATAAATAAATAAATAATAAAATAATAAAAACTATATAAATGTTTATTTACAGACAATTAGCAAGTTTAGTTTTTATTTAGGACGATTAATTTCTCAAATGGTTCTTATTTTGGTATTATCAAATGAAATGTTATAACAATATGTAAAAAAAATTATTATTTCTCACAAAACTTTAGGTTAACAACTGACATAGCAATTTTGACTTGGAGAAAAAAATACCAAAAACTCTAAATTGTGCCCAAGTTTCACAAATTTAAACTTCATGATTATTACACTTTTTTTCTCATAAAATACATTAATATGATTTTTCAAAAAACAATTAATTATAACTAGCCCTAACTAAGATGAGATTGCAGATGCATGAATAAATAAAACGCCAGTCTATTCGTTTTTTAAAAAGCCTTAATTTTCTTCTACACTTTTCTATACAACGTACTGTTACGAGTTACTCGTAAAACATGGTTCAAAATCTAGAATACTTTTGATAAAAACAAGCATTTTTGATTGCGAATAACTCTAGAAAAGTTTGGATTTACGGAAAAATTCATAGTTTTACCTCCTATCGAATCTTGCAGTACATTTATTAGAATATTATAATTTTCACTGAGAGTTGGCACAATATCCTGGGGTAGAAGCGTTGGCAGTATATAACTTTTATGCAGTTGCCTAACTACTGGTAAATGTCATTCGATTTGACTGGAGAATAATCTTTATCCTCTTTAATTGAGTTTATCAAATTTGAAATTTTCGACTGTTCCCTTGTATGTCATTGTTTTTTTGACCGCTAAGTAATTTTCGATCCCATTTTACTTGATTTTTTTATGCAACCTTTTGGAATTGCTATGCAACCTTCTGGAATCATAATAAATATAACAATAATATGCTTGGTCAGACTACGAATGTCAGATAATTGTCACATCTGTAACGAATTGTCTCAGGTTGTCAGTTTTAAAGAATCCCGCGTTCGTAAGCAAAAACATTTCATGTTTTCAAATAAACGATTCCATCATAAGTTAGTCTTAAACGCCACTGCCTTAACTGAGTAAATTAATTTTCCATTAAAATGTATTATGTACTCACCTACTGCCCGACAAACTTCTTAAGCGTATAAGTTTTAATACCACCATTTTGCTTTTGCTGAGTTATAGAATAATTTAAATTTAGAATACAAGAAAGCTCACCTTCAAACTTCGTAAGTTTATTGAAATCAACATTTGTGCATATCTACTACTTCAGAACTTGTCTTTCAACATCAGGGTGCACACACTTCGCCATATTCATAGTTAAAACTGCCGATTCGTTTTATTCTTTAAATTTGTTAACTATATATGAGAGATATTTCGTTTTCTGTTAAGATGATTTGGTCGTCTGCAAAATATAGTGTTAATAAGCTATCGTCTACAACTCTCAGTCAAATCTTGTGTCTCCCAAATCATCCTCAACGTGCTGCCATTTACTGTACCATTCAACTTCCTTTATTGCTTTATTACGAGCAGTAGATTAAATACAATCCATTATATTTCAGGAACAAGGCTGTAGCTGAAAATTTCGGGTGGGGGCTGGGGTTTTATAGATTACTTTGGAAATTTTTAAAAATTGGTATTTGTATTAGGACTGCGAAATTTATTTTTATATTCATGTATTTCCAGTAGGTATATAAGAAATGTATAGAATTCAAAAACATATTTTATGAAAAACTTATTAATTCCTTAAAATTAAATCCTCAGTCCTTAAATTTGGAGAGGGGGGAGTTGAAGGCTACGATCTTGTTCAGGAATATATGTTTACATGAGGTCTAAGTTTTCGATTGCGAAATAAGAATTAATATTTACGAAATAGTTTAAATAAATTTAGTAGTACTATTAGTGTATAAAGTGATATATCTGTACCTTTATTACTATATCTTTAAAAGATTTATCCATGGAAACTGCTAAGCTAGAAGCACTTTGCGTATTTGGTGTTGCCACTATAATTTTTTTAAATTTAAATCGCTATTGTACATTTTAAAACATGAAATAAAAATTAGGTTGAAATATTTCTTATCTCATATTACATTTTGTTTCTAATATTACTAAATACCTTAAAACATTTAAACGAAATATACTAATATAACTATTTAAATGAAATCTTGTAGTAACATATATTAGTGCTAGTTTATATTTACATTGATTCTCTTTCCTGGTAGATCTTCTATTAACTGTCTTGCTATATCTTTACATTTCGTTGCGTTTGAGGGTATCGTACTTTCGCATTCCCACTTTCTGTTTGGTGTATGAGCGTACAGAGCGCTTGGTGTCGCATGGGTAACCCTTGTGGTAGTCACAAAACCTGAAAACCAAAAGTAGTTATGGACTTATGCAATTATCTATTTATACACTCTACCATTAAGTTCATTTAAAAAGAATTATAACTTGACCAAAAGGATAACACCCATCAAGTTTATAAAGGGTGATTGATAAGAGCGCTAATTTTATAGGTTGGACAAAACATTGTTTTCTGGGGCACAGGATTGAAATCTGTATTGACCTACATTTAGGAAGTATGTATGAAAGAAAATATCTTGTAAATGATCGCCACGGCACTGCTTGTTCATACTTACTCTTTTGACAAAAATTGTATTAACATTACTGTATACGTGTGCCGATATTTTACTGATACAGCGTCTAATTTTGGCGTTCATTGCTTTGATGCTCGCGGGCTTGTTGGTATAAATATGAGACTGCAGATAATCAATCCCACAGCCAGATATTTAATGTTTCACGAGCGGTATTGAGGCACATAAAACTGCGTTAACGTAGCACAATAACGTTCGTCATTCACCTTTATGGCATTACCTGCCTCATCTTCAAAGATATAAGGTCCAATAATTTCTCCAGACCACAATGCACACCAAACATTGCCATTGAGGGCTTTATTTCGCTTTGGTAACTTGCACTGCCGACAAGATCGCCCGATTTTTGTTTTCTTGGAGTCACGAGTGTATGTCGACAAGCCCGCAAAGAGACTATTCGTCGAAAATGCTAGAACATATCTTTTGGTAAGAGTGACGGAAAACGCCATATAGCAGGTCCATATTGTCATATTAGTGGCGGCCACTGGGCTGATAGCATTTTCTCGACCAAATTTAAAAAAATAAGACATCTAATAAATATAATCCAAAAGCAGGACCGAAATTTTCATTCATAAAAAAAATACCACAACTTTGGGTAACAAAATTTTGGAGCACCTAACTTTGGCGAAATGTTAATGTATACAACAGACAAACAATTGTATACCTGAATGAGCCATCTGCCAGGAATTTCTATCTCAGAAAGAAACAGACTCTAGACTGACTTGTTATAAGTTAAAAGGTTTAGTCTATTTGCTACATCATTTATTTTGAACCACAAACTAATTTAGAAAATTTCCAGTTCGCTATAAACATTGCATTAGTTAAGTATCTATTGTATAATATATACTGATTTTAGTTATTTGCTCTAATATTACGCTTGTTAGTCATATAATTTCCCAACAAATTTAAATCATATGATAATAGTGGTTAGTTTATAAAATAAACGGTTTAATTCTTTCACAAAGTGTAATGTAGTCGAAATATTGAAGAGTTCATAAGTTTTTGCAACCTTCCTTGATTTGTTTCGGCAAAAAGGATGAAATAAATCAAGGAATCTCGTATGGCAAAGTACTTCGGACCGGTTTATACTCATTTAGTTGCATTTCATTGGTTTTTATCTAAATAGATTTAATAACAAATATAAATGGGGAAAACATTTTTATTTGCTATTTTAAAATTAGCCCGTAATTTTTTACACACATGGCCTCAAATACCAAATGGCGACAACAAAATCCCAGCAAAAGCAACGACAAAAGAAAGAATTCTGATCTTCATTAAAGAACGTCTCAGCGACTAATTGAACAATATATCTATATCCTAGGACCCTAATAATATGGAGTCTCCTAACAATACTGCATTCGAATGCCAGTATAATGTTGGTAACCCACTACCCCAATGACCTTCTGCTCCATCCAAATTATGTTAAAATTCCAGACTTGAAGTTAAATCTTCAGTTTTGTAGATAATTCTACCATATTGTAATCACTAGTAATGTGGACAGTTTTTAGAAACTGATACCGCCATTAAGTAAAATGCTTGTCGATTACAAAACAAAAGTAGAAGAGAAAGCACAAAGAATATACAAGGAAATTAAGAAATTTATAGGTGTTAAAATAGAAATCAGTATGGTAGAATCTTTGTGTTCCACTTTCTTATCTGATTAATCAGTCTTTTAAAACAGGAAAATATCCCAAACACTTTAAAAAATCTAAATCTATACTAGCTACAAAAATGAAGGTCCAGTAGACAATATTACAAATTATCGAAACATATTAGTTCAAAGACAGCTAGCTAAAGTTTTTGAAACAACATTAGATTGAACACCTTTCTCCAGAATTATAATTTACTAATCCCCTGCCAACACGGCTTTCGTGCAAATAAATCTACACATAGTGCATTATCGGAGCTATGCAAGTTTATAAATGACTCATTGAACAATAAAAATTAAATATAAATTGCTTTTTAGATTTATCATGTGCGTTTGACTCCATAGATCATTACTTGTTACTAGATGAACTTAACAGAATAGGGCGTCAGAAGCTCAGCAAATGAATGGATTCGATCATACATCACAAACCGTGAACAAGCTGTTCAAGTAGGCGAAACTAGATCCAAATTAAAGACAGTTCATACAGGGGTGCCACAAGGCTCAATATTGGTCCCTGTTCTATTTCTTATATTTATTAATGATGTTCTATTATCATGTCCCACATCTGATCTCAAAATTCTCTATGCTGATGACACAAATTTTGGAATATTTGGGTAAAGTGATTCTGAACTTGTCAGAAATGCTAATGTTGCCACTAGGGAATTTCATGACTATTGTAATTCAAATGCTTTAACGGTAAATGCTAAAAAATCACAAGTAATGTCATTCCTACCTAAAAACAACCCAAATAATTTAAGTTATCTTGTCAGGTTAAATAATGAATCTATTGAGAAGAAAAATTTATGTACGTTCTTAGGAATAATTGTTGATAATAAACTTACTTGGGAAAAACACATTGATTATGTAACAAATAAATTAAGTAAGACCTCTTTCCTAATGCGCCCATTAAAATTTACCGTAAGTTTCAACATTCTTAAATTAGCATATTTTGGCCTAGCGGAGTCGATTTTGTCATATGTCCTTATATTGTGGGGCTGTTCAGCTCATATTGACAAACAATTAACAAACATTAACTAGTTGCAAGCATTGAGTTTAATATTCTGACGGTCCATTCATTATATATTTACCTAATAATAATGAATATTAAAAATCAAGTACCACTTACTAGAAATGATCAAATACACAATTATTCAACTCGTAGCAGCAACGAACTACATCAGCCATTCTCTAGGCTATCAGTTGGGCAAAATTCCCATATCTATAGGGGGACTATAAGTTTTAATAAATATACGCGAGCTAGAGGGAATGACAAAACTATAGTGAAGTTTGGAAAGGAGCTCTATACATACCTGTCCATAAAAGCATACTACTCGTATGATGAATTTTTGAAAGATGCTGAGTGACGCGGGTGGTGATTGTTTTGACAAGGCAAATAAATCATTTGTATTTGTAAGATTTTTTTTTAAATGCAGTGATTTTAAATATTGAATAAAGGAATAAATAAAAATAAATAAATAAAATTTAAACCGCTTGTAATTCAACCTTATAACGAATAAAGGATTAAGGCTGGTCTGTTGGAGAAAGGGATACAAACGGAAACACAAGGAAAGTAAAATAATTTGTAACACACGTAGTACAGAGTCGACAAGGTGACACAATTGGTGACAATTATGTAACTCAGTTACGGAGGTGTTTCATATCGAACAACAGAGTCGAAAGGGAATCTTCACCCCATCACGAGATCTTAACGGGTAATCTGCCAGACATAGCATTGTCACGATTTAACCAAGATCAACTTTGTTTCAGCTGCCTAGGTATGTGTATGTGATTTAATGATTTTATATATTTGGGGTCTGTATGAATCATAGCCTGGAAGGACAAACTGCCATAATAAAATTATATATTATATATAAAATAAAATGTGGCCCATTTCGATTCATGGTACCCCTCTAAAATTTTTTGAACTGATAAGGATAGTGAAAAGTAGTTGATAAATATAACAATAATTTAAGGATTATACGAGAGCTGCCTTTTATATTTCGGGATTAGAGAACAAAAACAAATATTAATCATGGAAAATCGCTTTATTGTTTTTCAAAATATTCCCCATGAAGATCTGTACACTTTTGCATGCGTTTGAACCAATTGCCGAAGCACTTTTTCCACTCTAATTGAGGTATTTCCAAAACATGCATTCTGACCGCAGCAACCGCTTCTTCAGGTGACGAAAAACGTCGACCTCTTAGTTTGTTTTTTATGTGCGGGAATAAAAAGAAGTCATTTGGTGACAAGTCAGGACTATACGGCGGATGACTCATCAAATCGATGTTTTAAGTGGTCAAAAATGCAGTTGTTTGAGCCGATGTGTGGAGCTCGCATTGTCGTGGTGAAGAGTGATACGTCTTCGGCGGTTGGTTTTCCTCATTTCTTGGAAGACAACTGGAAACAACTGGTTGTGTACCACTCAGAACTGTTCTGTGTTGTTCTAGTGGTACGGTTGCGACATGTCCAATTTTTCCGAAAACAGGCGATCATTTGCTTGTAAGTGCTTCGTGCACGAACAACTTTTGTTGGATTCGGCTCATCTTGAAACACCCATACAGTCGACTGCAATTTACTTTTGGGCTAATACGCGTAAATCTACGATTCATCACCTGTCATTATGTAATAAACGTGTTTTGAAGCACCGCGATCGTATTTTTTGAGCTTTTCTTTCGACCAATCGACACGAGCCTTTTTTTGAACGATTGATAAATTGTGTGGGATCCAACGCGAACAAATTTTTTTGACATTCAAATGTTTATGCAATATTGAATGTATGCTGGTCCCACTAATGTGTAAGGTTGACTCAATCTCACGATAGGTCACATGACGATCTTGCAATATCAGTTCGCGCACAGCATCAATGGTTTCCGGAACAATAACTGTTTTTGGACGACCTTCACGAAATTCGTCTTGGAGTGAACTAGGACCTCGATTGAATTCACCATACCATCTATAAACAGTGATCCTTGATGGAGTTTCACCGCCAAAAATTAAATTAAGTTCATCCATGCACTCTTGCTGACTTAATCCACATCGAAAGTTGTAAAAAATAATCACACGAAAATGTTCACGATTTAATTCCATTTTCTGGCCGAGATGAATCTTTTAAGTTACTGTAAACAACACATAGCGCTCGTATGTCAAAACATTCTGAGTACGTATAACCTCAAAAATGTCAAACTTTACTATAGAGCTGTCAGTTGTCAGATTGCAACACTAGTGTTGTCCAATCCCGAAATATAAAAAGCAGCCCTCGTAGCATTTAACTATTTATTAATATAAATATTCCATTATTACACTCATATGCAAAGTAGTATATAATTTATAAAAAAACTATGTATGGTCAAATATTTGCTTCTACCTCTTTTTAATTCAATTTCAATTAATAGATTTTTTTCTTAGAATAATGACCAAATTTCAAAAAGACAAATAGCTTTGATACTTTGTCATTTTCTTACAGATTTTGGTAAGTCATTTTAAATTAGTCTGAAGTTGGTAGACAATGTAACTCGTTCCTCGAAGTTTCCTTGGACTTCCATCGTCTTGAAGTGGTTGATCTCACAACGTTTCAATAGCTGTGTATCTGCTATTGTTATCAGGTGAATGATAGGATATTCAGAGTATCGGTCGTATTTATAATATACCCTTACCGGTCATGCGTCGCCGGTCATGGTCATTGGGTTTTATCTGGTCCAATCAGTGTCGTCCTACCTGGAGGTTGGTTGCCGGTGATACGTAGCGGCAGAGGCCGAAGAAGAGCTCTCCAAATATTTTTAATTTGGACGCTGGGCTCGCTAATTATATTTTCTTTCGAGATTATATATGCCGTCTCTATGAATTTTCTTTTGTACCAGTGCTCCTCCTTGTGAATTGCTCTAGCCTGGTCCCAGTTGATATTATGGTGTTCGGTCTATGCGTGATTAGCTAACCCAGACTTCGTTACCTCTGCCCTTTGAGTAGCTGTGCGGTGTTCCTTAATCCTGATGTCCAGCGGTCGCTTTGTCTCTCCAATGTAAATATTGCCACATTCACACCGTATACTGTATATACAGTTATTTGGTATTGCTAGTGCGTCGGGCATCGTTCTTGTTATCATGCTCCTCAAGGTGTTGTCGCTTTTGAAGATAATTCTGATTCCATAGCTGTGTGCAATTCTTCTAAGTTTCTCCGACAGGCCTTTAGTATACGGTAATAGTAGAGTTGCTACCGTGGTGTCCTCTTCCTGCCTAGTTGGTTTGTCATAATATGATCATTACCAAGGCATTTGAAGAGCTGGCAAACCAACTAGGCAGGAAGAGGACACCACGGTAGCAACTTCACTATTACCGTATACTAAAGGCCTGTCGGAGAAACTTAGAAGAATTGCACACAGCTATGGAATCAGAATTATCTTCAAAAGCAACAACACCTTGAGGAGCATGATAACAAGAACGAGGCCCGACGCACCAGCAATATCGCGATATGGGAGTATTGTATTGCGTTAAAAACCCCAAACAAACAAAACATGTTAGAAGTTGATTTTAGATAGAAAATATGAAAATGCCCCAACATTTTTTAAACACCATTTACGAATTACTGGTAAAAGTGCATGCCTTAGTGTTCTGCAGATATTCCCTATCTTACCCTTAATTAATTATTTTGTATATTTTAAAAATAGCTATCAAACAATCAATATAAATTTGGCAATTTTGCTGCTAAAAATTCTCAAAACAATTATTAAGAAATCAAAATGTATTGAAAACCCTTTTGTGTATTGTGATGTGCAGTCTTCTTCAACAAACAATACACACAATTGTTGATTTTTTGCGCAAAGTGACTAAAATAGGTTAAATTCCTTAGTATCAATTTCTTTCGTTAGATTCTATAAGTACTTTAATAAATCTTTGGTAATATATCACATTTGTCACAGTTTGAAGTATAGCGTTTCCACATCATTTAAGATTAATGTGTATCCAGCTTATCCATTTACTTATAAACAATAACGGACCAAGGTCTGCCAATGGCACAAAATAAATTGAGCGCTCCGATAAAGCAAGCGATGCCAAAAAATGCTGCCTGAATTCTGCGTTGGGATTTTCAATTTAGCTAAAGGTTGATGATACGGGAAGATGAATCGAAATAATGCCGTTCGTAACGAAAAACCACACGTTTATCACTGAACGAGCTACCGTATAAACCACTTAGCGATATTTTCAACGTTTTGAATGTAAGGGTAATGGCGTGGAATGTCTGAGAGCTTTCTCTGGGTAACTGCGACGCAAATTCAGTTAGTTACTTGCTGAAACTGTAGTATGAAAAATAAAAAGAAGTCAAAGACAATAAAATAGAGTCACTCTGTTGCAGTGTATATATAATATTATTTAGGTTAAGTGTTATTCACTTAAATCCGTGTATAATCTTTATTCTCGATTAAAAATTATAAGACAGATTATTAAGAAAAGTATGTCAAACTGCATATTCCAGCAACTGCTAACGTTATATAGTAAAATGAATACTGATGAACAATATCTATACATTTAAATGAAAAATTTATAAGAGGTAGCTTGTAATGATTGCCATTAAAAGGCATAACATTTTATAAAATTACTTATAATAAATGAAAACAAATTAACTGAATTACAGGTAATTTAAAATTTCACTAATCAGTTTGTTCCTGTTTGATAATGGCATAGTCTTTTTGCCGATACAAATCACGTCAAAGTGAAAATATGACTAATATAAAGTTAATTATTAAGTTAATTAAAAGTGCAAAATGTTGGTACCTAAAAATAATTTGATATATAAAAAATTATATAATCATGAGATACGTGATCCCTTGCTTGAACGTCTTACAGTATGCCTTTGCCTGGGTCTTTCACTCACACTAGCACACCGACAAATATATCCAGTCCAGCCCAGTCTCATAATCCTCCAGCTCACAAGTGGTCAGTCGTCATTATTTAATATATCTATCTCAGTTTCTGAGCCAAACAATTTTAGATTAGAGTTACCTTGGTTGGGGGCTAATGATGGAGGAAAAGTAATCATTTGTTACAAACTACTGGTTAATTGACGAGATGCGAAATTAACGAATACCGCCTACGTCGGCTAATCGTTACCTCGTTACTATCGTTACTTTTTCTGATCGGTCCTAATACTCATAACTCTTAGATTCATCGCATTATATGGATATTGCATGAACCACGTGCTGAAAACGTTTACCATATGATTCCCGTCTTAATATTTCAAGTTTCACAAGTTACTGCACAATATTTTAAATTATTTCTTTACTTTCAATATAGAAACTTACACAATAAGTTGTACAATTTTCTCGTATTCACATGTAATTAATATTAGTTAAAATACTATCTTTTTATTTCGCATAGAATCATAGAATAATGAACATGAACAGAAAGAATGGGCCTTAGAAGTGGGGATTGGGTTTTCGCAAATCGTACTACGTATATAACTGTCAGTCTTTGTTGTTGAAAATTGGAGATAAAATGTAATATAATGTAAGTAAACTTTATTTTTATTGGAATATTAAATTATACAGGAAGTTTCACAAAGTTTCGTATATTTTCTGTTACTTAATAAGACTGCTGCTATCTTACTATCATTTTGAAGATTAAAATTTAGTATATTTTGTTATTATTTCTAGTACTTTTGGGGTAGTTTTGGTTTACTCTAAGAAGATGACAGCTTAACTTTTGAAAGAGCGTTGGGTATAAAGAAAGAAAAAGAGTTTTTTTAAACTTTGTGGTTATACATAGCAGAATCTCTATTAAATAAGAAGGATGATCCCCTGGAATGGTGGAAACAAGATCAGTAGTTTATTCCCACATTGCACAATTAGCAAAAAAATTGTGTATTATTGCTATCAGAGACAGTGTGATCAAATTATGACAAAACACACAAATAGTTTAAAAGGCGAAAATGCTAAAAATTATACTCTTCAATTATTGTTCAGAGAGTGAAGTAGGATAATGTTTTCTCTATGGTATGTTTATACCTTTAAATGAATATAAACGTAATGGTGCATTTTCAAAGATTTAATTAAAACCTAATATTAATAGAACTAATTTAGAGACGAATAAGTACTGATTACTAACGTTAAATATACGACTATACGATATACTGAAAGTAAAAATGTACCGAAGAAACGAATATAATAACGAGTACTCAGTACCAAAGTAACGCTTAGTAACGATTAGTAACGGTCACTCAAAAGTAACAGTACTGGCCATCTCTAATAGTGACTAGCCTCTAAAAATAGCGATTATAGAAAACCAGAGATTCATAGCACTTTTTCATGTTAGCAAAGTTCTAAGTGGGTATAATAAATTCATTTGCATTCCTTGGTAATTACTTTCAAAGAACGTAAATGTAATAACATAACTTCATAACATTTTATTCTGTTTGACTGTGTTCAACTAGAGTGGGGCATTTTCTGATTCTCGGTCACTTGTGTTAGTAAGAAAAGTATTCCTCATTAAGCCATTTATAAGTGCGTGTTCCTAATACTTAAATCTCTCGAAACTGACACGGCTCAAATTCGAAAAAAAACAAGTTATTGATGTAACTGTGTATATTTAAAAAAATTTGGCTTAACAAAAGTTTCCATAGCTTCTGCAAAGTTCCTAGTGGTATACTTAATGTTGCAGTCCACTGCTATAATTGTCCATTTTCCTAGTCCTACGCCAGGGAAATTACGGAAAATAAATTTACCTGGCATCGGTAATTATTAAACTACCCTATACATTTTAGTTGTTTTTAACAGAACCCCGATACTTTAATATGTGTCCTATGTAGGACTTTATGTGTGGCAATTTTTTTCACAGTGAATGTGAAAAGCAATGTATTGGTCACATACCATTAATGTATTGTAAAATTAATATGTTTTGACAATAGCATCAGGCTTAGTGTTGATTATTATAACAATTTGTAAAATTACTAGTTACTAAGAATGATTTGAGACAAATGCAATTCAATTTAAAAATACGGAAAGCGTCCTGAAATGTTTGAATTTTCATTGGTCACTAGAAAATTGCATTAAATTCAAGGATTCAGTTAGCGTTATCAGGGAAACAACCGACATGTTAATACATTTGGACCGCAACTTGCACAAAAATCAATTATATGCTGTTACAAAATTGTTCGTCTAGTTAGCGATGTAGAGGGAGCGTGTGAGGTAATTCACAGACCTAATTGCCAACTTGCATGCCTGTAGGTGTTCTTGTAATCATTATAACTACATTTTATCTTTCTGTATTAACTGACTATCAGTAATATAAAATCAAATCTTTGTAATTCATAATTAAATGAAATTATTTTAGTCGTACTTACCTGTGGCTTTTCCCGCTTTTTGAGCCCATGTAATGATGCTCTCCACTTGTGCAGATTTATTCAAAGATGCTGTACAATCATCAACATCTACGCTAGCATCCACACCTGATGTTTTATGATTGCCTTTAATACCACAAAATAAAGCAGTAGCAGTACTACTTGAATCAGGTACAAGCTTGTTAGCTGAGTATGTCTAAAAATAAAGACGGGGAATTTCAATTAAATTAGTGGAAATAAATAGTACAATGGATATATAGTGTCCGACTATTTGAGTATCCAAGTTGAGAATACTGTACTTTTGATGTAACTTAAGCCACTGCGAATAGTTTTGAAAACTTTTCCAATTATACGTTATTTAATGATTGAATAGAGCTAGGGTTATAGAAAACGTAAAATACCAATTTCTAATTTTGACATCAGACAGTATTATTACATTCATGTTATAAGTAAAAGTACCCACTATTTTAATAAATACGGCAGTCAATTTCGAGTTGTATTAAATTGATTTACTCTTTCACTTCTATTAGATAGGCCGTTGTTTATCAATCACCTTCTGTTGCTTTAATCGACCTCAGCGGCCTCTCCAAATTTTCTTTTATTGCCTCAACCCTGTGAAAGCGGATCCCACAATGCCGCAATTTCAACTTTGGGAACAGGAAAAGGTAACAGCAAGTCTAGGCAGATAAACAGGGTAATTAGTCAATAGTATTTATGGAATTTTTGGCCTTAAAATCGTTCACCTACGTGGCTCCGGTGAGATGGAGCATTATTGTCGAGCAAAACGCACTAGTTGTTCGCGCACAGTTGCGGCCGTTTACGACGGATTTCTTGGCACAAGCGCATCAAAACAGTTAAACAAAATCCCTTGTTGACTGTCTAATCCGTTGAAACAAACTCATGATGGACCCCGCCTCGAATATCGAAGAAAACAATTAGCATCACTTTGGTTTTAGAGCGACTTCAGCGCCTGTTTTTCGGGTTAGGCTCGTTTTTTTTACCCATTCCGAATATTGTGGGCTCATTAGCGTATCGCAGTCGTAGACCCATGCCTCGTCACACGTACTTATCCTTTACATGAAGGTGGGATCAGAATTCTAACAATCCAGTATTTACAATGAAACTTCCTTATAATGTTTTCGAGTAGCGAGGCCGCGAATACCAAAATCAACCCAGCTGTTAAGGTCTTGTGCTGTCTCTCTTACACTCCCATGACGATTCCTAAACACGATTTCTTTCACTTTTGTAACATTTTCAGTGCCAGAGGTTGAAGTTCATCAGAACGAGGCAAATCTTTGACCACTTCTCCATCGTCTTTAAACTCTTTATACCAATCGTAGACTTAAAATTGATTAAAAGTCTTTCCTAACCGTCGGAACGTTTCCGCACACGAAATGTCGTTAGAAACGCAAAATTTGAAACAAATTCTTTGCTCAACACTTTTTTCAATCGTAAAATTTGCAGAATACCACTAAGGTCAACTGATTGCAACAACTGCTGTAAACAAACTGCAAACTGGTTGACAGATCCTCCTTATTTTTTGAACAGTAATGACAACTTATAGAAACTTAACATTTTGAGATAATATTATGTAAGTATGTCAGTAAAAAATATGCATAAGTCAGCACAGATTTTGGGGTAATTTCAAAAAGCAAGCTCAAAAGCAAACTGTAGATAAAATCTATGAAAGATGAGAGTAAGTATAGTGTATATTGTTCTTGTGAGATTTATCAGGGGTTTAATTACATCTAAAAAAGCGCCTAAGATGTTCTATGGAATATTATGCAATAAAGAAAATAATCAAAATAAAACTTTAAATATAGACCTTTAATGAAGTAACCTCTGATACTTCAAATATTTAAACCATTAAAGCAGTCTAAATAGAATAAATTTCTAATACTTATGATTACAGTTTAGTTAATTTAACTTGTTTGAAAAAATATTATTGACAACTGATCTAAAACTCTTTGTGGT
Source organism: Octodonta nipae (assembly GCA_034190945.1). Classification (NCBI taxonomy): domain Eukaryota; kingdom Metazoa; phylum Arthropoda; class Insecta; order Coleoptera; family Chrysomelidae; genus Octodonta; species Octodonta nipae. The sequence goes on along the minus strand of CM067220.1, from coordinate 89,209,333 downwards.
TAAGAATAAATAGAAAACATATCATCTTAAATGACTAAAAAAGAGTTATAGGTAATTACATTTCGAAAAATTGTCACTCACTTTAAGTACTCCGATATTGTCCAATGTTTCCCAAGCCAAATGGCCACTCTCTCCTTTTCCATAAATTCTTGCCGAGGTTGTAGTCGTAGGACCCAAGCCGTCTCCAACAAACAAAATAACGTTTTTTGCAACGCCATCTATAGCTGTTTTCTTAAGTGCTTTATCAAGCTCTGTCTCTCCCAACTGTACCCAGTGAGATTGAGCTGAAATTATTGTCATTATTATTTCTCGGTTTTGTAATAACGAGATAAAATGAATGTGTTGCTAGTGTGCAATTGTGACGGACCCGAAATATTCATTACTTTAAATCAGAGGATACGTAGATATGTCTAATTGGTCTGTCAATCAATAACTTTACATTAAAAAAAAGTTTTAAACTGAAATATTTAAAGTACCACTAAATTACGAATCACAATCATATATATGTAAAGGTTGTTATTTATCTAAAAACATAATAAAAAATTGTAGTTGTTTCTGTGTGTGTTTGTTTGAAAAAGCAGCAGGAAAAAACGACTGAAATTACTCGCATACACCAAATTTATTAACTTCTGTTTAAGCATAATCTTTGCTTGAAGACGCGAAATGTAAAGACCGACATCTAGGATTTTCTGGAAATGTAGCACATAGAGGTTTCGAATCTGGAGCCGTTCCATGTAATTGCTGTTACCCGTAATTCCTAGGTTCTAACCAAATTTTACGAAATGTATCAAATACATAAGGAAATGTTCGAGAAGACATTCAATTGTGGGAAGCGCATCTGATGAAGGTTCCCTAACCAGAAACAATATATATATATATATATATATATATATATATATATATATATATTGTCTTGCGTACAAAAGAATGACACCTCGAAGAGAGTATATAATCTTTGTTGTCATTGTAGAAATAATTGTTAAGAAAAACAATGTCTGAATTGTTGTATACGTTATGTTAGATGATCTGTTCATTGATTGTTAAGTTCTTTTTTACAGGCTAGGGGAAAACCTACAGTATACGTAGAGGGTGGAACAAGTGTATGTATACGGGATGCTTAGTATATAGAGTGTAAGTATACAAGCTATTAGTAAACAAAGCGTAAGTATAAAGGGAAAATGTATACAACAGGATGTACGTACACAGAGTGAAGTATATGTGAAGTATGTATGTAGTTTGTAGATTTCAAAAATGTTCTAATACATGTATACAGAATGAAGCCCCTGTAGAATTATACCGTGAGTAATTGTAGAGATTGAAGCATCTGTAGCAGTATAAGGGGTGTCAAGATACAGAACATAATGATATAAGGTGTGTATTTATTTTTTGATTATTTGGCTGCAAGAAAATTTTAAAAGTCGTGCGTAACATTCGAGATAAATTAGTTGAACCACATCTTCTGAAATTTGTAGCCAATAACCATGCCCTTCCTTTGTTGACATCGTAAGTCACAGGGTATAAACAGAATGTAAGTATACAGGGTGAAGTATGTACAATAATATATAGGGTGTCATTGTCCAAAATGATAATAGACATCCTTGATTGTAATGAGTGAAGTTTCTGCAGCAGTATATGGGGTGGAGGTGAACTCAATGTCTATATACTGGGTATACGCATATAAGGTGTCAGTAATACCCACGAAGGGTGTAATCATACAGAGCAGTATACAAGGTGGAAGTATTGAGGTTATAACGATAGAATTATTATCAGTATATGTGGATGAGAAGTTCCCCATCAACGTCAGAAAGCCCAGTATTCTACTTTAATAACTGCTAGGTGTTATTGATTAATTTTGGACGATTAGGTCAAGCGAAAATTTTTAAGATTTAACAGAATATTCGAAATCAGTTCACGTCCTTTATTTTTTCTGTTAACGACTCCGTTCCTTTGCCCACAATGTTTAGGCGTGAGACCAGTGTAAAGGCTCTGCTGTAAACAGAGTGTAAGTCTAAGGTTAGTAAACATAGTCTAAGGATATGGTACATACATTTACAAGGTGCACATATACAGGCTGAAGTATATACCGCAGTATACAGGCTGGTAGTCAACAAGCTCAGTTATAGAACAATATAGTAGACTGGTTTTATCTCGGTCATGAAAATATACATAAACATCTTTAGGGTAATAATTTGTCTTAAATATTCTTAGAGCCAATATTAAGTTTAAAATAAATCTGTTACATTTACCCAATCTAAAACTTGGAGTTTTTATTAGGAGGAAAGTTTTAAAGTTAACCTTCGATTTTTTATTTGTAGAAGCTAAATTTTTATAAGATAGAAATAGCTAAAAGTGCGTAAACAAGTTTTTATTGTGTTCTTGATTACATCTCAGCCGATAGCATAATATAGCATTAACTGAATACTATACATCACAGTCAGCGTAAAAACTGAAAATCAAATTGTGACGCAAAATGAGACGCGGCTTCACGACGTGACGTGAGTCGTAGGGAGTTTTCACGGACAGAGTGAATTACGGCAATGAACATCGCAAAATAGAGCGCGGTTTCATTGTTCAAGTATGGTGATTTCTCCTTGTATTGATTATTTGCTTTCAGAATTTCCAGATATCGCAGTCGCATATGTTTACATGGATTACAAATTTTCGCCGTCACGAAGCTCCGTTTCATTTTGCGGCTGGTCATAAAGCGTCTGATTGTAGTTAAAAAATTATTTTATCTCCCTACTAGGACTGGGAAAACTTACCGGTTATGACCAAAAATCAGTTTTACAGGTCGGTGTTCTTCTTTTTTGTCTCGGTTATAAGGAAGTTACAGGAAGAAAAACGAAAAATTGTCTAAAAGAAACGAGAATTTCTTAAATAAAATCTGCTTGTAGGCGTAACTGCCACGACCGAGAAGTTTTCCGAGTTATCGGATTGGCAAATGGCAACACTGTTTAGGGACCGAATGGGCAGTAGAGCGCATGCACCTAGCTATTAATTGTAACAAAATTTCCAAAACCTAATAATATATTTTCATATGAGAAAAATATGTATGTTTATTTTATATTGAAAACAATAAATAAATAAATGAAGGTTAATTCGATAATATAAATTGTAACTATACTGGTAAAGAAAATTTTTAAAGGAACCGAAATGTGTATTAATTACTTATATTATTACTTAGAAAAAACAGTATTTTGAGAAGCGAAAAAAGCAGCATAACAGACCTTTTATTTTGGAATAATGGCCATCTACTACTACTTGTTACTATGACAGGAAACGGAGGTAGTAATATACTGAGTGCAAGCAAATTCAGGCGAGTTCCCATCCCAAGTGTATCCATATAATTTTCCCGATTAGGCGCGGGTGAGGACTCGTGTATTTAATAAAGTAAATATTCACAAACTAATTAATAAGTAGAAAGTTTATTTTAGAATTAGAAGAAAATATGGAGTTTTGTTAGTAATAAATAAACAATAACAAAATTATCGTTAGTGTAATAATAAAGCTTTTCGAACAAAATATTTTCAGTATGAAGAAGATTTTAGATTGATTTTGGTGAAAGCTCAGGATCTCTGCAAATAAAAAAAATAACACCAATGCAAGAAGACATACAGACAGATCAAGACTGATAAACCATGTACAAATAAATAATGGTATAAACAAAATGAACTGGGTCAAGGCAAAGGTATTAATTAAAAAACAACACGCTGAGAAAAGGAAAATCAATGTTAAATAATGATAATTTGGGACACCCTATATAGACATAGTTGTATCATGGAAACAGATCCTGTCAAATGAATATAAAAAAGGAAAGTTAAAAATCTATAAACTAATCAATTGACAGCCGCAAGAACGATCAAGTTAACTAATATTTCAACAAATTGCTTCAGTAAAACACGTTTCGACTCGAAAAGTCATATCACACATACAAGTATTATATAATATACATCCAAACATATTGTACAGGAAAACTAGATGACAAATCCGTAAACCCACGTTCTCTCCGTTATTTTTGCCAGAGGTATTCAATATGAAGGCTAGAGTGGCCTTCATATCGAATACCTGCGTGTTTCAGAAACCATTGTGAAGAGTTAACACCCAATAAACAATAAATAACATGTTAATTTTGCTGGTGTCATGTTGAATCTGTGTACTTTGTAGGTTAACTTCAAACTGAGTCATCAGTACTTCATCTACCTCGTTTAGTATTTTTAACCGTCTTCCAAAAAGGAGGAGGTTATCAATTCGTATGCAACTTTTTTATGTATGTCCTGCGATTATTCAAAAACGGCTTGGGCAATTTTGATGATTTAAACTGCATTATATTAAGTAAAATTACAAAAAGGTCCCATATAATTGTCTATAATATGAGATTTGGGATTTTCTAGAAAATCAGAAAAAAAAACTAAATAAAGGACTAGATTTCAGCAATTTTCAATAAATCTTCACTGTTTTCTCTAAAACCGTCGAAGAAATTTGAATATTATAAATTGTATTATACAAAGATATGTTCCAGCTTGATTCCGTACATTTTTCTATAACGCAAAACATATGGTATGTTTTCTGAAAATCGGAAAAATATATGCAAAAAAACTGTAAACCTCATGGTAAATGTCAAATTTTTATCATAATTATCTAGTTTAAATGTCATGATATGCCATGAAAGTATATCGTACAGGGTGTTTTTAATGGTTTTCAATTTAATGTATTTGAAAGTCAGTTTCTGTTAGAGATGAAGATATATTCGCGTGAAATGACAGAAAATATTTCCTTAGTTTATCGAGACGAAAATTTGTTAGATATGTCGTCGAACTCTTCTATATGGTATACTGTTGTAGGTGTGTGCGTGCATGCATTTGATATTAGGTGGTACATAAGCCGTTGCATACATAGGATCGTTGAAATATAAGTTGGAATTGAATTAGTTATACAGGGTGTTTCTAAAAATATTGTATTGGCATATAAGTAGTAGCGTATACAAGGTGGTTGAAATAAGAGTGGAGCAAAACTAGAGTTATACAAAGCGGATATTTGCGGAAAATAATTACAGTTATACAAAAGGGTTTAAAAATTGTTAGAAGTAGTTGAATATACAGGATAGTTGAAATATAAGTTGGAGTAGAATTACAGTTATACAGAGGTTTAAAAAAGTTATATTGTTTGGAATATATGTAGTTGCTTATACAAGGTGTTTGTAGTAAGGGTAAAATTATTGTTATTCAGGTGTATCAAAAATGTGTTATATAAGCATAAGCAGTTAGGATATTATAGGAAGGAGTATAATTATAGACATGGGTTCAAAAAATTTTAGAAGCAGTTGCATATACCAGGGGATTGAAATAAATGGTACAGTAAAGTTATAGTCATAAAGTGTGGCTTAAAAAGGTGAATTTTGTTATATAGGATGAGCAGTTGCATAAATGGAATACTAGACTTTTGGGGCAAATAAAATAATAGGGTATACAGGAATAATTTAAACAATAGAAAAATAGAAAGAGTCGATAGTGTAGAGAGGATTTATACTTATACAGGGTGGTTTTAAAAATTTCAGGATCGTTGTGATATTGTATTGAGTTGAATTATAGTTGTACATGGTGAAATGATAGACCAATAAGTTATATAGAATATATAAATATATATATATATATATATATATATATATATATTAAAACAAATAAAAAAAAGTAAGAATATAAATTAGAGAGGGAGAAAGAGATAGGAAGAAAAAGAGAGAGATAAGAATACGCTAAAATTTTCAATTCAATTGTACCTTAAATCAGATAAAAAAGGAGACATGTCTGAAAATAGTAATTAATTGCATTCGGTTTCTAAACGGTTTTTATTTTAAGCCAGCTGAAGTCGATTCTTTTTTAAATATTAATTATTATTTCTTTATTCGCCTTTCTATATCTTCTTCCTTCGTTGACATTTCTTATTACTTTGTTTATTATTAGGTTACATAATAAAGGATTATCCGATCTTCCAACTTCTATTGGGCCTGTTAGTCTCTTATCGATTCTTGCTTCTATTCTGCTGTTTATAAATATTTTCAATAGATATTTAGATAACGTCCGGGTGATGTGCGAGTTTAAACAGCTGACATTAATTCGCAGATAAGGAGACCCCATCGCCTAGGTAATTTTGTGCATGGTTTATTAAAGGACTACGTTCAACTATCAATTAACATTAAAAATTAATTCCAATCAAATACTGAAATCAATAACCGAAATACCAGAAATATACAACAATTTTCTACTTCTAAATATAAAACCGCTATGTTCAAAAAAGTTTTAACTATAATGCCATTGATTTATACAATCCACTCCCAGACAAATTAAAGGATTATTTATAGCCGCTCAAAATTCAAACCAAATCTGAAAGCCTACTTGTTGGGCAGACAGATCAGTTCACAAGAGCTATATCGCTGAACTTGATCTTGTTTCAGCATAGGATAGTAGTTTATATAAATTTACTTTGTAAGTCCCATTAATTTAAGTATTAAGCACAGTGATGTTTAAGTAGGCTAGACTTCGCCCTCAGCTTATCTAGTAATTCTTTCAGTCTAAAATGGTGTTATGTTTAAAAAAGTCGACGATTATTATTACTATTATTTAATGATCTCTAATTTCTCGATATGGTGTTGTTATTCTATAGAAGGCTTTTTCAAAATTCATACAACAAAGAAAGGTCGGTTCGTTATATTCAATTGCTTTTTGGTTGCCTTATTAAAAAAAAACTCCATATTCGCATGATCTTCAGTAGGGGCACCTGGCTCATTATCTCCGAGCGTTATTTTCTGTTTTAGTTGTTCTCATAGTATTTCTGATAGTTTTAATGTGGATTCAATAGATTTATTCTACCATAATGTTCCAGTTGTTAATTATCTCATTTCTTAAACAGCCGTATTCATAAGCAGGGGTTCCAGTCTTTCGATACATTATTATTCTTTGGAATGTTAGCAATTATTCCTGCTACTCTATGGTCCGTCATTTCTATTCTACCATATCTTAGTAGTTAGTTTGACGTTTCATCTTTTCCTGTAGCCTTACGGTTATTTAGACTCTTTTTTGCTTGCTCTACTTCCGATGCTTTAACTATTATTTCCTTCTTTGGAATAATTTCTTCTCTCTCATCGTAAGTTGATCCTCTGCATATAATTTTTGTAAGTAGTCTATCCAGGTATTTTTCTCTATGTGTTTTATATCTAACAATTCCTTCGTTCCTGCTAGCTGCCCCCTTATGATTATATACTTCTTTTTGGGCAAACCGTAAAAATCGGATTCTATTTCTTTTGAAAATCGTTTCAATGCTTATTTAAGATCTTTCTTACTAGTAGTAACACATGCAATTATGTTACTTACTTTTGGTACCTAGCATATCCTTCCTGTGTCTTACTTGATAGGTAGGATTCATAACAGAACAAAGATGTTTTTTTGTGAGAGATTTTCTGTGTTTACTTATTTTTCTTTCCCCCAATAATTCTTTTATTACCCTCAACATGTGTAATTCGAAATTACAAGTTTTTGCTGATCCAAACTTTGTCTAGAAGAGCAATGGAAATACAAATTTGATACATTTTTTTAACTTGCAGTTATATTAGTAATATGGATTAGTATATTCTGAATAGAATATAAATGGTAATAACATATAATAGTATTCTCTCTTCGAGGTGTCATTCCTTTGTACGCAAGACAATATATTATACATAAATACAACATACATTGTCCCTGGTTAGGGAACCTTCATCAGCCGCGCCCCCCACAACTGAATGTCCCCTCGAACACCTCTTCATGCACCTGATGCACCTCGTTAAACTCGAAGACGCGAGATGTAAGACCGATATCTAGGATTTTCGAGAGAATCAGCACACAGAGATTCCGAATCTGGAGCCGTTCCGTGTAATTGCTGCTCTCCCTTAACTCCTAGGACAGAATGTCAGGATAAAATTTTCAGGTTACTTCACCTGTCAGAGATAATGAATACTCTCTTCGAGGTGTCATTCCTTTGTACGCAAGACAATATATATTATATACAAATACAACATACATTGTCCCTGGTTAGGGAACCTTCATCAGCCGTGCCCCCCACATTCTGCCCTAGGAGTTAAGGGAGAGCAGCAATTACACGGAACGGCTCCAGATTCGGAATCTCTGTTTGCTGATTCTCTCGAAAATCCTAGATATCGGTCTTACATCTCGCGTCTTCGAGTTTAACGAGGTGTATCAAGTGCATGAAGGGGTGTTCGAAGGGACATTCAGTTGTGGGGGGCGCGGCTGATGAAGGTTCCCTAACCAGGGACAATGTATGTTGTATTTGTATATAATATATATTGTCTTGCGTACAAAGGAATGACACCTCGAAGAGAGTATTCAATATCTCTGACAGGTGAAGTAACCTGAAAATTTTATCGTGACATTCTGTCCTAGGAGTTAAGGGAGAGCAGCAATTACACGGAACGGCTCCAGATTCGGAATCTCTGTGTGCTGATTCTCTCGAAAATCCTAGATATCGGTCTTACATCTCGCGTCTTCGATTATAATAGTATTACTAAATAACAATTGTTTGATAGTACGGCAGTCGAGGTCAAATTATTACAGTACGAGAATTGTTTTTAACATGCCTTGTTCGAACTTTATATATATTTAGATCGAACTGACTCATTGTTAAAGTCGTAGTAACAAATCAGCTGATAAAAAAATAACAAGGAGGTTTCATGAAATTTTTTGCACTAATTGTTTTGAAAGGTGAGACATAGTATTGAAAATAGATTAGTACTATCAAAAGTTTCTGTCATTTTTCAGACATCGTTATTACCGGATTTAAAGAACGAAAATAGTACGCAACTAACAAATACGACTTATTTACTATGAAAAGGTTGGTGGAAAATAATACAAAAATTATCACTGCTATATATATATTGTTATAAAATTTATTCTCCGTCACTGGAGTAAACATTATTCATTCCAACGAAAAACAAAACATCAATATCGTGGATAATAAAAAAAAAGAGAACGGTCCTAACTGGAAGTTTCTATGGGATAAAAAAGAATTGAATTCGAACGCTGGGTGAACATTGAAATACCCCTCAAGAACAAAAGTGGAATGCCATCGAAAATACGAAAATTGATGTTAATATATAAGACATTGAAGAGTTCTAGTAGTTTAGTACGCTTAGATAGTCCCGTTATTATTTTTGATGTAATTGTATTCAGAATCAGCTGTTATAAATATTAGATTTTTCTGTGTAGATAAAGGTCTAGAAAGTGAAGTGAATACCAGTTTTTAAAAGTTGGATTTGAACCTACGAAGTTTACTGCAATAACTCTCCTTTCCGAAGTTGTTGCATTTATAATATATTAGGAAGGATTTAGGAATGTTGACAAAAAATTTGTGAAACTGAAAATATAATCATCTCAAATATTTTATTTTCTCAAAAATAATCGAATGTTTCTGCTAAAATCTGCAAGTTGCTGCATATGTCGGGTATTGGTAGTCATCCCTGAACTAATTCTGACCCAGTCTGCTTACTCTCCAAATCACACTAAACGACTGATTAAAATAGTTTTTAATCAAACTCAGAGCGTCAATCTGCCTACCCCTCCTTGCCCTCCTCTCTTCTTTCTTATACGACCGTATACCGTCCGTCGTCCACGAAGACGACCATCAATGTTTAAAATTATTAAGATTCAATCTACCAGTGAAAAGAGCAAATTTGCAGGCATTTCAACACAAACAGTTTAACGGTTGTTAGGTGTTATATCACTTAAAATTCTCCAATGACTGAACTATTGGGTAGGCCTTATTTCTTTTGGCATTTGCAGATTTTTATTTTATTACATTTTATTGCACCATTAATCCTTGTTGCCTGGCAGTTACTGAAGTTTCTTACTAGACAACGACACGAAATCATCCATCCTTTGCCTGGAGTCGCACTCTTCAAGTTACCGGCCTTTGGCGGATTGGACTGACGGATGAAAAAACACCTGAATGAATAATATCATCATCCTCGCAAATTGTTCTGGTAGTTGAAGGAATAGGATGGATATATCCATTCATAAAAAATACACTTTAAAGAAGGTTATGAACTCAAAGTGGATGGTCATCTTTTGCGGACGACGGACATGTGAGACACCAGCATAACACTACCAAAAGTTTGAGAGATACGAACTTTTAATAAATACAATCATAAATTTATGAATCAAAAGTTTTTATGGTCACATGCAATGTTCTTCTATTTTTATAATAAAATCATAACCAATTTTATAACTAAGTTATTCATAATTCACAGAACTTATAATATGAAAAGACGTTTTGAGCAAGAAACACCTTCGTTTAACAGAATACTTCCTAACTATATTCAGCATTTGAGTATGTGCGAGGGGCTGAAATTCTTCAGTTATCACGTGGGCACATTTTTAAATTTTGTTTGTTTTGATGAGATCTTAAAAAATATGAATGTGCCTAAAGAACTGATTAATTAATTATTAGTAACTGTTCCTCTGTTACAGAACTATTACAGTATAAGTAATATATTAAGAGGTATTTAAATAATAGTGATCTGAAGCTGAAATAAGATAATGAACTTACAAAGAGTAAAATATTTAAAATTTTCTACTAAATAGACCTAAATAGACAAAAAACTTTTTACAAATCATACGATACATAGTTGTTTTTATTTATATTTGCAGTTTAAAAAAATAAAACATAAAAATTTATTCGTTTATAACAAATTGTTTATTAAATAATGTAAAATGTTAATCAAAATTATTTTTTCTTAGCAATATGAAAGGACAATAGTAATAATGATGTAAAAAAACGTTTCCTTAATATTCATAATAAATGAAAAAAAAAATAGTTAATTAATAGATGCATTTTTAAGCAATCATTTTTTTAAAAAACGTTTTTTTAAACGTAAATATTTTTTGATCCTTGAAATCATGAAAAAAATTTTCATTATCTCATAAACAATACATTTGTGTACAACAATATTTAAAACAATAGAGATAAAAAAATAAAAAAAAACATATTTTCAGTTGGCACTTAATCATAAAAAAAACAAATTAAGATTTATAAAAATAATTTTTACAAACGCTTCATTGATATTATTCATTTTTCAATGCAGTAGATTGTTGCTAAATAAGTGGAAAATAAAAAAAATCTAGTTTTCTAACGGCAGTCTATTTTTTCACATCTTTAGAACAACTGTACGAAGTAAAAAAATTGGGTTTTTTAGTTTAATAATTACCAAGGTTTTGATGTTAACTTTCAATTTCAAAAATGTTGTTAATTAACAAATGCATAAAACATGGAAATTTTCAAATAATTTTTTTTGTGCCCTAATTATTGTTTATTAACCCATTCCAGAGGTTCGTAATTTTTTCATTTTAATATTGATATATAATGTGTTTAAATAATTTTTTGTTTACCGTGTCTGAATGACTCGGCACACGTAAACGCCAGACTCCCCGTTTTAGCAGTAACTTTAGAGTTCTGTAAAAATGATTAATATTTCAGATACAGGTTCGGGAGTTAGGACTTTTTTTGTGAAAGTTCCTCCACTTTTCAGATATTTTTTCAAATTTCCAAAATCATTTATCGTTCTTGAGATTTTTCAAAAAAAATGGAACCATTATTTATTTATTTTTCACTATATTGTTTATAACTATTGCTATTTTATTGTAGCCATTTACATTTTTTTATAAATTTGAATCGATTAACACCAAAAAAAATGGGTAAACTCTATCAGAATGTCACCAAAATAGCTCTTGTAGACTAGACTAACAACCTTTCCTTTCGACTTGGCAATAGAAGACGTCACATCTAATGTTGCCACCCGGACTTTATAATAAAGTTTGTACTTTATTTCCGTAAAACGTACTTTTACTTTATTAAAGCAATAAAGTACGTGAAAATACTTTATTATACCCGTTTCGATTTTTAAAGATTTTAATTCTTTTTTCGTAAAATAACAACACTAACCTATGCTCATCTTTCCCACTCGGCTGGGCGGAGACAAAATTAAAAAAAAAATGGAGATTTTCATGAACTCAAACACCATATAAGAACTATATGGCTGATGGCTTTCTATCCTACCGTGTATATATACAATATTGTTAAATTGGAAAGCTATAAGCAATTATTGTCTGAGATTAGAAGCAGACATGAGTTTATAAAATTTATAATTAATAATAACAATGATAATCATAACTTGATTGATGTTTACTAACATTTTTGTAGTTACATTTTAAATATTTTTAATAAAACTGTTAAATTCTTAGAAGGAAATAATATAACAATTTTGTCTGTATACAATATTATGTACAACCTTAGGAAAGAATTAATTTAAAAAAAGAAGATCTATTCTTTGGGTATGAAACTAGAAAAATGATTAAAGAAACTGTGAGTCGTGGTATAGTTACCTAGATAAGTGGTTTGATTTCAGTCACACAAATTCACCGGTTTCATTGAGCAACATTAACATAAATGAGCTGTTTGTTCACTTAGTTGAAACTATGAAACTACAAAAACTTAATATTAAATGGAAGTTCTATGTAAAGAAATTGCTTCAGTTTCATTTAGAAACACAAGTTCATTCTAAAGAGTTTTTTAATTAAGTACTGTTCAGAAGTGACAATAGTTTAAGGGGTACTGATTTTATAAATATATATAAAAAAATTATTGACATATGAAAAACAGTTAGAAATAAGAGTTTAAATGACATCAAAGAAGCGAAATACTACTCGACAATCTTTGTCTGAACTCCAGATAGGTCCCATTAAGAACAAATGAGCCAGATCGATGTTAAAAAAAAACTGATGAAGTATGTGAAGTAACAGAAAGTTTCATTGATTTCATAGAAGTTGCTGGAAAGATAAGAGAGTACATTTGGGAACTGATTTTAGAAAAATTATATGATTTGCTCCTTTAAAGAAGTTCATGCCAGGATTATGGCCCACTCTTTAAATATTGTAGGTGTCCATTCGGTTTCATCATGCTAGGGAGCTATTTGGAGTAATTCAAAAAGTATGTTTTTGTCGGCTCCACTACTCGGTGGGGTATTATGAAAAATTATGTTAAAACCAATTTAGAAGGAAGCATTCGATGAAACATGTCGCTGTGAAGATGATGAAAAATAATTTACAAACCGTAATGAAAGCCTTGGCTGAAATTAGTCAAACTTCTTTTGCTCTGGAAGATAAGTACGAGGTAGGACATTTCTTAATCGCTTTAAAGGATTTTAAATTTATTCGGAATTTGACGATTTGGGCAAATATTCTTAGCGAAATTAATCTAGCAATTATCAAAATTATAAAGGAAGATATAAACCTTGCGCGTTCATACGGCGCTCATATTTATTTAAAATAATAGAATTTACAATTGCTTTTATTTCATTGGGAAATATACTAAATTCAAAATTTAGTAAATTACATTTAAAATACCATTGTAGTGTAATTTATTTTGTGATAAAAAGAATCATTCGTTTTGAACAAATCTTTATAGATTAATTCTTCAAGTTCAGTTTTAATTAAGTTTTGTTTCTAAATTTTTTTATTATTATTGAATTGCATTTGATATTTCTGATTTTTTATATAATTGGGTTGCATTTTGAATTTAACATGATTATTTTGAATAAAATATAAAGTTTACAATACAAAATCTATTGGAAAATTTGTGTTTTATGACTGACAACAGTCGATTGAATATATATAAAAAAATTTCATTAAAGGTTTCCAGTTTCCAATAGCCAGAACAAGAAGAAGTTGTGGTGGAATATTTATAAAGAAAATAATTAAAGTTTTGGAAATAAATCATTTAATAGATCAATTCAAAATATATATTAAAATAAAAATTCTATTACTATATATTTACATATATATGCATATACATATATGCATCTACATATTATTAGGTAGCTTAGGATCGATCTTCACAGGAAAAGTCTAATTAACCTGATACTTGTACAATGGAAAGGTGTTTTTAATTTTACTAAAGAACACTTACTTATATCTAATCATGTTCAGATTTATTGTTCCATACATTACAGTGCCTTAGAGCAAAATTTTTAAATACGATCCTGGATATCTCAACAAAGCGTGAATTGAATAGTTTTAATCCCAATGAATTTAATCATCAGTCAACTAAATAACTATGAAATTATAAATTAAATATTATAACGTGCAACTGTCTATTACAAATGCCGCTATGGTAAATATATATCAATAAAAAGTTATACCTTTAATAAAGAAATCAAATACTTACGTTCCTTAATACTCGATACCAACTGAATCGTCTCAAAAATAGAAACACTATACACTATGAACTTAAATAAACTCATGTTGAGACTAAATTAAATATAACAGATAGCTGTTTATTGTAGTCTAATATAAATACGCAGAGGTGTACTGTTTATATTAAAACAATGGTGAAGCGTTCACCGGTAAAAGTTTATTGCCGGCAGTTTAAATTATTGTAATGACATTCTATCAGTACTGATTGTAGATTGCATTTGAGTGGTGATAAAAGTTAATTATTTTCAAAATAAAAACGTTTCAGGAATGACTCACTCAATTTCATAGTCAGTTATTTTATTTACAATTTTTCAAGCGAGTTGTCTTGCTAGATGTTGTGGGTAATTTTTTAAAATACCAACTAAATTAGTTGGGACTGACACATTAATCTCTCCTACGACTTGGAGAGATGGTCAAACTAATTTTAATTGAAAAAGTTTTCTAACTTTCGGAAAAAACATTCCGTGTACAAGATTGTTGCATGGGATTAGCATTTCACTACTAACATAAAATTATTAATTAATGTTTTGTAATAACGTGTTTTGTTTCAGACAAACCACGACTATTTGTTCGTTTAGCTCTTTATTGTGGATAGAATATTGGCTCTGAGAGAGGCAGATTTATGATTCCGGAAAAGAGGCAAGAGCACGAAGTCTCAATGCCGTAATACGTTCTTTCCAGACGTGATTCGAGAAAGGCCGAACACGTTTAGCAATCTCTACATGTCGTCAACATAGAACAACACACTTTACAGGGCCGTTTCACATTTACATTGGCCATTGCAAAACAACTATTGCTCACAGTACATGAGTTGTTAGAATACGAATAGTTTAACGGCGCATAAGAAGTTTTGAATTGTGCCCATACCATCCTCAATTTGTCTAGTCTCTTACTCCAGAGCCTGGAAGTAACCGATTTCTCAGGCGCAAGAAGGGACTACCATCGAACTAGTACTGGAATAAAACTACGGTAGTATGTAGAGACAAGAGATGTGTAGATCTTTACTGAAACGATTCATTGTTCCATATCATCCAAGAGATCCATAAGATTTGAATCACCACCGTCGTACAAACGTATCATTTGGACCGGAACATCTCACTTACTCAGTCTATCATTTCGGTCTTCGTATCAGTCAAAATCGAGAGAAAGTGATACAAATGATGCATTGCTTCAGCAATGATATAGTTCACAACGAAATGCTCCGAACTATGCCTATGCGAAACGAAAACGAATGTAAAGAAACAACTCACCACTCGTCTGCCATTCGTGGTGTTATGAACTTTAACAGCTACTCAGTAAAAAATATTTGAGAGGTTTATTTATTATTTCATTTAAATAGCTTTTTAACTGAAATTAAAAGATATGGATTGCATAGTCACTTACACTAGGAATTCATAACATAACATTTTAAAGGGTTGCATGAAACAATACTACTTTGAGCACAATCAAATTGCCACCCAGATCTCCCTTCTGTCGCTCAGTGGGCATTTGTGCCATATTGTGGATAAACGATTGTAATACGTAACCCAGAGTTCACAGATTCACGAAGTACAAGGAGCTCGGGATTAAATTTGCGCAACGTGAGGGCTTAACGTCAATTACTAATTTTTGTAGGATCCAAACTCCCTGATTTCCTACAAAATTTGATCGATTACTTATTTTAGTATGAAACACTTTTTAAAATGTGTCAGCCTAGTGCACAAATATGAATGGCTTCAAAACAGAATATTCAAAGAATTATCTCGGGATAATTGCAATCAAAGTTTTTGAGGTGTGCTTTGTGAAAGAAGAATACATGTAGCAGCAACGCGGTAAATACATTTACTTCCTCTTTTCATATGTTTGTTAAAAAATATATAAAAGGAACTATGGAAATTGACGTGGTGTAAATCTGGAAAAAATTGGAATTGGAATAAAACAATTTATAACTCTAAAGATGTTCTTATATTGAGATTTAACAAAAAAATATAAGACAAGATGGTAGTCTTAGGTGGGTAATTTCTAGAAATGAGGAGATTGTAGTCCTTCACGGATGGAACATCTTTGTTGTATCGGAAAATTTGTTTTCAGCTTTGAAAATGTCAGGTAAAATGTTCTTTTCAGAACACAAACCGAGAAACGGATGTACACCGGATGCAATAAAGAGAAGTATATATATTATTCTATACAACGCTATATATATATATATATATATATATATATATATATATATATATATATATATATAGAGAGAGAGAGAGAGAGAGAACCGAGAAACGGAGAAACGGATGTACACCGGATGCAACAAAGAGAAGTATATATATTATTCTATACAACGCTATATATATATATATATATATATATATATATATATATATATACTTCTCTTTGTTGTATCCGGTGTACATCCGTTTCTCGGTTTGTGCCCTGAAAATTTGTTTTCAGCTTTGAAAATGCCAAATGAGATTTTGGCGAAACGTCAGGTAAAATGTTCTTTTCAGAACACAAACCGAGAAACGGATCTACACCGGATACAACAAAGAAGTTCCATCCGTGAAGGACTACAATCTCCTCATTCCTAGAAATTACTCACCTAAGACTACCATCCTGTCTTACACAGGTGAAAATCTGCAAAACACACTGGATTGTATAAAAAATAATGGAAGAAAAATTAGGTAAGGAAGAAGATCATAGCTGTCAGAAAATTGAGGTGATTCGATTGGGCCACAAGACTGCTCTGAAAAAAAAATATAAACATGACTAAGAGAACCTGAGAGAAGGACTTTAACTCGGAATTCATCATTTATCAAAGAAGCTGTAAAATTATTTTAATCTTTAAATTGAAACCAAACAGAATATTCACAACTTTAAAAAGGTATTACCACTGTTCAAGCCAAATGTCCTATGGTTACGGTGCGAAGAGACCAAGAAATATGGGTTCTGCTGAAAGCAGAAGAGCTACAGCTGGCGTTATCTGTATAAGTGCTTCAGGGAATTTCTACAAACATTCAAAAAATGTTGGATTAATTCTGTACTATTAGTTTTAGAATAACCACTCAAGTTATATTTTCATTTTGACTTTTGCAAGTCAAACTATCTTGTGACTTGTTCGACCCCACACCTAAGACTGGCTTCACCCATTAGACTTAACCTGTTTTAGTCTTTATAGAGAACATGACATTTCCTGATCATTTTCTGGTCATGAAAAAAATATAGATTATGACGTCGATGAATGATTAAACAACATATTTATGACGGTCGCCACCATGGAGAAAACCGGTATCAAGGTTTCGTACTTCAGGAATTAGATCCAGACAAATTTAATGTGGATGATTTTACATATTCCAATCAAGCAGTAAATAGATAAGTCCTATCTTATCCATAGTAAAAGGTGTTGTTTCATTACCTGATAATGGTCCAAAACGTCTTATTGCCTTACTTACGACGGCTCCTATACCGACGAAAAAAGTTACAGTGGCAGTTAAAAGGAATAGTCACAAGAAATAATGTGAACAAAATTCTTACAAGCACACAAGTCAGGAAATAATTATAAATAGCACAAGAAATGATTATGAAAAGAAAATCTAAAATAGAACGATTAAGAACAACATAAAACTTCACGAAAATGTTTTGAGGAAGAAACACAAGACAGCAAAAGCTAAAATGCAAACAAAAAATGAAACAAGCAATAGCTGAGATCTTGGAGGATTCACTGAAGGAAGATTTTTCCGATTTCTGCGACGATGGTGAGTTAGATGATAATCACTTAACCTTCATACCACCTTTTCTTAAACTGTCCTCCAAACCTAACGATGGAAATTGAGAAGAATTGAGAATTATGGTACTCCTGGGTTATAAGTTCTTCTTGGAATCACGCAGAGTGTACAGGAATATTCATTTCTTGTCCTCATATGTAATATTTTTACTTTTTAAAATGACATCCCATCCATTTACAGTAGAATTTTCTCTAAATAATATTACATATACACTTGCCTTTACCCGCGGTTTCACAGCGTATGGAATGTACAATTCTTTGCAAAAAGAATAGCTTATGAAAGATATGGGGCCATCCTATATAACTTTTTTGAACCACTCTACACAACTATAAATCCACCAAACCCGATAAACTTCACCCAAACTGCAAGTGCTTATGGGCAACCCTATATAACAATTTTATTCAACATTTTTTTGTATCATCTTGTATAACTGTAACTCTACTTGACCCTATAGTGCAACCATCTTTTATATGCTACTGTTTATTTGTCACCTATTATAACGTTTTTTAATTCTACTTCCATCCATATTTAAACCACCCTGTTTATACTGCTGCCAATTAATCAACAATTAAAAATTATTTGTCTATCAGTTTTTAAACCATCCTGTATAACCATAATTTTACGCTAAAAAGTATATCAACCAACCTGGAAATGCATCTGCTTAATGACCACCAAATATAACATTTTTTTTAACTTAACTTTAACTCTGTTTCACTCTATAATGATACTATCTTATCCATGCAACTGCTTATAGACTACGCTATTTAATCATTTTTCTGATGTTTTTTTAACCAGCCTGGAAAGTACAATTTGTCTCCACCTTATATTTCAACCACCCTTTATAACATTATTTAAATCACACTATATAACTATAATTTTACTTTGACCCATGATTCAGATATTGCATATATATTTTATATCTTCACAAACACAAATGCTTTTTTAAAAAAAATTATTTTTATTTAAAACACAAATTAAATATTTTACTTCAAAAATTACGTTAAACAATATAAATGAGATAATTGAATGCGATACACTTAATGACGCTCACAGCCATCGCATGTGCATTTATAAGCTACGTCTTGCATTGTCAGCATCAGCAGTTTTACACGTGCGATGGGCATTTGCGTATTTCCTGGGAATTGCTATATCGTGTAATATGACACCATGTGAACGACTCATTTGACCGGTTACACGGTGTTGTCATATTATTATTCTAAGTATTGTTTACGACGTATATAACAACTCCCCTCACAAAGAAAAAGTTGCTGTTTTACAGGAACTTTTCTGAAAATAGAATTTGAAAAATAAAAAAAATAATAAAATATAAAGGTTGTATACATATGAAATTTGTAGAAGGCAAAAGTGTATAAAACAGCGTAAATTGTATAAATGTATAAAATAAAAATATAATTAGCATTAAGGTCCTTAAAAATAAAACCTAAAACAATACTTTTTAGCAATAAATGGGTTTTACAAAACAATTTTTGAAATTATTTTGGGGTACTTAGCTCGATGTCTTCAGTTTCGTTCTGTCGGAGGTTCGGTCTCAATCTTGGCAACAATTTTGAAATTCTGGTTGTGGGTGATGGACTTTCGCTGGTTGTATTGCGTTTACGCCAAAGCGTTTGGAGGACAAATACAGCGACAATTATTATTATGGAAAATATTGTCACGTAGGTGAACCAAGAAATGTTCTTTTTGACGAATGGCTGATTTATTAATTCGTCTAGGTCCTTTGAATAGTCGTTGAGTTTGTGGTTTGCGACGTTTAACTCCTCGAAATTCAATTCATGGAGTTTCAAAGGTTTAAGTTCGGGAACGACAATTTTTTCTGGTATGGTATCGCAGCAGTTGAAAGGGATAAGAACTGGTTGATAGTTGTCAACGGTGTTGCTGCTTTTTGTGGCTTCTGCTTCGATTTTGGTTATTCCAATGAAGGCACTGCAATCTTTCTGAAGTTTTAATAAAGAGTTAACATTGAGTGTTAAGGGTTTTGTATTGATGTCGGTACAGGTGATGGTAATGCTAAGAGGCTCGGTAACCATAATTAACCACACGTTGGTTTCGAGTTTTTGAACGTGGTACCCTTGAGCAGAGATCACGGCACTGTGACAATTGTCCGGCACTTTTTTAAAATTTCTTAAAAGTTGGGCCTCGCACAAAGCATTTGAGTCTACCGGATATGCATAGAGTTCGGAACACAATTTATTTTGATTGTTTAATGGTTTGCACGCACTAAGGTCTTTTATCGGAATATACAGTAAGGAATCGTCGTTTTTTGCTATATATTTATGAGTGAATGAGAGTACATGGTATAACCCAGTTCTATCATCATAGATGGGGATTGGGTATAAGCGGAGAGCAGTAAATGATTGCTGTTCAATAAGTGGAATTCTGAGTATAAATACAAGGTCGGAATCTGTTTGAAAAGCTTCTAATTCTGTAATTTCCAAGTATCGTGCAATACTTGAATATTTGACGGGCAAAGGTAAATTATTTTTCACGAGATTCTGTGATATTTCCTGTAAGGCGGCAATGAAATGTTCGGGAGTTAAAATTGAAGTATGGATAATTTTTAGACGGGCAAAAGTTATGGAATTAAGAACATCATTTAAGTTGTCTTCTAGAAAGAGATAATTTTCCATCAGTTTTTCCGTCATTTCTAGAAATGAGAGTTTTGTTTCCACGTACGCCATTTTGTCGTTTACTTTACGAATCATATTTTCCATTTTTCGAATATTTTCGTTAAATATTTTCTCGTCGACCTGAATGCGTTGAATAGTTTCGTTAAAGTTCTTTATAACTGAGGTGGTTACGCTGATTTGGTTTTTCAAAAGGTTTTCGATCTGCAGTTGTCCTTTGTTTAAACTATTTATACTGTTGGTGAAGTACTCGCCGTCGGCGGCGTCTAAGTTGCCAGTTATGGCTTTGAAAATTGATCCGGCGCCATCGATTAGTCCACGTTTGTACCTTCGAGTGTCCATGTGGATTTCAGTGAATTTGTTTTTGACAGAGTTTGAGATTTGGTTAAGTAAGTTGATGTGTGATTGAATGTCAGCACGGAATACGTTGGTTGGGTGGACGTTAGTTTTTAGTGATAAAGTTAGTGCATCGAGAATTCTGTCGTTGGTAGCGAAAGCTTGTTCTAGAGCGGAGAGATTTCTATGAACTAGAAGAGTCCATTTGTGATTTGACACGGCTATACGTGATTCTTCATGATAATAAATCCCTAGGGTGTTATTGATTGGCTTTATTTCAAATTGGGATGCTGCCGATCCGAACAGCAGGATGACCCTGTAAAGAAATCAGTCTTCTGTGAAAGGTTTCATACGGTCAAAGTTTACTTTGGTTTTTTGGTTAGTACGAGAATTAAGTAAAGTAGCTGAGTTTGTATGTAGTTCTACTATTTGAAATGGTCCGTTAAATTTGTTTTGTAGTTTATCTTTGAACTGAGATTCGCGTACGTAAACCTTGTCACCTACTTGATAATTTGGGGTTTTGTCCGAAACATGTTTATCGAATCGAATTTTGGCTTTTTGTTTTTGAGTATCGGTTCTTTCGCGTGCTATTTTGTAGTACTGTGAAATGCGGTTATTTAAGTCTCTGATGTATTTAGAAATCAAGTCCTTTTCGTTATAGAGGGTTTCAGGGGGTCGGCTAGATGTGTGCCCGAAAACGAGTTCATAGGGTGTGAACCCATGGGTTTTGTTAGCGGAGTTGTTGTAAGTAATAATTGCGTATGGCAGAATATTGAAGGGGTGTTCGTCAGGGTGCTCGGCCTTATGAATACGGATCATATCTAACAATGTTGAATGAAAACGCTCTAATGAACCGTTAGATTGGGGGTGTCCTACACTAGAGTAGGAAAGTTTAATATCGAACAATTTGCAAAGGTCTTTGAGGAGTGCATTGTCGAATTCACGACCGTAGTCGCAGTGTATTCTCAGAGGCGTTCCGAAGTGTTGGAAAAACACCAAGAGTGTACTAACGACGGTTTTGGCGGACTTGTCGCTAATCGGGTAGGCCTGGGAATATTTAGTTAATTCGTCTCGGATAGTGAGGGCGTAATTTCTGCTAGGAACTTCGAGAATGTCGATGTTTATTCTTTCGAAAGGGGTTCTTGGAGTTTCTGTTACTACTAATGGGTTGTCAAGGTTTTTTTCGGAAAGCTTTAGTTGTCTGACAGATTTGACAGTTTCTAATGAAGTTTTCTACGTCTTTTGTAATACCTTGCCAGTTATACTTTTCTTTAATTCGTCTAATAGTTTCGTTGATCCCTCTGTGTATGTTGTTTTTACCGTTATGGAATTGATCTAGTATTATTGGCACTTGATCTCTTCCTACTGTTTTTGTTATGTTCTGACAGACTTTCCACTTTATGTCTGTTTCTGCAAATATAAACGAAAGCATTTCGAGTATAGGTAGGTCTAAGTTATTTTCAACGCAATATAGTTCAGAGTCAGTTAGAAGGTCTTTGCTCTTGTAAATTGAGGCAAATAATACCTCGTTCACAGTGTCGAAATCAGTTGGTAGGGGAATAATGTAATATCGTCTTTTTCGAACGCTTTTACTATTGAAAATGTTAATTTTGAATTGCTCGAAGTCGGCGTTCTCTTCGAAGATATCCTCAAGAATTTGGTTATGAAAATCTTTTAAATTGCCGGATTGAAAGAAAACTAAGATATTTTTGTTTTCTCTATCAAGGAGTTGACAGTTGGAGTACTGAATTTTACTATAGTCGATAAGTGAGACGGTCTTATACCGTTCTACGAATGTCCGAAATTCGGTAAATATTAGGTTATCGTCGTCATTTGTTTCAGGTTCGTCTGAGTCGGTGTCATCGTTTTCGTTAAGGGGGTTTATTTGAAAGTATTGAAGATTGTTGGTTGATTGGAAATGGATGCATTCATTGAAGTGAGTTATTTTAATGCGCGAAAGGGCGTCGGCATTTTTGTTGACTTTACCTGGCTTGTATATGATTTCGTAATCATATTCCTCAAGTTTGAGGCGCCATCTCGCGAGTCGACTACCCGGATCTTTGATAGAAAAGAGCCACGTTAACGGCGGTGATCGGTCAGGAGTTTAAACTTGCGGCCAAAAATTATCGGACGAAAGTGTTTGACAGCCCAGACAATGGCCAGTAGCTCGCGCTCTATGGTGGAGTATCTAGTCTCTGCTGTGCAGAGGGTTCTAGAGGCATATCCAATGGGCAGGTCTTTGCCTATTGGTCCCTGGGAAAGTACAGCGCCGATTGCGAAAGCACTAGCGTCTGTAGTTAGAAGAAAAGGTTCGTTGAAGTCGGGATAGATCAAGATCGGAGTGGACGTGAGAGCTTGTTTTAATGTGTTAAAGGAGTCAATACAGTCTGAATTAAAATGAAATGAAACGTCTTTTTCAAGCAGTTTTGTAAGAGGTTTAGATATTTTGGCAAAGTTTGGTATAAATCGACGGTAGTAGCCAGCTAGACCAAGAAAAGATTTAATATCTTTCTGGTTCTGCGGTTGGGGGAAGTTAAGTATACATTCGACTTTGGACGGGTTCGGTTTTACTCCGTCCTTTGTAATGAGGTGTCCTAAATATGCGACCTCCTTGCGGAGAAATTCGCATTTATCAGGCTGAATCTTAAGATTTGCCTTCCTAAGTCGTTTGAAAACTTCAGTCAGTCGGGCCAAATGTTCGTGTATAGTTGGTGAGTAGATGATTATATCGTCCATATAGACCAAGCATCTCTCGTTCTGGATTCCGATGAGAATGTTGTCCATCACCCTTTGAAAGGTTGAGGGAGGATTCTTCAAACCGAAAGGCATGCGAACGAATTCAAAATGACCGTTCTCTACAGTAAAAGCGGTTTTTTGAATGTCCTTCGATTCAATTTCGATCTGGTGAAAGCCAGAAGCAAGGTCTAGTGTAGTAAAGTATTGGCATTTGCCAAGTTGGTCCAGTAAGTCTGATATGTTGGGTAAGGGATACTTATCGTCTACTGTGAGTTCATTAAGTTTACGGTAGTCCACGACTACACGCCACTTTTGTGTGCCGGATGCGTCTTGTTTTTTTGGGACAACCCACACAGGGGAAGACCAAGGGGAATTTGAAGGGCGAATGATACCTTGTTCTAACATTTTTGAGACTTGGGTTCGAACTTCTTCTTTATGGATTTGGGGGTACCGATAAGATTTGGTAAATATGGGTTTCGAGTTGTTTGTATCAATAGAGTGTTTTATTTCGTTAGTGAAACTAAGATTGTCCCCTTCTAAATAGAAAATGTCCGAGAAATCGATGCAGAGTTGTTGGATTAATTCCGCCTCTTCTTCGTTGAGGTGTTCGAGTCGAAGTTGTTTGTGAATTTCTGTTAGTCTGTCTATGTTAGAGTTAGTTCTAAATGAAATTTCTTCGCAGTGATTAATAGAGAAGTTCTGGATGGGTTCTAATTCAATTTTGTCAAAATTTATTCTTTTTGGACTAGCGTTTGCGTTTAAAACCGATGTGAAAAATTCACCTTTATCGTTGACGTGAACGAGAGCATTTGGTAATCTTACATTTTCTAATACTCTGGAAGTTAGAATGGCGTCCGTATTTCGTAACTCGCATTTAAGTTTAAAAACGCGTTCTGTCCGCGGTTCGATACTGATGGTATTTAAAATCGTTTGGTTGTTTATCTGTGGTTGGGTGTCGGTTGATAATGTCTCTTCAGTAACTTTCATGAGTGGGATGGTTTTGAAATTTGTGACGAGAACTTTCTTATTAAAGTCTATTACACAATTGTAATGCTCCAGGAAATCGGAGCCTAATAGGCCATCGAATTCGATGTCTAGATCGCATATGTAGACTTTGTGTGGATCTATTAGATTGAACGGGACTAAAGTGGATTCGTTTATGAGAATTTTTTGGTTAGTGATACCTTGTATCACAACGTTTTCAGGAGATCGGTTTGGAAATTTTTCACAAGTTTTGGGCTTGAAGATTGATAAGCCTGCTCCTGTGTCGATTAACAATTTGTAAGTGTTAGAAGCGTCATTGATATAAAAGAGGTTCTTTGAGTTAACAGAAAGTGCGGGGCTTATAGGAAAGCGTTTTCCGGGAAGTTGAGGTTTGGATTGAAGCTGTCGTTGAAATTCATTGTCTCGAATAGGGACTGAAGATTAAGGATTTGAGTGTCCGGTGGTTTGTCTACGGTGAGAGCCGTTTGAAAATTTCGCTGAGAATTATCGGGTACATCAGAGCAGAATTCAGGGTAACCGTTTTCATAAGTGTCGTAATTTTCATAATTGTGAACCTGAGAGTAATATAAATCGTTACTTTGTGGTTCAGTATCCAAATGTGAGTATTCATCTTGTTGAGGGTAATCAGGGTCATAGAAATTGCTTGACTGATCATTTGTGTAATTGGGAGTGTTATAGAAATCTGACTGATTAAAGTGATGGGCCCTTTGTTGCTGATTTCTGAAAAAGTTTGGATTGGGTCGAAAACTGTTAGGATTTTGATTTTGTCCGCTAGTTGAGGGTCGATTTTGTTGGAATTGTTGTCTATTCTGGTCAAAGTTGGGTCTCATTTGGTTTGTGGGTTGAGAAAATTGATTAGGTCGAAATTGCTGGAAATTATTATTGTTAAAATTCGAGTTTGGCTGTTGTTGCCTTTGTCTAGTTAAGCATTCGTTAAACGAATGCCCTGTTCGTTTGCAAAACGAGCATTGCTTTATGAAAGTTGTAGCGTTTGGTCGTTTTTGTTGTTGTAGGTTACGTGTCACTTGGAACTTTTGGTTTTCTAAGTGAGACAATTGTATCTCCCGTTTTATTCTAGAAACAGCAGTTACAATGTCGTCAGGGTTGCTGGCACGTATAATTTGCCCTATTTTCGGCTCAAGACCTGTTAAAAGGCTGTTCAGAGCCATAGAGTCAATGAGAGAAATTTGTGCGTCTTTTTCTTTCGTGGTTATGTTTTGTTTATTGACAGCCGCGTGCATTTTGGCTTCGTGTGTTTGAAGGCGGGCTGCGAAAGTTAATGGGGACTCATTGGGAAGTTCCGCATTCTCTGAAGATCTTGGATTAATGCAGACAAATCGCGTGAATCACCAAAGTGTGTTTCAAGAAGCGTTTTGATATCGTCCCAAGTTGATGGATTCCGGGAATTTACAAGTTCGGCGGCACGGCCTCTCAACTTGTTTTTTATGTGAAGGATTAATAAGGCTATTTGATTAGCAACAGCCATGTTGTGTGCTGTTGTGCAAGAGCTAATGAAAGTGTTAAGGAATATGGGATTCCCGTCGTATTCAGGAATAATCGCAAATATCTCTGAAATTTTGTAAGGTTCTACCGTTGGGGTTGTGGCACCTTGTCTAGTCGTTGCCATTTTGTATTTAGAATACGGTTATTGCACAATATTTAAAAATTTAAATCAGATTATCTTGTCGAATTGACAATGGTAAAACGTATAAATCAATGTTTAAATAAATAAATGTGAAATTAGATAGATATTAAAATAATTAGATCAAGTTATTATAAGTTGTCGTTCAAAATAATGGTATAAATTTAATGTGTAATTATCAATATGTACCAAAATTGGTCAAAAATATTTCTTACCTTGCAATTTTACTCAAAATAAATGAACTGAATATATCAAGGGTAGTGATGTAATATGTTTAAAATATTTAAGGAATATTAAAGGATTTATCTTTGATGATAGAAATGGTGATTAAGTGTATCAATAAATAGAAATAATAAAATAATAATAACGTAATCCTTACAATATAATTCCTGGCATGGACTGTTCTGTAAGTTGACTGCACTGGTTAGCCGTTGCGTGTTCCTGGTGCTAGCTCGCTTCCAGTTGTGTCTCCAGCAAGAGGTTGATTGTCCCACGAAGGTTTGGAAACCACCACGACTAGTTAGAATTCTCGTGTTCTAGTCGTTTTGGAACAATCCTACTGACTGCGCCAATTTTATATCTTCACAAACACAAATGCTTTTTTAAAAAAAATTATTTTTATTTAAAACACAAATTAAATATTTTACTTCAAAAATTACGTTAAACAATATAAATGAGATAATTGAATGCGATACACTTAATGACGCTCACAGCCATCGCATGTGCATTTATAAGCTACGTCTTGCATTGTCAGCATCAGCAGTTTTACACGTGCGATGGGCATTTGCGTATTTCCTGGGAATTGCTATATCGTGTAATATGACACCATGTGAACGACTCATTTGACCGGTTACACGGTGTTGTCATATTATTATTCTAAGTATTGTTTACGACGTATATAACATATATAACAGCTCATGTTCTATCCTACAAAATTTTTCGACCATTTTTTTATTAACCCTGTTTATCGATAATTGTACTCCTCCCTGTATTTCAACTAACTTGTATATGCAACTACTTAGTGGCGACCCTGTATAACATTTTTGCACCACCTTGTGTAACTATAAATCCATTAATTCCCAATATATTTAATCCAAAAGTGCAACTGTTTATGGAGCACCTTATATAACAATTTTGCTCAAATTTTTTTTGTATCGCTTTGTATGTATATCTCTACTTCAACCTGTATTACATCCACCCTTTAAATGCTGCTGCTTATTGTTTACCCAATAACATTTTTTAAATACTTATCTATACCTTTACTTTACCTTATTTTCAACTAGCCTGTCTTTACAACTGATTATAAGCTACGCTATTTCACAATTTTTCTTCATATTTTTGAACCACATTATAAAGTATAATTTCTCCTCAACATTTCATTTAAACCACCCTTCATTTGCAACTTCTTCTGACGTTGTTTGAATCATTCTGTGTAGCTATAACTTACTTCGCCCCATATTTCAAGTACTCCATATATGGAACTGCTCATGTTCTACCTTATAAAACAAAATTCTACTTCACTATATTTCAAGAACTTCGGATATGTAACTACTTATAGGACACCTTATATAATATTTTTCTACCACCCCTTTATACCTAGAAATCTACTCAACCCTATATTTCAACCATCCTGTATATGAAACAGCTTGTAGATTATAGCATTTTTTTGTAATATTATTAACCGTAATTATACTCCGATACATATTTCAATCGTCCCATATATGCAACTACTTGTGGTTATTAAATATATTTTTAACCACCCTGTAAACTATTTCAAACACACTTATAAACAACTGCTTCTAAAAAAATTTAAATCCTTTTCATAACTGCAATAACTCTAGAACATAATTCTACTCTTACTTCAACCACATTGTATATGCAACTATTTATAAGCCAAACAGTGGAACATTTTGTTATCCACCCTGTATAAATATAATTCTTCTCCACCCGTTTTTCAACTACCTGGTATGACCCAATCCAACTTTTTTGAACCACCCCGTATAACTAATTCCACGCCCCCTTATTTCAATCACATTTTATAAATACAGCTGCTTATGGGCTGCAAAATATATTTATTTAAACGATTTTTTAAACGCATGTAATTCTATTCCGATCTATGTTACAGCTAATATCCTATGTATAATAATAATATAGATAGATAAAATAAAATAAGTGGTGCATCTCATAAAGCTCTTCAAATTAATGAATGTAAAGTACAAATGTTGGTGTTTTAAGTATATTTGTATTGAATTCCTATGGTCAAATTTTGGCTCAATCATCAGACCCTGGATTAAATTGTTTTATCTTTCGAATTCCTATGGCCATCTTCAAACAACCTCAATAAAACCAAATTTAATATTCTTCCGAGTTAACTGCTTTTAAATTTCTACAAAACTTTAACCTTTAAGAGGCGAAAACTTCAAATGGGAGAGGTGAGGCTAAACAAAAGCTTTTAATTAAGAAAAGATTAATAATAGTCAACGATGATTTCTGGATTGAATTTTGTACTTTCAACAAAACAACAGGAATGTGTGTAAATTTAAAGACTTCAAGTCAAATATTTTTTATACTAGACACGAATCATTTTATGTGTAGCATAGATTTTAGTTTTATTAGTTTTTGGTAATTTATTTTGTACCACTGGTGGCACACAAAAGCGGTGTTATGTTAAATTAGTTTCTTACGCCGATGTTTTGCCAGTAAATGTCATATAAAAGTTAACGAACAGAATGATGAAGTAATAACCTTTAAATATTTTATTGAAAAGTCCGTAG
The DNA here is from genome assembly GCA_034190945.1 of Octodonta nipae. Lineage (NCBI taxonomy): Eukaryota > Metazoa > Arthropoda > Insecta > Coleoptera > Chrysomelidae > Octodonta > Octodonta nipae. Next base: position 89,180,149 of record CM067220.1, on the reverse strand, counting down.
ACCAAAATTTTTTTTCGGGGCGTTGGAAAATTTTTTAAATTTGTACAGCGAAATGTATATTTTTGTTCATGATTTTCCGGTTATAAATTCATGGTTAATTGGTTAAAATTGAATCTTGAAGCCCAACATTCCAAAATTTCGGGGAGTTAGAATCGATATTTGTTCACAAAGTACAACTTTTTAAATTTATACTGACTCTGAAGAAGTGAAACTCAACAATGAAGTTATTAATTTTCATTTAGTGTAAGCATACTCTTTGTTGAAACGACAAAATATGTTTCTCACCTAGATCTGAAGCATATTCACAAATTTTGGATTTTTCTAGTTGTATGTAATTTTTATTTTCATTTAATCAGATAATGAGACAGATATCTCTCCAATATATAATTATAACTACAAATTTTGAGTTTTGAGTGGTATTTGTGGTTTTGATTTCGGTGCCCTTCTCACAGACCCTTCATATCTGGTATAATTGATATTTCTTTTTTACTGAATTTCTTAGTTAGGGTAATTGTTTTTAGCTGGTACAGCAATTATAATTTGTTGACGTCACAGCAGCTGGTCTTTGCACTATCATTTAACGATTTAATGTCAGCATTTTTTTAAAATGAATCTCTGCCACAGATAAGTACACACAATATACACCTATTTGTATACAGAAAGATTGTTTGATGATATTGTAGAGCCTTCATCCTCTCAGAAGAATTATGGGAAAGACTTAGCGACAAGAAGTGATAGGAGAAATTTACTGAAATTCTTCCTACTACACTTAACAAATTTCAAATACTTATCGGTTACAGAAAAGAACTTAGGGCAGAAAACCTAGGTGAAAAACTTATTTCTGAGATGTTTTCAAGGTTTATCAAACATAGAAATTATATTGAAAATCTTTTAAAATGTTGTTAAACTTATACTGTTTTGAATTTGCCTGTGTGTATAAATTTCATTTCTATCGTGTGGTTTTAATCACAAGATAATTTTATTTGAACTTTATTCGATTTGTAAAATTTATTGTAGAATTCTAATTTCCCTAAAAATATATTGCCAAAGTTTTGAAATTGTAACTTCAGACTAACAGAAAAAGTTTAATTGATAAATCGCGTCTGTATATAGCACAAAAATTTGGAACGCCTTTTCCATATGTGGTGATTTGCCTGGAAACGTTCCGAAATATTTTACACGTTAATTGATTTTATGAGCGTTGTTTCTTGTTTAAATTCTCCCGTAGAAGCAATTTAAAATACGTCTACACCTACGGAATTTAACGTATTCGATGTAGGTGGGTTGTTCACCGCATATCTCGTAAATCACTTGCGCTACCGTCTCCACTTTCCGGTTGTGGGTTAGGGAAGTTTTCAGAAGATTCCCTAAACAACGCTTTCTGTTCACGCGAATTAAATTTCGACGCTTACGTTGTGTTTTGGGGAAATTAATATAATTTCATGAGGTTGTTAAGTGAATTATATGGATAAAAAATATACATATGCTTAAGTAACAACCTGTTGATATTTTATAAACGAAATTTTATTTAGACTATTTGTTTTCGAATACCCATCTACTTACCAATATTCTTGGAGTCTTTCGTGTGCAATTCTCGCACGAAGACCTTATGCTCTATTTTTCCTTCCTGAAAAGACAGTAAGTTCTCCTGCTTAGACCTGTTCACAGCAGTTTGTTTTATACTCCATTCAGCCTTTGTTACTTATAAGTGTAACCGTTCAATTAAATATATGTTTGTTACGAGAGATATCTAAGCAGCATTTGGACGATAGAATGCGAAAAACAAACAAAACAGCACATCCAGCAATAACTACTCTAGGGAACGGATTCGAACAAGAAAGACAAGCGTAGATAGTATTGCGCTGGGGCAGCCAAAAATAAGTAATCAGAAAGGAAAACAAAGAACTTCTAAAACCTGAATCAGTGAAGCTCTTGTACCACCAGAGAACATCAGCTGGAAGAACTATCGGAGTAAGATTCTTCAGATAATTCTCCGCCACTAGCAGTGTAAAAAAAGTTAACATCAGGAGGTCTCACTAGATCACTTTGGGTTTAGTACACTCAGAAAATCTACATAACAAACTCATTATACCAGGAAAATGTCCACAAACAGATATTCAGTACGCAGATCTGTACAGTACTCTTAGAAATAATTGCTGAAAATATCAATCAATTAAAAATATAGATAGAGTTTTAAGAACATCAACAAAACACTCAAAATCGTGAAAAGAAATATCATAAATAGAAAGAACCGAAATAACTGAGCAAATCAAGTTCCTCAAGGATCTAAATAAAGCCCCCGAAAATCTTGAAATACAGATAAAGACAGATAAAGTACCAAAATTACTTGTGGAGGAAGTGGAGTTCGCCATCCAGAACATAAAATATAAAACAGAAGCAGGCAGTGACGCAATAACGTTTGCATTGATAAAGTATGTTACTTGAGGCACATGTACCCGTTGGCCAAAATATATATATACACTGTCAAAGATGCCTATGATGGCATCTATTGACAAGCCTATCTTCATATCATTTTTATTTTTGTATTCATCTAATATAGAATGTTTCTATTATTCTAGTCTTCTTCCTAGAGAACCATAATTTTGTCTGAACTGCAAGTTTTAACAGCATTTGCAATGAATAGGTGTCAAATAAAGATATCTGGCATACAAACCTAAGGTAAATTTAATTTCCAAAGAAAAATTCAAACGGGATATTATACAAGATATTTTTTCAAGTAAATAAAAGAACTCCACAGCAACAACTAACAGTTTAATTGATAACAACAATTTAGGTACAAAACAATATATCACATTTTTAGTTCAAACCGAATTCATTTCTTATCCATGGATATTTGGGTGGGCATTCGGTGCAGGTTTTCATTACTCTTTCTTCTTGAAAAGTTTTGCTGTATAATTTACAAACATTGGGATTATCACAAACTATTTCAGATGCCTTAAACTTCTTGTTACATCTCCATGGTCGAAAATTCTGTAGTTTATCTAAACTGGTAGGTCTTCTCATCCATTGTATTGCTTGCCAGTTGGTTACGAACCATACATCAGGTTTTTGAAGGACATCGTAGACAAATTTCTGAAATAGTAACAATCATTTGATAAATTATCAAGATTACTCATTTTTGATATTTAATTCTTTTAGAATGACTTTAAAGTGTCTATTAATCTTTCTCTCACATAAGAGAACAAATTTGCATATTTGAAAAGTACCTCAAAATTATTTAGTTTTGCTATAACTCTACGATAGGAAATTTTCTCTTTATTGTTTTAAATTATTACTCTACTCTTGGAGTCCAAATTTCTGTAAAATCTTGGAATATGCTTTCATGTCACTGTAAATACACATACATTTTATAATAATTCCGTTGACAACAATGTCAGATCCAAACCTTTAAAAGTTTGAATATTTAGATATACAGTTCTTAATCCTAGTGTCGTGTAATTTCAGAATAAATTCATAGAATTAAATAACGTTTTACTGTTTTAAACCATAGTTTATGTCTACAGTTTTTGGTCATAACAAACACATTTTATTTATTTTTATTGGAATTTTAGCCAGAATGTGATTTGAATAAAGTGGTAGTAATCATCAGTCAGCCATCTTGCGCCTACCTTAACACCTTGAAATGTTTAATTATCATTCTAACGGTGGTTAACCGTCATTAAAGTATTGGTTAAATTTGAAAATCAACATTTTATATTCAACATATTGTCTATCAATGAAATGAACATACACGTATTCCCCTCACTTCGTTTGTGAACAAGTAATCGTAACAATTGATCTGCAGCCTGTTCGAGAAATATAGAAAATATGATATCAACCTCAGACAAACGTCAATGAATGTGAACATTTCATGGCTTTATTTGTTGGATGATAAAAGTTATAATTCTATAACATTTTAATCTAGAATACGTAATTCTGTCTGGGCAATGGGGTTGTCTCTATAACAGACAAAATGCTGTGGCGACAACAAATTGTCCGGACTACTGCGTAACCTTTCCAGAAAGTCTCCCTCACAGATATTCTGGGAGAAAGAAATTTCTAAAATATGATCAACCAGTCTTTCAGTGTTCAAATTGCATATTATATATATTATGTGTTGTAAAAACCTTTCAACTGGAGTCGTTTTCAATCGCTGTGTGGATTATTATTTTTTAATAATGAGCCAAGTGAATAAAAAGTAGTAAACACTGAAAAGTATTTACTATTAAGTAAAGTAAAGCCTGACAAGCAAAAGCAAATACTTCGTTTAGAAAAAATAACCATTTACTTTTATTAGGTAGTATTTGCTGGAAAATTTGAAGTGATTACTTGGAAGTATTTGCTTATAAACGAAACAATTTAAGTATTTGCTTATTTTTTCAGTTGATACTCTGACAGTATTACTGGTATAGGAAAGTGCATTTTGAGTTGTCCGAATAACCTTTCTATTATCACCTTTTACCAAGAATGAAGTATGTTAGAACTTTCTTGTTGTATATTTCGTGCATATTTAAATTGATTCAAGAGCCATGGAGAGATTCCATATCCAAGCAGACAAACTGATCCATTAAACTGTGATAATATTAGATGTACTGTACTTTGCTTCCAAATCCTACCATCGTGTACACTTCCCGGCCACTGCGCATCTATACTTGTAAATTGTTCACTGGCATCACAGGTAGCTTGTACATTTATAGTTATATAGCCTTTCCCATTTACAGATTCGTCAGCAAATCTTCCTGACCTTTTTATTTTTACATGAGTGCAATTCAACGCACCGATCACAGTAGGAATTGTGAAACGTGATTCCCATTTTACTTTCGCTTCATTTAGTTCAATAACAGTTGTTGGAAATCTGATCCAGCAGTCTGCCTTCTTGCATACTTTATTAAGAACCCAGTCTATTGTTTTGCAGGTTTTAGTGCGATGAATCCCTAAGTCTTCTGCTACTCCGCTCTGAAAGCCTGGATCGCTTACACAACGAAGAAATATCTCCATTTTTTGTCTTGCAGATAGTGCTCCACTTCTGCGTTCATTATTTTCTAGCAAAATCTCGATACATAAGAACTCTACATCTTGAGATTCAAACCTTAACAAACATTTCGAATAACCTAGGACTAACACTCCTTCTTTTTTGATAATTTTTCCTCGCACGTATATGCACGAAATCTGCCATTTATCAAATGTTAAGTACACTGTTCACCTACCTTACAAATTATCGAGTGTTTACTAACAACAGAAAGTATTAACTTCACATTATTTACTCAATTTTAAGTGAATACTTGGAAAATTTGAGGTTTTACTACATATGCTAAGTAATTACTACCAGGAGAAGTAAATGCTTAATCTTATGTATTTACTTCATATTTTATTCACTCAATCCTAAGTATTTACTTACAAATGCCCTAGTACAAGCATTTACTACATTTTATTCACTTGGCTCATTAGAATAGGATTCACATTTTTTATATTTGTCAAACAAATTTGACAGTTGTAGTTTGTTTAACTTTTCTGCCATTTAATACCACGGGATCCGGAGTCATATTCATAGAGTTATCCACAATAACTCCATACTTGAAGTTGAAACGTCTCCGCAAGAGATGATTATACACAATATACAATACAGCCAGTGAACACAGAAAGGCTTGTTAATTACTCTGTAGTTGTTTTTCTCAGAACATCTTTGAGAAGACTCTGCAAAAGACAACCATTAATGGGGGCAATGTTTCGACATTTCCCGTACTACACTTTGTTTCACTAAGTAAGGAGAGAAAATTCCAAACAGAATAACCAAGAACCTCCTTCACACATACCAGATAATATATTTTAAATACTACTTTCTGAGGAACGCTGGTTGACGTTACTTACCTTTCGGCATAAAAACCAGATGCAAATAAAAATTTTTGAGAATCATCACATTTTTACTCACAAATTAATCTAAACTTTAAAAATAAACTTAATATTTTAAAATAAATCATAATTAATGTTTACCTATTATCAGACCTTTTGTAAGGATGCAACATTTGTTATTTTGAAACTGCTGTTTCAAAAAATCTGTTATCGATCTAATATCGGCTCTTCAAGATGTCCTTGTTGTTCGTGACCTTCCAGCTTTGTTTCCGCCAATTAATTAAGTTTACCGTTTCTGTCTTTATCTTTTAAGTATTTTCAAATATGTGCAAAATTCAAATATTACGGGATCTTAGTTAATATAAATGCATTTGCACCATTCTTTCCTGCTTGCCCGTAAACATATTAATCATTTCTCGAAACGAAAATATATGTTGTAACAAAATTTATCTTAAAACTAATTTTAAACTGAATATCTAAATTTATAAAAATATTGTCAAATACATGAACTACTTACAATTTGAGATACGTAGATGAAACGCTATAATTTTCTTAACTGACAATGTACAGGAAATTTAAAAATAGTCACAAATTATATATACTCAAAGGCGTTATTAAATTATGGCAAATTTTTAATTTTGAATTTAAGAGTTTAACATCCTGCACTCAGGAACAAATCACTTTAAGAGCTCATTGTCCCCAATACGTCATATATGTTTTTTACAAATTACAAGCTGAAACTTTTTACGTGTGCTTATCTGGACGACTCAAACAACTTTGTATCTTTGCACATTTGGCTGGGGCAACGTTTTCAGGTTAAGCAGGTGCAAAACATGTCAGTTTAATCGGGTAATGAGTTTTTATTACTTACACTTTATTTATAAATTTTATTTGTTGATAATAATTATCGCGGAAGCGAACGAAAAGTTCGACCAACAAAATCACCATTTATATCGTCCACCAGGTTAACAGGTCGAAATTTCAAGGCTAGGTTACTTTAGTCCTTACCAGGTGATTTTCCGTAAATAGTTTCGTAAATTACCCCTCAATAGTATAGCATCACTGTCCGACAAAAATTGCACGCCAGTTCCAGAGTCCGACGCCGAAATGAGGAGCTCCAAATCAAAACGCAGTATTCAATAAAATGAAAATTTTAAGAAAACCTGTATTTTTTCCTGTAACATTCAGGTGATATTTTAAAATTGTTTTTTGTTATAATCACATTTTTCTAATAATAAAGATTAAGTATAGGCCAAGATTTGAAATATTGACACAAAAAATTCGTTTTGTTCCGAATTTTAGTCGAATACTGCGTTTTGATTTGGAGCTCTTCAAATATGTCTATTTTCCGGAAAACCGATTTTTTTAATTTGTAGTCTAAAATTTACTCTTTTTATTTTAACCGTCTATTGTTTTATTGTTTATAACCATTAAAAATTAAGAAATAAATTTTATGCTCAAGATGTCTGAACAAATCTACATATAACTTTCTTGAAAACAACAAAATTCAATTCCTCATTTGTTTCAAAATTATTGTTTAAATAAATTTTATTCTACTTACCGCGATCAACAGGGTCTTCCAGGAATTATCGTGCCAAAATTTTTATTCTAATTCTGTTTTGACCTGGCTGCAATTATTCTCATTTTACATTTTTTAGGTGCGATTTTTTATTTAATTTTTGTCTGAGGGGGAATCCAATCCAACATTTTTGTTAGGTACAATTTAATTTCCACATGAAATACGTTTCCCAATGAGTGTGGCTTACTGTCTGACCAAAAAAAAAAGATTTTCCTCAAAATCAGCATATATGGCGCGTCGGACGATGAAAATGGCGTGTGATTTTTCGAATTACAGAAAGTCAGGTTGTAAGTAATAAAATAACAAAATAAGCTAACCTTGCTGGAGAATTTTTTTCGCTTACCCGATATAATTATCTACAAATAAAACAAATAAATAAAGTGTAAATAATTAAAATTCAACACTCCGTCAAAAAGAGATGTTTTGCACCTATGTACCTGAATACGCTGCCTCACCCAAATGTGCAAATATACAAAGTTGTCGGACTCGTGAAGATAAGCACATGTATGACGTTTCAGACTGTAAGTAGTACGACGTATCCAAGAAATAAAAATAGTCAATCTTTCACATTTGCTGCAATATATCCGATAATTCAAGTGTGTGTTTAGTGATAGCCCTGTATATCAAACAATGAATATATTCAGTCAGCTTATATTATTTGTATTGTTTGAAAATGGTGTCTGTTGCCACCTGCATAACAAATTTTTAGTTAAACAAACGAATATGTAAAATGTATAATCATGATAAAACTTCCTCACTTTAAAAACGTCACGTTTTATTTTCATCAGGAAACTTCTAGATGATATCTTAAATAGGATTAGATAATTACATAAGATAACTTTTTTTTCACTAGACATCCACCGCGTATTCATATAATCCCTCTGACAAAGAGTATTTTAGTTGGATTAAGTTTTTTCATTCAAACGAAAATTTATGTCCTGCAGACAACCTTGCCATTTTTCTTAGAGGATTTTTTGTTCCCTTTCCCACTTTTGCGCTTTCAATTTTCCTGTTTTTCGTGAAGTAACGTTAAAATAACCTTTAAAGACGAAATTAACTTCGGGTCTGTTATTTGCCATGGTCGTATAAGTATAAGTTTTACGTCTGCGACTTAACGAATAATCACCAATGCTTTAAGCTTTTACTTGATTCTTTGACATTTGATGCAATATGGGATAACATTAGATGATAAAAAGTGAAAGTCTGTGTCTGTAGTCAATATGGAGATATTTTTGGATATGCCGAAATACTTTAGTTAATGATAAGATTCTAAAGGTATTTTCTGTTTGGCAAAATATTGTATACATAAATTCCACACTTTTTGCCAATCCGAGAGGGTTGCTAGGTATGACTATCTACTTCCTTAGGAGAAAATAAAAAAATCCAAACAAAACCTAAAATATTTTTCAACATCATAATTACTGTAAGCAGACTGTCCAAGAACATAGACTAATATTAATCTCATTGGTTTGTTAAAAATTATGCTCAATAAAGTTAAATTAGTAACATGACGTCCTTCTCAAGGACTTTCACCTTGTCAAGATGAAACGGCTCAGTAATCTTTAACGTCTAGAAAGCACAAGTAGGGCTACCCATACCGGTAAGGTCTCGAAGAATCGACGATGGAGCCGAAAACTCCACAACATGCAGCGACTGAGCTATAGTGGGCGGTTTCAAACAGTTGCCAAGCGTGTTGGCAACAAGCGAGGAGTATGGCCAAACCCCCTACAATACACGATGCCAATCTCTAAAACAATAATGCCCCGAATAAAAGTGACTCCATTGTCACCAACTGTGGAAGCCTACATACTTTGCTAAGCAGCCTGACATTTACCGTGCAATCAGAAGATTTAAAGTTAATCACAATAGTCAGTGTATTGAACCTAATAGATGTCGATGACATCTACCGTCTATTGAGTAATTTAAGTATATGAAAGCATACTATGCTATAACATATACCATACTATTTTGTCTATTCATGGGTTTTCTCTCCTCCAAATTTTTTCCTGTAACAGATAAGTATTTAAAAAATTGTATATGTAGAACAAAGTGTAGTAAGGCAATTTCGTAAAATTGCCCGGATTACTGGTTGTCAAAAAATTTGACAAACAATAAATTCAAAATCAAAGCGAAAATTTTTTAGAAAAAAACCTCGAAAACAACACTAAACGATTGACAACGACTCCAGACTCGGAGTTGAAACGTCTCCATACACAGATAAGTATTACACAATATACAATACATTACTTATATACAGGAATACTGGTTGATCATTTTATAGACATCTCTTTCTCTCAGAAAAACTGTGAGGAAGAATCTCTGTACAGACAACCAGTAATCCGGGCAATTTTACGAAATTGCCTTACTACACTTTGTTCTACATATACAATTTTTTAAATACTTATCTGTTACAGGAAAAAATTTGGAGGAGAGAAAACCCATGAATAGACAAAATAATTCAAGACCTCCTCAACAATCTTTTCGAAATTATATACCATACTCTTGACAGATGGTTCGAGTGTTTTATATAAAAAAACATATTTATTTAATCAAGTAATCAACAGGGCAAGCCCCAATAACAGATTACAATTTTCACAAATTAACATATAGCACCAAGTCAAATAAAAATAATAACCAATTATAACATTCCCATAACAATAAAAATATTTAACAAATGAACCTAAAAGCTACAACATTCTGTAAAATACAAAAATAAGTACTAAATATTAGCAACTAATATATATAATAATAAAAAATACTCTAAAATATTTTAATAATTTTTCTGTAAAAACTACCTGACCCTTCCGCCCAAATATCCGTATCCCCTAACTCATTACAAAACATACACATTCTATTTAATGGAGCGAACTTTCCCAAGTTAGTTCGCCCCGTCGCAACAAAAAATAGTTTGTGATTTCTATTAAAATATTGTGGTACCAACCAAGAGATTCTACCAAGAAGTTCAGAGCAGTCTATCTCGTTTTTGAGTAGTTTGTGTTCCAGCTTTTTAAATTTAAATTTATTAGGTAAAGTTGAATATGGTAAACTAAATAAATATTCACCATATTTTTTGTAATGGATAAACCTTAAAAACTTTTTTTGGACTTTTTCAATTTGATATTTGTGCATTTCATAAATCGGAGACTAAATAATTGCAGCATATTCGACGATACTTCTTACATAATCGTTAAAAAGTCTTATTAATGTGCTTAGTCTTTTAACCTTACAGGAATTACGAATTATGAACCCTAGCATTTTATATGCTTTTTTGACGACATAATCTACATGCTTATTGAATGAAAGTCTGTTGTCAAAAATTACCCCTAAATCTTTAGCCTCAGTTTTCTTTTGCCGTACGATACCCCCCATAATATACTGATAATCTAGTACGCTCTTTTTCTTAGTAAACAAGACAGGAAAGCACTTACTCAAATTAAATGATAATTTATTTGTTTTAGACCACTCATATATTCTGTCTAAATCTTCCTGTAATAGTAAAGAATCCGAAATATGACATATTTTTATAGATTTTGAGATCATCAGCAAAAAGTTGACAACGTGAATGTGATATGGCTTTAGATAGATCACTAGTAAAACAAAGAAATAGCAACGGGCCCAAATTCGAGCCTTGAGGTATTCCCTATGTTGAGAAATATATTTTAGATTTAACACCTCTAAATACCACGTATTGCTGCCTTGTCTCTAAGTAACTGTTGAATAGTTTTATCAAATTATCAGATAGACCCATTCCCTGCAGTTTTTGCAGTAGTACTAAATGTTGAACTTTGTCGAAGGCTTTTGCAAAGTCAGTATATATGACATCCATTTGCCCAGCGTTTCCTACAACGTCAAATGCGCTTTGAGCAAATGTAAGCAAATTAGTTACAGTTGATCGTGTTTTCAGAAATCTGTGCTGTTCTTCAGGAATAATTGGGGATACATGAGAGTAGACTTTTTCATATAGTATCATTTCAAATATCTTACATGCAGTAGACAACATAGCAACTGGTCTATAGTTTTTTATGTCATTCATTTAACCGCTTTTAAAAATTGGGACAACTTTTGTTATCTTCCATGCAACTGGGAACATACTCGTTTTTATTATACAGTTATATATTACTTTCAGTGGCTGCATTAATAAATCGACACAACCCTTAAATATGTAAGGCGGTATATGGTCCGGACCACATGATTTTTTAGGCTTAAGTTTTTTTGCAGCATGGCAGATATCATTGTCATTGATTTCTGTGACAGTAAGATTTCGGTTATTAGGCATGTATTTGAATTATGCAAAACTATGCCGTTGGCCTCCCGCTTTTGATAAATACTTTCAAAATAGTTAGCAAATGTCTCGGCCATAGTTTCATTACTACTAATTGTCCTGCCATCAAATACCATAAATTCATTAGCCGTGTCAGAGTTAGGTACTCTTAGTTGACTTTACATACCTAAAAAAGTTTCCTGAATCCTTATCAATGTCATTTTCCATTTTAGTAATGAATATATATACGCTTCCCTAATATCCCTTTTAATTTTAGATCTAAGATATATAAATTCCTGTTTGGCATACTCTAACTTGTTTTTAGAGTAATTCTTTCTATCTCTTTCTTTCTTTTTAATGTCAGCTATAATCATTCTGTTAAATACGATGGGTAAAATCTCTTCCTTGGTACCGTTAACGAGACACAAACATTAAAAATATTGTAAATTATTCCATAAAAAATATCCACAATTTGGTTTACATCCTGCTTGCTGCTCATCTCGGTCCAGTCTACTGCTTTCAAGAGATTGTACATTAATTGAAAGTCCGCCTTTTTAAAATTATATTGAGGGTTAAATGTTCTGAATGTTTTTGGGTTACAAATTGGTAGAAGTTCAAGCTCACCATATAGTGCTGGATGATCGAGATGATCAGCTACAGGAGGAAAATCACATTTCTCAAGATTTATAACATGGTTACTTAAAATCAAGTCTAAGTACCTGCCTCCACTATTAGGAACATTATTATATTGACTAAGATTAATCAAATTAACGAATTGCAAATACCTAGATTCAACTGCAGTTAAATGGTTTAAGTTTAGCATAGATAAATTTTTAATATTAAAGTCTCCTACTAATAACAGCTTAGCGTTTAAGCCAAGCATATGACTCTCAAAATGTTCAAAACACATATTGTATACATCATATGAAGTTTCCGGAGGAATATAAACTACGCATATATATAAGGTAGTATAAGGTAAATTGACTTTAATCCACAAATCTTCAATATTTTTATTGGGGCAAGTAAATGGCAATAAACAGCAATTATATATACTCTTTAGAGCAATTATTACACCCCCTCGAGTTTTTTTACATGTGCTATTAAAATCACGGTCCCGTCGAAACACCAATATAATTATCATTGAATAATTCTTTATCATACACAGAGGGGTTGAGCCAGATTTCCGTTAATGCTACAATGTCATAAGGAGAACAGCTTAGCGACAATTTAAAGTCATGTAATTTAGTGTTTAAACCTTGAACGTTTTTATACAACAAATTTAATTTTTTTTGCTTTAGTGTTAGTGGACATCATTTAAATTTCTTACAGATTGTATTACAAATATTTTGCTATTTTCCTATTTTCTCATAAGAATTCTGCCATTTTTCTCCCACAAATATTTAATATTCTTGGTTTTCTTATATTAACGACACCTCGCAAACAACACTTTGTTTTCACTAGTTAGCGCCTCATTTATATAAACAGGTTTCCTGTCTTCAGTAGGCTGCTAGTAAACAATATCTAAATCACCCACACACAAAGTTGATTTTATTTTTCTCGCTGCCATGAATTCCTCCTTAACCAATACTGTAGCAAATTTAACAAAAATCGATGCTGGCTCTGCTGACTGCATTTTCCTATTGTTTCTGTAGCAACAGTCAATCGCAGACTTATTGAACGGTAAGTTAATCGCCGCATGAATCTTGGCTACAGTTGATAAAACATTCTCATTCTTAATTACAGGAATTCCCTGTATTTCTACACATTTAAGTGTGTTGCTCTTGTTTATTAAGCCTGTATCTTAGGTTATCATTTTCTTGTTTTAATTGTTCGCACTTAGTTTCTAGATTCTCAACCTTCAATACACAGCTTGCCAGTTTTTCATCTTGTAATTTCAACAGTTTATTGTTTTCTTCAATTGTCTTAAAGCAACTATTAATTGATCCCTGTATTGTTTTTATATCTTTGTACAGATTCTTTATTTCTTGTAATAGCTCTCTAGTAGTCGGTTCAGTTGGTAAACAGTCCCTACAATGCCAAATACTATCAGCATTATTTTCAACACAGTTTACATGAATTATCTTAAAACAATTTTTCCCCATACATTTTAAAACTATTCCGGTACTTTGTGACGTAATTTTCTCGTATTTTATAGTAGTTTGACGACATGATCCTTATCAATGTTTATCAACGCCTCCAAAAAACAATAAAAAAAAACAACAACATACACCAACCAGGTATTTCTGGCCGTTTCTATAAAAAAAGATGGCTTGTTTACTCACTAAGGCGATGAATATTTTTCAATACTTTTTAATACTATTTGCACTAATTTGGGTTTTTCTGTATAAATATAAGATGCTCTTTGATTCACAATTAATCACAATGCGTACACTACTTGTAACACAACTTTTATATCTAAATTTAGTTGGTTATTTCTACATTAAAATAACTTTTAATACAGAGCACAGCATAAACGCTCCTGATACGTTTATGATAGGTTCTGCAAAAATATATACAGATATATATCCACATATTTAGAGAACTATATCATTCAACGTATGACAGCCGTTTCGAACAAGGAGTTCTCGTCAGATACGCTTCCTTGAATGACAAGTTCTAAAGTGAAATACTTGGATGTTATACACATCAGTAAGACAACAGTCAGTGTATTGAACCTAATAGATGTATCTGACGAGAACTCCTGGCTTCTGGTTCGAAACGGCTGTAATACATTTAATGATATAGTTCTAAATATGTGGATATATATCTGTATATATATTTACTTATGTGTTTTTATATAAAACACTCGAACCATCTATCAAGAGTATGGTATATGTTATAGCATATTATGCCTTCATATAGTTAAATTACTCACTAGACGGTAGATGTCACCGACATCTCTTAGGTTCAATACAGTGACTGTTGTCTTACTGATGTTTATTACATCTAAGTATTTCACTTTAGAGCTTGTCATTCAAGGAAGCGTTTCTGACGAGAACTCCTGGTTCGAAACGGCTGTCATACGTTGAATGATATAGTTCTAAATATGTGGATATATATCTGTATATATATTTACTTATGTGTTTTTATATAAAACACTCGAACCATCTGTCAAGAGTAAGGCATATGTTATAGCATAGTATGCCTTCATATACTTAAATTACTCACTAGACGGTAGATGTCACCGACGTCTATTAAGTTCAATACACTGACTGTTCTCTTACTGATGTGTATTACATCAAGTATTTCACTTTAGTACTTGTCATTCAAGGAAGCGTGTCTGACGAGAACTCCTGGTTCGAAACGGCTGTCATACGTTGAATGATATAGTTCTAAATATGTGGATATATATCTGTATATATATTTACTTATGTGTTTTTTATAAATTATAAGAACACTCGAACCATCTGTGAAGAGTATGGTATATGTTATAGCATAGTATGCCTTCATATACTTAAATTACTCACTAGACGGTAGATGTCACCGACATCTATTAGGTTCGATACACTGAGGGGTAATGAATACTGAGGATTCCAAGAAGAAAAATCGTAATCTACTTCATTCAGTCACTTACCGAAAGCTGTCGACGGATCCAACAATCGAACTAATAATGGTGTCAACAATACCCGTTGAAGATCTCAGAACAATACAAAAATCAGAGGCGTTACTTCCAGGGATATATGGTTTACCTAAAATACATAAACCCAACGTTACCCTCTGACCATCGTGAGTGCTATCAGCTTTTCGACCTACCATATTGGCAGACATGTAAGAGAGCTTCTGAAACGTCATATTTTAAAGACCAATTCACATATTAGAGGCTCCGGCCATTTTATCGAATAATTAAAAACCCTCAACGTCAAACCTAGTCAGTGTTGAAGTAGGTAGTCAATTTGTGTACTATGGTCCCGGTAAATAAAACAATTCAATAGCTACAAAATACCATACTTAACAATACTTCCTTCCGATCTCTTTCGACATGTTCTGATCACGACTGATTTTCATCGGAATCAAAAATTATATGAGGAAGTTGAGGACACAGCCATCGGAAGCCCAATTAGTCCGGTGATCGCGAATTTTTACATGGAGAAGTTCTAAGCAAAAGCTTTAAACACTTCTCCTTTCAAGCTTTCTCCTTGGTTCCGTTCTGCAGGAGACAGATTTGTGGCTTGGAGTCACGGAGAAGATCTAATATTGGAATTCACACTACATTGGAACAGCATCCATTCACGGGTTGAGTTTACAATATAAAAAGAAATAAATGGACAGCCGGTGTTTCTTTATTGCAATCTTTTTATTTTCACACTCGGGTTCAGTTCAGTTCTTGGATTTATTTAAGAACACAGTCCACTATAATTTATTTCCACTACTTTAATTTATATTCACAGAACTATTTACAAATTATTTTGAACACCTGATCGTTACTATACGACAATCGAATACGGAATGAATCTTTCCGTCAGTTCTCCGTATTTATATATTTCTTCTCGGAATTCTCCAGAAGCCGCTGAGAGATTTCCTTCATGGACTCTAGAAATCTTCGGCAACTTCATCAAAGCAAGCCCCCGACCTCGATGCGCCAGACGAACAACATTTCGGATTCTCCAAAATATCGGATAAATACCGATTCCATGAATTATCGGATGAATTCCCGTCACAGTATTTTCTGGTTATATAACATCACGATGGCCAAACCACATACGGAAAACCGATATATACAGACCGCTATCTCTACAAACATTATAATCATCATCCTGGTTAAAAGATGACTATAATGAAATTGTTGTGAACAAAGCAAATATAATCACAGAACTACTTTATCAAAAAGACGAACTAGTATGTTTAGACCGTGTATACCAGGCCAATGGTTACTCATTAATCATTAACTCAAAACAGAAATCCACCCATAAAGAAGCAACCGCCATCTCAGAACTTGCAGACAACCTACCTGCCCTCTACAGTGTGTCCGGTTATGAACTAGCGATAATCTAAATACATGTAAAGCAACTATTTTAATACACAATTACACTATATACTAGGGCTCAATACCCCACCCCGCCATATGGCAGCCAATTTGTTTTTTTTTGATGACCTATTCTCTACGTGTGAACAAAAACGTTCATATCTCTTAAAGTTTTGGTCTTACTGAGATAAAAACAGGCTTATTCGACGGACAATAAAACTGTCTATCAACAACATTTCAAAACAAAGTGTTAACGTTTTCTTAACTTTTGAAAAAAAGATAAAATGCAAAAAAAAGGTAAAAAAATTATGCAAATCAACAAACTATTGCAAATCAATGCAAAAGTAGTCTCGATAACCTTTATTTTTTTTCACTAACTCGAAAGTTTTTGAGTTAAGCTACAATACAACATTAAATTCACAACTGTATGTTTATTACTTTAGGAGTTATTGTTGTTTGAACATAGCGTATGCGCAAGCACAAAAGACCTTTGTCGGGACCTTAAACAGGTAGGTAAACATTAAAACCACATTAAAGTCTTATTACTTGCGGAAACCATAAATGAAGTGTATGTCAGCAATATGTTGCGTTGAATATTGACGATTTGCCATATTCATATCACAAGATAACCACTAATACAGAACGTAAACAGCACGGACGGTAAGTAAAAGTAGGGATCACAAGGCAGGGCAAGGTACAACTAACGTAACTAGTCTTTATCCTGTAAGTTCTTTGCAGGTAGAGTCAATATGTTCCATTTCGCTTACTCCTGCTAGTCGGGAATAGCATTGCTACCCTTTTCTCGGACAGCACGCAGCTAATGTCAGATGTCACTTAATAAAGATCTTTTGTGCTTGCGCATGCGCTATGTTCAAACAACAATAACTCCTAAAGTAATAAACATACAGTTATGAAATTAATGTTGTATTGTAGCTTAACTCAAAAACTTTCGATTTAGTGAAAAAAAATGAGAGGTAATCCGGACTACTTTTGCATTGATTTGCAATAATTTGTTGATTTGCATAATTTTTTGACTCTTTTTTGTATTTTTCAAAAGTTAAGAAAACGTTAACACTTTGTTTTGAAATTTTGTTGATAGACTGTTTTATTGTCCGTCGAATAAGCCTATTATCTCAGTTTTTGTTCAAACGTAGAGAATGGGTCATCAAAAAAAACAAAATGGCTGCCATATGACGGGGTGGGTATTGAGCCCTAGTATATAGTGTATTTGTGTATTAAAATAGCTGCCTTACATGTATTTCGATTATCGGTAGTCCATAACCGGACACACTGTATATAAAAATCACCACTGATTGAATTGGGAAGCTACTCAGAAAACATCATGTCAAAACTTTTTACAAACGTACCCAATAACTTGCCACATACTTCGTTCTCCCAAAGTTCCCAGTGACCCTTTATACTCATCTGGAGTATTTTGGTACCACAAAGCACCTTATCAACACTCGTGCTGCCCAGCACAAGGGAAATTGCTTCTCTACATCCTGAAAAATCTACTCTTGCTGGGTTGGCCTTACGCTTATAAGAACATAGAATATAATACCACCACACCGAAAAATACTTAAGTACATCAACACTTCGCAACACCGAAACTCTTGCCCGTTGCTGGCCAATCATGGCAGACTAAACTCCCACTGGTGGGCATAAATACCAGCACTCCACCACTAGATAGGTCTATTCTGTTCCCTTTTAGCAACGAATGCCGCGCCGCTGAAGATGATTGCTGCAGTTGCAGACGAAACGTTCGGAAAAAAATTCCACTATACTCCAGCAAAACAAAAAGTAAAATGAATCCATTGACAACGGCCGTGAAGCATAATTAATTAGTTTAGTTAGAAGTGCACTTTTATGGTTACGATTACGCATCATTAAAAACAAAAGGCAATTTTTAGAAATATTATGTTATGTTCACAAACACTCTTAGAGCTTCAAGACGTGGAAATTCGATAATAAATACATAACTAAACATACGAACGGCAATATATAAACCCAAATTTCATTATAACACCACGCGTTTCCTCGCCACCTAAATCAAACGCCCTTCAGCAAGAAAAAGTGCGTGCCCTTCCTCCATTACAAGCATGCTGACAAAAAGAGAGGTCGCCTTGTCCTCCGCAATACTGATGACATTGGGAACCATGAAAAGGGTAACAGATGCGTATCGCAATTTTCCTGAGATATTGTCTTGCTTCTGCAGGTTTGTATAGTCTTTATCATTTTATTTATCGTTTCGAAATCTGACGAGATGGTGTAAATAGGATTACAATGCAAGGTGTTTCAGTAGGAATTCTAAGTATTTTAGGATACGGAGGTCCAGAGGAATATGAGTAAAACTCCCCTATAAGTTGGTCCCATAAAGTGTAGATATACGTACTAGCGGACCCGACAGACGTTGTTCTGGACTCACGTCTTTAATTCGAAAATTTCAAACTTCTTTGAATAAGCTGTAACAATCTGGAAGGTTTTGATGAAATTTTTAATAAAACGTTATTACAATATCTAACGTCATTACATGTACAGTAATCACAATTCGACTAATCTATGCGTGTGAGTATGTTTATACTAAGGGCCAAGTGTAATGTAGAGGTTGTGTTAAATAAGAACTTAAACTTGTTTTAATTAAACGTGAAAAAGTTGAAACTCAAACTATTGTATAACAGCTATGTTTTTTAATTTACAAAAACTTAATTTATCGTAATTCCATTGGATGTACTATATTTTTGGTTAATCCTTGAGGAAATATAATTGGGCGTCAGAAAAGCACGGATTTTCTAAATCTAAGCCACAAATTGCCATTGTTTGACCTTGTGACTTATTAATAGTCATCGCAAATGCCAAGCCGATTGGAAATTACAATCGTTTGACCGGTATAGGCGAATCTGAAGGAATCATTGGAATCCGTAATAGAAGCACATCTTCTCCTTGAAATTTTTTATGCCAGTCTCGTGCCATTACACAATTTCGGGGCATTAAAATTTTGAAGCAAAAAAAATTATATGTGAGCCAATCTTTAACCGTAAATGATGTGGTGATATTCCAGGTAAATCCAGTGAATTTAAAGCACTACAGGATTAGTAGGAGAGATAGAGCGGGTTTTTGCTCGTCATCGCGCAAATGGACAGAATGTATTGTATTAAGTTACATTCCTTAATTATATCACGTTTCTGTTCAGGCGTCAGTTGAAGCGATAACCGAGCACAGCTACAGAGGGTGAAAGTGGTGATTTTTTTTCTCAGGCTCGTCATCGAGCCAACCTTCCAAAATTGGCAATATAGAAGATTGTCAGCTATACAGTCAAAAACCCGATAGGCGTCTGCCTAGAGCGTTGTCAAAAATTGGGGTCAAGCTCGTCATCGTATAAATGAACGCCATTTGCACAAGTTATTCGTTTACACATAGGAAATCGTAATCCAAAAGGGCGTACATCTAGGCGTTGACGAAGGACCTTGAAAAGGCCTAAATTTGTCTTACCCCATGAACGATAATTTTACAGAAAATGGGCGCCATTTTCACCAATCACTTGTAAGTATGTAACAATTCCTAATTCAGTAAGGCGGACAGCAACGTGTTGACGAAAGACCGTAAATTTCGGAAATTTTGAAATATAAGGTTAACATTCGTCATCGGGAAAATGAACGCCATTTGCAATAGTTACTTGTTTGTATATAAGAAATCAATACTCAAAAGGCGACAGCTTAGTGGGGTCAATTGAGTCATTTAGCTGACCTCCAGCCCCTGCTGCAGATAAAAACATCTTTTGAAAGTAGGTTGTTTTAATATTAAGTATATTATATTTTGCTTTATCAATTTAATATAACATTTAATATTGTATAAAATAAATAAGATTTACCCAATGAAAATTCGTTAGAAATATATAAATTCATTCGATTTAATGTTCTTATTTATACTTTTTATAAACTTGTGCATAAATATTCCTTTCAACAATCTTCAAAAGTGAACATTTTATCTGTCCATTATTGGATTGATTTATAATAACGGGACTATCTCACTATGTCTTGTAAAAATTTTAGTAGTAGTTGCACAAATTTTAACCTTAAACGCTGTGTACATGAGATATATAACTTTGAATTATATATTTTGTTGAAGAATGTTTGCAGCTATATCAGTTAATTGTTTATTATTAGGGTTCCGTATATACAATATACGGATACCCTTATAATATCACTCCGGGTTTCTGCCCCTGTCACATAACTGCTGGACGGAAGAGGTTGCAATTTGGTATCAATGTATAGTTTGGTGACCCGATCGGGAGTACATATCGTAAAAGAATAAATTTTGATTTTAGGGGTACTTCTGGTGAGAAAAACTAAAAAAATCGACCGTTCCCCCCCTAATCTCCGAAACTACTGAGCCAAAAATTTTGAAAAAAATAGGAAATATAGAACGTTGCCCGAACTTTACAGGAAAAAAGGGAAAAACCATTAATATTAATTTTGGGGGGGGGGCAAATTATAAAATTAAATGAAAATTTAAACATATATTTGTAATACATCAAATGAAAGGTCCCATTCTGAGGAACACTAATATATTTTTTTCATATTTAAAAAAATAGTTAAAATATATTATTGAAAATATACCAAATTTTACCTATTCCCCCCCCCTTAACACCGAAACTATAAAACGTAAAGTTTTGAAAAAAATTAGAGGTATGGAATTTGACCTGAAGTTTTCTGAAAAAATAAGGAGAAATCTCTACTTTTAATTTTGGGGGGCAAATTACAGAATTTAATGGAAAATATAAAATTAAAATTGTTTCTAACCCAACATATTATACATCAAATGAAAGGGTTCATTATGACGAAAACAAATATATTATTTAAATAATTTTAAAATAAATTAATTAAAAGATATTAACAAAAATATTTAAAAAAATACCCATTCCCCCCCTTATCTACGAAACCATAAGCTGTAAAATTTTGAAAAAAATAGACATATAGCCCCTTGCCTGAACTTTACTGGAAAAATAAGGAGAAACCCGTAATATTCATTTTGGGGGGCAAATTATAGAATTAAATGGAAAATAAAAAATTATTATTGTTTCTAACGGATCATGTAATATGTCAAACCACAGGGCTGATTATGACGAATACAAATATGTTTTTTTTTAATTTTTTTTAAATGAAAATTTTAAAATATATTAAAAAAAATTACCCATTCTCCCCTTTGTTTACAGGAAAAATACGAAGAAATCCCAAATATTAATATTGGGGGCCAAATTATAGAATTAAACGGAAAATAAAAAAAAAAATTTAACGCATTATGCAATACAAATATATATTTTTCATATTTTTAAAATTAATTGTTTACAAGATATTAACAGATATATATAAAATTCTTATTTCTCGCTTTATTTCCGAAACCATACTATCTAAAATTATTAGAAAACCCCCATAGTAATTTTAGGGACAAATTATACAATTAAAAGGAAAATAAAAATTAAATTTTCAAACGCATCATGTAATATAGCAGATAAAAGGCTCATTATGTGAATTAGAAATATATCATATTTTTAAATCATTTGTTTAAAGGATATTAACAAAAATATTAAACATCGAATTAATTCCCACTTTAGAAACTACACTATTTAAATTTTGAAAAATATATTTTATTTGTATTTTTAAATAATTTGAATACCAGATTTAATAATTTATAATTTAAAACTTGACCTATTTTGCCCTTTATTTTCCAAACTACAGAGCCTCAAAATTCAGACAGTAGATTATAAAAGGCTTCCCTGAAAGTTTATTAGTAAAATAAGACTCTAATGTTAATTTTTGGGAGCCAAATCAGAAAACTAAATACTGCGAATCTTGGGGGTGGTACGGAACCCTTAATATGCGAGTCCAACTCGCACTTGACCAAATTATTACTAATAAGGTTTCGTACATGTTTTGATATTTTTCAAATCTATCCTAAAATTATGGAGTGATAATGAAAATTTATATTAGGTGTTAATAAATTGTGGGACACGTGGATTTAAAAATCTCAATTTCAGAAAGAAATTCAAAATTACCAGATTTGATAAACGGGAGCAGTAAGCAAATTTACAAAAAAATTACCCATAAGCTGGAAGAAAAACTGAGCAACATTTTGGAGAAACGGAATAAAAAAGAAACGCATATTTGACGAGAATCTCAAGAAAGTTCAGCAGCAACTTTTGATGAGAGATTAGAAAATCTTGTCACTCCTATGGACGGCAGTAAACTCTGAATTTCACCACGAAAAGTAAACAACACAATCTGAATAAGAGTTTATTTTGCAAATTATATGGTAAGCAGAAAAATACAGAATAAAAGGCACCATATGAATCAAACGTCCAAATGGGAATAATTAGAACATTAATGCAATCAGTTATAATTAATCAGAAAATACAACTTACAGAAAGGAAATAAATGATGAGATTAAGATTCTAAAAAGTTCAACGGATATCCTCGAGTATAAGATCAAAAACGACATCCATTCAATTCAAAGCAAAGTAAAACATGAACTTATCTATCCAAAAAGACTTGCAAAAATATCTGAACAACGTAACTACTAAAGGCTACTTTATAACACCAAACATTTTTGATAGTTGTTCCTGTTGGCCTATATACAAACGACGAATTGGAACTGAAAATAAACCGGCTAATTTCGAGAAGATGCCTTCAGGATTAGATCAGAGATTTGACAATCAATTACCCAATCACGTTTTACCTGGTGAAACTGACTGGAAAACACAAAAATATAGTGCAAGAATTTAAAGTAGGTATTAGCCATTTAACACAGTTAGCACACCCAGAACTACCAGAAAACGTCAAAGACCAATTGGCTGAACAAAGTTTCACAAATCGCATTTGAGATGTCGAGGTTCCAGAAAATTTCAGACTTTGTGATATAATGAAGCTCTGCGATGTGCTATGAAGTAGAGGCTACCGAAGGTACAAACGGTTTGGATCAGTAACAAAACGTCAAAATCGTCCCATCAAGGTTTGATGCCCGAAATTAACATAATCATTGACCAAAACTATAAACCAATGGCGTATGGTACCGTTTTAGACTTACAAAGCACTTCCAACGTGACTTCAGAGTGAAGTTACCAGACGATTACCACTATACACACTATACCACCATCAGGAACAATCAGCCACTCTGTATAAGCGAGCGAACGCTGACAAATCCTGCGTCAGGACAGTACCCACCACAAAAGATTAATGAGCAGATGCATGGAAGCTGGACAACAGAACAATGTGTATGCGACCAAATGCACCCAGGACACGATGGAACGACATAGTCCAATAGGGCATCCTGAACTCATTGTAAACGCAGTGGCACTTTGTAACGGTAGAGAATGGGTCCCAAAGAAAAAGGTACTGGCCATCTTTACCGCAGTACATAATGGGATATTATCTGAGTATGAATAATACTGGAAAAAATTTGCCAAAAAAATAACTAACTAAATTACTTCGAAGACTTCAGAGCCTAGTGTCCGAAATGTGACTTGTGCGCTGTCAGTAGGAACCCGAACACAAGTACCAAAGGCAGAATGCAACAATATATTATAGGCGTGCAATTTGAAACTATTATAATTGATGTTGCGGGTCTATTCTCTGAGAGAGATAACAAATACATCCTTGCCACAATTGATTAATTTAGTAAATGGGCTAAGGCATATGCGACACTCAGTCAGTTGTGGTGCTGGTGGAACAGCGATTCATGGACGGAACTTTGAGTCTAACATATTTCAGTAGTTCGGTACGATGTTGTGGTTCAAGAAAACGAGAATCACCCCCTTGCACTCACAATTTGACAAGATGGTGGAAAGATTGAACAGGACCTTGGGACAACATCTATCCAAAGTACTTAGCAACAATCAACGTGATTGGGACTTGCACGTTCAACAATCCTTGCTGGTCTATCACTCAGCCTCAGCTATTCATCCAAAACAGCACAGTACTATGTCCGGCCAGACTAATATTAGAGAAGGAGTTAAGACAACCAGTTTGAGATGATCCATTCGAATTGATCAAAAGGGTAAAGTATATTGTCTTTCGGACTCGCCAGAGTCTAAAAGCCAAGATGGAGGTGGTTCATTTAGACCGACTGGCTGCCTACCTGGAAAGTGTGACCCCAATCAGGACGATCGGAATTAAAACGGAGGCAGTGTTACATTTGATTTTTAAAACGAAATCCCGTAATTCATTGCAACAACAAAAAATACCGGCTAAAACAACTGGCAATAATAAAAGTACACACATTTGTCTTCGAATCAAGTAAAAAATGCTTATAGAAAGGTGACCGATGCATCTATTACTCGCAGGATCCGTTTATATGTTTTCAATTTATTCGTTTACCTTTCATTAGACATCGTTTAGAGTATAGTAGTATTAGTGGGGAAGTATTAACGTGAATTCTGAGTAATAAACAAGAATTTATATTTGGTGTGAATAAACCGACGGAAATTTGTATAAATATACTCGAAAGCATGATATCTCGAAGAAAGTACCAAAGAATTATGTTATACTTTGATGTTAGTTCTTTAAATCACTGTACAGCTATAGGGCTTGCTTCAATGAATTAATATTCATATTCCGTCTTATTATTCACTCTTGGACATTTCGTCATTCAATTTTGTAATATTTAAAATACCCGGGATTGATTTCTATACATGGAATATGATCAAATTCGGTACTGCAGTTTTCGTGAGCGTGATTATATTTATACACATATACAAAGTACATTCAAATAAGAACTTACCCTATTATTTATGTTAGATACGTTAATGAATCTTTATGAATAGAGACTGTGATCAGATACATTTAGCCCTACTTAACTTACCTTAAAAGCTTCTCGAAAACCAATGTTTTTAACCCATTGTGATTTAAAATGTAATCCAAAAGGAGCCTTATTGCTTGAATAGTGCCTCTCAAAATTCTGAATTAGTATTTCAAAAATATCAGTGTTTTTAAGCTCTGAAGAGCAGAAATCGATCATTTCGCACATATAATCTCCAAATTCTAACGGATTTAGAGGAAACTCCCAAATACCAGGATATGGACGAGTCGGGCATAGCTGGTCATTACCTGAAATAAATGGTATACATTATTTTTTAATATTTCTATATAGACACTTGACAATTTATTAAATAGACTAGCTCAACGCTGAAGCTGATTATAAATACTTGTTGTGTTATATCTCAAAATATATTGTATTAATTTTATAAATGGTATCAATAAAATAATCGTTGAAAATCAGCTTAATTATCAATTGAAAATAAAAATATATATCAAGGGAAATATCCAACCAATGCACTTCACCATTATTAAAACTTTTGACAAAAGAATTACTTAACCTAACCATAGACTCTTATTTACACCCAGTTGATTTATCTATAAAAATCTTGATAGTGGAAATTTTCTACAGTCTTTTCTCCACACGATATTAATATCAGTCAAAAATCTCCTGCCCACTCGTATCTTTTGAATGGTTATACTTACACTAATGCAAGTGTGAAAATAAACTTTTGTAAACTTCTGTACTATTGGTAACTTACTCATATTAATATTTATATTTTATTTGTGTGTAAACGTGATTGAAAATAATTTTTTATGTGCAAATGTGCCCAGAAACAAATTAGTGTTTGTCCATAAATGTCTATTATTGAGTTTGACATGCCTGAAAATGGACAAAATATGTCCGAAACGTAACATTTAAAATTAAATAAACAAATGACCAAAAACCAAGAAAAATTTTAGTCAATTTTTATATATATATATATATATATATATATATATATATATATATATATATGTCATTTACAGATTGGCGCATCATTGAAATCATTTGCGAAAGCTTTGTCCCCCATGTACTTCTTGTATAACCAAATGTTTGAGATTTGGAATTTTTTGTTACGGGTGTTTTCCAGAATGCAATTTTTCACTAAATTAATTTCAAGATTTTGGCCACTTCCAGTTATACTTATGGGTGACTATAACTTTGTTATTTTTAATTGAATTGCATAATTTTTATGATAAATTCGTTTTAAACTCAAAAATATAAGGTATGCTTTTTAACTACTTCGTATATCTATGACTCACAGTTTCCGAGATAATTTATAAGAAAAAATAGTCTTCAGTCTCAAATATAACTGATAGAATTCGGAAATTTTATGAATTAATAGTTGCGGTTGCGGGATTTTCATCCTGTAAATTAAATTATCTCAGAAACTGACTTCAAATGAATCAAAATGAAAACCGCTACTAACACCCTGTTAATATATCACAACGAAAATTCCTTATTGTTACCGCCCTCTTTCGTATAATCAGTGAAGTATTCAAAATTTGTGTCACAGCAAAATCAATGTAGGGTATCGATGTTGGCCCACCTCCTTAATACACCCTGTATCTGGCACAAGGCACTAACATTTATATTTTATCGCGAAATGAGTTTCGGCATCCATGAGTTTCAAGAAAATCTAGCTCACAGAGATTCCAAATCGGGAGTCGTACTGTGTGTAACGCCATTTCCTTGTGATTCTTAGAATAGAAATCACACGAAAAAATTCGTAGGTTTGCTAGAACCTGTCAAAGAAATTACGGTACTCTCTTTTCGAGATTTTTCAATCCATTGAACGCAAAACAATATATTGTTTTTACATATAACAGAATTTAATATTTTATCGCGAACTGAATTTCGACATCCAGGAGGTTCTCGACTAGTAAGAATATATTGTCTTGCGTTCAATGGATTGAAAAATCTCGAAAAGTTAGTACTAACATTCACACTTGACGATCAAACGTAACTAATCCAAAGGTCTGACATAAATTTCTCATAGTATAAACGCATATATATTTACAGATCACTTAACTGCTGTACATCTGGTTACTTATTTATCAGGTTAGGAATGTGTCTTAATATAGGTAGGTCATTTCCAATAGGCCTTTTCATTTTCAGTGCGCATGCGTTCGCATCAGCCATTTTTTTCGTACTGTTATTTGTAAACAAACGTGTTAAAGTGCCCACGTACTAAAACTTAAAATTAATAAATACTTTTATAAATGTGTTTATGATGTAAAAAAGTAATAAAAGTAAAGTAGTAAGTGTCAGGATTCAATACAGCAATTTTGCTGTAAACTATAATTATGTTGTCTGTACGAAAAGGTACAACAAAGCGGTGTTGTTATGGAGTATGCAAAAGTGATACACGGTATAAATCTTTTAAAACAAATACCTATTATTTTATAAACTTTCCAAAGCCTTGCCTGGAATATCGCAAGAAAGTAATTAAGTCATCCAAAAAAATACATATTAAAACATGTCAAAAATGTTCTAAATGTGATTCGTGGGTGAAAAAATGTGGCCGAAGTGACAGAGGATTTAAATCTATTGATGATGTTACTAAGGACACTTATATTTGTTCATTGCATTTTTCTGGAGAAAGTGGTCCAAGTGAACAAAATCCTGATCCTTTATCAACATTTGGATCGACAGGTATATTATTTCTTATACCAATTTTTACCCTGAAAATAATATTTAATATTTTATATTCAACATACTTATTTTTTATTGAATACATCTTCGATTTAATTAATTATAAGATATAACTAATGACAATTATTGAATTTAGCTTGCATATATGAACATTATTTTAGTCTTAGAATTTTCAACTCCTTTTTTAATGTCATGTTGATTTTATAAATATTTTATTATGACATTAGTTATATTTGTTAATTTTTATATTAATTAAGGTGCTTTTACATGCAAATTCGAATGAAATCATGATTTTTATTTATTTTTTCTGATTTTTTACAAGAGTAAATACAAGTATTGATACCTAACCTCTCAACCAGCACACTTTTTTTTCCTTGCTGTGAACGTCCGTGACATTTTAACCATCTTTTTAATTGCTCACAGCTATGTGCTTCCACAGAGTTATAAATAAGTGAAGCACCATCAATTAATTCTTCAAGTAATTTATTATTTGGCAGAGATATTATTGCATTCCCAGCCATTGTTAACTAAAACAGTACGAAACTTTTAAATTACGGCTATTTCAAAATGGCTGCAGCGCTTGCGCAATCACCTGATGAAAAGGCCTATATTATTGGTATGTTGTATTTATTGTCACGATGTATTTTTACACCTTCAAAATTAATTGTTCTAATTCATTTACATGTTTCGCCAATGCACCCCTTTTCTTGTTATTGTGACTATCTCTTTTGTGTAAAGTCAATCTGCTCTTACTATTGCATCTGACATAACTGTTCTCACAGTCTCATTGTTTGGAATGTAGGAGTGACATCTTTTATTTTAAAAATATTATTCTTACATGTTTATCCTTTACTTCTTTAAGCAATTTAACAATCTGAATATTAAATTTCTGGTCCATTTTGGGTAATAATAATATATTTCTACTGAGTTACCCATCAAAATATAGCGCAATTATATAAGATTATTTTTTTAAATTATTTTTTTGCAATTTCCATCATATGTTAATGAATCACCATATCTATATATAAATAGGCAACGACAAAACGATTAGGTATCATTTTCTCCTCTATCTCTCAACCGATTTTCTTCATTTTTGTTTTGTTTAGTAGCTACTGACGACTTTCAGTGCAGAATGCTAATATTAGTTTATAATAATGGTTCATTCATTAAATAAAATATAATAAAAATTCATTATTTACGTCATAATGTCAACGCCAAACAACTGAATGTGCCGCGTGCCGACGCCGCCAAACTCAAAACATTGAGTAATTATATATAGAGGGACCAATGCTGTTTATACTTAGAGCATGTACTACTGGAAGTGGCATGCAAGCGTTGTTATTGTTTAGTGGTAAAGTAATCGTTGTATATTATAATTATACGGGGCGATTCCAGATTAGTTCAAAATAGTTTTTTTCGTGGGTGGCACATAAGCAGTTGCATATATAGGGTGTTTAAAATACAGAGTGCAATTATAACTAATAAAATAATTATATAGGGAAGCCCATTAGCGGTTGAATTTACAGGGTTCTTGGAATAGAAGGTGCAGTAGAATTACAGTTATACAGGGTGGTGCAAAGAATATTATACAGAGATGCATATACAGGGTGGCGGAAATGGAAATGCAACATTTGATGATAAAATATAGGGTAAGAGGAATTATAGATATACAGGATGATGATAAAAAATGTTAGAAACGGAAATGATTTATAGAATAGCCCACGAAGAGTTCCATATATATGATGATTGAAATATAGGTTACAGTATAATTATAGTTACAGAAGATAGTTAAAAATTTCGTAATATATACATATACAGAATGGTTTACCGGGTGGGTCAAAAATGCTAAAAAATATTATGCGTGGTCCATTAGCAGTTGCATATACAGGGTGGTAGAAATATATAATGAGATGGAATTACTATAATGAGGATTTTAATAAATGTTTGAGAATTGAGTGCAATTATAGCTATACAGGGAGGTTAGAAAAAATATATATGTAGGGTAGCCCATTAGCGGTTGCTTTGTTGTTATATTAAATTAAGAATTACGAAATTGAACACAAATAAAGTCCTATGAATTATATCTGAAAAAAACTTGAATTTGTTTACTTATTTGAGCGAGATGTAAGGCCGACATCTAGGATTTTCGAGGAAACTATCACACAGAGGTTCCGAATCTGGATCCGTTCCGTGTAATTGCTGTTCTCCCTAAAGTCCTAGGATAGAATGTCACGATAAGATTTTCAGGTTACTTAACCTGCCAGAGATATTGACACAACTTTCGACCACTGGGCGACAGCTAATCTATATATAAATAGGCAAAGACAAAACGATTAGGTACCATTTTCTCTTCTGTCACTCAAGTGATTTGCTTTATTTTTGTTTTGTTTAGTAGCTACAGACGTCCTTCAGTGCAGAATGCTAAAATTAATTTATAATATTGGTTCAATAATTAAATAATAAAATAATAAAAAAATCATTATTTACATGCATACTGTCAATGCCAAACAGTGTCGCCAGATTGCTTGGAGAGAAAATCATAAGATAGGTAGACTCCAATGTGAAAGACAAACTAAATTAAATGTAAAACTAAAAGTTTTGACCCTTCACTAAAGTTAGCCTACACAGTCATGCTATTTAAATAGAACCAACGATAAATTATAATACATAATAATCGCCTTTTATTGGGAGCTCGCAAGTTTGCAGTTTGCAACTTTCATTGCATTGTAAATATGGTTTGTCAACTAAAATCATATCATATACTTTTAAAACAAATCAACAACAAAATAACGTAAATAATGTTCAACTCATAATTTTAATGAATTAGGGTCGAATTTCGACCAGTGGGCGACCTCTAGTTATCTATACTATTATAAAATTGTAAGTTTGTCTGTTTGTTTGTTTGTTTGTTTGATTGTTCGGGCATCACGTAAGAACTACTTAACTGATTTTGCTGAATCTTTTTTTGTTGGGAAGCCTATAGTTTGACTTAAAATCTGGTAGACACTTTATCTCTCTAAACTGACTGAAACGGTAGATATAGCGAAAAAACTTCTGCCATGTTGGATAATTCAATTACTCAATTGGTTCAACCGCATGTACACAATATTAGATACTGGCATCAGCTTTGCTTTTATTCAAAATTCGGAATGTGCAAATGTAACATGTGTCGATTTAACAATAATCAACATATATCAAGTGTAATTTTACAGCGTATTATGTATATAGGAAACTTAGAGCGGAGTAGAATTACAGGGATTTAAAAAATCTAAAAAAAGTTATATTTGGTGTCCTATAAGCAGCTGGATATATACGATGTGGTGGAAATAAGGGGGAGTGGAATTAGTTATACGAAGTGGTCCAAAAAAGTTATATTGAGTGGGCCATAAACAGCTCCATATACTAAGTGGTTAAAAAAGGATCTTTGAATTATGTTCATAAGATACTATAGTTATGAAATGGGTTGAAGAAATATTAGAAGCAGTTGTTTATACAGGGTGTTTTAAATATAAGATGGAGTGGAAATATAGTGTTGTAAAGTCCGTGGGTTTAATTTAAAATTATAAAACTAATATTCACTTTCACTTTTCTAGAAACTTTTATTTACATCGAATATACAACAGCTGATTCAAATATCACCATAACAATCTTTCATATAAGCTCTTCACTCCATCAACTCAACTCGCGACCGTGGCGTGCTTCCTTTATAAAACCAGCGTCGAATTCTCCAGTAAAAAACATCATCACTCCTACAGGTGCCGAGTCTTTTCGAGAACCATTTTTTATCTCAAAGCGTTTGTTGTCGTGCTGAAATGAAATGGCTTTGGGTAAATTTCGTAACACTGCCCCCCCCCCCTTTAATTCTGTTCGTCCCGATCAGAAACATCCCCTCCATGGTAGGGAGCAAGTCTATCTAAATGGACCACCTTCAACTTAGCCTTGGGGTTTCGACGGATCCGGTAGACGACGTCATTAAGCCTCTTGACCAGCTCGTATGGTCCATCCCAGGCGGGTGTAAGCTTTGGGGATTTACCCTTGCTCCGTTGGGGGTTGTACAGCAAGACTTTGTCTCTCTCCTGAAACTGGCGGCCAACATCTGCGTTCGGGCTAATTCGTGTATTGCCAGCATGTTATATCGGATCTGGTCGGCATAATCCTCGATGTCTTGGGAAGGTTCTTCGGGGGAGCCAAATGCCAAATCGCAGGGTAATCGCAGCTCCTTTCCGAATAGGACCCTGGCTGGGGTCAGGCCTGCACTATTATGTACAACAGAGCGATATGCCAACAGGAATAGGGGAATATGCTCATCCCAATCACGCTGGTTATTGCTGACGAACTTGGATAGGTGTTGTTCCAAGGTCATGTTGAATCTTTCCACCATTCCGTCTAATTGTGGGTGTAATGGTGTTGTTCTCGTTTTCCGGATCCCCAACATCGTGCAGACCTTCTGGAATACATTCGATTCGAAGTTACGCCCCTGGTCTGAATGTAATTCCATCGGGACGCCAAACCTGCTGAATAGTTGTTCTACTAGCACCGTCGCTACCGTGGTTCCCTCTTAGTTGGGTATCGCATATGCCTCAGGCCATTTGCTGAAGTAATCCATTGCGACCAGATTGTATTTGTTCCCTCTCTCAGACTCGGGAAACGGACCGGCGACATCGATGGCAATTCTTTCAAATGGGACGCCCACATTGTACTGCTGCATTCTGCCCTTGGTCCGGGTCTTCGGACCCTTACTGGCTGCACAGATTTCACATTTGCGGCACCAAGCTCTGACGTCTTCGAAGTAATTCACCCAGTAGTACCGCTGGCGAACTTTGTCAAGGTTTTTTTATTCATGCCCAGGTGGCCTCCGGTAATTCCATCATGTACTTCGGTCAGGATGGCTGGTACCTTTCTCTTCGGAACTACCAGTTGGGACTTGGTTTCTTGTCCATCAGCGCTTTCCCAGACTCGCTTGAGCATTCCATTGTCTACTCTTAGAGAGTCCCATTGAGCCCATAACGATTTCAGCAAGTCTGAGTATCTAGCTACCTCGTCCCATCGTGGCCTGGGTGCCCCTCTCATTTTGAGTGACAAGATTGGTTCGATGTCTGGATCAGCCATTTGGTCCTGGATGCACTGTTCCGTTGTCCAGTCTTCATTGGCCTGCACTCGGATCTGCCCGATGGAGATACCCTCTCGCTGTTCCGTCTTCAGACAATGTCCGCATCCCGTTCTACAGGGCATCGCCATTATTGTGCAAACGGCTGGCACGGTTTTCCACCTTGAAGTCGTATTGCTGTAATTTCTCCGGTGTCTTCATGTCCAGCAGCCATTTGAGTGGGGCGTGATCTGTTCGGATTAAGAAATGACGACCATAGAGGTATTTGTGGAAATGGTCTACAGTCCTTATTATTGCAAGAAGTTCCTTTCTGGTGACACAATAATTTCTTTCCGGTTTCGAGAATCCACGAATGTAGTACTCGATCACCCTCTCCTCACCATCCTGCACCTGGGATAGGACGGCCCCCAAACCTGTGTTGTTGGCGTCGGTGTCTAAATGAACTTACCGGGCTGTGTAGGAAATACTAGGATTGGACTGGAACATAGTGCTGCCTTCAGTCGTCTGAAGGATGTTTCGCAATCCTGATTCCAACGGAAGGTCTCTTTCTCAGTGGTCTGCCGATGTAGAGGCGCGGCAATGGTGGCAAATCCCTCAACAAATCGCCTGTAGTAGGAACAGAGGCCTAAGAAGCTTCGTAGTTCATGCTTGTCTCTCGGGACTGGCGAATCACGGATCGCTTCTATCTTGTCTTCGTTGGTGCGGATTCCTGACTCGGAAACGACGTAGCCCAAATACTCTACTTCTTTTTGGAACAAAGAACACTTCTTCAGGTTGAGTCTCAGGTTGGCGTTATCAATTCTGGAGAATACTTCGCCCAGGTTCTTCAGATGGTCGTCAAATGTCTGACCCATGACTAGAATGTCGTCGAGGTATACTAACCACGTCCTCCATGTTAACCCGCTCAGTACATACTCCATTAGCCTCTCAAATGTAGCGGGTGCATTACATAACCCAAAGGGCATGACCGTGAACTGAAACAGCCCTTTACTGGTGGAGAACGATGTCTTCTCTCTGTCGTTTGCGTGTAGACCAACCTGCCAATATCCACATTTTAGGTCTAGTGTGGAGAACCAACGGGAGCCTGCTAGTGTGGTCAAAGTGTCATCGATTAGGGGTTCATTCAGCTTTGTGTAATCCACGAAAAATCGGGTGGTTTCATCCTTTTTTTTTAACTAGCACGACGGGAGCAGACCATGGGCTGTTGGATGGCTCAATAACTCCATTTTGTAACATGGACTCGATGCTTTCCTCGACTGTCTGTTGTTGCCCCAATCGTAGTCGTCTAGGTGGTATTCTGGTGGGTTGAGCCTTGCCGGTGTCTATTCGATGCTGGATGATGTTGGTGCGACCGGTGGTTCCATTTTTACTGTTAAAAATTTGCCAGTGCTTTGTGATAAATAGCTTGGCTTTCTTCTGGTTTTCTGGTGTCAAGTGTGTCAAATGGTCAGCAAACTGTTGTAGGAACTCTTTATCGGGTCCTGTCTCCTTCACCGACGTCTGGTACTCTTCTTCGCGATTGATGATGGTCTCTACTGGCTCGAAACAAGCTATCTCTTGACCATTGGCAATTCTGATGTCGTTGTAAGACAAATTCAGGACTCTGATTGGTATATCTCGTCCGGTTTTAACTATAGCCCGTTCAACTAAGTAGTCATGAGTTGAGTGTACGGGCTCCACCATTCCAACGCAGCTCCCAGGATTGCTGTCTAGCTGCCCATGAATAATCTGTTCCGTTCGACCGGGAATTCTAGCTGAAGACTTTGCCACAATTTTTATGGAGGTGACTGAACTGTTGACGGGCCGTGTCAATACAAATTCCTCATTTAGGAACCGAGGAACATCATACCCCGGGTCGAACATAAATCCATGCTGGCTAATTAGGTCCATTCCCAGTATAAAATCATCCTCAATATTCGCTGCCAAGACCATATGCCGGATCATGTTGTCCCCTATCTGTAGCCTCACCCTGTATTGACATGGACTCGCCGGTGACTGTTCTGAGCTGGATGTTATTAGTAACTGGCCGAATTTCTGATGCTCTCAAAACCCTGGACTTGGCAATGGACACAGCGGCGCCGGTACCGATGGTGATGGTAACTGCTCGCCCATTGATGGTGCCTCTGATGACTAGGATGCCGCTATCTCTGCAAAATCCCCGGATGGATAACGTTTTGGGGGCTGGTGGAGGGTTAGTCAGCATTCGCCCCCTTATGCTGACTGGCTGACGATCCCTGGACATGTGGCTGTTCTGTTGGTTACCCCTGTTCGGTGATAGTTCAGGTGGCCTCACTCGACAATCACGTTGGAAGTGTCCTGTCCGTCCACAGCGGAAACATGCCCCTCTGGTGTTAGTTCTTTGTGACCGTTCTAATATTTTGTTCACACCAGCCAGCAGCGCTTGAAATTGTGACTCTGACTCTTCCTGGTTGAAGGAAACTGCTCGGACCCTCGGCTTGGACATGTTCATGACGGCCTCTACTTCCAAAGCCCGAAGTAGAGCTTCATTACTTTTCTTGACGCCACTCTGATGCCGTTAATGAAACTCTGTGTGGCCAACTGGTCTTTCGTTTCCTCTGGCAGGTCTGGGTAGGACAAGTGAACTAACCGTCTAATCTCTGCTTCGAATTCTTGAAGGCGTTCACCGGATTTTTGCGTTTTCCCACTGAGTTGGACTTGGTATACCTGGCTCAAGGATTGATTGTCGTATCTCTTGTCCAGAATGGCGATGATCTTGTCGAAATTGCCTTGTTCTTCAACTGGAATGCTTTGGAGGAGTTCTAGGGCCGGACCTCTTAACGAAATTACCAGAGAGGTAGATTTTTCTTGATTATCCCATCCATTAGCTGTAGCCACGGCCTCAAATTGCCGTTTATACTTGGGCCAAGATGAACTGCCATCAAATGTGGGTGGTTTGCTAACGGAACCTTTAGTACTCACGGTGTGCTGGTATTTTCCTCGCTGTAAGTCCTGTTGCATTTTTTTGATTTCTGTTTCTACCTTGTTTTGGATGGCACTGATTTTATCTTGTACTTCACTTACTTCACTTTGTACCGTGTTTTTAATGGAACTGATTTCAAATTTCACCTGGCTCTGGATGGAATCGATGTCATCTACTTTGATTGCAAGAGTCTCCACATTACTTTTTAGGATCTTTATGTCGTCGTTTATTTCTTTTATGTCTGATTCAACTATTTGCATTCTTTCATTAAGTGTTTCATTAACTTGCGATACTATTTGCATTAATTGTTCAAGTTGCAATTGTCTTTTTTCTTCCGTTTTGGCTTGTTGTTCTTCAAATAACTTAAATTCATTTTGTCTGTGTTCATCTAATAATTTCAATTCATTTTGTCGTTTTAATTCAAGTTGCTGTTGTTTTTGTTCAAATTTCGAGAACAATCCTTCAATTAAATTATGTTTTTCACTTTTCATCGTGGAAACTAGATTTTGTTGTTTTTTTTTCCATCGTGGAAACAAGATTTTGTTGTTCGCTTTTCATCGTAGTGACAAGATTTTCTAGTTCTATTTTACGTTTTTCATCAAAAGATTTTACTAACCTTTGTTGAATTTCTTCTTGATGTTGTTTTTCCTTCTTGTCACGTTTTTCTAGAATCTGTGCAATTTTTTCGTCCAGTCCCTCTGTAACCTGCTTGACTATTTTTTGGTAGTTTCGTCCATACTACGGGTTTCCATAAATCAAATTAGAATTTTAACTGCACTTAATCCTTTACTTCTGATCACCAAATTGTTGTAAAGTCCGTGTGTTCAATTTAAAATTATAAAACTAATATTCACTTTCACTTTTCTATAAACTTTTATTTACATCGAATATACAACAGCTGATTCAAATATCACAATAACAATCTTTCATATTCACTCCATCAACTCAACTCGCGACCGTGGCGTGCTTCCTTTATAAAACCAGCGTCGAATTCTCCAGTAAAAATCATCATCACTCCTACAGGTGCCGAGTCTTTTCGAGAACCATTTTTTATCTCAAAGCGTTTGTTGTCGGACTGAAATGAAACAGGGTCGGCTTTGGGTAAATTTCGTAACAATAGTTTATGTTGTGGTTAAAAACTTGTTTTATATCCACAAGTAGTTACATATATACGATGGTTGAAATATGTAGCGGAGTATAATTACAGCTATATAGGTGGGTTTAAAAATATTTTAAGCTGTTCCATTAACTGGATGGTTGAAATATAGGGTGGGGCGGGATTCTAAGGATACAGCGTCGTACAAAAATGTTATATTTGGTGGCAAATAAGTAGTTGCATATAAAAGGTTGTTGAAATATAGTGTGGTGTGGCTTACAGTTAGAATTATACAGGGTGGGTAAAAAATGCTAGAAAAATTTTGTTATATAGTACTTGCATATATAGAGTACCTGAAGTATGGTGCGCAGTAAAGTTATATATACAGTGTCATTCAAACAAGGTTAAAAAAAATGTTGTAAATGAAGGGTGGTTTAGATGAAGTGTGGAGAGAAATTATACTTTAATATATTTTGAAAAAAATATAAGGAAAAATATGAAATAGCGTAGTTCATAATAAGTTGCAAAGATATGATAGTTGAAACATAGGGTGAAGAAGTGTTATGATAATTATTTAAAAAATATTATATTGGTTGACCAATAAGCGTATATAGGGTAGTTGTAATACATATAAGGTGCTTCAAAACATGTTGAACAAAATTGTTATTTTCGGTACCCCTTAAGCAATTGCAGTTTTGGTGAAATATATTTGTAGACAATAAGCAGTTGCATAGCTGAAATATGGGGTAGAGGAGAGTTATAGTCAGGTGTTCAAAAAATTATATTGGGTGACAAATAAACAGCAGCATGCAGGATGGTTGCAAGATAGTTTGAAGTAGAGTTACAGTTATTAGATATGATTAAAAAAAATGTCGAATAAAATTGTTATATTGGGTGGCCCATAAGTACTTGCAATTTGGGTGAAATATATTCGGGTTTGGTGGATTTATGGTTTGGTAGGGTGGTTCAAACAAGTTAGAAATTTTTTTATATAGGATAACTCATATGTTTCATAAGTTATTTTTTTTTGCTTGAACATTCCGTACGCAGGTGAAACCGCGGACAAAGGCTAGTATTAAATAAATATATTCCCCAATATGTTCGTATAGGTATATCTATTTAAGAGTGCCCTCAAATAATTTTCTCAGCAACGATCATTGAGAAATTGTGATCAGAACTCTCAACTAAACTGTTCTGTAAACAAAATTAATCAATGAATTTAACTTTCTCATGAGTATTTTAGCGTTACCATAACTAAACTGTTTGATATTATGTATCAGTCTAAGTCGTTAATTTAAAACTATTTTAAGGTCTTGTCATGTTATTGTGATTCGAGCTTAAAACCCAATATACATTGCTATTCACCACCAGGCAGCAATTATTCAATTAAGTAAAAATATGAAGATTATGGCAAAAAAATATTAACCAAAAAAAAAATAATAATGATGTCTTCAAGTGTTTGCTATTCCTAATCACGAAGCAACGGTTTAGTTGAGCCGTTGTTTAGACTTTTGGGGTACCAATGGAACTTCATTCTAAGGTAGAAATTTTAAATCGAATATATTCCCGAAGTTCTGAAACTTGATGGGTATTATCAAAACCAGAAATACGCCGTTACACTAATAATAAGACGACATGGTAGAGAGATGTAACATGATAATAGAAACGCAGCTATTCAAAGTGATAGAGAGTAATAAACTGGAGCATACCTCTGATCCTGCTCACATACAAATCCGCTGTGAATGACAGCACCGGGTTTTGTTCCGAAAGGAAATGAAACTTCCATGTTATCTGGCTTTTGGGCTGCCAGCTGGTTCCCCTAAAGAAATTAACAATTCAATTTGAGGAAAACTTACTGGATACTTGTGAATTAGCAAGGAAGCGAATGCTCACTACAAGTGTGAAGACGAAGACCCGGTATGCTTTAAAAGCAAATTCGACAGGATTTCAGCAAGGCGATAAGGTCTGGTTGTAGAATCTACAAAGGGTGTAGGGCAAGTAGCCGAAATTGTCGCCCTTATGGGTCTGGTCCCTTATCGAAGTGGTGATACATCTAATCGGAAAGATCAGAATTAAAGTAGAGGCAGGACTCTGTATATACAAACTAGTTGTCCCTGTCATGTTGACAGCAAATAACAGTTCGAAAATAATCTACATATTTCTATGTTAGTGGTTTTGGTTTGAGATTAAGACTCAGATTGTAATTTGACATTATAAGTGTGATGCGTTTTGAATCTGTAAATTGTTGTCATCGTTGAAGAAAGTTGTTCATTATATAGAAGAACATCGAATATTTAATTGTTAGGATATAATGAACAGTAATTAACAACTGTAGGATTGTATATATGCAAGGACTTAATATTGGTGAATTTTTGAAGAAATCTATTTTAAAACTACTGTAATTATTTTGGTCAAGACTAACTAAACACTTCGGTCTCGACTTCTCAGTGTTGCTTGGAATAAAAATTAATAATAGTATTGGAAACAAAATTTTTAAAAAGGAGTCCGTAGAAGTGTTTTTGCAGATATGTTATTTATAGAAAAAATAAGCCGTGCAATTGTATCAGAAATTGTACACTGAGAAATGTGGTATGCACGCTGTTTGAATGTCAATACCTACAGACTCACTTCCCACTATATATATATATATATATATATATATATATATATATATATATATATATATATATATATAATTTGTTTTGTAGATACACATGAGGACTTTACTTATTAAGAGGTATTTGAATCTACTTTGTAATGGCTGACGAAAAAACTTTTCAAACTTATAGCAAACTTATTGCTCGGAGTGCAAGCCTATCCAGAGTAAACACTTTTTAAAGAAACAATTCGATATTTTTTATGGCAACGTGCATATTTTACCGAATCCCAACAATTTTAAATCTGGATGGAACGAGCATGACTGCACACTGCACTATAAAAAACCAAAAGACTAGGAGCACGACATGAAATAAGGCAAGCAAGAGCAGCCCTTTCTTTCAGCTTTAATTCTCAATTTTTGTTTCCCCCAAATAATGTACTTGTAGACTAAACGCCTAATTTTCCCCCTAAACTCTGACTTCATTGTTTCTTTCTCATTTACTGCAACTCTTTCCAAGGCTAGTTTCTCAATTCATCTTCTAAAATGTAACCATATAAAATACCTTATTCAATTTCGTTTCAATCCGTTGATTACAATGTATGCTTATAACTTATTCCTATTGAGTATTACCATATAACTGATAAAATATTTCTTTTCTTTAATTCTTCTTCTGTTGTTATATATTATTATTTTAACTTTTAATATTTGACTCTTCCAGAAAAATACTCAAATCAATTCAACTTCCTCAAATTTTCAAAAAAATGTGATCTCTTCTTTTATTGTTTATTATGACTAACCTTCTAAAGCAATCTCCTGGCTACCTTTTTCCTTTCTAAAGTTCAATCCTTCAATCCCTTTAACACACTGCCAAAATTACATCACTTGTTAATTCATTGTTGACATCCATTCACATTATAATTTAATTTAGTAACTCTTCTCTCTCTAATTTCCAAATATTTCAAATAAATCGTCCTTCACTATAAACAACATACCTTTAATTTCTTGGCTTCTCTATGTCAGTAAAAATGTATCCAATTTAATGTAGAGTAATAATGAATTTGAAATTTTGGTCTAGAAATAACTCAAAATCTATACCATCATTCCATTCTCGCTAGATAACTTAATAATTCGATATTTGTGGATTTATAATAAATTTACTTCTCAAGCTATTTAAAATGATTGTAGAAACCCCTTTTGAAACTATCCACCCACCTGAATTCAAATAACATAAATAACCAGTTAAACATTTTGGAAATATATTCTTACCATGTAACTATTGTCATAAGTTTTCTGTTGATTCAAAAACACGTTTAACACCGAAAACCATCTTCTTTATTTCCACAGGAAAAATTCACAATCCATAACACACTTTTCTTAGAGTAGGT
This sequence comes from Octodonta nipae, assembly GCA_034190945.1. Classification (NCBI taxonomy): domain Eukaryota; kingdom Metazoa; phylum Arthropoda; class Insecta; order Coleoptera; family Chrysomelidae; genus Octodonta; species Octodonta nipae. The sequence goes on along the minus strand of CM067220.1, from coordinate 89,138,863 downwards.
AATGAATCACTCGAACATCAATTTATCTCTTACTGTCCTGCTCCTGCTGTGTGGCTGCATTGATACCCTATTCCGGTTACTTCCGATTGTTCTTGTAGTATTCTTGTATTTCTACCGTATATAAAGGCTAGGTCTCGATTTTTGGTACTTTTTTATATCCACAATCGTAAACACTAGACATATGTTTTCGCAAAATGTTGTTTGTTCGGTGTTTTGTGTTCTCTTTACTATATAACTAATTTCACAAATCAAAACTGACAATCTCTCTTAATTACTTCATAGAACTTTGGTGACCGAGCTTCACTCGCAAATTAACGTCAAAATAATCGGTTATTTGCTGTGTAAACTAATATAATTTCGCCACCCTGTACGAGTAACTGCTTATAAACCACCCATTATAAGATTTTTTCTAATATTTGTTGGCTCAGTAATATTTTTTAATCACCTTTTATAACAATAACTCCACTCCACCCTGTATTGCATCCTATATATGCAACTGCATATGGGCAACCTAATATAACGTTTTTAACATTATTTTAATCACACAGTATAACTATAACTCTTCTCCGTCATATATTACAACCAGTCTGGTTATGGACATTGCATGTGCCACCCTGTATAGGTATCATTTCACTCCACCCTGTATTTTAACTAGTCTGTAACTGAGACTATTAATGGGCAACCCTACAGGTACAAGATTTTTTTAACAGTTTTTCAACCACCCTGTATAATAATAATTATACACTGCCATATATTTCAACTATCATATATATTCAACTACTTGTAGGTTATTCTACAAAATTACTTTTTCTAACCAGTTTGTATAAATATAATTCCACTCGACTCTATATTTTAACATCCCTGTATATTTAACTACCAATAAAACATTTAGTTTCTTATACATTTTGAGCCAACCTGTTTAGTTAAAATTCTACAGCCCTTTTTAATTCAAACAATTTATGTAAGCTACTTCTTATGGACTACCTATATCATTTTTTAAATATCCTCTATAACTACAAAAATATGTATTGGCATGATATGATAACGACTCAAAGACTCAGTTTCAATGTGTACCTCAACTTAATATGTGAAGGTTTGCTAATTAAAATATCGCCTAACCTTGCAGATTTTCCCTTAACAAACTTTAAGCGTCCAGCTGTAAATAGGTATACAATGTACGAAAAATATGAAATAGTCAGAAAATAGTCACATGTTCCTATACATCAAATTTTATTTAATTTTTTTACAGTAGCAGTTTCACTCTTAACCAAATGACCTGTCTTGAAGCCTTGAAATTTCAAAACTGCTGTCATAATTGTCACAATTTGTCAGTGAATTTTGTAACATTTAAAATTCTCATACAAATTTTTCCCAAGATTCAGACCCTCATCAATCGATTTCTAGACATCAAATCGCTTCTTCTTTAATGAAAATATCCTACCATTATCTTATATATATATATATATATATATATATATATATATATATATATACTAGCTGTCGCCCAGTGGTCGAAATTCGACCAATTGTGTCAATATCTCTGGCAGGTTAAGTAACCTGAAAACCGTATCGGGACATTCTATCCTAGGACTTTAGGGAGAACAGCAATTACACGGAACGGATCCAGATTCGGAACCTCTGTGTGATAGTTTCCTCGAAAATCCTAGATGTCGGTCTTACATCTCGCTTCTACAAATAAGTAAAGAAATTCAAGTTTTTTCAGATATAATTAATAGGACTTTATTTGTGTTCAAATTCGTAATTCTTAATTTAATATGACAACAAAGCAACCGCTAATGGGCTACCATACATATTTATTTTTTCTAACCTGTCTGTATAGCTATAATTGCACTCAATTCTCAAACATTTATTAAAATCCTCATTATAATAATTCCATCTCATTATATATTTCCACCACCCTGTATATGCAACTGCTCATGGACCACGCATAATATTTTTTAACATTTTTGAACCACCCGGTAAACCATTCTGTATATGCCACTGCCTATGAGCCACGGTATTTACCCTTTTTGTTTATGAAATTTTTAACTATCTTCTTTAACTATAATTCTGCGCAGACCTATATTTCAATCATCATATATATGGAACTCTTCGTAGGCTACTCTATAAATCATTTCCGTTTCTAACATTTTTTATCATCATCCTGTATATCTATAATTCCTCTCACCCTATATTTCATCTTCCCTATATATACAACTGCTTATGGATTACGAAGTGTTGCATTTCCATTTCCGCCACCCTGTATATGCATCTCTGTATAATATTCTTTGCACCACCCTGTATAACCGTAATTCTACTGCACCTTCTATTCCAAGAACCCTGTAAATTCAACCGCTAATGGGCTTCCCTATATACTTATTTTATTAGTTATAATTGCACTCTACTCTGTATTTTAAACACCTTATATATGCAACTCTGCTTATGTGCCATCCACGAAAAAAAAATATTTTGAACATATCTGGAATCGCCCTGTATAATTATAATATACAACGATTACTTTACCTCTAAACAATAACAACTCTTGAATGCCACTTCCAGTAGTACATGCTCTAAGTATAAACAGCATTAGTCGCTCTATATATAATTACTCAATGTTTTGAGTCTGACGGTGGCGGCACATTCAGTTGTTTGGCGTTGACATTATGACGTAAATAATGAATTTTTATTATATTTTATTTAATGAATGAACCATTATTATAAATTAATATTAGCATTCTGCAATGAAGGTCGTCAGTAGCTACTAAACAAAACAAAAATGAAGAAAATCGGTTGAGAGACAGAGGAGAAATTGGTACCTAATCGTTTTGTCTTAGCCTATTTATATATAGATATATATTTCTTCTGTGCGTGTGTACCTATGTCAGTGAACTAAATGGCTAGACCGACTATAAAGAATTTTTTTGTGTATGTTTGGATACGTTCCTAGATGGTTTAGATTGGACCCGGTAGGTGGCACTAATATCGAGTTCTAATTGTGTCTCTTATTTTTGACGTTTTATTTTTTTTTTTTTTCGCACATTAGTATACAGTTTATCGAATTATAATATCAATAAAACACTTTGCTGAATCCGCTTTAAGCCACGTTCGGACAGAACAACGGCTGTCGGGTCCGCTAGTATTAAACAGTTTCCTTGTTGATCCCGGCACCACTGTATAGGTACATCTGTAAAACTCAAATCTTTACAACATATCCCTTACAATTTTACCTAATTTTCATGGAAGGGATACCAGATCGGAAGCAGTTATGTGTTGTGCAATAACTAGGTTAGGAAACACAAAAAAATTGAGTTAATTAACCCTACCAAAAAGGAAAAGATACACCTTTTTCCAAGAACCATAACCAATGAGATAGTTAAAAAACTATTACAAATTATCTTCTGAGATTTAATCCTGAATAAGAAGTACTGATATTTTTCAGCGCAAATCCTTATATAAATTAAATTCTTTGTCGATAATTCACTTAACGAACTTAACTTTAAGACGATATCAGGCATCCCTTCTTAAATTAGCAAATATTTGAAGAATGTCTCTACTCCGACAGATGAGAGAAGTTGCTCCCTTATAGAGTAATGGCATTTCGTCAAGAAACTTTTAATGTATGCAGGTCATGACCCCAGAGTTTTCAGTCAAACATGTTATTTGATTGTGAAACCCGTTTCTTTGTGACAATCAATCAGAATGATCATAAAACAAATTATTTCATTTTGTATTACTGAGAATTTTGTCACAAATTACATAGGTAGTTAGGAAGAGTAATACTTTGTTTTTAAAAGAATATAAATCTACAAAATTAGTAAACAGGGCTTTCATTTTAAAACAAGCCACCCAAAATAACTTTTAAAATATCTTTAAAATAAAAAGACAAAAAAAAAACATGTTAATTTATATTTACTGGGGGACACATTTTACACGTATCGGTCACCCTGCAGTTTCAACCTCTAAGCGGGGGTGAATATTACTTCTAAAAATTTAAATACAAACGGGTATCATATGATACCTCTTTTTAAAGGGCTCTTTTTACCAATCTTTTGACACATCATTTTTTTAAATCAGATTATTTTTTACAGAGTAATACCATTTTAAACTTTCAAATTAAAATAATTATTATTTAAATTGTATTTACATTGTTAATATTATATGAGCGTTAGAATGACCTTGTACTTAAATTAGATTTTCGAAATGTCCGCCATTGTTAATAAGACAATGGTAAAGTCGCAGCTCGAATTCCTCCTAGACGTTTTGAAGAATCTCTGGAGGAATCCGCTCACACTCCTCTACTATTCTACGTCTAATTTAACGAATATTGTGAGGTTGAGTTTTATACACCACAGTTTTTAAAAAATTCAAGGGGCGTTAGGTCGGGTGATCCTACTGGCCATTCTATAGCGCCCCTTCTTCCAATCCATTTATCTGGAAATCTCTGATTTAGCTAATTTTGTACAGGTAAGGCATAATGTGGAAGTGCTCCGCCCTGTTGAAAAAAATATGTTTTCTCCGTCTAGCAACAAACCATCTTGATCCATGTGATTTTCCAAAAATTCTGTTATAAGGTGATTTATCAAATTTTCTAATAAGTCTAAATGCAATGCCCCAGTTAAATTTTCTTCCAAGAAAGAAAGTAAGAAATTAATTCGCAGAATTCTAATCTTCTGTCATAATCATTCTCAGCAAGCTCTTGTAAAAGCTGTATTCTGTAGGAAGAGAATTTATTAAACCTAACGTTTTATGCAGAGAGCCAACGGAAATATTTGTTAACCTTTAGACTTTTGGTATAGATGTTTGAGGATCTATGACAAAACGACCTACAATCTCAACCTGTGCAGCTTCAGTTAAAACTCTACGATTCTTGACAATTTTATTGCACTCTTGCATTTTATTGAAATTTTCTTAACTAAATTCAATACTGATGCCCAATATGTTTATCGCAATGTCTCTGATGAAAAACATGGTCAGTTCTGCGTCCACATCGTTGTTCTTCCCCATAAGTAAATATTATTGCAATTTGTTTCTTAAAGAATAAACCATTGTCGAAATCTGACGGTCAGCATACAACGAAACCACTAAATTGTTTACATTTCCAGTCACAAATGTCTTTCGCAAAAACATTTTTTCTCACTTGTTTATCTCGCTATTTATACTCATACTTTTTTCAATTACAATTCAAAACTGTTAATTTTTGACTGTTTCTAGGTCTCTGTAAAAAATAATCGGATTCTAAAAAATGACGTGTCAAAATATTGGCAAAAATGCCCCTCTGTATTTAAACTTTTAGATCACTTCTAAAAATATTCACCCCGTTTAGGGGTTGAAACTGCCGGATGACCGATACGTGTAAAATGTGTACCCCCGTAGATATAAATTGACGTGTTTTTTGTCTGTTTCTGTTGTACTAATTATCGTAAAACCATAAAACCATAAGAGCAAAAATCTTTTCTTGAAAACCGCCTGTTTCTTGCATTCTGGGCTGTTAAATATTTACATCTTTAGAGCAATAAAATATCAGATGGAAATAAGTGTTACTCTCACAGTCTATAACAAAGTAAGTTTTCAATGAATTTTTTGTCCTTTGAGTTAACCAATATCTTCTTTACATTTAATATTTCATTGCTTTAATATAATAAACGTTTAACAGGACGAAATTCAGGAAACACACATTATTCAAGAAAGGTTTTTTGATGTTATGGTTTTACGTTTTGTCATAAATAATTTGATCGTCCATAATCTAAAAGATTTTGTTATCATTGCCTGTCCAATGTTGTACGCATTTTTGTTTTGAATATTGTACATCGAAATTCAAAATTTTATCTTTGGACTGTTATCCTTGACGGAGTTTTTTGATGAACAAGTCTTGCTTAATTGTAAACATTTTGGTTTTTGTTTCAAATGATTTTTATATATAAAATACGACAAATTCTGTAAAACATTTGAAACAAAAACCAAAATATATATATATATATATATATATATATATATATATATATATATATATATATATACATATACATATATATACTATATATGTTACTTCGGATGTTTTCACGAGTATGCAATGTCATTGAAGGTTCTGGGGATTGTCGTGTGTATGGTTTAGTTGTCTTAAAAAGACAGTTTGACGTTTCGATGAGATCTCACTCATCTCAGTAAGGTCGTTTTTTGATTTTAGTACTAGGTGTTGTTGACGTAGAGTAGCAGTTATCTGTTTTAAATCATGTGTTTTTTTTTATTATCATTGATCTGTCGTATAGATATAGAAATGGGTGGGTTAGCAACTTCCTGTATTTGAGAAAGGGGGTGATAGGATTTGAAATTTAGTTATCTCTTTATGTCTATGGGCTTTCTGTATACGATGTGTTCCAGGTACCCATTTTGGGGGTTTTCTTATAAATACCGCATTAAAAAGTAACTGGTTGTTCTCTTCTGGTTCTCATGTAACTTAAATCCTTAAGTGCAGTGAGTTTAAGCGATTAAGGAAATTGAACAGCTCCTCTTTACTGTAAATTTGCCTTCAGCTTTGATATCTCTAGTGATTTTTCCTCGAAATATATCATAAAGGGACTAGTATTATTGTTAAGTTGCTTGTTCCCCTTAACACAGATCTATAAAACAAAGAATTAAAATTCTTATATTAATTGGTTGTTGGGATCAAATGCGAACTCAGCAAGAGCTATGCGCTGTGTGTAGTAGCAAATATCTAGAACATCTTATAACTCAATCCGCGGAATGTTAAATTAAACATGTTTAGAGAGTTTGATACAGTAAAGAACATTCATATGTTTTAAGTTTCCTCTCCAACAAAATCCAGGGATATTAAATTAAGTGTTTTATTATTCACATATGAAACATGAAAAATAGCATCCTTGTAAAATGCATATTATGCAAGAACTATTTGAATTTAGCGAAATATTGATGACTAAGTGTAATAGTAATCAACTTATGCAAAAAAAAATTAGGGAACTGCTAAGATAATGAAAATGTAAAAATACCTTAAGTTTACAAAGTTTACCTGTCTGAGGATGTTTAATTTTTAGTGCAGATAATGTATGTATATGTAGTGACAATAGTTTTAAATAATGAATTCACTTATATTAAAAATATAAAAACACTGACATAAAACATTCCTAAATTAAATATAATTATTAGTGATGTGTGAAATCGATTATCAATAATCGATTAATCGATTATTGAAATTAGTGAGCGCAATCGATTCCAATTTGAATAATCGATAATAATTGATTATCAAAATAGTCTATCATACCACCAATTTCTTCTTTTTTTGATTGTGGTTTAGCTTGACAACCCAGTTATTGCAAAAATCTGAATGCCTTGATATTATCTATGAACAGTATAAATATCTTCATTAAGTTCATTGTTAGAACCCAGTAGCCAGTTCAAAGAAGGAACCGACTACTCCCAAAATACTTAGGTATACTCTATAATATTTATTAATTCATATTTCACCATTTTATAGAGACATAAAATTCAACAGTAATTCGCTTATACTATCGCGCCAGTAACAGTTTATAGAGAATAACAGCAAACTCGTAGAAGTAAACTATTTAAATAATAAAATCCAGCACAAATACGACTTTCTTTTGTTTTCTGCTTATAATGAAAAGTAATGTAGGAATTGTAATGCCGTCCACAAAAAAGTTGTAGAGAATTAAAATATTTCTTAATGAACGTTTATATATTTTGATTGGATCATTTTTCATAGAGAAAATTAGAAAAACTGGTCAAAAGTTGATTTTTTTTTCAAAAATTGATAACTTTCTGGTAAATATCACTGGAATGTTAATTACTGCCAATACGATAGTTTATGATATTAAGTTTATATGGGATAACCATGGAAATTGAATAAATAGTTTTTAATTATTTTGTAATTGTGTTCTTATATCTTTGTTCTGTCAAGACATCTAAAGTGAAATAAGGATAGGTCGTTTAACCGAAAATTGAAAATGAAATGCATTTTAGGAGCTTTCAAAATATATTTAGCATATCCCTATCGAACTATTATGGGTAATGCAATGCGCTCTGCTAAATATTTCTACAATTTTTTTAAATTGCAATGCTGCAACTTCTACTTAACGGACAATATCGATCTTCAGCTATATTAATTTCATCGTTATAAGCATCATTAGGAGGCAAATTATAGTTCCAGCTGTTATTACAACTAGGTTATGATTTTTTTAAATATTCATTTTATATCACTTTACCAGGTTTTCCTTATGAAAATTTATAAACATTAATTTTGAAGATTTTCTGTTTCTCTGCAACATTTCTATTGGCAACATTATAAACAAATCAGTAATTTTCACACGATAAGCAAAAAAAAAGAAAATATCCCATATATTTTGGACTATTTAAGACTCCACTAATTTTCTTCAGTAGTCAGTAATGGCTTATGAACTATTATTTAAGTGATGGCGTATGCGATTTGCTGTTGAATTTTATGTCTTAAAATTTTCTATTGTAATTGGACACTGCTTGAAAATGTGTAAGAAGTAATAATTATAATTTTTGACTTGTACTCAGTACTCATGTTTAGTTTTTATATTCATTAACTTTTTTAAACTTTACATTAATACAAACTACTTATTGTAATAAATCACAATTTTATGACTTATTTATTATTATTAACACTGTTTAAAACTTCAATAGTTTTATTTAGTGAGAACTGCGATTTACGAAGTTTTAGATAGTTTCCTAAAAATATATTGTCATTTTGCACCAAAATGAGAAAGAACTACCTTCATAAATCATAGTAGATTTTAATCAATTCATAATCGATTAATATCGATTACTTTTATATTCATAATCGATTAATCGATTACTGAAATAATCGAATCAGCACATCAATTAATAATTATAGTAGTAAATCTTGTTAAGATAAATCCAAACTTATCAAGTAGTTCTTACCTGTACACTCAAAAGGCATTTTGTAGTCCAAAGTGAAAGGCCATAGTGGTGGGTTGGAAAATGGAGCAATTAATGAACTGTCGTACACAAACCCAAATTCTTTCATCATCAAAAACTGTCTATTCCAGCCAGTTTTCAAAAACGGTGCCCGTAGTCCTCTGATGTCCCGCATTCTAATCTTAGAAAACTTGTTAAGTATGTTAGCTTGACCGATCATCTCGTCGAACCAGTCTTCTATTGTGGCATTATACGACCACCAGTCTTCAGGACCTCTGTGGCTGAAAAATGTTCTCTTTATAATGAATGCTGTGTGATTATAAGGATAATTGCATTTAAATAAAGTCAAATTTGTATTGGTTCAGTTTATTTCGTAGTCAAAGTTGCAGTACAAATCTATAAAAGTACCGTATGGAGCAGTTAAAATAAGAGAATATAAAATAGAAGGTGTTCTTGTCAATTTTCGCTAAAGACCTTAACAATCATTGGCAAATTTCAACTGCAGCATACCTGAAGTCTAATTAAAGAAACTTCAGGAATTATGAGTTAATTCCGATCTAAAAATTAAATCTGAGTATGAATTCAGGACTAGAAGAACAAAGCCTTCATAGATAATCAGTTAATGTTACGATACAACTAATAAACAATTATCTAAATTGCAACACAAATGTCTAAGAAGAGCAGCACACTTACTTGCAATGTGAATAGTGTCGGGAACTCTAAAGTATATACCGCTGCCCTGGCTTTACGTCGCTGCTAATATTGCACCTATTGCGCTAGTTAACAGTTGTTTATTAGAAGGAATAAACAACACGTTGATATCAATTTACACTCCTATCCATAACACTCTGGACTACCTCCCACACATGAGACTAAAACTGGGGAAACCTAAATAAGAAAATAGGGACCTTCACTCTGCCCGATCATTTAACACAGATGAAAAGTGGAAAGTTAAATAGGCATCTTCTAATGTAAGTCACTAATCAGTGCAGTTTGACCCAACTATCCCTCTTGCTGGCATGGAATTACCTAGGAAAATATGGGCCCGGCTGCACAGGATCAAAACTGATCACGCATGAGTAATTGTTCCTTACATCTCTGACCATCTTTACTCTGCATGTGCGGCATCTCAGCAGACAGTTGTACACAGCTTACGAAACTGCCCAAACAGAAAATTACAGTGAACCTGGGATCATCTCGTAGCAGCGATACCTGCAGCTGTTAGGTGGATGAGCTTATTGAAAACCGATTTATGATTTGATGATATAGATGTATGTTCACATTCTCACAGGTAAATAAGTTTTTTTAATTCTGTTCTTTACATTGACGACATACAATTCACCCCTTTCCCACTAATATCACGCTCCAGTGCAATAAAAAAAACGAATATTGCTGCACAAAAAAGAATTAATAGGTCTAAACCTTAAGAGATTATGTCTATTGACATAAGCCATAAAAGAAATAAAAATGGAAAATCTCCAGGACAGGAAGAAATAAATGCTGAACTCCTAAAGAATGGAACCAGTAAGCTCTATGAGAACCTTGCGTGTATTTTCACAGGATGTATTAACAGAGACGTTATCCCAGATGAATGGAAAAAGGCCTACATAATGATAATAATATATAATAAATACTTTATTTATACGTGGCCATTTAATAATAGATGTACATGTATAGGTTTCCAATGTAAGTGAATTAAGGACATACTAATGGATACTAAGAATAACATATGACGCACACTTAAGTATATAACATAATATACACTATCCTAGAAAGGTTCACAAACTCATATTAAACATAACATAAAAGTAAAACTAAACATCAGAATATTGAACACCAGTGGATTATCACAGACTAGTACTAAATATTAAGATTTGTATGGCTAAGGAACTCTCCTAACTCATAATAGCATTTTGCAGCATCAGTTTTTTAACTTTTGCTTTGAAGACCCTATATGGTTCTGTTGTAAAATACTCAGGGAGCTTATTAAATAGTTTTGCATCCACAAATGACGGTAAGCGTTCATATTTACTAGATCTGTTTATGAAATAGAACACTTAATTTAAAGGAAGAGAGTCACTCGATTATCGGGAATTTAGTTTCTCACACACGATATTGTCACATTTTTTTTAGGTGATTTACAATATCGTCAGAATCAGTATCAAGGTGTAATTTGGAGATGTGCATGTAGGCTTTCCCCTTAGCTGATTTTAACGTCGCTACTGAACTATTTGCTCCTATAGTTGTATCACGCACATCTGATAACTGTTTTGGAGTTATCTGTATTTTTGCATCGTTTTGAGGATATGTATTTGTGGTGGCTTCTGTCAACTCGTCAATCTTTAATTTTTGTGTAGGTTTAACATTATTTTCTGTTTGATCGATGGCATGCTTATTACTGTTTGGTATTGAATAATCCTGCAGAATGACATTAACTTTAAATTGCATTAAATGGATACACTCTAATTGCTCATTTTCATTCATGTATTACCTTGCCTCTAATCGATTCTCTCTTATCTTTTCCGTATGAGTTGCTGTCTTCACTAACTTCAATAATAAATCCTGGTTGAATTTAAGGTAGTCGTTTAGTAGAGTCGTTTTTATACATTTTCCACGCTTTACGTAGTTCGTTTATGTAACATATCCCTTTTTCATTTGTCATTCTATTTGGTAGAACATCACTCAGTATAATATCCACTAATTAATCCTTTTTAAGGTCTTTTAATCCTGTCTCATAGTATCAATTTACAAGAAAGGAAATGAACTTCAATGAAGAACTATAAAGGACTATAAGTGACAATCACAATTAGTAGGGTACATGAAAGAATTAACAGAGATAAATTAGAAGAGTAAAATCATAGTTTTTAATATAAAACAAGTATTGAAAAAAGATGAACAAAAAATACATCAACACATCTAATATCTATAGACTTGCAGAAGACATACGATTCCGTACCATTTGTCAAATTTTAGGGAGTAATATAACAACATACAGTTAACCACACTCTCATGAAAGTAATCCAGAATTTATATTGTAACATGAAATTGGTAACAAACAACGGAGATACATCTTCTGAAAAATTTGTTGTTAATTTGGGGTTAAGGCAGGGTTGCTGCTTATTTCGACACTGCAAAAGCTGCAAATTTCCCCTAAAAAAAACATAAATCTAAAACACAAATAAAGTTCATGTATCAGTTGTCTTAGTTTCAAACGTTTAAGCAAGTAATTTCCTACTGCAGAGTTTTCGTAAATAAAAACTCTTGGCTTCACTTTGAAGCTATCCGTTTTACCACAACGAAGTGTATATTGTTCGATTCGGGCCAAATTCCTTGAGACCAGGATCAGCACTCTACTTCTAAAACATCCCCTAATTCTATAAAGATTCTGGGTACTACGGATGTCAACAGAGTCTTAGTACTAGTCGCCAAACTAATTACATTTCGATACATACAAGTTTCCTAAATATACAAGTTTCCTATACGTGGTTTCTGAAAAGGCCTACTGTTGCTAAAACTACAGTAAAAGACTTCAATGTTGCTGATTAGGTAAAACGACATGTGCCAGCACATCACTTAAGTTAAGTTGGGCAATTTTTGTTGAACTTAATCAGGAAACGTTTGTTAGAAGTTTCTTCTCGAAAGTCAAATATTATTAAACTAGCTATCTTTGTGTTCATGTATGTCCAGGAGATTCGATGGCTAGAAGTTGTATGGTAATGGGTAGTATTTTAGGGAAAATCATATATTTGATCATTTTAAAAGAGTCATAACTCAGCTAGTTTGTACCTCGGCTTAGGTGTCGAAACTAATATACGCTCTCCACCTACTTCATGATTCGGTCTGATGAGGCCCAATTTTTTTAATTTAGAATAAAGATATGCTTTTGTAAAACAGGTTTCAATAATCTCTTCAATGTTTCTGTACTGTAGTAGAACATTAAGCTGAAACCTTTTAATTTGTTATTTTATTTTGTATGGTGAAGCGAAAATAAAACGTATACTGCTTGAAACTGAACACATGAATATGTAATCTGTGGTGGATATTCAGGGAAGTACGGAACATCCTCCAAAGTTGCTTGACATTTCCGAAATTTAATATGGAATTATTTTTATTTTAAAATTAAAGTTTCCTTTGGCATTTGCTTTTATTGGTAACACATTCATGTAATTATATTCAAACCATATTTTTAAGAATAACCCCTATGCCTACATAATCTGATAGATCTTTGGTACAGATACATATTACTTTACGTTAAATATTTAACAAGAATATTCTTACAATATAGACCGCCCAAAGAAAATAATAATAGAGACTTGACGAAACAATTCCGAGAAACCTTCTCAGTGTACCGTGGAAGTTTTCGTATACACTACCCAGTTGTTCCGAATGTGGATATATCACTGATTTATAAATAGATTAACCTGTAGAGGATTCAAGTTTCTGTTAGACTCCATTAACTTGCTCATACGGATGGATAGCTTCTAAGATAAGCTTGTGAAAAATCCTCTTGTCAAGCGTCATTCAGAGATGGTGTAAGGTGTGCCTGCTTACTCTTACGATAAGACAATTATGTTTCTCACTAAGTTCAGTTAAAAATATTCTCAAAAAAGACCATAATTTAGTTATATATTTTCATTTATCTCAGCTTCTATTCTACGTCTTAGTCTTCTCTTCTTCAGTTTAATCGTTCAATCTATCTATTGTAAAATTTCTGTTCATCAATCCGTAACAATTTACTTTAAAATTGTCTTATTGTTCTTCTTCTTTTTACTCATTTGATTCCAATTTATTTAAAGTTTTTAAAACTTAATTTTATGAGTTCCTCTACTTCTTCTTTAGTCTTTGAATTGAAGTTGTAATAGTAGAATGTATTTTATTTATAGGTAAATTTTATAGCTATATATGTGACTAAAAAGTAGTCATATATATTTTATATTACAATGAAACTTTTATAAATAAAATATTTATTACACCCCCCTATGAGAAGATTAATTAAAATCTCCTTAATGTTATACAAACGAAAAATAAGAAAAAAAAACATTGTTTTGTAAACTAATTTATTTCATTTTCCAAGGAAAAACATAAAGCAAAGTACATCTACTTGCTTTTGAATATAACTTTTATATATAAAAAATAATGTTATTGAAATTTGCTATAGTAAAGACTTGTAAACTCCGATATTTTGTGATTTGCAAATTTTTTATATCTAATCCATACATACACTGGACTTCAAAGTGCTTCAAGAGACAAAAGAGAATTATTTTATGGTATTCATAATTAGTAAATGTTATTGTGACACAGTTAAGATGAAATTGCATATATAGCCAAAATTTACTTGCATAAATTTGCAGTAGTAGCAAAGTATTTTCAAGCATACTACAAATCTACTGTTTATTATACCATAGCAATGACACAAACACAAATTTATTAATTAGTAAATAACAAGAGAAAACAGAATATTAAAAAACATTCTTAGTAAATTAATTTATTTCATTAGGTAAAAACCTAAAGGAAAGTAAATAAAAAAATTAAAATATAACATTTAAATATAAAAAAAAGTGATTGAAAACTGTTACAATGACGACTTGTAAACCTTGATATTCTTAGATCTGCATTTTTTCATATATACATACACTGGAACTCACAAGAATGAATTCAAGCACAAAAGAGATTTTTTATGAATTTCATAGTAAACATTATTATGAAACAATCAATGCGAAATTGGGTACAAAACATACAGTAGACCGAAATTTAGTTGCATAAATACAGAGTAGGAGCAAAGTATTTTTAAATATCTAACATTTTTTTTATTTAATATATATGATTGAACTCGTACTGACTACATATAAAAGGACGCCAATACAAATTTATTAAATAGCACATAATACGAGGAAATAGAATATCAGAGGCAATGCCAATTTAACATTTAACGCAGGTACCTTCAATGAATTAATGTAAACATATTTAGTGAAATAGTATTTTAATTCATTTTTAAGCAAAAATTAACTTTCTGATAGAACATTATAAATTAAAATACTTACGTAATAGAATGAATAGCAATCTCATATCCTTGGTTCCATAATTTCTGTGTGTACTGATAGTTATTAAATTGATGACTGACGAAGAATGTCGCCTTAATTGGACAACCATTTGGGTTTTTAAAATTTAACAAATCGTTGTAAAGTTGGATGTTCTCCTCATTTACAGCATCTTCAAAGGTTAGCAATATCATTTGGGGTATTATTGTAGGTGATAGTTGTCCAGGAATGTCACTACCTATAAAAATAAAAATTGTAGATTGGGATACATGAAAATGTTCCACGAATGTTTTATCTAAAGGAAAAGTTGCTTTCCTTATTTTTATGCATTCCTTATTTTTTACATTATTTCCTTATATTCATATATTGTTTACACGCTTTATGTCGGTTTCCTAGTATTTACTTGATTAATTAAGAGATAAAAGAGCAAACGAGTTACTATTAAGTGAAACATTTAGATTTAGATATGAGTAGTTTATATTCAGATTTAAGTATTTCTAGTAATTCGCTTGAAGGTTCAAATATACCAAATATAATGAAGCCCAACAGACAAGTAGCTAATGTTAGAGTTTTTTAAGCTTAGTTATAGCATATAATTCCGCAATTCTATGGAAATCCTATAGAACTTTCATTTATTCATATTGCTAATGCTATCATTAAGCCGTATTGTGATCCATGCCAGGAAAATATCCAAAGTGCACAAACTATAACAACTATATTTGGTATTTATTCTACAGTAATAGGTAAGGCTAGAAGTTATGACATATTTATAGCTAAAGATTGGAACACTATAAAAATGCTTTAGTAGCTCAGTTCAGAGATCAGCGGGATGAGAATAGTATACTTTTTGATTTAGATAAATTAAGACAATTTCAAAACGAACCTTCTTTACAGTTTTATGCAAGAGTTTTGTCCAAGTTTAATGAATGACATAACTACGTTAACGTTCACGATAATGTTTTTCAAAACCCGGCATTTCGCACTGTTACCACGTACCATACAGTAAAATAACGTAAATTATTGAATTTCAGTTCACCTTAATAGTTCAATGAAACGACTTTTTTGCATCTGAAATTGTACAGTGTATATAGTGTATAAATATGGGAAAGGGCTCGTTATGAAGAATACATATATTTGGTCACATTAGTAAAATAATTTGGTTAAAAGAAATTAACATTATACAAAAAACGACCCAATCCTAGGGGGATCTTTTTTCCCAAACGCTGAGACTTAAAATTATGGGAAAAAATTTAAATATAGGGTTTCTCTTTAGCTTTACAGGAAAAATAAAGGAAAAACCCTAGTATTATTTTTTGGAGACAAATTATAAAATTAAATGAAAAATAAAAAAAACTTTCAAACACATCATTTAATATATTCCTTGTTTTCAAAATAATGAGGAATACAAATATATCTCTTTCATATAAAAAAAAACTAAAAGATATTTACAAAAATATTCAAAAACAATCCCATCACCGTTCTCTATTATCTCCGAAACAATAAGACATAACATTTTGGAAAAAGTAATAGTTTATAGCCTCACTGAAATCTTAGTGGTAAAATAAAGCCCAAAAGTCTTAATTTTAGGAGCCAAATTAAGCAATAATATAAATATTGTTATTAAATTCAGTGCATTATGTAGCAATTCAAATGAAAAGCTTTGTTGTGAAAAATAAATAAGTATATTTTGTATTATTTTATAACATACAGTTTTAAAGATATTAAGTAAAATATTTAAAAATGCATTCATTTCCTAGTTAACTTAAACAAGACAATTATAAAAAAATATATTATGATTTACATACATTCTCAAATCTCAACAGTGGTAAGGAACCCCTACTATATGGATCCAATCGCACTTGACCAAATACGTTGAAGTATCTTTCAAGGTCAAGAGCGCCAGTCGTAAAGCCTAGATGAACGGAAAAACTTCTGGCCCTTATAATAGTTATCCAGAAGGAATAGGTCTTCCTCACCACCGTCCAAAACAGAAAAATGTCTATGTTATCCCCTATTTCATAGACTTTCAAAATTCTTATAGCAGTATCTGAAAGATACCCGACTAAATCAATAAGAAATCAAGATAATATCCAACCTCTACTGGCATGTAACTGCAGAAGTAAGAGTTGGGCAAGAAACGTCAGATGCTGTATTAATTATGAAATGAGTCAAGGTTGCATGCTTTCTCCATTCCATTTTAACATATATTCAGAAGCCAGTTTCAGAGAAGCTTTATGTACAATGAACGGAAGCGTCACACTGAATGGCATCAAGATTCACAACATTCGGTGTGCGGATGTCGCTGTAATTATGGTATATAGAATGGCTGACTTGCAGAGTATAAGTGATCACAACTACTTGTTTTCTAAAAAGCTGATGTTAATGCGAATCTGGTAGTGAAAGGAAATATAAAATGTGTCTTAAATATTTGGACAAATAACACAAATAAAAATATTTATTACAAGATCAGATCTTAGTCTGGAATTCGTATAGCTAGACGATATATCTTGTCAGTTTTGCAGAACTGGAAACTTAACTCAAGCCTAGAGAAGAACCTTAAAGCCTTGGGAATGTATTTATATAGCAGAATACTTCGCGTATCATGGCCAAATGTTATTAATAGAAGTAATCTATATACAAATATGCAAAGACTAAACGGCTCGGTAGCGTTTTCTCCTCTGTCCCTCAACCGATTTTCTTTATTTTTGTTTTGTTTGGTAGCTATTGACGACCTTTAGTGCATAATTTACGTCCATACTGCCAGTGCCAAACAGTGCCGCCAGATTGCTTGGAGAGAAAATCGTAATCGATTGACTCGAAAAACAAACTAAATTAAACAAAAAACTAACAAATGTTGATCGGTTCCAAAAGTTATTCCACAAGTTATACTATTCAGATCTCACATATAAAAGTTTATATTATGTGATAATAACCATTTATTTAGTAGTCGCAAGTTTGAAACTTTCATTTCTTTCTAAATATGGTTTGTCAACTAAAATTAGAATTGTGTGGCAACTGATCAATGTGTTTCCGATATTTTATTATTTTAAAATTTAACTAAGATTACAAAGCCCATGATATGAATATAAGTATTGAGATTTAAGATAAATAATTAGATCTGACATAATTAGTCACGGACATCTTTCTTTTAGCGAATTTGATTATTTTGATTTCAGTTTGACATATCACCGTTATTGTTAGCCGTTTGATTAATGTACCTTTTCAATTCAGTGTAAAAATTATCAATGTATTATTTGAAAAATTTCAATTTCATTACACTTACACAATACAGAAATACTCATCGCTAACTTTGTGTTAGATTGAAATGATTGAGATTATATTGCAGTTTAAGGTGTACTAATATACAAGTACTTATGTACCGTAGTTATTTGTACTGCATCTGCATAGTTACTTATGAGTTGGTTTTTTGCATAGAAATTGAAATCGTAATTGTGAAATATCTGAATAACCCTAAAGCATTTTGGAAAAACTAAAGATTAAAAATATTATATTTAATACCTATTAATTTATTACTTTATATACCATTACTGCAAAATCGTGCCTCTTAACACAAGGTGAATCACTTTTACCTAAAATGAACATATTGACATGAATATTTTATAAAAAAACTATATATAGATACGTAAATGCAATATTTCGGTACCATTTCCTTCTGTTTGTCAACCACTTTTCTTGAGTTTTTTAATTGCTATTTAAGGCCTTTAGTGTTATTAATAAAAAAATTAATCAAACGGCAAAAATTTTCCGTTAAGAACAATTATTTCCCCATCTATTCCATAATACCTGAACTAGTGCCATTACAGTTTCCATCGCTAAAGGGCAAAATTATTTCATTTATTTTCTAATAATTCAAATCAAGGCTCTCTATGTGTATTTGTATTTTTAATTTATTCAATGATAGTATGATGGCATGAAAATTTTTATATTCTTTTCTATTCAGAAACAGAACTAGATTTGATTTTGCTTATTGAAAATGCCTTAGCGTCGTACATGTACATTAATTAGGACCGTAAGACAACACAACTGTAATAATTACCCTTTTCGAAATCCTTTTTTAGTTAATTAATGGTAGTGAACTATTTTGTATAAGTACACACGAAAGTGTATAATAGTAGGAAAAAATGTTGGAAATATGCAAATTGATATAGGTATATTATCTTCAAATTTTCAACAATGACTTTGGTGGAATTTCAACCACTGGGCAACCGCTAGCACAAATTATTACTTTGTGACCCCTAGTATTAAGAATAATAAAAGGATAATGATTAGTGAGAGGTGATAAATACGAATACCTGAGAATGATACAGGGCAAACGGTCAATAGGTAGATGGCAAAATTCGTGTTTAAAGGATCTCAGAAGATGGTTTTAATGTCTTCAAGACTATGTCAACCATTTGGATTAATATCCTTTAAGAGGAGACGGCGGTTTATCAAGAGGAATAAAAAGATTTGCAGAACATTATGTATTCTAAGGGGCGGCAATTTGTCTTTTTGCCCAGGGCGACCGAAGTAACCTCTAAAGCGGGCGTTGCCTTGAAACACATGATATTATTACAAGAATAACTTCAGACGTACGTAGAATGAGGTACGTCAAGAGTTCAGCCGAATTCAACAGACGAACGGATGTACACCGAAAGAAAATGTCGACCATATATGCTGTCTTTTCATTCAGAGGAGAGCTGAGAAAGCATACAGCAATGGAGTTCCAAATGGGTGAGTGCAAAGATAATTAAATCATTTATTTTTATGACTATTATATTGGGTGTGAGTAATTTCTGGTGTGCATCCACTTAAGTACTGAGTAGTACAGTTAATAATATTTTATTAAAAAGGAGTGGTGGTAATTGTTTATGAAATATCTGAAGCCAGTTTGTCTCTTATAACTTATGTAATACTCTATCATTTTTCCTATTGCCATCTTAGACATGTATTCTGATTTTTTTGAATCCTAGTTTCATTTTATTTCTCTGAACAGGAACCATATACACTAGGCACTCCCACAGTGGTTGGAGTTACATGAAATTGGAGTGTCTCTCATCAACGATTTGGTTTTTATAGGAGCGATTTGGCGTATTGATCTCAGGGCCTAAATTTTGAGCACTGCTAACACAAGTTAGCACATTTTTTCTGCATTTTGAGGTCAGTATTTGCCAAAAAAATGATGTGTAAGGTTTGGAAGGATTGCATTGTGTCCATAATATGTGTGGAATGAAGTAATTTTTAGCTAAAGAAGCAATTATTTTTCATAGTAACAATATAAATCAACTGTAAGTAACGACGTCATCGACAATTTTTTTAAATGGAATACCCAGTATATTCATTTATTTGCAGAAATATGTGAAATAACTAATATTAATTTAATTTATGGCTTTTATTAGTTTCCTTGTGTTAATGATTTTTCTTCCATGTGAATATGTAATATTCTGATTATAAAATACATTTAACAATGAAGGATCAGGTGGTTAGCAGCAATAACACTTTCAGTCAAACTCATTAGATCCTTTAAATAGTTTTTGGTTAGTTTTGGAGATTCTTCATTAACGTTGTTGAAAATGTGATCTAATTCATTGCATTTAGTAGGATAATTTAAGGTCAGGAAGGTGGCATATATTTGTCTGGAATATTCCCTGGTTTCCTTTCCGGAAATTAAAAGCGATTGTCCAAGCCACATTTTTCAAGCGCTCCCTTGAAATAAAAATGTATTATTAACAGTGGGTATACAATAATATAGTGTGATTTTTACTCAATTAAAAAGTGTATTGAATTCAAAACTTGCAAAACATCTGTAAAATAAACAATTACATTTTTTAGTATAAGCTCCTTAATCAAGCTTTTTTGTAGTGCGTTTTTGCAGAGGTGATATCTCCAAGGTTGTTGGTTGTATTAAATAGAGAGAAGATATTTCACCACTTTAACAGCTTCTTATGGTAACTAAGCTAGGTTCACACCCGGAATCTAGCATAGTTCATAATAATGACCGCGCTCAGAACATATATATATGTATATATAGCATAGTTGATAACTGATCCCTGCCGGGATCGATGGTAAAATTACGACGTTTCGTCAGAGTCACATCTGCCCTCTTCAAGTCGGTTCGCATAATTCTCGTAGCCTTCTGCTTTCGCTTCTGGTTACTCGAATACTGATATTTTCAGGAGCGCGCACGGTGTTATATAGTCGCGGCTCGGCGCCTATTGGTTGGCACCGTGAACGGCTGCGTGTTCAGAACTTATCGAACTGTTGGAAAATTCTATCAAACACCGTACCGGCCCGGACCCGTCCAATAACAACTCAACCGGAAATAACAGCAGGCGGGAGGCGTGCCCACTGAGCGCCCAAGGCCAATTACACGCAGCCGTTCACGGTGCCAACCAATAGGCGCCGAGCCGCGACTATATAACACCGTGCGCGCTCCTGAAAATATCAGTATTCGAGTAACTAGAAGCGAAAGCAGAAGGCTACGAGAATTATGCGAACAGACCTGAAGAGGGCAGATGTGACTCTGCCGAAACGTCGTCATTTTACCATCGAACCCGGCAGGGATCAGTTATCAACTACGCGGATGAATTCCCGGAAACCATCTAATACATTTAGTGCCCGCGAAAACTTAAAAACAAATATATGTATATATATATATATATATATATATATATATATATATATATATATATATATATATATATATATATGTATATATATATATATATATATATATATATATATATATATGTATATATATATATATATATATATATATATATATATATATAGATCTAATTCAGTTGCTTAAAGTTGGCAATAAATTTTAGAGGTAAATCGTATTTGATTAAATTTGAACTTCAAATTTCTCATTTATTTTATGTTTAACAATATCTTTACTTAAAAAGTACTTAAACATTCAAATTAATATCCTTAGAATTGTAATAATTAGCATTTTGTTGCAAAAGAAATATATCTAAACGCTAAATGAATGCTAACCTCCTTTCTTCCAATATTTTGCATCTATTTCCTTAATTTCCCTAAAAGGAATTTCCATTCGGACGTATCTATCTATCTATCGCATCCACTAATTGAACATAGCGTAAACGTCGGTAAAACCTTTATTCTGTAATTGCTTCTTAAATGGGCGTAATTCCTTTTCGCAGACACAGAAGTAATCTAATTGGTCCCGGTGGAGAATTCCCAATATATATTCAATGAAATGTCGGCTTTCATCTCGAAATTATTCGTTCTGATATACATATTAGTCGGCATTTTTGCGCGTTTAGGAAATTGCCATATTAACAATCAATCTGTCGTAGGTGTGAAAATTTCTCAGCATTTTTCTCAAGGAGCTTACATTTTAATGAAAGGACGTCCATTAACTGTCAGTTGCGATTGTTGAGTGTTTTGTAATTTATTGAATCAATTCTGTCACGGCCAAGTTTCTATATTTTATGAAAAGAAAAACCGAAAAACGCCTACACAACCCAATGTGATTATGTTGTCCTGAAATATTATAAGTGCTCCTAAAAATAGGCAACTGAATTTACAACAAGAAAATTAAATATACAATAAGCTATTCGTCATTCGTCATAGCCAGTATTAGAAAATTAGATGACCAGAGCAGAAGTAAAAAAGCAACAACAATACATCAGTCAATGGGGATTAAGTGCCAATTTCAACGGCATACCGCTTCACAAGCAATAACTGACCTCACTTTAAAAGCAATTCATAGAAATAAATTATTTATACAATACCAATTATATTATGAAAAGCTATGACGAGATCGTAAAATTATCAATGGACATGTTGCAGGGAATCGCCAAACCTTCTAATTGGATCATTTTCTGTCAAGAAAAGCAGGGCAAACAGATAAAAAATGAAAAAATATTCTTCAGCCTAGTGGCAGACTACAATCTTAGAATTAATTAATTACAGTTTAGAGAGATATTTTGCGAATTATACCGTATTAACTAGGATTGTCTGATAGAGATATACCAATTATATTATATATATATTTGAAGACGCGAGATGTAAGACCGACATCTAGGATTTTCAAAGGAATGACACCTCGAAGAGAGTATATTATATATAGTTGAAAGTTCATGTCTACTTCAACTTGAATATATTGGATATTTCTTTAAATGCTATTTACGATTTTAGTATGCCTCTAAGTATTTCATTTTAAGCTAATGCAGGGGTTGCTCACCACTGGACTGTTATTGTGATTTATTGAGCCTTTTACCTACTTAAACATATATTTATTAATTATTTAAATAAACCTTTTGGATTTTTATATTTAATATTTTATAATACTTAGCAGAGATCCCCTCACTTGGTCGTGGGAAAATATTCAGTCACTAAGTAAGTCAGCTCTTTTTGACTTGTGGCGCCAATGACCACGCACTTTTACCGGCACGCTATTGGTCAGCAGCACGTGTGGGAAAGGTAATCATGGTCGAAATTCAAGTCTGTGCGCCACCTCTCCTCGAATTGCGACGGCGTCTTGAAATTCAGATTCTCGAACATCAGCTCCATATACTTAATAATGATATACGGTTATCGCCCATAACTGAAAGGATCACTGACTAAGAGAGATAGCAGATTATACCGTTTTACTGTATTTGACCCGTTGTGCGCAAGCATTCCGACTCTGTTGAAGGAATGTAATTATGAAACCCACTAGCCACAGGTCAAACAGAGAGAAAACATAACTCCACGCATTTTCGGACATGCGCATAAGACACGAAGTACAGTGAAACGATACAGATATTTATATATTTGCACGGTAATGTTTGCGCCTTTCTCTAGATTCCGCTAGCAATTTATTAGTATTAATTATATGATCAGCTCGACCTGTCCTCGACTAGCGTCTGCATTAGCACCCTCTCTTTTCGACTAGCGTCGACAGATCCGCTCGGGCCTCGGCTAGCGCAGACTTCTATTGTCTCCTCGCCTCTAGTGGAGGCGGTATCACCCTGATGTCTTAAAAAAGTCAAAATATCACCATCTTGTGGGTGGTATGCACAGGATTTAGCAAACAAGCCTTGGTCAGGAATCGAACATAGATAATTGGTAACTAAGGCAAACCCTTGATTATACGAATCAACAAGGCTTTGAATACAAAATTCTCTTCCAGCTAGTACCTAGCTGCCGAAAGTTCATTTGGAGAAGCCAACGCTCGATTTTAAAAAAAATTTAATAAATGGCAGCAGCACCAGGCTCGTACAAAATCGAGTAACACAAATAAATACTCTTGTTGGCAGTGCCATGTTGGAATAAAACAGTGATAACGGTATCAATGTACAATCACCGCTGTGCATATAAAATTATTGATTCAAATTACACAACACAAGAATTACCAAAATAATTATTTGATTAATTTTGTCAATTTTTGATACACTACATCATAATTCGTCGTATGAGGTAACTTTAACCTTGCGCACTGGGTTCAACATACGAGGTAAATTCAGAAATAATTGCCTATCTACATCAGTGAAATAATTATTATCTCACAGATGTAGATAGCCATAGAGTGTTTATTCTAGAATAGCAAAATGGGAAAGTAGAGTGGATTCGCCGATTCTAATGCCACCCCCCACCACTTGACCTTGACCCCATTAACCTTGACCTTGACCCCATTAACCTTGACCTTGACCCCTAACCTTGACCCCTTAACCTTGACCCCTTAACCTTGACCCATTAACCTTGACCCTAACCTTGACCCCTTGACCTTGACCCCTTAACCTTGACCCCTAGACCTTGACCCCTTAACCTTGACCCCTTAACCTTGACCCCTTAACCTTGACCTACCCCACCACAACTTATCACCCTACTACACTATAACAGACATTACTTAAGTAACGATGGATAGTCCTAGACTTCAGTTCAACAATGTCTAGTGAGAAATATAATTTACGTTTAGTAACAGATTTATCGAATGGTTCGTTAAAATTAAGACATTTAAGTGATTTAGAGATTGCGAAAATACCAGTGGAATTTTTAAAAGAATACATAAAAGACAATGTTCTTTCAACGGAGTTATTAGCTGTGTGGCATCGCTTACCGGAATCGTGTACGAAAGACTATTTTATTCAAATTTTGTTACCATGTTTTATACACCACAATAATCCCTTTGGAACACAATTTGATGGACCAATAAGTTCGCAAAAGAAGTGCTCAATTTGCAAATTAATTAACAATTTAAAGACGACTGACGGAGCTTATATCTAGAAAATGAGTAGGAGTATGTAGTGAATCAAATAGTGATGTGATCAAATATTTACGTAAATATGTTTACATGTAATAACTGTGGAAAAGTTTTTGCAAGAAAAGATAGTTTACGTCGACATGAAAGAGAGGTGTGTGGTGAAAGTAGTTCAAGGCAGCCACCAACGAAAAAGAGGAAACTGGATTTGAAATATTGCAGGGTATGTAATCTGAACATTTCAAATCGATTGTTTACCTCACATTTAAAATCTAATCAACATAGGAATGCTTCTTGTAAAGATTATAGACAAGGTGTGCAAGTAATTGACTGTGCTTTTAAAAATCGTATCATCACTTACAGAATAACACCCTCTCAGTGTCATACAAATTTCAATGAGTTTTTCGAAGAACTCAAGATTAATGTGATAGATTTAATTCGTGATGAAATTGAAAAACACAGCTCTATAAAATTAAATGTCACGTTGTTTGGTTCATATGTACTACCTACGAGGGAAATTCAAGAAATCAAATCCTTCAATACAAAAAATAAGATCGCCACGGTTTCGTCAAACTTGCCAAACATCTATGATGATTTCAGCAAGGAGCTTTCTACAAAAGCCTCAGAATTTGAAGCACATGGTTCAGGTAAATTACTTTATGTTTTGGGTTTTAGTAACTAAATATTTTTATTTATTTAGGATGGTCTTTAGAAAATATATTATATTTGGAACTGAACATCAACAAATTTAACCCACTCCGAGCGTCATCATATATCCCCTTACCAAAGACAATCAGTGTGAAAAGAGCCATCATAAACGTTGAAAACAATGATCAGTGTTGTTTCGCTTGGAGTGTAATAAGCGCCTTGTTTCCTACTAATGTTAGTTCACATCGAATGAGTTCATACCCACATTTTTCGAATATTTTAAATTTTGCTAATATTGAGTTTCCAGTTAAATTAAAAGACATAAATAAATTTGAACAGATGAATAATATATCGATCAATGTGTATGGCTTAGAGACTATGTATGAAAACAAAAAACCAGTTATACAAGTTGTTGGACCCTTACATTATACTAGATATAAACGTAGAGTGCATGTTAATTTATTGCTTATTAGTGATGAATTTAATAAAAATTATCATTATTGTTGGATAAAAGATATGTCTAGATTAATTTCATCACAAATAAGTAAACAAGGCCATAAAAGATTTTTTTGTGATGGTTGTTTGATATATTTTACTTCTGAATCAAAATTAAATTTTCACCAAAAAATGGATTGCAATCATATATTTACAAGAATGCCTACAACGGATCTAAAAATTAATAAATATGGTCACTCAATGCCTGAAAATATTTTACAGTTTCAAAATTTTGAAAAACAATTAAAAGTTCCTTTTGTGATTTACGCTGATTTTGAATGTTATCTGGAAAAAGTAGAACATGCGAATCCGATAGATTCATCAAAATCTTTTACAGTTAATACTTGTAAGCATGTACCATACGCTTTTGCATATTTTATAAAATGTAGTTACGATGATTCTATATCTAAATTAGAATACTATTGTGGAGCTAACGCAGCACAAGTTTTTTGTGATAGATTAGAAAAAGATGTTCATTTAATTTATCAAAATCATTTGAAAGATGTTAAACCGATGTTACCGTTATCCTCAGATGAACAAAAACATTATGATACAACAACTATTTGCCATATCTGTAATAAAACTATAAATGAAACAGATATAAAAGTAAAAGACCACGATCATTTAACAGGGCGTTACAGATCCCCAGCACACAGTATTTGCAACTTAAATTTTAAAGTGCCCAATTTTATCCCAATTTTTTTCCACAATTTGACAGGATACGATAGTCATCTTTTCATTAAAGAATTATGTTGTGAAAAAGATAAAATTGATGTTATTGCTCAAACAAAAGAAAAATATGTTTCCTTTTCCAAGTCTCTTCTCGTTGATGAAATAAAGAATGAAAATAAAATCAACAAAATATTTTTAAAATTAAGGTTCTTAGATTCTTTTCGATTTATTGCAGATTCTTTAGAGAAGTTGGCAGAGAGTCTGGAACCTACTCAATGTGTTGAAATCAAAAAATATTTTTCAGATGATGTTAAATTTGATATAATTAGGCAAAAAGGTGTTTTTCCATATTCATTTGTCGATTCTTTAGAAAAACTGCAAGTAAACCACATACCAACGTTAGCTGATTTTTATGATCAACTAAAAGATGAAAATATTGAAACTGAAGCTTACAATCATGCAGTAAGAGCTTGGGATGTTTTTGATTGTAATAATTTAGCTGACTATGCAATAATTTATTTAATATCAGATTGTTTAATTTTAACGGATTTCTTTGAAGCATTTCGTTCGATTTCTCTCAATTTATATAAATTAGATCCAGCGCATTACTATACGGCTCCAGGCTTAAGTTGGGATGCTATGCTGAAAACTACAGATGTAAAATTGGAGCTTCTAACCGATATTGACATGCTACATTTTTTTAAAAACAATATTCGAGGTGGAATTTGTCATTGCTCTGTTAGGAAAGCTGTAGCCAATAATGTGTTTGTAGAAAATTTTGAACCTTCCAAACCGAGTAGTTTCATAATGTATTTGGACGCAACAAATTTATATGGGCACAGTATGAGTCAGATTTTACCAGAGAGTGGGTTTGAATGGCTTTCACAAAACGAAATTGATGAAATCAATGTTTTAGAGATTTCTGAAAATTCCCCTATCGGTTTTGAAGTTCAAATAAATTATCCGGAACATTTGCATATATCTCACAATGAATTTCCCTTTTTGCCTGAAAATATTTGTTCTCCTATCTCGAAAACAAAAAAACTTATTTGTAATTTAAATAATAAAGAAAGATATGTTATACATTATAGAAACTTGCAACAAGCTCTAAATAATGGTTTAGAATTAGTGAAAATTTTTAGAGGTATAAAGTTTAATCAATCAGCCTGGTTAAAACCCTATATTGATCTCAATACAGAAATGAGAAATAAAGCGAAATCAAAACTTGAGAGCAATTGTTATAAACAGATGACGAATTCTGTTTATGGAAAATCGTTAGAAAATATAGATAAAAGAAATGATGTTCGATTAGTAACACACTGGAAAAATTATGGAAAAAAATTGGGGGCTGAAGGTTTAATTGCTAAACCAAATTTTAATAGCAGTTCCATTTTTAATTCAAATTTTGCAGCAATTCAACTGGATAGATTAAATGTATATTACAATAAACCAGTTTATATAGGTTTTACAGTCTTAGAATTATCAAAAACTGTAATGTATAGTTTCTACTATGAATTTCTAAAGAAAAAATATGGAGATAAGGTCACTTTATTGTACACAGATACAGATTCATTAATTTTTTTAATTGAAACAGATAACTTTTACTCTGAAATTCAAAATAATATTGATAAATTTGATACATCCAATTATACACCAAATAATATTCACGGAATTAGTATTAACAAATCAATATTGGGGCGAATGAAAGATGAATATGCTGGGCGAGTACTTTTTTGCTTTTATGGCACTGGTGCAAAGGCATACTGTGTTAATTTGGGTGATACAGTTGACAAAAAAGCTAAAGGTGTTAAAAAATACGTGATTAAGAAAGCACTGGATGAAAATGATTATAAAGAGGTAGTTGAAAGCTCTGTTACTAAATATAGGAAAATGAATGTATTTACTTCAATTTTGCATAATATATACACACAATTAAAAAATAAAGTAGCCTTATCACCTCAAGACGATAAAAGATTTGTTATACCAGGAATGTATAAAACTTTAGCGTGGGGACATAAATCGTTACCTTCAATTCAATCTACCTTAGATATTGCCGGAAGTGATGTTGATGAAATAAATGAACTTACAGAACTTTTAAACAATGAATTGGAAACAATTAATATATCAGATGATATATTGAAAAGTATTTATGAAAAACTGTTGATAAGTTAGATATAAAATTAAATTTAATGTGTTGTTTTCATTCCAACCATGGTTGTGCTACTGAATGGTTTAATATTGTTAACAGCTTTTGCTGGAAACATCTTGTACATTGAAAAATGGGGAAGTATCAGAGAAGGATTTATTTGCACATCGCTTAATGATAGCGATTTATGGCCAAATACGTGGGAAAGAATGAAAACAACAGATAATGTCTTTTCGAAAAATCTTACCGAATTTGTATCTTCTGGTGGTAAAATGTATAAGTTAAAACTGTATTATTTCAACAACTCTTTTATAGAGAGTGATTGGATTGATATTACCACTTCACCATGTAATGAATATATGATGTATATATTTTATTTATCATTAATTCTCATAAGTGTTATCTTTTCTATTTTTCTTATAAAAAGTTGTTTTTGTAAAAAAAGAATACAATAACCAATCCATAAGAATTGTATTATATTATTTATTTTTGTTATAATACAATCAGGAATTTCTTTTTCCATTTATTTCTAATATTTGTAAAAATATTATAATAAAGGTTATATTATGTCATACCATAAACAAAATGTAATAATTGCACAGGTATTGTTAAAAAGTTATTAAAAATTGCATATATAAAATGTATTTTATTTCCATATGGGAAAGAATGAAAACATACAGATAATGTCTTTCGAAAAAACCTTACAGAATTTGTATCTTCTGGTGGTAAAATATATAATTTAAAATTGTATTATTTCAACAACTCTTTTATAGAGAGTGATTGGATTGATATTACCACTTCACCATGTAAAAGTTATTTTTGTAAAAAAGAATACAATAACCAATCCATAAGAATTGTATTATATTATTTATTTTTGTTATAATACACATCAGCATTATCTTTTTCCATTTATTTCTAATATTTTGTAAAAATATTACAATAAAGGTTATTAAATATTATGTCATACCATAAACAAAATGTAATAATTGTACTGCTATTGTTAAAAGTTATTAAAAAATTGCATATATAAATGTATTTTATTTCCTTACATTTTTGCTCGCATACAGCGAAAAGAATGCTAAAATGTTAATAAGAAGCTTTTTAGTAAAAAATATCAAATAAAAAAAGTTTTATGTTGTTTTAAGTATTTCTAAGCAAGTTTCTCTAGTAAAATTGACAGGAGATTTTATCTTCATATACTGCTGTTATTTGAGGCTGCAGAGAAAAATGATACATAAAGAAAAGTTTTGGTAAAATGTTGACTATCGTTTATGTCCAAAATATTTCTTTGATTCCCCAAGGTTACAAAGATATTTAACGAAAACAACAAGGATAACAGCCTCTTTATGAACTTCAAAAACGCTTAAATTTCACAAAACGATAACAGATAAAAAAAATGCAACTTTTTCAATTTTCAAAAAAAAAAAAAAAAAACAAACAATGTTATCTACTACTGCAACTTTTACATGCGCACAAAGTTTCCAGCAATCTTGTCTATGCGCAGTTGGTAATTTCAACATCTAGGACTTAACTTATACAACATGTAATTTTTGCAACAAACAATGTCATCTACTACTGCAACTTTTACATGCGCACAAAGTTTCCAGCAATCTTGTCTATGCGCAGTTGGTAATTTTAACATCTAGGACTTAACTTATACAACATATAATTTTTGCAACAAACAACGTCATCTACTACTGCAACTTTTACATGCGCACAAAGTTTCCAGCAATCTTGTCTATGCGCAGTTGGTAATTTCAACATCTAGGACTTAACTTATACAACATGTAATTTTTGCAACAAACAATGTTATCTACTACTGCAACTTTTACATGCGCACAAAGTTTCCAGCAATCTTGTCTATGCGCAGTTGGTAATTTCAACATCTAGGACTTAACTTATACAACATGTAATTTTTGCAACAAACAATGTCATCTATTACTGCAACTTTTACATGCACACAAAGTTTCCAGCAATCTTGTCTATGCGCAGTTGGTAATTTCAACATCTAGGACTTAACTTATACAAAATGTAATTTTTGCAACAAACAATGTTATCTACTACTGCAACTTTTACATGTGCACAAAGTTTCCAGCAATCTTGTCTATGCGCAGTTGGTAATTTCAACATCTAGGACTTAACTTATACAACATGTAATTTTTGCAACAAACAATGTTATCTACTACTGCAACTTTTACATGTGCACAATGTTCCCAATAATATTTCCTATGCGCAGTTTGTATTTTCAACTTCCAAAGAAATAATGACACCTAACCTAATCTAACCTAACCTAACCTAACCTAACCTAACCTAACCTAACCTAATCTAACCTAACCTAATCTAACCTAATCTAACCTAACCTAATCTAACCTAACCTAATTTTTTTTTTTTTTTTTTTTTTTTTTTTTTTACCCCAGGTAGGTGGGTAGGATGAAAATGGTAGGGAGATATGGTAGGGAGATGGGAGATATGGTAGGGAGATATAGTGTAGATGTATAGTTTGCGATTATTTAAACGCAGCGTACCATTCAGTAAGCTAAGTTTGTTTCCATTGAACTTACCTGCCTGTTTCTATTCGTGCCTTTACATATTTAAGTTTTAATTGAACTGTATTTCTTCGATTCTTTTGTTTACTTTGTTTCGCGTTTGGTTACTTTCCTTTGCGTCTTTTTTGCGTTTATTTTTACGTCTATTTTTTGTGCTTTTTTGTGTTCTTTGTGTTTTAAAATGTCATCCAATCCTGGAAAACCGCAAGTTTCTATCCTCAATACTCTGTTGACCGGTCGACTCGTCAACTTAATAAGCGACGTCCAAGTCCAACCTCCGACCATTAATTTGGTAATTCCGGTACCGGAGTATGAGCAAGAGGTGAGTTTATATTTTACGTTTATTTCTCAATAATATTTTGTTGATTTCTGTTTAGTTGGAGGAGTTTGTGGCGTTCGCGCAAGAAACGTTACCGGAGCAGATGGAAGTAGACGATTTTGTCGCTTTGGTAAGTTGTTTTCCGATTTTCTTTATTTTTTTAACTCGTATATTTTAGTATGAACTGCCTGAAGGGGAAAACTTGCGGGGAGGATTAAATGAAGAAGAAGTAAATGCGGTATTCCCTGTAAGATGCTCAACAATTTTTTTTTTTTTTTTTTTTTTAATCAAAATATTTTCAGCAATATCCAGATGAAACCGAGGGTGGCGGTTTGTCCGAGGATGACCTCGAGAGGGTATTGCAGGATGTAAGTCTTAACTTTTATCATCTTCGTTTAGTAAATTTTCAAAATTTTCAGCTTGCAGAGGAGGAGCCTGCCCTGCCCACAGTCGCATCTCCTGCTCAGCCTCCAGCTGTTACTTCGCCTCCAGCTGTGACTTCGCCTCCACCCGCTACTCCTGATTCCATCCCGAACGATGGATTGGACCACGTCTTGGCAGATGTAAATTTTTCTTATTTAATCACTTCTTTGAATCAACTAATAATTTTTATAGTAATTGGCAGTATCAATTTTCAAAACAACTATTTTTAATTAAATAGAAACTAATATTTTTCCATTTATTCCAGATTCCTGAACCATCACTTGATGATGCTGAGACGTGTCTGAGGGAAGTCCGGGACATAATCAGGAGGAAAGAGGCGATAATCAGGCGAGAGCAGGAGGACGTCTTCAACCTGCGACTAAAAGAGAAAAAAATAGAAAAAATTATTCTTAAAAATAAGGAGGCGTCTGCCATGATACGTCGTAATACATCGATGTTACGGCGGATTATGGCAGATAATAATCCATAATTTTTATATATTAGTTTAATTTTTATTTTATTCTTAGTTAATTTTATCTTGTAAATATAGTTAAATATTATAGTATTAATTTAAAATTTCTTTGTTTTATTTCATAAAGTCTCATTGATTACCTTTTCAGTTCAAATATTTGCTTATCATATTTTAATTAAACAAAACTTGTATTCTCTGTTGAAAGTACATAGTTGTTAACCTTGACAACAACTACCTCATGGAACTTGTTAGGTTCTTCTCTTCAATGAAGAAAACTTACATATAAAATTTTAACTATAAACAGTATACTGCTGTAAAGTCAAGGTGTTACCTTATTTACTAAATCCATTAAAACTGAACCTGCTTTAAGACCAGCTGAATAAGATCATTGGAATTTCAATCTGAATACTGAATCGAAAACAACAATGGAAAAGTCAAAGGGTTGTTAGCTCAGTTGTTAAATGCTTCTAAATGGGGGTCTGCGTATAACGCTAGCTTGAGTTCAAATACCGCTACAACTCTTTTTGTTATTTTTAAATGCAAACAACCTTTTATTTGCTTCAAGTCGCTTGCTGGAATCTCAAGGTTAACAACTACACATTGTAGAGAGAATGTAACAAGTTTTATTTAAAAAAAATTTAAATGCTCTTGATGTTCTTGGTCAACATTACGCAGAGTGTAACAGTATAATTCAAAAATAGGAATATAAAAAATGTAATATTTAAAATTTATTTACCATATAGAAAAATCTACATGTGAGATACGAATTAACAGCATATAATTTGAGCTCAAACGTTTATTACAGTCAACAAGCTTGAAGTTCTAATATTTATTTTATTTTATTAAACTCATGGGCTCATTATTAAATATTTGAATATTTGCTTCTGTTGGAACTGTCGAAACAGTTGAATTATGAGTGTTACAATTTGATAATGACAAATATATGTATAAAATACTACCTTATATGCTATTTTTGTTAAATAACATTTCACATATTAAAGTGATAAATAAAAATCGTTGTATATTAAATTCCTTTATTAAATTACTGTATTATATTTCAGCCATAACAAAATTTTCATATATATAAAAAACATTAGATAGAGCACACATACAAATTTCCCTAGAATGATTGAAACACTTTGCTTTACTCTGAGGAAGACTGGGTTGTTCGTCACATTCAATTATTGGCTTGGTTGTAAATTTTCTTAAAAAATCTGCTTTTTCTCTTCCCTTCACAAAAATTCGATCTGCCTTTGAGGTTATTTGTTGAACTATCTGGGCAAATTTATGGATTGGTGTGTTACCTTCAACCCATTTTATACAATGATGGTTCGCTGCTAACCAATCCGCTTGGCTCTGCAACTCTGGTGGTAACATATGGTAAGGAAAAGGTGGTTTGAACAAGTAGTGACATATTTTGTCACCATCATATCCAGCGAATTCTTTCACTACAAATTTATTATTTTCAATCTTGAAACCTTGGACATCTAGCACTAGATTCATATTGTTAAATTTTGTAATTGCACCAACAGTTTCTTCTTTGCACAATAGAACTTTAAGTCTTTTCTTAACAGTTTCAGATTTGTTATATATTCACTTAAACTTTTTGAATATTGTAAAGTTACGCGATTACTGAAGTTTTTAGTCTGCACTTTCATTTTATACCTTCCAACTCTAATTCGATCCTTCTCTATTTAAGTTTATTTTGACGCATGCGTAGCTCTTCCTCTATTTAATTTTTTGACGCATGCGTGGTTTCAGCTCTGCCTAACTATTTTTGTGAGCGGGTTATAATAAAAAAGTTTATCATGTAATATTAAACAATAGGCTGATGTGTTCTTTGGAACATTATCACTTGTTTCAAACTCAATTCTCATAACCACCGAGCTAGATTGAACCGATTCTTTTTGCCGCGAACAATCAATGTGCGCTATCGGTGCTATGGTTTTAAACTCTTTTGGACTAAATATACATTCATTGTTTGATTCATAATATGAAGAACGAAACTTTGAGAACATTTCATACAAGGTTGCGAATTTGTTGTTTTTAAAATCCAAGTACAGATCATTATATGGATATCTTTCTGAATTGAGGAATACCCTGATATTTATCATATTACAGCTATCAAATGTCGACATATTGGATGCAGCTTTGTTCTTTTTATCTGTCTGAAAAGCCACTATTACATGTCTTGGAGTTTCTAATTTGGTTGTTGTTTTCACCGGCCATGTATGTCTAGTATTTTCAGGAATTGATGGAAATTCCACAATCTCCCAAGACCTAAAGTGTAACGGAATTTCAATATTCTTGTTTAAAATTTTTGTTAGGGCTAATTGTTGAGGTATTTCCACTTTTACATGAGGAACTTTCCAATACAACTTTTCAATTGTAACCTTAGGCTTTTCTTCTACCCCGGTCGTTGTCGTTACGGCATCCAAATCATTATTATTTCTTATTAACACCAATTCCTGTTTCATATTTAATATAATTTTCTTGTAATCTTCGAAAAATCCCATAATCATATTTAAAGGTATGCATACATTAAATTTTCCTGAATCTTCTATTTTCGAAACTTTCGGAAACCAACCAGCATTTTGTAGTTTCAAGCTTTCCCCTTCGTTATACGACAAATACCCTTTTAAAGTCGAAGTGAGTCCTACGCTTCTAACAGAATCAATGACTACACCGTTTAGTTCATAACGAATTTCTCGAAATAGAAAACTATAACCGTTGTTTATAAATTTTAATTTATCAATATTGCTTCCATCTTCTTTTGTTAATTTTCCTTCGATGTATAAAAAGCTTTCTGATGGTAGCGTAAACGTATCTAATTCTTGTATTGCTATCCTTATTTCATCGTTGTAATCAAACTTGGAATTAACAAACGGTTGATATGTATGATATTCAAATTCTGTAATTGAGTTGTCTACAAGAGGTTGTTCAGTCACATTTAAGATATTCATTTTTACAAAACCTCAAAACCTAGTGATCTCAAAAATTCTTTGTTTTTCTTGGTTATTCTTTTTCGCTGCCGAACTTCTCTGTTTGTTACAACCTTGGAACTAGTTACATTTTTTCTACCGCGTGTCCTTTTATAGATATTTTTTAAAACTTTAATATTATACCGAACAACCATTATCTTTTTCTCAAATGTAATCTAATGGTTATTATTTCGTTGCGAAAATTAACAATCTCTCCTTCCTGATCCAGAACTTTTACTGTAATGGTGTTGATTGTCTTAATGCTTACAGGAAAATAGATAATGTTCTGAGGAGACTCTACTATTTTATATCCGGGAGCAACAGTTGGGAAAAATTCGTGAATAATGTGACTAGGCTTTCCATTAGAAAATGAACCTGTCGCGATACTGCAGTCTATACCCAAGGCATTCACTTTAATTATTTGTACTGGAAAATCCGAAACTTCTTCACTGTCGGCTTCCAATTGTCTACTTTTAAAACCCAACAGACGACCAATAGTATTAGTTGGTCTAAAATCAATCTTCTCCGAAGAGTAAATACTGACAAGTGATGTATTTAGGTTTGGTGTAATTGTTAGTTTGATTTTTGTATCGATATTTTTCTGAATAAATAAATAAGCTCCTGTTGGTATGGTAAGTGATCCATTACCAATAATAAATTGATTATTTTTTTCATCGATATTTGGAATAACATTAAATGACTCAAAATTGGTTAAGCCGATTTCGTAATTAACACTATCTTCCAAATAAATTGGGGGGTTAAAATCAGCCTTTAAAACTGAAGAGTCACCAGAAAGACTAAAAGTGTATGACATTGTGATACAAATATTTATGAAGATCCTTCTTTATTTACACACTTTATATAGAAATTTCAAACATAATTGACCGCAATTATGAGAATTAAATTTTTGTGTTGCGTCATAATTATAACTTATTTCATTTTTAGCACCATCACTGAGAAAATATTTCACCAAATCATTAGGTGGGCGTAAATTTCCATAACTGTCAAAATAATTAATTACATTCTTTCGTTTTGCGTAAGCAGTCCAATGTGTGCCGTCATTTTTTGTTGAATCTAAATTGGTTATACCACATTCATTTTTTCTAATTCTCTTTGGTAAAGCATCACGCATAAAGACTCCGCGAAAATGTGGAATTTTCATCTTGTTGGCATATTGTTGTAATTCTATATTTGTAAGTGCATGTCGGGGTAATTTTACTGGAAGTTTTTTTTATATGGTGCTAAATATAATCCTTTTCCTCCTTTGGCAGCTTCTAATGCTAGATTATGTCTCTTTTGTTCAGCAAGCGTTTCTCTATTCGTCTTTGCATCGTTTACTGCTTTCGCTATACCAGCTGCGCCGCCGCCTAGAGCACCTAATGCGCCGAGAATAGGAAGTAATAGTGGTAAGAATCCACCTTTTTTAGGAATTGGAATAATCCTTTTTTGCGATTTATTTCGTCGTTTACGTTTGATTCCGTACCCTCTTTTTAACTGTTTGTTCTTTTTTACACCAGCACCTACTTTTTTATTTTTTCTTTTTAACCCCATACCTATTTTTTTCTTTAGATTCATTGATCCTTTGACTACTAATGCTGCAAGTTTTTCTCCTGCTGAAGAGTCTGAAGCTTTCCAACGTTCCGATGCTTGCTTCTCTAAAAGTCTATCAGCTTTGTTCCGATTATCAGAATCTTTAAACTGTTCGTAGCTCAAATCGTGGGATTTACAAAAATCGTCAAGTTTGTTAACTCCGGTATCTCCTCTTTCAATACGTTTTCTTAATTTTGTGCCCGGACCACAAAATCGATAACCTGGTATATGTAATTCAAATGGAAGTTTATCAATAACTCTATTAAGAATGCCTCTTCCTCGCACGATTTTCTTTGATTTGGTATTCTTATGATGTATACGCATTATACTAATGCGAAAGACTGTTTAAGGAATACTGAGAAAACCTTTATATACCCTATATTTCTATCAAAAAATTTAGTAACAAATTTTCATTAGTAAAATGCGGATTGAACAATCAAACACCCTTCTTCCTGTAACTAATTATGATGGGCTTTTACATGAAAATGGTTTCAGAAAGCATGGCAGCTTATTTAACGGCACATGTAAAAGGGGACTTGTAATTGGTAGCAGTGGTTGTGGAAAAACTAATGTTCTCCTTTCTCTTTTAACTCATCCAAATGGACTAAGATTTGAAAATATTTATGTCTATTCCAAGTCATTGTATCAACCTAAATATGAATTTATGCGTGCTGTATTTTCTCCGATGAAAGAAATTGGTTATTTTGAATACAGTGATGATAATGATATGGTCTTACCTCAAAATATACCATCTAATTCAGTTGTTATATTCGATGATGTCACGACCTGTAATCAACAAATCATACGAGATTATTTTAGTTTTGGAAGACATAAAAACACAGATTGCTTTTACTTGTGTCAAACATACTCTTCAATTCCAAAACAGTTAATAAGAGATAATGCTAATTTATTAATTGTGTTCCCTCAGGATCATCTAAATTTGAATCACTTATATCAGGATCATATAAATTTCGATTTAAGTCTTCAACAATTTAAAGAAATGTGTTCTATTTGTTGGGAAAATCCCTTCGGATTTATTTCAATAGACAAAGATTGTTCAAGAAATTCTGGTAGATACCGTCAAGGATTTGATAAATATATATATCCCTAACATATATAAATTAAAAATTGCGATTGTTAACATTAGTATCCTTTAAGAAATTTTCGGAATAACATGGATTCGAAGCTAGCTCGAGAATTACTAAAAACAAGAAAGGACGTGAAGAAAAAATATTTGACTTTAAAATCAGATTTAGCACAGAGTCAAACGTTGCTTGAAAAACAATTGAAACCAATTTCTGACCCTCTTCAAAAACTTTTACATAAAGTAGAACCTGTTAAATTAGAACCCAAAGTTGAAAAAGATTTTTCAGAGATCAGAGATGAAGTAAAACCTTATGAAAAATATCTCCCTCTTACAAATTTGAGCTTTCTTGAAGATACCTATTCAAATATTCAACCAAATTTATCACACACTGCGGAATATACCACTGAGGATGAAAATCAATTGATTGATGATGTAGTAGAGCAATCGCGACAAGACATTCTCGATATGACGCAGTCAGAGGCGTATAATTCCTACTTGGAGATGTTTCATCCTTTACCTCGAGAATATGTAGACGATTCAATACGAGGCGATGAAGATTTGTTCGATCGATACTATGGATTAAAGCATGATATTAAAAGTGATAAGTTTACTTTGGGAAAGTCTGATGTAAGAATTGATGGATCAGATGTCAAACTTGGAAATATTACGTATTTAGGAACTCCTGGATTATATGAATTGCTTTTTAAAAAAGATCCTGTTGGATATACTAAATCTGATTTAGATCAGTATATGGATATGTTAAAGCGAACGAATGCGTATCGAAGAAATTTTGAATCGGATGCACAGATACAAGGTAGTCAAGCACTTAAATATCGAAGTATTATAAGGCCGTATTTAATTGAACATAAAATACTTAAAGAATCTGGAATACAACAATCTGCTTCCTTTAATAAACCAAAGCCTCCCGCTCAACGTTTAAGACGAGTTCATACATTCAAATATGGTGGAATGCTAAAATTATCCAATAAGCCAATAGACTATATATATTATGATGACATTAACGAAATCGTAGATAGACTTCGTTTGTTACTGGCAAGCACAGCTGCTGGGAATACATCACATTCCAAAGAAGTTTATAGTATCATAGAAGAATTACGTGAGGCAAAAATAATCAGATAAAAATGCCTATTGATAAATTCGGTCGTCACATGCTCGGTTCAAAAACTGATTCACATAATGAAAACAAGGATCTTTATTTTTGTAACCCCGCAAATCTTACAACGCCTTGTATTATATATATAAGGGGTACATTTGACTTAAGTGAAAATGCTGGCTTCTATTTCTTAGAAAATAATTCAGTTTCCTATGTTGTACCAATTTCTGGAACGATTACAGCTATCAATATTAACGTAGATACAACTATTCGCATTAATATTAAAAAATTTAACAAGAAAAGCATTGTGAACCAAAAGATTGTAAAGGGTGATGAGCTTGCTTTTACCCATATTAGACCCCATGACAAATTGTTTGTTGAAATAGTTCTTCAATGTCCTTTGAGTAAAAATGAGTGATTTGAAAAAAAAAGTAGTTGATGAACTTCATAAACCTGCCCGAATAAATTTTAAACGTCGAAAGGTGTTTGTGACTGGACTAAATGATCTTTGTCAGGCTGATTTGGTGGAAATGATCCCTTATGCTAAAATTAATAAAGGATATCGTTACATTTTGGTTGTTATTAACGTTTTGAGCAAATTTGTTTGGTGTGAACCGGTAAAAAGCAAATCTGCTACAAATGTAACACATGCAATGGAAAACATTCTCACCAAAATGAAAAGTGTGCCACGAAATCTTCAAACAGACAATGGAAAAGAATTCTACAACAAAGAATTTCAGAAATTAATGGAACGATTTAAAATTAATCATTACAGTAGTTATTCCACTTTAAAGGCTAGTGTTGTTGAAAGAGTAAACAGAACTTTAAAAAATTTAATGTGGAAACAATTTAGTCTACAAGGCACGTATAAGTGGTTAGACTTACTTCCTAAAATTGTGAAAACTTATAATAATAGTAAACACTCTACTATACATATGAAACCAAGTGATGTCAATATAAAAAAATCTAAAATTCTGCTTAGCACTGTATATAAAAAAAGTACAGTTGTTGATCCTAAAAACATAAAATTCAAGGAAAATGACTTTGTTCGAATTAGTAAACATAGAGGAAAATTCACAAGAGGATATACCCCTAGTTGGTCTAACGAAATATTTAAAATTAGAAAAGTGAAATATACAAATCCTCCAACTTACCTTTTACAAGATCAGAATGATCAAGATATCGCAGGAGTATTTTATACTGAAGAACTTCAGAAGACAGCGCATCCACATATTTACCTGGTTGAAAAAATTGTTAGAAAAAAAGGAGACAAATACTTTATTAAATGGTTAGGACTGGAAAACAAATTTAATTCATGGGTACATAAAAATAAAATACTATAAGATGTAATTATTTAATTTAATTAAAATTAATTTACTTTACATATTGTTTTATTTAAATCTATCTGTATATATTCTAAACCTATGCTTACAATCTAAAACAGGATTGATAATATGTGATAATTTTACAATTTTATCATAAAATCGAAATCTGTCTGCAGCTACGTATTCCCAGTGCGATTTCCTTGATTGTTGGTATGCATATTTCCATACTACCATTGTCATTATTTGGTTATTTTCTTTAAAGGTGACTTTTTTCATTTTTCTCAAAATAACTTTCAAATAATTCGGGATATACATCCATAAATTCTATAGCTAACCCTATATTTTCAGAAGGAGAGTTTTGACATGTATGCAAAATGTTAAAAGCTCTTGTATAAAAATTCCCCCTTTCGCTTTGTAATTCCTCTTGCAAAACTTTTAGATAACGTTGGAATTGTTGCCTTTTAAATAATGCTATCATATGTTTCAAAAGAGGTATCAACTCCCATAGTTTACAAACGGATTCATATCCCAAATATATATATGAAACTTTTGACCAAAGTTGAATTATTTTGGTATTTGAAATACTATCAAAATAAATGGTGAATTCATCTGTAGAAATCGTTTCGTTCACATCATTTCCAAAGAAATAATTCGTTATTACTCCTTGATATTTTAACAACTTATTCCAATCGTTTTCATTGAAAAATATTGAATTATTTTTCATACCTGCTATTTTTACACCAGGTTCAAATCCATATTCGTATACTAATCCAACACTCACAAATTTACTTTTGGAAGCATTCAAAGGATACCTTCTTTCACCGATTATCACTAATTCTGTTTCCTTTTTAGCTTTATTCTTCTCTATTTTTTGATTACAAAATACACTTTGTGATGGTGTTGTAGAATATTGAGCAAACATCTTGCTGGAGCAAATTATAAACTGAGGAACCTTCTTACACACTCTCCATTATATTCGTTGCAGACATGGTGGTGGGAGATGTAGTAGGAGGTGTGGTGGGAGATGGTATTTGAAGTTCTTCTTCTTCTTCTTCTTCTTCTTCTACTTCGTTTTTTTTCATTTCATATTCAATTTTTTTGTGGCAATCTTCTGAACAATAATCTTGTGGGAATGCTAATCTGAACTTGGCTTTTTCTGTTAGATAGTTGAACACTTCACATATCTCGGAAATTTTTAGTTTGCTCACCGAAGATGCCCAACATTCCTCACAAATTGAATTTTTCTTGTACAGTTTTGTTAGTTTTAATGCTTTATTATTTTGTTCCGCCATATTATAGCACTCATCTTCTGTTAGTATTTTTCCCATACCGTAAATCGCCTCATGTTCATACTCAAAAATATTTTTTGAAAGTTCATCGCAAACATAATCCAATGCACTTTTCAAGTCTTTCACTTCAATAACAGATGTATAGGCACGCCACAT
This sequence comes from Octodonta nipae, assembly GCA_034190945.1. Taxonomy (NCBI): domain Eukaryota; kingdom Metazoa; phylum Arthropoda; class Insecta; order Coleoptera; family Chrysomelidae; genus Octodonta; species Octodonta nipae. Next base: position 89,096,418 of record CM067220.1, on the reverse strand, counting down.
TTTTAAATCGTTAAATGGTAACAACAAATCAAACGACATTACTACGAAGTTGTGTTTGGTAATTCTGGTTTTAAATAGTAACTTTTAATAGGGGGGATTTTCAAGGACAAGCGGTGAAGGTCTAGGGGTCAAGGTCAAGGTTAGGGGTCAAGGTTAAGGGGTCAAGGTTAAGGGGTCAAGGTTAGGGGTCAAGGTTAAGGGGTCAAGGTTAGGGGTCAAGGTTAATGGGGTCAAGGTCAAGGGGTCAAAGTCAAGGTCAAGGTTAATGGGGTCAAGGTTAGGGGTCAAGGTCAAGCGGTCAAGGTTAGGGGTCAAGATTAATGGGGTCAAGGTTAGGGGTCAAGGTCAAGTGGTGGGGGGTGGCATTAGAATCGGCGAATCCACTCTACTTGGGAAAATATAATTTAGCATCATGTAATGTTATTATTTGTTTACACTAGCCACTTTGTCAAAGGATTTGTTTATCTTCGGCAAATGAGCCGAAAACAATATTCTACTCATTCCCCTTTTGGAAAGGAATTCTTTAGCATTGAGGCTCATTATTGGTTAAACCGCTACGTCAAAAAAAGAATTGCTGAATCGCTACTATTTGGTATATGGTGTATGACAATGACTCCCATAATGTTATGAACCCATGATTGCTGACTCTCCTACATCCCTCAGTGAAGTTGTGTTAATGTTAGCCTTAGCATCAAGATGGCGCAACATGCTATACCATCAATTTATTGAGAGGGCATTGAATGAGGAAGGATATTTTACAAAGGATTGCTTGATCAATGTAAAAAAATTTCGAACCTCAGTGTGACGTAATGACTCTGCCTACTTAAAGTTATTAACCTATTGTCCGTTGACAGTTGATATGTTTTTTGGTTTATTTTATTTGTTACTGTTATTTATTATTTTTAAAAATTGTATATTTAATCCAGTGAAGTGCTATTTGGTATTATTCTTTGTGTAATCAGACTTCAGATATTTCAAAAATTGATTCCAAGTGATATTGGAAAATATAATTTCAAATTGTATGCAAGAAAAAACAAAATATTATGTGAATAGTGAATTATTGCTATGAGACTTTTCATAAATAGTGGAAAAAATTTTATGCAAATTTTACTGTTCATTTTTTTCATGTTTATATGGCAATATTTTGGAAAATAAGGAAAAAATTAGTCATGGCGCAAATTTTGGCAACTGTTTATTACTCAGACCCTGAGCCACTTCAGTAACATGTGCCTTCGAGCAAATTCTATATCTATCAAACAATTCTTTGTAAAATATCCTTGTTGAATGAGTACATAATTTCGCGTAATGGACCTCCTAACTGAATTACTCGATTTGTTATCTCACAACTACGGATTACTTTCTATAAGGAAAAGTGACATCACTAGTTTACACCGATAAACCACAGACGTTGCACTCGTCAACATTCGCCTCGTTATTCTTGGTATACAGCCCCAAATGATTGACAACGTGCATCATACAAGTTTGCTACTAAATAAAGAAAAAACAATAATATTATACACTCGTTAGAAACTTGTTACTGTTGTGTTCATAATTAACAAAAAAGACATATTTGAGTTTATAAATGCATTCTGAACGCCAAAAAAAAGGGAATATTCAGCAAGTTATTGTTTTAACTATTGAAGATCTAAAGCAGTTTTTGAATTTATACAAATATTATGTAACTAACAGATAGCTTTGAACTATATGAAAAAGCACAATAGGGAAATATAGCTTCGAACCCTTTTACTAAACAGCAAACGCATTTACAATTTCCCAGTTCATAATAGTTCTCAGAATTTAAATCTTAAATATCATATACCCATCGTTAAGGACGTTATCTAATATTACAGAAAATGTTTATGATACCTTTACGTTTAACCCTAGCTGGTGACGATACGAAGCCATACAAGTTCCAATAAAGTCGTCAACATTGTGGATAGATGTCCGTTATCAGCAAGTACAAAGTAAATCGGTTTGTTTTGAGGAACGAACAGGCAATTTTGCTAAGAAAATTTTCATTTCTGTTTCAGTAACTTCCATTAACCTCAATCCCGATCGTAAAATACAGTTGGAACGAGTAAACCGCTGAATAAAACTTGAACAGCATTTCTTGTTTGTGTAAGTGTTGTGGAATAAATGTATAGTCCATAACAAATAAACGCTTATATTTGCCACTTAAAATACAATGAATTTTAATCATTACAATTTTCGGCACATATATACTACCCAGGGAAAATTAATTTAAAAATCGAAATAATTTTTTTATAAGATATACGCACTTTAATGAACTAAATCCCAAAAGACTACCCTACACTACATTTTTGAGTACTTTAATTATAGGTAACCTAATTAAAATTAATCAGGGTATCAATTAAGTCCCGGGACGGCTGAATATTTGCTAAAGTACTTCATTTCTGGAAAGGGTCAAGACCATTCCTTTAGTGACGTTGACTAAGGAATCCGATGGTGACCTTGGATTTAACCTTGAACCTCATTTATGAGGTTATTTCGAGGTCAACCTCATTTTTTAAATTGCGGACTCAGAAAGGGCGGGAAATTTTATGTCCGGAATTATATTGAGATATGACCTTGAGGTGACCCCTAGAGGTCAAATAGAGCTCAAATAATGAAGTCGCGAGTTTAGTGGTAAAACAAAACAAAGGTCAAACCCTAGGTAAGTGTTAACAAGGAACTCAATGATGACCTTGGATTTGACCTTACAACTCATTTTAAAGGTCATTTGAAGGTCAACCTCATTTTTTCATGTAGAAACCTTTATTTTTGATACCGGATTCGAAAGCGACCCCCAAAACCCTTGAGTAAAAAATGTCATGCCAGAAGAAGTCATTATTTGACCCCTATTTGACCTCTAGTGGTTGCCTCAATACATGTTTGGACGTAAAAGTTCCCGCTCTTTACAATTCCGCAATAAAAAATGCGGGTTTTCATTTAAATAAATGAGGTTCTAGGTCAAATCCAAGGTCACTATCGGATTCCTTGGTCAAAGTTACTAAAGGAATAACCTTGACCTTATCCAAAAATCAAGTACTTTAGCAAATATTCAGCCGTCCCGGGTTTTAATTGCACCCGTTTATGTTGTTTTATTACAACAAAATATTTTGTTACATTTATTAACAGAAATTTGTAGAATTATTTTTTCAGATAAGTTTGACACCTCATTGTATAAAAAATATATAATTCAAATTCTGTGGCAATTCAGAACGTTCAATAATACGGCCAGGGAATTTGAATTAGTGAAAATTATCTAAGTTTGCTACAAAATCATCTACAAAATCTGCTAGAAGATGTGCCACTCAACCTTTTACTTAGAATGTGGTAAAAGAATGACCGTTGCCCTGCTCATTATGCTCGTCCTCTGCGAGCATATCTGAACCAAAAGTATGCACACAATTGGATCGAGCGCCTCGGTCGAATTGTATGGCCACTACGCTCTGCCGATTTAAACCCATTGGACTTTTTTACTGGTGTTGGATGATGATAGATTTATTTGAAACCTATATCAACATTTAATGAATTACTTAAAAGAATCTTGATTGCTGGCGAACACATCATTTGGCGACATTATGCACAATTGGCAAACAGTTTAAATATTTGGTCTGGTGTTATTAATAAAGTTTTCATAACCGTTTATTTGAACTTTCACGTTCGTATTATTTCAAATTCGTCGAAAATTTTAGAATTACCTTAACAGCTGGTTCTTGCTCAAAACAATACATCCATGAATTTTTATCTAGGAATACTGGAAGAAGTATTATACTATATTGCAAACTTCATTAGTTGTGTCAAATTTTTCAGTAACTTACCGTAGTTTAGGTGTATTTTTCTAAATAATGAGGTGTCAAACTTATCTGATTTTTTTACAAATTTCTGTTAAGAAATGTAACAAAATATATTTTTTGTGACAAAACAACATATATTGCAGTTTAATTTGGTATTGTATCTTATAAAATAATTAACTAGGATACTAATAAAAATATTTCAACAGTCATGGGCTCAAAATTGTAATTATAGTACTGAGAAATGAAGTCTAGGGTATTTTTTTGGAAAGTTTTTCATTAAAGTGCATATACCGAAAATTCATCCGGGAGTACATCCGTTCGTTATTTTGATTCATGTTTGAATCTTGCAGACGTTTCGCCACTTGGCATTATCGATGCGTTGTCAGGTACTAGACTGAGAGTTGCTGTGCCCACGCTCAGTATTTATATGCCTTTGTCGGAGGTTCTAGCGACGCTAATTGGTTGTAGTTGGGCTCCTCCTCCTCTGCTGTCGTATAAGGTCATGTGATCATCCTGAGACGCAAAGCAGCAGCAGATCAATTTGTACTACGCTTAGTGAGTGACAACATCAGTAATCCCGAAGAAGATGAGTGAGATCTCATTGAAACGTCGTAATAACTGTGTTGCAATATTAAAACAGCTATAATTCATATAATACCGTTCAATCAGCGATATTATGTCTGCAGTAGAATAAACCATTTTACATGAAAATAACCCTTAAAACAGAACCTTGTGAGATACTAAATTTCAATAAAGTGAAACTAAATATTCGGCAATTTATTCTAAGGAAGAGAAGCAACTACAATATTTATAAATTATTTACACAAACAAAAGTACACAGTAAAAAATAATATATAGATTTGACTGCCTGTAAAAAGACTAGTACCTACTACTGTTTTGTTCAAGCAATAAAATCAGAATTTGATGGCTATTAAAATGAGCTTAATTCGTTTGGAAGGGTTAAAGCTCACCTCTGCGGGTGATTGAAGTGACAGAGTTAAAAATAATACACGAAAGACGTTGTTCCAAATAAAATTAAGTGTTTTCTGTACGATATTTGTGGCATATTTTTCAATGTCTAAGTACTTCTTGGGAAATAACACCACATTAAAGAAAAATTGCTGTATATTCCAAACGTTGCGGGGTCTACGTCAGACCCCGTTGTTAATGGTTAAGAAACTATCGATAAAAAAGGCACAATTCTAAGATGTAAATTAAAATATTTGACAATGTGTATTATTTGATTTCTGACGTAACTAAGAGAATTTTATTTGTAATATACAGGGTAGCACAGAAATTTCTAAAGATCACATAATTATAAAGTTCCTTTCAAATTGGAAGAATTTGAAAGGGAGATCTTCAGAATTTTATGTGGCGCTCCTAGGTGTGACTTTGTTATAAGATAGTCGCCAAAAACGCGACCAAAGAACTTTGTTGATTCAGTGATCTCATTAAAATCATAAGATAAAACCTAGGAAAAACCTTATGAACCATCCCGATATTGGGTTGTTCACAAGGACATGACCATTAGCAATTTCTTCCTTAATCATCGGCAACCAGGAACGACTGAATTCTACGGAGGTAGCAGCGATACAATCGTTTTCATTTAACAAAATTAAAGCAGACTCTTTTAGTTTTCTTTTGGTGTTGTGTTCTTCTTTGTGTAATATAACTGAATTTTGAAACTGTATTTTATGACCAAGGTCCCAAGCATGTTCGCAAATTTTAGATTTTTCAAATTGTCGTTTTTTATGTAATTTTTATATTCGTTTATTCGAACATTCAGAGGTCTAGAGGTTTCTCCAATATAGAATTTATGTGGCGTTATTTCCCTTTCCCTATTTTTTTTCCAAAAGTTTTACATCAAATTATTTGTAAAATAGAGATGCTTTAAATAGAGCTTTGTAGTACCTTTAAAAGAAGTTAACACTCGACCCCTATTCGGATTTTGGATTTTGGGGTTAGTGCTGACCACCTTGAAGCTTGAACTGACAAGGCTGATGATTCGCTTAGGAACGGTATATTTATTAAATATCAGCCGTGTTTTGTTTTTATTGCTTTACTGTGTATATTATTAATAAAGTTTTTTGGGCATTTATAATATGCGTTAATAGTATTTGAACAGCTCTCCAATATATTGTATGGTCTACTAAAATAAGTACTCTAGAAGTCGGATTCAGAAGCTTTAATTTCCTTTCATTATCATTAACAAATATCTTACATTACTTTAACCCGGTAATGTCTTGGTTTAAAATTATTTGTCATCTTATTTAAATGAAGAAATTCCATTGAGTAAGATCAAAATACAAAACCAAAATTGCTCTGCTCAGTAAAAAACAAGATGATTATTTTTTATCAGCACATTAACTTATTGAATAGCACTAAAAGATTACATAAATAGTGAAATAAATGCCATTTAAATAAAATAGATTTCTTTCTTCGATAAATAACCACAAATTCCTTATACATAATCTTTTATAATGTTTGTATTAGTTACTACATAAAATGATATTAGGACGATGATATCATTGCAATACTTACAAATCATTTTATAAGGAGAATGGCATTACTTTGTGCCCTTTCTGAAATTATTTGAAATATAGTATTGATGATTTAAACGAATAATATATTTTGCCTACAAAATGAGGTACAAATTCCCACTGTAGTCAGGAAATTTTATCAAAATAACAGCTGCAAACTATGAAATTTAAAACATAATTAATTACAAAAATGATAAATTTATGAATTTATGATTCCTGGCGTAACTAAGAGTTACGTCAGAAATCAAATAATAAATATTGTCGAATATTTTAATTTTACATCTTAGAATTGTGCCTTTTTTATCGTAGTTTCCTAACCATTGACAACGGGATTTGACCTAGACCCTGAAACGTTTGGAATATACTGCAACTTTTCGTAACTGTGGTGTTATTTGCCAAGAAGTACTTAAATATTAAATAACTTGCCGTTCCGAAGAAGAGTTCTGCTTCAAACAAGCCGTTAGTAGATATTTTAAATTATATTATGTAACTAAATCTATTCTAGTAACATATTTGTTAAAGACATTTGAATGTGGGAACATCCAAGCTAATCAGTGTTATGTTCCAATGTAATGAAGCAATTAGGCATTCTGTTTGTTATGTAAATACATTTCAAAATGATGTTAAATTAAACAACTACAAATGTTAACTATGTTTCAATTCACTTTGGATGAAAAACTCACCTTCTTTAGAACAAAAACATTGAGGTAATTTACAAAAATTGGTATCGCAGTCTTTGGCACCGTTCGGGTCATTATTAATGTCACAGTCTGCTTCATCACTACCATCAGGGCAATCTTGAGAACCATCACAAAAATAATCTTGAGGTAAACAAGTGCCATCTGCACAACCAAGTTGATCTTTCGTACAGTTAGCTTCTTCTAATAGCTGTTGTGAATCTGAAATATGAAAAACTGCTGATTTGATTTGACATGGTATTAGTTTCTGAAATAAGAAATTAATCTACCATACGTCGTCATTAAGATAGTAGATAGAAGCACTTGCGATAAAAACCGCTGCTTCGCCTGGTCACGCCATAACTAGAGACTGACTTTAACGATTTCATTAATTATTTTATTAAGTTTTCTGATATTTTATAGAATGTTCTTACAAAGGAAATTTAAAAATTTGAGTAGACAATCGGAAAATTCAAAAAACTTAAATACTATTTAACCTTCGCCCGAATTTTAGTTTACCTCCTGGAATGGTTTAGATTTAGAACTGGAATTGATAGGGGTCGCTGCATGAGGGTTACAGGAATTTCTTTAAAATATTTAACAATATCTGCAATAAAATAAAATACCAATTTGTCTAGCTCGTGAGAAACCGAGGCAGATCAGTTAGTGTTGTATAAAAGCGTAGTCTAATAAAACAACCTACTCACAAATAAAAAAGATTTAAAGTTGAGAGAATAATATATGACAAAAGTTACAAAATGCAAAACTAGATTGATTATTTAATCTCTTGGGTGGAAATCATCATAGGAGAAGAGGTCAGGGGAAATTGCTAGAAATAATTCGTATATTTAATACTCTACCGCAGGGGGGCGTAATACGTCCTGTAGGAAAAAATATATTTTTTTATTTTGTGGCGGAATACTTATTCATAATAAAGGAAAAACCTTAACAACAAATTATGCCAAAAGAACCGTTATCCACACTTTAATTTAAGAATTAATCTTTTACTTCATTTCGCGAAGAAACATGCGTAACAAAATAATTTCAACATTATGTTGGTGTATCCAAACGTTAAAGTTGTTTTTTTATTATTTTCTTTTCTACCGATAATATAATCGATATTTGTACTAATTAATTCCTATTAGAATACATCAGATAAGAATTGTAAACAGCATTATCAATGTTTTTGCTTATGTGGAAGTGAATTAGCACTGAAACTATAGAAATTTCGCTAGAAGTAGGAATAAGTTTTCCATTAGTGTCACATATTTCAAACCACTACAAACCAGGCCCTTTTACAAATTGATTTGGACCGAGAGCTGTTTGTGAAGATTATCTAGAGTTTATCTGCCTGGTGGACTGATAAAGTCACTTCTAATCGCTGCCGAAGAATAAATTTACCAAATATACACTACTGATCACCAAAAAATTCACATTAGATGCGCGAAGTAGATCACCAGAACAGGTGGAGTGTTAAGGTGTAGTGCGGAATTTTAGATGATAGATTCTTCAGACCTTTTATTCTTATTGGGCCATCTAACTGGCGAAAATTATCTAAAATTTTTAGAAAATGAATTTGTCATCTTCGTAGAAAAATTAACTATAAACGTCAGGACAGCTCTGTCTATCTAAGATATTTTAGATGTTAACTACCTAAATTGCCAAATAGGACGGGGGAGTTTATTTCCGATGTAATAGTATTACATTTTTTACTTGTAGGGATGAGTAAAAGTTATTATTTGAAATGCACGACCAACTACACGGGAAAACCTTATTGAACGCATTCAAATTAGGGTTAGAAGTTATGGCACCGTCAGTAAAAAAGAAAAGAAAAGAGCAACTAGTACAGTACCTTCTTAAGGCAAACAAGCATAACCGTGTCTATCCCTCCAATAAATCAAATAATTAGTAAATAAAAATTCAAAGTCATTAGTACGAGATGAAATGATCGACATCTAGGACGCTGAGGGAAAACTGGCACATAGCGGTTACGAATCTGGCGCCGTTCCATGTCTTAACTATCAACCAGTAATTTCTAGGTTAGAATGTCACGATAAAACTATCAAGTTAACTTCCCCTGTCAGAGATATTGAATACAAGGTGTCATTCTTTTGTCCTAGATGGCGATCATTACTGTTCGAGTCAGCATATTCAGCGACATGTATCAAAGAAATATTTCAGAATACATTCTCTTGTGAAAAGCTAGGTCCACAAACACTATACATTATTAAAATTGACTTGCCTACAAAAGAATGAAATCTCGTAGAGTATATTCCTTTTGTATATCCCATTTGCACATGCTTTTGAAACATTTCCCTTCTTAAATTATTCTATGATTCTAGGGATGAAATAGTTCGATGGTGGTGTTTTTCTTTTTTTTTATTAGCCAAATCGATTTTCTAAAAATCACTGAACAAGCTTAAAATGAAAATTTTTAAAACAAGTTTTTTCTGCAAAAACGTATCTTTCAGGTGGTATAAAAGATCACCTAGGATTCTTCCTTAATAGAATATAATTTAGACTATACAAATCGGTTAAACTACTTTCGACAAATAAATGAACATCCACAAAATGACAACTTTAACAGGTTTTTGTTCTTAATTGTAAAAAAAATGTGTTTCATATTATAATACGAAACTATTTGAGACAATCTCAGGATCTTACATTATGGACTTAAAAATAATTAAGCAGTTTCGGGGAAATAATATCATATTCATAAAGAAGCACTCTTAATAACATTTTTCTTTCGGACTCTTCTGGTAACTGGTATGTTTTTCAATATAGAAAAATACATGGGACCATCTCAGGATTTTCTTTAATAGAATACATCCAATTAAAAAGTACATCATGTCGGCAATATTATTTCTTTTTTTTTCGATAAAAATTGTATTGGTCATACTGACTATACGTAATTTCGAAAAGATTATTGAAGAGGTCTTGAATCATTTTGCCTGAGTTTTATCCCCTCAATTTTTTCCCCTGCAGCAGTCATCAATCGACCTATTTGGACTGGGGAAATCTATTGCTAGCAGAGTATAAAAACGGGACACTCAGTATCAAGTGAACGCCAAACAAGAAATTTTTAGAAAAAACCTGGAAATACAATACTACACAATTGACAACGTCTCCAAAGTCGAATTTGAAGCGTCTCCAAACACAGACAAGTATAATACAATACACAATACATACTGGTTGATCAATTTGTGGATATTTCTTTTTCTCAGAATATCTGTGAGGAAAAATTTCTGTACAGACATCGTGTAATCCGGACAAATGTATGAAATTGCCTTACTACACTTTGTTCCCCATATACAATTTTCAAATACTTATCTGTTGCAGGGAAAAAATTGCGGAGAGAAAACCCAATTAACAGGCAAAATCATGCTGACTATATTAAACTTCATTGGATTTGACTTTAATATCAATTCATGTCAACTTGTAAAAAATTTTGGAATGGTAAAAATGCGACCGGTTACTTAAATGAGTTGGGTGGTCGAAAATAAAATAACAAAATTGGAATAACAGAACTTACCTGTAGTGACATCACAGTTTTCCACATTATTTTTAACATCACATATCTGCCTGTTTACATCAAACAGAAGCCCTGAGGAGCACTTGAATTCAAAAACTTCTCCCTCCAGACACAAAAAGTATTTTGAGCATTCTTCTGGTGTCCAAGAAAGATGTGAAGGACTATCTGGATTTCTATAAAAGCGCTTATCTTCCATACATGGTACCTTTTTGGCAAAAATGTCTGAAATCAAAAATTAATACTCAAAATTTTGCAGTAATTAATGAAAAATCTATAGGTACTAGAGGCAAAGCCAAAGTGTTTGTTTGTATGGTGTAATTTCTGGAAAAACTTAACTAACTCCACTAATAAAACGCTACACCATTGACAAGTAAAACAAAAATATAGATCTAAAATAATATACAACAAAAAAATTATTCATAAATGGATTTAAAAAATGTCATCGACCCGATATATATTGTCAAATGAATTGAATCATTTAAACAAAAAGTTTAGATAAAATTACTATTTTTCGGAATGCCAAAGTTTTACAGGCATGAACTGTTCGCTTAGTTACTTCTTTGAAATAGAGATCTGATTCGGCATTTTGGAGAAATTAATTTATGTGTTAGGTAAGTAATAGGGGTTTCTATTGTTTTTGGGGAAAATCAATATTTTTGGAAATAGAAATCGAACATTGGTATAAAGAGTGAATCAGAAAATTGTCACAAAGTCATATACCCCATTGTTATCATTTCATTTCTTCTAGCAGAATTGTCTTCCATGAGCAGAGTTTGACGGGGCTGCTTTCCAACTCTGCTGTAGCTGAGCATCATCACGAAACGGGCCACCAAATCCTCTTCGACTGCTGCTCTGTCGTGGCCAAATCTCCGTATTATTTCAACAGAAAATTCCCTGAGGCCATTGAAATCGCCAAAAATCCCAAGAATTTCAACCGAGCCAAAAGTTTTGAACTTTCTCCCATCTGGCAACCCCGCATCTACATTTCTACAGAAATCTCACCAACAAAATAAATCACTTACCTACATTACCTACTAATAAAATTCGAGGAACATATACAAAAAACAATCCAAAATAATTCCTTTAAGTGCCTCCTACCCTTCTTTTACCTGAAATTTCACTGGCCAATTATTATTTCCTTCCTTTACAATTTGTGGGTCTGTGTGACGAGTTTAATAAAGTCAAGTTTTAAAGTGTGTTTGTGAGAAAACGACTAAACGAATGGAGTCATCGCAAGGTAAGTAAGATTTGTTTTGTTTTTCTCATCCTTGAAAGTGCCCCTTATAGGTATGGGAGAAACGTCGGAAAACTTTGTTTATATGCTGGTTCAGATATATAAATAAATTAATTGGAAAAAAATCGAAAAAAGCAGAATCAGTTATTTGTTGGACTACACACTGAGCGATATATTTTTGTAACTGATTTAACAATAATTGTGTCAACAGTATGTGAAAAATTATGTATTTAAAATTTAAATTAACTTACACGTCACAATGTTTCGTTGCAGATATATTTAAATCAAGAATTAAATTAGGATTAATACTTGACAGTTATTTTAATCCTGAAATTTATATCAATTACGAAGAATTACACAAAGAAAGAGACAGTGAGATAGCGGCAGACAGGAAGTATGTTTCGTTAGTAGCTTTCGCTTCAATCGTTCGCTGTTTTTAGGGTTCCGTATATTCAATATAATTTATATAAACGGAAAATATAAAAATATTTTTTAACACATCATCCAATACTTCAAATGAAAGTGCTCATTATGAGGAATACAAATATATATTTTTCTTACTTATAAAATTATTTGTTTACAAGATATTAACAAAAAGATTTCCGGCTTTATTTCCGAAACCATACTACCTACAATACTGAAAATGATTAGGGGTACTAGGGCTCACCTGCAATTTATAAGAAAAATTAGTAGAAAATCCCAGTATTAATTTTGGGAACAAATTATAGAATTAAGTGGAAAATAAAAATTAAATTATATCAAATAAAAGGCTCATAATGTAAATTTCGTAACACTGCCCCCCCTTTAATTCTGATCTTCCCGATCAGAGACATCCTCTCCATGGTAGGGAGCTAGTCGATCTAAATGAACCACCTTCAATTTAGCCTTGGGGTTTCTACGGATCCGGTAGACGACGTCATTAAGCCTCTTGACCACCTCGTATGAACCATCCCAGGCGGGTGTAAGCTTTGGGGATTTACCCTTGCTCCGTTGGGGGTTGTACAACCAGACTTTGTCCCTCTCCTGGAACCCGACTGAATTGGCCTTGAGGTCGTATCGCGTCTTCATCCGGTCACTAGTGGCCAACATCTGCGTTCGGGCTAATTCGTGTATTGCCAGCATGTTATGTCGGAGCTGGTCGGCATAATCGTCGATGTCTTGGGGAGGTTCTTCGGGGGAGCCAAATGCCAAGTCCCATGGTAATCGCAGCTCCTTTCCGAATAGGAGCCTGGCTGGGGTCAGGCCTGTACTATTATGTACAGCAGAGCGATATGACAACAGGAATAGGGGAATATGCTCATCCCAATCACGCTGGTTATTGCTGACGACCTTGGATAGGTGTTGTTCCAAGGTCCTGTTGAATCTTTCCACCATTCCGTCTGACTGTGGGTATAACGGTGTTGTTCTCGTTTTTCTGATCCCCAACATCGTGCAGACCTTCTGGAATACATTCGATTCGAAGTTACGCCCCTGGTCTGAATGTAATTCCATCGGGACGCCAAACCTGCTGAATAGTTGTTCTACTAGCACCGTCGCTACCGTGGTTGCCTCTTGGTTGGGTATCGCATATGCCTCAGGCCATTTGCTGAAGTAATCCATTGCGCAGAATGTATTTGTTCCCCCTCTCAGACTCGGGAAACGGACCGGCGACATCGATGGCGATTCTCTCAAATGGGACGCCCACATTTTACTGCTGCATTCTGCCCTTGGTCCGGGTCTTCGGGCCCTTACTGGCGGCACATGTGGCACATTTGCGGCACCAAGCTCTGACGTCTTCGAAGTAATTCACCCAGTAGTACCGCTGGCGAACTTTGTCTAGGGTTTTGATTCATGCCCAGGTGGCCTCCGGTAATTCGAACATGCACTTCGGTCAGGATGGCTGGTACCTTTTTCTTCGGAACTACCAGTTGGGACTTGGTTCCTCGTTCATCAGCGCTTTCCCAAACTCGCTTGAGCATTCCATTATCTACTCTTAGAGAGTCCCACTGAGCCCATAACGATTTCAGCACGCCGGAGTATCTGGCTACCTCGTCCCATCGTGGCCTGGGTGCCCCTCTCATTTTGAGTGACAAGATTGGTTCGATGTCTGGATCAGCCATTTGGTCCTGGATGCACTGTTCCGTTGTCCAGTCTTCATTGGCCTGCACTCGGATCTGCCTGATGGAGATACCCTCTCGCTGTTCCGTCTTCAGACAATGCTTGCATTCCGCTCTAGGGCATCGGCATTATTGTGCAACCGGCCGGCACGGTGTTCCACCTTGAAGTCGTAATGCTGTAAATTCTCCATCCATCTGGCCAGTTGTCCTTCCGGTGTCTTCATGTCCAGCAGCCATTTGAGTGCGGCATGATCTGTTCGGATTAAGAAATGGCGACCATACAGGTATTTGTGGAAATGGTCTACAGCCCTTATTATTGCAAGAAGTTCTTTTCTGGTGACGCCATAATTTCTTTCTGGCTTCGAGAATCCACGGCTGTAGTACTCGATCACCCTCTCTTCACCATCTTGCACCTGGGATAGGACGGCCCCCAAACCTGTGTTGCTGGCGTCGGTGTCTAAGATGAACTTGCCGGACTGTGTAGGAAAGGCTAGGATTGGGCTGGAACATAGTGCTGCCTGAATGATGTTTCGCAATCCTGATTCCAAACGAAAGGTCTCCTTCTCTGTGGTCTGCCGATGTAGAGGGGCGGCAATGGTGGCAAATCCCTCAACAAAACGCCGGTAGTATGAACAGAGGCCCAAGAAGCTTCGGAGTTCATGCTTGTCCCTCGGAACTGGCCAATCACGGATCACTTCTATCTTGTCTTCGTTGGTGCGGATTCCTCACTCGGACACTACGTGACCCAAAAACTCTACTTCTTTTTGGAACAAGGAACACTTCTTCGGATTGAGTCTCAGGTTGGCATTATTAATTCTGGAGAATACTTCGTCCAGGTTCTTCAGATGGTCGTCGAATGTCTGACCCATGACTAGAATGTCGTCGAGGTATACTAAGCACGTCCTCCATGTTAACCCGCTCAGTACATAGTCCATTAGCCTCTCAAATGTAGCGGGTGCATTACATAACCCAAAGGGCATGATCGTGAACTGAAACAGCCCTTTACTGGTGGAGAACGCTGTCTTCTCTCTGTCGTTTGCGTGCAGACCAACCTGCCAATATACACTTTTTAGGTCTAGTGTGGAGAACCAACGGGAGCCTGCTAGTGTGGTCAAAGTGTCATCGATTCGGGGTAGTAGATAGCTGTCTTTCTTCGTGACATCATTCAGCTTTCTGTAATCCACGCAAAATCGGGTGGTTCCATCTTTCTTTTTAACTAGCACGACGGGAGCAGACCATGGACTGATGGATGGCTCAATAACTCCATTTTGTAACATGGACTCGATGTTTTCCTCGACTGCCTGTTGTTTCCCCAATGGTAGTCGTCTAGGTGGTATTCTGATGGGTTGAGCCTTTCCGGTATCTATCCGATGCTGGATGATGTTGGTGCGACCGGTGGTTCCATTTTTACGGTTAAAAATTTGCCAGTGTTTTGTGATAACTTGCTTAGCTTTCTTCTGGTTCTCTGGTGTCAAGTGTGTCAAGTGGTCAGCAAACTGTTGTAGGAACTCTTTATCGGGCCCTGTCTCCTTCACCGACGTCTGGTACTCTTCTTCGCAATTGATGATGGTGTCTACTGGCTCGAAACAAGCTATCTCTTGACCATTGGTAATTCTGATGTCATTGTTGGACAGATTCAAGACTCTGATTGGTATTTCTCGTCCGGTTTTAACTATAGCCCGTCCAACCAAGTAGTCATGAGCTGAGTGTACGGGCTCCACCATTCCAACGCAGCACCCAGGATTGCTGTCTAGCTGCCCATGAATAATCTGTTCCGTTCGACCGGGAATTCTAGCTGAAGACTTTGACACAATTTTTATGGGCGTGACTGATGTGCTGACGTGCCGTGTCAACACAAATTCCTCATTCAGGAACCGAAGAACATCATATCTCGGGTCGAACATAAATCCGTGCTGGCTAATTAGGTCCATTCCCAGTATAAAATCGTCGTCAATATTCGCTACCAGGACCCTATGCCGGATCATGTTGTCCCCTATTTGTAGCACGACATCTGCCTCACCCTTTATTGACATGGACTCGCCGGTGACTGTTCTGAGCTGGATGTTATTGGTAACTGGCCGAATTTCTAATGCTCTCAAAACCCTGGACTTGGCAATGGACACAGCGGCGCCGATATCGATGGTGATGGTAACTGCTCGCCCGTTGATGGTGCCTCTGATGACTAGACTGCCGCTATCTCGGCAAAATCCCCGGATAGATAACGTTTTGGGGGCTGGTGGAGGGACAGTCAGCATTCGCCCCCCTATGCTGACTGACTGACGGTCCCTGGACATGTAGCTGTTCTGTTGGTTACCCCTGGTCGGTGATCGTTCAGGTGGCCTCACTCGACAATTACGTTGGAAGTGCCCTGTCCGTCCGCAGCGGTAACATGCCCCTCTGGTGCCAGTTCTTTGTGACCGGTCTAATATTTTGTTCAGACCAGCCAGCAGCGCTTGAAATGGTGACTCTGACTCTTCCTGGTTGAAGGAAACTGCTCGGACCCTCGGCTTGGACATGTTCATGACGGCCTCTACCTCCAAAGCCTGAAGTAGAGCTTCACTACTTTTCTTGACGCCACTCAGTCTTAAATTTCTTTGTACTTCCACATCTCTGATGCCGTTTATGAAACTCTGTGTGGCCAACTGGTCTTTCGTTTCCTCTGGCAGGTCTGGGTAGGACAAGTGTACTAACCGTCTAATCTCTGCTTCGAATTCTTGAAGGCTTTCACCGGATCTTTGCGTTTTTCCACTGAGTTGGACTTGGTATACCTGGCTCAAGGATTGATTGTCGTAACGTTTGTCTAGGATGGCGATGATCTTGTCGAAATCACCTTGTTCATCGACTGGAATGCTTTGGAGGAGTTCTAGGGCCGGACCTCTTAACGAAATTACCAGAGAAGTAGATTTTTCTTGATTATCCCATCCATTAGCTGTAGCCACAGCCTCAAATTGCCGTTTATACATAGGCCAAGATGAACTGCCATCAAAGGTGGGTGGTTTACTAATGGAACCTCTGGTACTCACGGTGTTCTGGTATTTTCCTCGCTGTAAGTCCTGTTGCATTTTTTTAATTTCTGTTTCTACCTTGTCTTGGATGGCACTGATTTGGTCTTGAACTGTGTTTTGAATTGAACTGATTTCAACTTTTACCTGGTTTTGGATGGAATCGAGGTCATCTACTTTTGTTTCAAGAGTGTCCACGGTATTTTTTATGGTCTTAATGTCATCATTTATCTCTTTTATATCAGACTCAACTATTTGCATTCTTTCATTAACTGTTTCATTAACTTGTCCTACTATTTGCATTAATTGTTCGAATTGCAGTTGTCTTTTCTGTTCAGTTTGATCTTGTTTTTCTACAAATTTCGAGAATAATCCTTCCATTAAATTTTGTTGTTTTTCTTCCATGGCAGTGACAAGATTTTGTTGTTCGCTTTTCTTTTCTAATTCAACTTTAATTCAACTTTAAGTTTATCATCAAAAGATTTCACTAACCTTTGTTGAATTTCTTCTTGATGTTGTTTCTCCTTCTTGTCACGTTTTTCTAAAATCTGTGCAATTTTTTCGTCTAACTTTTCCATACTACGAGTTTCCATAAATCAATTTTCACTGCACTTAATCCTTTACTTCTGATCACCAGATTGCAATATACTTCGTGGGTTCAATTTAAAATTATAACAACTAATATTTACTTTCACTTTTCTAGAACTTTATTTACATTTAAAACAGCTGATTCACAATACATTCTCATATACGCTAGTCGTCGCGGTATCACTGCTTGGCGATCGTGGTGTGCTTCTTTTATATCACCAGCGTAGAATTCTCCAGTAGAAATCATCATCGCTCCTTCCGCTGCCGAGTCTTTTCGAGAATCGTATTTTTTTATCTTAAAGCGTTTGTTGTCGTGCTGAAAGGACACAGGGTCGGCTTTGGGTAAATTTCATAACAATATAATGATTTGGTATCTGATTGGGCAAAAGAAAATTTATAGCTCCAACTTTCGTAACAATATTATCAAAAATTTTGAAAATCGACTTAATTCCCACTTTAGAAACTATACTATCTAAAATTTTGAAAAATATATTTAATTTGTCTAACAGATTTAATAATTTATTATTTAAAACTTGACCTATTTTCCCCTTTATCTTTCAAACTACGGAGCCTAAAATTCAGACACTAGATTATAAAAGGCTTCCCTGAAAATATATTCGTAAAATAAAACTCTGATGTTAATTTTAGGGATCAAATTAGACAACTAAATACATATGTATTTTTATAAAAAATCATATAGCAGTTAAAATAAAAAGTTTGGAAAATAAAAGTGTATATTTTTAACTTAAAACGCTTCCTTTAAAATATATTAAAGTAATATATAAGATTATGCATTAATTTCCTGCTTGTCTGAAAATGGAATATTAGAATCTTGAAGAACCTACGGAACCCTTAATATGCGAGTCCAACTCGCACTTGACCAAATTATTTAATTATATTTTTGTTTTTGTAAAATTCTTGTATAAAAAGTATGTTGATATTTTTTATTTGATAACTTGTTATAAGTAGAAAATAAAAATATAATTCTGGCATCCCTGTTGTTGATACAACTGTTTGCTAAACCTCCCTTATTACATTTGTTTAAAGGATAATTGTTTAAAGTTATAGGGATATGAACGTCAAATAGTGTCCTATTTATTTTCTGAAAAAAATTGGTCTGGTAGGTTAATAGTTGAACAAAATCTCGCCAGACCAGGATGGAGAAGTTGGTTGATACTTTTTAAACGCAGTTTTTTTTTGTTTTGGTCTTAGTTAGCCAACTGACATTTCTAAATTAGGAGATTGCTTGGGAGAAAATTTATGTGTTTTCACACTTTTACAGGTAGGACTGCTTTTTCAGAAAAAGCAAAACAGCATATTTGATATGCATTAGAATGTGTATGGGAATTAAGAGATTGTAACAATACACACGAACTAAAATAGTTTGAAGAATCACGGAGACCGTCAATTATATTTTGTCGCGTGGTATCGCAAAGCTATTCCTGATTATGCTTTTTAATTTAATATCTGATTAAATTATTCCGAAGAGGTAATCGGTGATTATTAATAATAACTAGTGGTGTTTTTCAAAATGAATAAAAGCTAATAAATTTAAATTTAGAATTCATGTATTTTAATTATCCCTAATATTTTTCTAAGTGTCAAAAAATCTCGTTATGCGCTATTAATATATAGATAACGGAATATATTAATTTTTGTTTAATTTCAAATCCGATATATTTGTAAAAATTCAGCATGCTTGAGCATGCTTGACAGAACATGAATTGTGTATTGCATACACAAACCAGCAAAACTCTTGGATCTCCTCGTTAAAATACGTTTACAGAATCCCTGGGCTCAATTATAGATTATAGAACTATAAACGTTTTTATTTGCCCAAAATAAACAAACAATATATTTATTTAGAAACACCGATGACTAATATCTAAACAGATGTGCTACCCGTTACCATCCACTTCTAACTTTCCATAAGGTGATCGCGTTTTACAAAGGTATGATGGCTAGTTCTTCCAGAATTAGGCGGTGATTTCTGGTCTGCGCGCGTTTGTGGTATCCAATTCCGGAATGAAATAGAAAGAAATCTTAACATCTTGTTTCTCTTATTTATTTTAATAGATTTTGTCATATTCCCAAGTTTAATTTTTATTTAAGATGATTAATTTCTCAAAGGTTTCTTAATTTTTAGCAGCGTAAAAGAATGATATAACAATATTTGTATCAACCTATTTTTTAATTAATCACTGAAGAATGAAAGTTTTTTTATCAACATCATCTTCAAGTTGGGCAACAATTTATTTAGCCTGTTTTTAACCCAGTAGTTGTTAAAATTTGATAGTTGGTTTTAAATTTCAAAACAAACAGCTTAATTTTTATTAATGAAAATATGACTGGGCAGTCAATTTCGACTTTTGATAGGACTATTTTGGGGAAATCACCTAATTGCAGAAATACTCGATATATCCAGATAATCTGTTATTCGAATAATTCGATTGTTTCAAGAAACTAGAAGTGTGAATAGGAGACCGGGTGATAGCATTAGTACTTTCATTCTATCAATGTGGCAAGTCAATTCCGAACTCCAGAATAGAGAAACCCATACTGGGCATTAAAGTTATTTTTTGAAGTGTATTAATTTAAAGATTTACAATCTTTGCTACATTTAATTTTAGTACTAATGTCCAATGACATGGACAATCGATGAATGAATGGCATTGTGCGATGGAGGTCAATACAATAGAAGTAAGTACATGAAGACAACTGACTAAAACGTTGGTTAGAGGACAGACATTGGCGCCTATATCCAGGAGTAGATTCAGACATGCAGTAAGACAGAGAAATAGAGGGAGATTCATCAATTTTCCGAATACTAGAAGAAAATAAAATTCAGTCACATAAACTGATACCAACTCAGGGGCTCATTGAGAACGCTTTTGATAGAAGCAGTGATTAACAATATTATATAATTAGAACAAGTAATATTTTTCTGGATGAGTGCACTTTTGCATTTCATGGTCGGTTTAGTTGTCAAAATTCCTGCTACTGGTTAAACGAATGTCACTAGTGCCTTGATCATGCATCCAACAAACCCTCAATATATAATATGTTTCCAGCAAAATGGAGCACCATCTTACCAACTTAATATCACAACATTTCCAAATCCTTGTATAGATATGCGGGGATCTATAGAATAGCCAACACGATTACCTGATTTTTCGTTATTAGAGTTCTTTTATGGCGATATGTGAAAAGTGTATAGGCAAAAAAACTAACCCCTATATTTAGCTGATCTAAGAAGAAGAATAACGCTTGGGATTTCGTCAGTCACTCGCTAGATGTTGAGAAGCGTTTCAAGACATTTTTAATTTTATTGTTAAATTAGGATGTTGCCAAAAAGCTTGCGGCTAGCATTTTCATCGACATTGTAGACGCAAGATGTAAGGAGTTGGTAGCAATTTAGGCGAATGTTTCTATTGCTATAAACACTAATATACCGGGTGTAAATGAATAAGTGCGAAAGATTTGAAGATGTGCTTCCTGGAGTCACTTGATGAGGAAAAGTTCCTATCAACATATGTCCGCAAACGCTTCGTTACCGATGTACGAGGTGTTGAAATCTTCAGTTTTTTCAGTTTTTTTTCTTCTGCCTACTGAAATTGTCGAGATATTTAGTTCAATTTTGGAGCATTAATGCCACTATGAAGTCATGAAAATCTACAGGGTGGTACCTTTTCCGAGGTCACGTGTTCTTTCTGCCCCTACAACTTTTTTCAGTACGCCCCTGGCAAATTCTAAATGAATCTCTTATGAATTTTCAAAAAGAAGGAGGTTCACAATTCGTCTGTATCTATTTTTTTTAAGTTTGTTCACCGATTACTCGCAAACGGTTCAAGGAATTTCGACCGTTTATACTGAATCCTGTGCCGGTGGAACGCAAAGTGGTTCCATATTTTTTTCATTAACATAGCTCATCAGCTGTATCATTTCTTACAAAATAGAAAAAAACTTTTTTACAGATTTTCTTATACACTATGCTTTGGTGGAGTCGCCGGCATTAAAAATATGAAAAAAATATTCGGAACATGGGATAAATTGAAACGAAATTGGATATTTCCCGGGATATCCCGAAGTGGTCCCATATTTTTTTCAATAACATAACTTGTACCGTTTCTTATACAGTAAAATTTGGTGGAGTCGCTGGTATTAAAATTTAACTGTTCGGAACTGGGGGTAAATTGTAAATAAATTGAACTGATGAGAATAAATGTCAGTTAAAATGTATATGCAGTGTGTATTCATAAATCAAACAATTTCTTGTTATTAAAGGTTTTAATAGAAAATGTTATTCTTCATAACAAGTTTGCATGGTCTAAAACGTAAGATTTCACTTTTTTAACTGTAGACGAGATTTGTCATTAAACAGTAATTTTGATTAGAAATTAACGTATCTTCATATTTATTAACATCTAAAATTGTCAAATAGAAGTAATTAGAAATAAAAAGTGCATCTACTTAGCCATTGCACTAATAATTATATAATCAATATTTCTGTAAGTTTTCTAACTATATACTAGGTTTCAAAAAATATATCAATTTTGTTTAAAAGTGAGGTATGTACATTAATTTTTTTTATAATATATAAACTGTATTCTAACAAAAGTTATCAGTATTATAAATTGTAATAAATTGAAATTTGATTGGAAATAAATGTCAGTTAATCAACTTCAAGTTGGAGGTTCTCAGTTGGTTTATATATACAGTGTGTCTTCATAAGTTGAATTCAAACGGAAAACGTTCTTATGAATATTATTTAAAGAAAAAGTTATTTTTCATAAAAATATTTGCATGGTCGGAAATATATACTGAAATCATTACATATCACTTTGTCAACTCTATACGAGTTTGTCAACAAATATGAGTTTTACTTAAAAGTAAAATACCTTTATTATTCATAATATT
This sequence comes from Octodonta nipae, assembly GCA_034190945.1. Classification (NCBI taxonomy): domain Eukaryota; kingdom Metazoa; phylum Arthropoda; class Insecta; order Coleoptera; family Chrysomelidae; genus Octodonta; species Octodonta nipae. The sequence goes on along the minus strand of CM067220.1, from coordinate 89,074,032 downwards.
TAAAATTCTTATCAAACGAGGTTGGCCAAGCTAATAAATGGAAGTAAAATATCTTATTTTAGGCAATATCGACAAAATTAATTAGATTTGAAAACTGCTTCCAATTAAGCCTTGCATCTCTAAAAATTGTTAAATAAATACACTTAAATTATTTTATGTGTTTTAGTTAATTTTTTTAAGTTGGTTTTTGTTTCTTTCTAATGTATTTATTGTATAAATGATCAATTTCATGCGTTTCTTAAGTCTTCTATGCCTTGAATAGGAGTTCCAACGTTTTTAAATGTCCCCAAGTTGAAAAGTTTATCGAATTTAAATCAGTTGAAGGAGCTAGCCAAAATTGAGGCCCACCTTGATCTTTCCAGCAATCTGGATATGTTTGGTTTAAATATTGACGTGCTCGTGCATAAACCACATTCGCGCTCTGACACCTAAACGAATCGGATCAAGTAGAACTTGCAGCTCTTCACTTAGAAACTGAGTGTAAGTATTTCCATTTAATGTAAGTAGAATAAAATCTGGGCCAGTTAGGTGATCTCCAATAGTTACAATCCACACGTGTAAAGAAAATCGTTCCTAGTGCTGAGCTTCAACGATAGCTTAAGGAGTTTCTTCCGCCGATATGTGCTTGAGGTTGTTATTAATAATGGCTTCCTTTGAAAAACTTGCATCATTCATGAATAAAATATGCTCAAGAAATTCTTGGTGTTGTCTAACCATATCTAGCATCCAAAACGAAAATGTGAGACCGTTAGGATAATCACGAGGTCCGGACTCGTTGTACATGATATGAATATAACTGCTGTTCCTTTAAGTTGGCGAATATCGTCATATGATTAACATGTAGCTGTAAAGCAATTTTCCTAGTGCTGGTATCGGGTTGCTCTAATATCCCGATGGCGACCACAATCATGTTTTCTAGGTTTGAAGCTTCATGTTTCTCTTAGTCGTTGATGAAGTCTTAAAAACAAAGTGTGATAAGCTGCTACAGATTGCATCAGATCTTCTCGCTGCTTCCAAGGAATTACCATTAGAGAGACAGTAGACGAAAGGCATATCAGCCATTTCTGTGTTTGAATAAACCGCCATGTTGGAGAATTCACGCACAACTATCACTGTGTATCAGTCAAAATCAATGCAAGTAAATTAACAACAATTAAGTTGGAGTTGTCAATAAGAAGAAATAATATGACAGCTGCCTACTAGAAAAATAAATTACTGAAGGTTATTATGAAGACTTCATAGGGGCATGAAGGCTCCAAAATTGAACTAATTGAACTAAAGATCTCGAAAACATCGGTAGTCAGTAGAAAAAAAAAATGAAAATATTTGTAGATTTCAATATCTTGTACATCAGTAACGAAGCGCTTGCGGACATATGTTCATAGGAATTTTTCGTCATAAAATTACTCGAGAAAGCACATTTTGAAATCGTTCATACTTATTCATTTACACCCTATATAACAGAGTTTGCAATTATGTCAATTTTAAAAATTAAGAATTAGCTCTGTTTTTTTGTAATAAAGAATTATGAAATTGTAAAAAATAAACTGCCATAGATTATATTTTATTAAAGGCAGTATATACGTAACAAATTTATAAAGAAGACAGAGGTCAGGACCGTGAAGTTTTTGTAATAATAATTATAAAACTGCAAAAAATAAGTATTATATTACTCCGTTATTTGGACGCGCCAGTATTGGGTAAGTATTTGTAGGGTCTTATAAGTGGTACTCAGGTAATAACAAACGTCTGCTTTTTTATTTTTGTTTTTTTTTTTATATGTAATAAAATAAAGGAAAATGTTACGACTTATTTTTACACTATTACAGTTTTGTAATGCAACACCATATGGCATCATTATTATAATCGATCTGCCGGTGAAATAATGTCTTTGTTTATATGTAATATATAGTGCGGAACAGTTAAATGGAATAAATTCGATAAAAAATAAAGGCATGTTGAAAAAGCGCTTGGGCACGTCGATTTGTATTTTTAAATGCGCAATTTTTCAATAAAAATAATTGTATTGGGTGTGTCATGTGACAGGAGCCAATACCAACTTTCTTATTTTAATTGCAAGCCACCGTATATTATTTACTTTTTGGATTCTCTAAAAAAATCTAGACAAAATTCATATACAATGTCCTACACCTATCTTCAACTGTTTCATAAATAATAAGTGTTTTCAGATTTATTATAAAAATTACCATTAATAAAAGAAAATTATTTTAATTCACAAATTCGCCACATTACACTCAATACTTAATTCCCATTTAGCTCTTGATATTGAGTTACTAAGCAAAAACCATTCCTGCGTTCCTTTTTACTGATTTGAAAAAAAAAAGTTTCGTTTATTTTCGTCAAAACTCAAAGCCTTAGCAACTTGTTGTCTGCCTGCATGACAGTGTCAGTGCTATTGTCGTTTGAATTTCCTTAACTGTATGTAATAATATCAGAAAAATGGTTTATTTAACAGAAATGCACAAAACATTTCCAAATTTGTCTCCTGTATCCCAAGGAACAATTAGGAAAATAGAAAAGCAGTTTCACGAGCTTGGTCATATAAGACAGATAAAAAAAGTAGCGGCCAATGTTGTAAGTGACAATACAAAATTGGTTATTATGCTTGAGTTTCAAGAAAACCCACATACTTCTGGTCGAACTGTTCAACGTTAGCGACACATCCATTTTTCAAGTATTAAAGGGAAGTAAAATGCAGCCCTATAAAACGTTGCCGAGTCAGAAGCTCACGGAAGACGATTTCATTAGAAGAACGTATTGCTGTGTACAAATGATGGTAAGGTTATATAACAATGTGATCCAATTAGAAGATGTTTTGTTTTCTGATGAGAGCACATTTAGACTTCACGGTCATGTTAATTGTCAAAATTGCCGCTATTGGTCTAATGAGAATCCCCACTGGATGACAGAGAAACATACGCAATATCCTGAAATAGTTAATATTTGGGCAGGAATTGTTGGAAATCATATCGTAAGTCCTTTTTTCATTGATATCAACTTGAATGGAGATGAATATTTAGAACTGCTCGAATATAATGTCCTGTCAACTTTGATCCAGTAAACCCACAAGTTAGGAGGCGCGGATCGATAGAATGGCCTGCACGATCTCCTGATTTCACGCCTTTGAAATACTTTTTTGAGGATATTTCAAAAACACTCAGCTAGATGACCTAAAAAGGCGAGTCACGGTTGCGATTAGATCAGTCACGCTTTAGATGTTGAGTAATATTAGAACATTGCTGTACCAAATTAGCATGTTGCCAAAACATTCGCGGCGAGCATTTTCAAGATTTTCTGCATTGACATTTAGGTTTTCTTTTTTTTATTTTATTAAGAAATAATCAGTATTACTTATTAGATTTTTAGTGTAATGTAGGGAATTTGTGAAATAAAATAATTTTCTTTTTTAAATGTTAATTTTTGTAATAATTGAAGATAGGTGTAGGACATTGTACATGAATTATGTCTACAATTTTCTGGAGAATCCAAAAAATATATAATATATAGAAATGGGCATTTAAAAATCCAAATCGACGTGTTCAAGAGTTTATTCCATTTGGCCGTTCCACACTGTATAAATAAAATAATTAAAATAAAATCAATTACTTGCTTACTTATTTAATTACTGCCCCTTGCATTAATATTTCTTGGAATAAATGCAATCTATTGGAACTATGGATATTATTTACGGTTCTTATTACATTCAACTGAAGACATGAGTGAATGAAGGTAATATGACAACAATTCACTATTTTAAATAAATGAGTGTTAAAGATTTCAATGTGCATATCATTTACTGTTAATCAGATTTTTTAGTTTTCATGTAAAAATGAGTAATTTTGAAGTGCCATGCGATATTTTTAAGACTTTCATTTATTGCAAAAATTAAAAAAATTAAATTTTTTTTACATATTATCACCTTTATCAGGGGGGGGGGGTCAAAAGTAAGTACACTAAAGTTTTTATAAATTTATTCAATATCTGCAATAATAAATGTAACCTATGAGGCTGCTACACACGGTATGAATTCTTGTTCAACTTATCTAGTTACATATATTTTAAGGACCTCATCATCCTTTTTTGTTCAATAATCTCAGCCAAATCAGTTTTGGAATTGTTCATTGAAACCGGTCATTTACCTTATAGCCATTTATTAATTTGCATTGCATTTAAGAAAGTATCTTGTTACATTATGTTAATTGTCATTCCTTGAAAATTATGACAAAAAATATCAAAGACTACCGAGAAAGTGCGATTTGAATATCTGGTTTAAATCTTTTATCGAGAAATTAATTTAATATATGCAAATTAAATGCATGTTTGCATTAATAAATTTTAATTAAATAAACATAAGGTTTAATTAACTAAATAACGACATTATGATTTTTGTTAACTTAACTGGAATTTTTTGTCAAAGTAATAATTTGGAATAACGGATTTCTGCAAAATAAAAACGAAATAATTTAGAGATCTGAACGGTATAAGTAACTACAATTAGTAAGCAAACAAATAGAGAGCTGTTAACTATAGTAGTCAATAAATTTTAAGAAAGTTGAGAGAATGCCAAATATATATTTTAGTGAAATCGAATGTTACTTATTTTACTTCACTTTTAATGGCTCCATATACTTAAGATTTCTTTTAATTAATAGTTTCAGATGCAGTTTAGCATAGTAATAAAGCCACAATTCTTATCAATAAAGTGACAATGATTACATGGTAATATTCTTACATACAAATCATTAAACCAAGTGACAACGTGAGTATGTAAAATTATTTTATTTACCTACTAGAGAATAGCAAACTATAAATTCGTCTAGAGCAAATGTTAAATAAAATTAGTCTCGTTCTCAATAAGCAGAAATTTTCTTCACTCTGGTTAAACAGTTTAAGCACCATGTGCAGTCAATAACGATTCTCTGACATAACTTAACATTTAAATATATTTAATTTTACGATTTGCTGAAAAATAATATGTATCCACCTTACTATATTACAAATTATCATTTGTTTTTAAATGAGAGCTGACTTCGCATGAATCAAAATGGAAACTGTTACCAACACCCAGGGGCCTGATTATCGAAACCATTCGACTGGCCAACCAGTCGACTTTCGAAGTAAGTCGCGTGAAAATTCACATAAAGGCAGTTTGACCCATATATTAAATTTCAATTATACATAGTCCTATCAATATTGTTTTACGGCATTTATTTTCAGTGATATGTTAGAAAATTAAGTTGACTATACTTTGACGCTTACCTTTTATGTACATATTTTTTCGATTTTCTGAAAAACGGAATTTTGATGTTATAAAAATCTACATGGCATCAAATCAGATGATAGTTCTGTAGAATACAATTTAAAATAGCGAAACAATCCAGTAATAAGAGTTTTTTTTGATTTTCTGGAAAATGATAAATCTAACGTAATAGAAAATTATATGGTATCTTTCCTAATATTCCTTAATACAATCCAGTTTAAATCTTCAAATTGGGTTAAGCCATTTTTGAGTAATCGCTAATCATATATGCCAGCCTTATTGATAATCTTTCCCTTTTTGGAAGACGCTTAAAAAGATTCAAATTTAATTTATATTGATCATAGAGTGGACAAAAGTATAAATGTTTAAAATAAATTACGTATTCGAGTTTAAATGTATTTCAATTCCAGAAGAGGTTAACTTTTATTTTCCTTCAAAATTCGTATAATTGTTTTTAACATAATAGAATCCGCCCCGTCAGATAAAAGAAATATTAGCTTACCAGAACAGTGAAATAAATTTAAAAAATGTTAGTCCTAAATTTTATTATTTATTTCGCTATTTGGTCCTAATGAATTTCTAGTTTAAAACCTTGTTTCACAAGGAGGTTTCACTTTTCTACAATTTTGTTTAAATTTTATACGTATTAAGAAGAACGTTCATTACTTGCAGCCATGGTAAGCATAGTGGCTTCTTAGAAAAAGCAGATTTCTTAATACTTCATTTGTCGAAACTTGCACTTTCCATATTCGATTAATACGAAACTTTCGATGTTTTATCTTACCAAATTTGTCTTATATTTACAAACATTTAATTTAAATAATGGAACAGTCATTAAAATATAGTAGTGCCATAATTTTATATTTTTCGGGATAACACAAGTCCTAGAGTGGTTTTGGTGCCGGAAAGACAAATATTGTTTTTGGGCTTGCTCCTTATGCGGGTTGTTACGGTTTCCGTGCATCATGAGTCCGTCATTGCGAACCTGGTAACTTTTATCAAAAAAATTGCTCATGAAATCGGCATATTTGTTCCCAGGACCGGATTTCCACTTAGGCCTACAAGGAACCGGCCTAGTTGCCCAACCAGACTAGAGGCCCCAGTGGCGGAACCTGGTGCATTAATTCGCTAAATTTCAAAAACGACTTCCATATAGGGGGTGCCAAAAGATAAGTGCCTAGGAGCCCTGGTTGTTACAATCATTGAATGTGCGAAGTGTTGATCTTTTTTCTACAGCCTTACTTGCCAACCATCGGAAATACCAGCTTTAAGTCTCTTCCCAATTATGAAGGTTGTCTCGAAACTAAGACTCACTTACTTAAAATTAGAAAAATATTTGTTGAACAAGATACAAGTGACTACAGGTCTTCAGTGTAATCAATGTATGCTTGCCACCGGTACGTAAGTTCTTGGATTTCTTGCCGGACTTTGTTCTTATTGAACACCCGAATTAAATGAATTTCGCTACCACATATTACCAAAGAGGTTTTAAGACTACATACTACCATTTCAGTCAGGCGCTGTGCCTTACTTTTGTAACAGCCCTCGTAACAAATAAATACTGGAATTAACCAATTTTAGGTGTTCCATACCTCAAAAAGGAAACGGTAACTCTTTTCTCTGGAACAGATAAAGGTATCTTACTGAAATTCATATCAGTTACCAATACTTGCTGGTGTCAAAAACTCAATCTTCAAGTCAATAATCATTAGAAACCTCGAGTAAGACGTGATATTTAAGCTTGCCAATACTGATCAAAATAGGACTTACAATGACTTTAAGAATCTATTCACACACATCAACCACGTCACAGTTCAGACATCCTCCTGAATACGAACCGTCGCCGAGATGTAACAATCAAAATAGTGCTTATATTTTCCACCCTCTGCATTAGAGGTGTAAGAAAAGTAAGTATTCGCTACTCGAGTACTCGTTACTTGCCGGATCCGAAGTAACGAATACAAATTTCACCAGAGGTATAGTTATTCGAGTACTCGAATGTTTCTATATCGAATACATGATGAGTGATAATGTAAAAATAGTCGACATTGGCTGACTTAATTTTTAGAGCCGCTGAACCGGTCGATCGGTATCACGGCGAGCGAAATGAATTTCTTATTTAAATTAAATAGGCCAAAAAAATGTTTTATATTAATAATCAATTTCATAATTATTTACGTGTTATAATGTAAAATGGTTTCTGTTAGACGTAGTAGTCTCAAAGGAAAAAACGTCCAGAAAATTTTATTGCAAGATAGTGTAATAATCTCTACTCAATATACCAACTTTGTTCTATTTATGTTTCTGACCCATACATGATGTTATGTTTTTATTGCAATTTGGTAATCTTTATAATCTCTATTCATTACAATTATTTTTTATATATTATCCATTTTTAATATTGCACCTACTTGTATTTTTAAGTTAAAAAAAAAAGTTTTTAGGTTATTTCATTTGTATTTGTTATACATGCCAAATAATATATATTACTATGACGCATATACATTCGAATAAATTCAGTACTTCAGTATACAACTATGGAACATCAATGTGTGGAGTAGGGCATGATAATATATAAGAGGGTCGGGTAAAACCTACGAATCCCATTCAATCATTTCACTACAATACTACGTACACAGATCATACAATAAAGAACTACGTACTCATGGGGGGTATGAAGCCGGTTAGACGGCGGACGCTGCCTGGATACTTTATTTTTATCAATTTGCCGTCGTTTCCATATCTAACGTAAGATATCTACGGCGTTCACCATGAACGAGTTAATAATTTGGATAAACTTAGAGCCAAAATTCGTCAATCTATCAATGAAATTACTAACATGTTCGAAAATGTCCAGAGAGAAGTTCAGGATAGATTGGGCTAAACTAATGGCCCTATTTTTAATAGTATCATTTGATTTTTTTTTTGTTAGAGGCGAGTTACTTAATTTAATATGAAATCTAAAACCGTTCTTTGAAAAGAGATACGTAGGACCCATACACTTCTAAATCACCGACATACCAATAACAAATATATGATCTTATCAAACACTGTGACATCTGATACTAAATACCGAAATCGACAGCCTCAATATTTACACCGTTTTACCCGAAGCACAGTATAATCAAACCTCTGTGCCCGAAGCATATACCGAACGAGTACTCGAGTAACGAATATTTAGTAACGAGTACTTAACTGAAAAGTAACGAATAGTTACCTTACCAGTCGCTGTGGTTTTTTTAATTGAATTATATTTAACTTTGAATTGCTTAGTAGGGTTAGCACCAGTAAAAAAACAAAAACCTAATAACTTTCTTTCAGTGAAATATGCACTATGCTCTCCGTTTTGCTTCGGCACTTTGTTTTTACATTGAAGAGTTAATGGTGTGTTTAGCGCGGTAATTATTAATGTTCAAAAAATGTACACTTCCAAACCGATTAAGATGATACTTGAATTTTGCCTTTCTACGTTTAAAACTTTAAAAATCACCATCGTTTAGTAGATGCAAAAAGTAAATGGTCCTAAATTACCCAAAGCTCTGATTTTTCTTGTGAAGGATCGAAGTCTTTGATAAGGTTACACAAAGCGTCTTAAGTAGACATTGGGGTTTTGGCAGCGTAGCTTCGAGATTATCACTTTCTTCACTAATAAGGGGTGGGCAAACTTTTAGCAAATTTGTTAATGATATAGGATAAAAAGCGTACTTTTGAATATCTTTGGTTTATTATAGTGTAAATTCCAATTATGTCGGGATTGTGATTTCGTTTAGAGGACGTCGCGGTTTGCTCAGAAGAAGGCAACTTGTCGTGGACCAGGTATCTAGTATTTATGCTACTATTCCAGTGTGTCGGCATCAGTTTCACGATGTTTATGCTACAAAACTCCAATTATCATTGTATACTCAGTGAACATTTTGTTTTCTATGTAACTTACTAAAAGAAATATAGCTGTGCTAACGAGTTGTTGAATATAGAATGTAAAAAACTGATCGTGTCTATTGCAGTATGAGATGATGCCCCTTCTTATTAAAACTAGACCTACCATGTAGATTAAGTTCCTCTAATTTAGTCCATACCTCTTTAACGATTTCGCTAACAGCAACGTTGGCTTTGTGGTTTTATTGGAGGAAACGTGACCCTATAATGGCACCACTCCAAAATCTGCACCAAAGATAACATGAATAACATGCTTTGGTTCGGCAATTACAATGAAGTTTTCTAATCCCAAAATACGGCAGTGTCTTTATTAACATATAAGTCGTCAAAATGGAAATGCATCTCGTCGAAAAAAATGATTTTTCTGTGGAAATTCGAGTTATAATTTTTAATTTAATTCATGAGTTTCACTTTGTGAAAGCAAGTATACAAAGATCATTCTGAATGATCAGCCTCTGTGTGGTTCGCCAATGTTGAGTTCCAGACATCTACATTGATCTGAATTTCCTATTCATCGTATACTCTTCGCGTATTGTCTACCAACATTCCTGTTACACGCACTTTGTTCACATATTTTCGAATTTTCTCCATCAATAAGCTTCTGTTCTTCCAGACAATCAACAAACTAAAGCGATACACAGCACTTCTGATCAAATTATTGTCATCAAATTGTTACGGTGTATTGACAGCGTCATTAGAAACATGTAATTCATAATTCAACTAAAAGTTGACCCAACCTTTGAATGCATGCCTATCTTCTGATGTCGTCCTGTCTTTATCAGGAAAATCCAGCAGATCCGAGACTTGTAATACGATGTCTTATAAATGTCAAGCAAACTCCAAATGTTAGGCCTACCAAAGTTCAGCTAAGTTCTTAGCCGAAATGAGGAGGTTATTAATTCGTCTGCAACTTTTTTTATGTATGACGAGCGATTATTCAAAAACGACCTGGGCAATGTTGATGATTAAACTGCATTGTATTAAGGAACATTAAAGAAAGGTCCCATTTAATTGTTTATAACATGAGATTTACGGTTTTCCAGAAAATTAGAAAAAAAAAGTAAATAACGGACTAGATGAACTTCAATGAATCTTCACTGTTTTCTCTAAAACCGCTCAAGAAATTTGAATAATATAAATTGTATTCTACAAAGATATTTTCCAGCTTGATTCCGTATATTTTAACTTACCATTTTTCTGAAAGTCGAAAAAATATATGCAAAAAAAACTGTTAACATCATGGTAAATGTCAAATTTAGGAGGCTTATAGTCGCATGAAATAGCAGAAAATATTCCGTTAGTTTATCGAAACGAAAATTTGTTATGTCGGCCAACTCTTTTATATCGTATACGGTTGTAGGTGAGTGCGTGCGTGAATGTAATATTAGGTGGTACATAAGCAGTTGTATACATATGATGGTTGAAATATAAGTTGGAATTGAATTAGTTATACAGGGTGGTTCTAAAAATATTATATTAAGTGGCACATAAGTAGTTACGTATACAAGGTGATTGAAATAAGGGTGAAGCAAAACTATAGATATACAGAGTGGATATTTACGTTATAAGACGGAGAATAATTACAGTTATACAAAAGGCTTTAAAAATTGTCAGAAGCAGTTGAATATACAAATATCCTAACTGCTTATCAGTTAGGATATTTGAATTATAGGACGTAGGACGGGGTATAATTATAGGCATGTGTTCATAAAATTATAATTCAGGAATAATTTAAACAATAGAAAAATAGAAAGAGTCAATAGTGTGGAGAGGGTTTATACTTATACAGGGTGGTTTTAAAGTTCTTAGGGCCGTTGTAATATTGTGTTGAGTTGAATTACAGTAGTACAGGGTGATTCAGAAAATGATACACCAATAAGTTATATAGGGTTGACTAATACACAGAAGCATATACAGTGTGGATGCAATATAGAGTGAATTAGCTACATATATAAAAGGTGGTCCAAATAATAAGACCAATAAAAAAGTTAAAATATATTTGGAAAATATAGACAAAGAATATAAAAATAAGAGACGGAGAAAGAGAGAGGGAGAAAAAAAAGAGATATGTCTGAAAATAGTAATTGATTGCACACGGTTTCTAAACGGTTTTTATTTTAAGTCAGCTGAAGTTGCTTCTTTTTTAAATATAAATTATTTACCATTATTTTTCAAATAAACAAGATAAATGGATATTAAGGAGAAAATATCATCTTTGTTACAGATGTAATAAAATTGTCATTAATTAATATTAATAAACTTAAAAACAACGGCAGGTCCATTTCTTTACTTTTTAAAAGTAAAAATGTGTTTGTTATCTTTCAAACATTTTTGAAAATCATAAATCTCAGCAATCGAATTCATCAACAACACCAAAGAACAAAATTTCCATAGGGCAAATATTTGTTAAATTATTCTGTTATATAACGATACATTATAATATTCGTAGCATTAGATTACTCTTTTAACAAATTTTCGAAATTAATTTAACTACCACATTCATAATGAAAATCTCCTCCATGGTTACTTTATCTCCTGTTTATTCTTTATTACATGCCAAACATCTGCCAAATTTGCCATACCATATTTAAGTTTTCGATTGGGAAGAAATCAAGTGATCTTGATCGCTATTACAAAGTCTTTATGCCAGATTCTAGTATGAAAGCCATTGTGACACGAGCAGACCGAGGTCTGGCGTCTGTTAGTTGAACGATTACATTTCATATGGTTTGTAGGGATGTAAAGCTAGTTGTAGCACTTCAATAATATTCTTATAAATATAGCAGTTATATCATTACAATTTGCTGTTTTACTGACACTCCATATTCGGCGCCCAAAAAACGTCAATGTTTCACTGAAGCATATGAAATTCCATGGATCAAGTTTTGTAGCAATCCAAGCGGGGACCATTATTGTGGTGTGAAATCTACATCAAATTTGATCGGTAAGGTCTTATAGTCCCATTTTACGCTATCTTCGATTAAATGTCATCCTAGAGAATATCCATCTTGCTGCAATTAAAGCATCTCTTATGTGACGTTCAATGTAAACTTTTAATAGTCTAGGTTGGCCAGACCTGCAAGTTGCCAATCCAAATTTAACATTTCAAAACAAAGTTCCCGCAAACCAAAACCAGACCAATTATTGGCATTTTTAATTTTGGAACAAATCAAAAGCAAAGCAAAATAATCGAAAACTACTCGTACGCTCATTTAAATTCATCAAAATTCGTCTTTAAGCAAAACAAATAAACAACGGCTAAATAAAGAAAGAATTAAATACAAGAAATAGTTCTATTGAAACAAAAAGTAAATAGAAATATTTTGCTTTTAAATAATTAGGTAGGGATTTGACTGTATTAAAATATGGATGTGGCTGGTGAAATCATAAAAGATAATTATTATTTATAATCATTTTATGTAAATTGTCTGAAGAAATACCAATTAATTTTATAATCGGAAATTAACATTTTAAATAGCAAAATAGTGACGTCAAGCTCTTAATTTGCATAATCTGTGCCTAGAAAAATGACCAAAAGTATGTTCTGTGTGTGGTGCTGAGTTCATGTATGGGTTCCCAGCTTAGTGCATATACTTCTGGAGAGCATCATGTTCTCACTTAGTGGGTGGAAAAGCTGCCAATGATCTACCAATCGAGTGAAATAGCCTCGTCACAGAACAATGCAATGACATAAATTCGAATTTAAGATCCCGCTCGTTACATCACAAATAAAAAATATTGTATTGATTTTTATTTGAATTTAATTCCTGATTTCTTTTAGAAAATATTATAAAGAAAAAACAACCTGCGAGCTTATTACAACATTATTAACAATTTATGATGGTTTACAAAAAACAGTCAAATACCCTATTATTCACATGCAATCTGATTTTTTTTGTTATACAATTTTAAGAAAATGAATGGAAATTATATAACTTTAACAAAAAACAATTTTAAATTCAAGCAACTGAGTAGCTTAAATCCACAACAAACAGGAACAGTACGAATATTTACTGAAATTCAATAAAATACATATTTTACACACATTATTTTTCTGAAAATTATTAGGATTTTTGTTTCATATCAAGATACTAATTATTATCTTATTTTTTTATTTTTCCTCGGAGTAACTTATTTACTGAAAAATAATTTAAAAAACAAGATGTTAGAATTGGCACACCATAAATAATTAAAAATCCGGTATGAGAACTCAATAAGCATAATTACCCGATATTTGAATGATGAAAATCAATCCGATAACAACAAAGTATCCGGCACTCGAAGAGTATTTCACGCACATTACTCACGTTTTATTGATTATCATGTTCATTTCAAACTACATAAGAGTAGGTATTTTTTTATTAATGACAGACCACAAGTAAAACTTTCTCGGCATTATGGTAATATCTCGGGCTACGCGAGAGTCTCGATAACCGGCAATGCCATGTATGTCGCTAAAACTGGCATCTGAAGAAGTGTTCTTCGATACATATTGGTGATGGCAAATTAAAGTTTTTCTCGAGACATCGCCAAAAGAAATACACTCTGCTACTGACGAGGTGAAACCTTAAATTAATTGGGTAAATTTTTAACTTTTCTTTTTGTATGTGAGAACAATATCAATTAAAGTAAACTATATTATTGTAGTTTATTTATAATTTGAAAAGTTTAATTTAGAGAGAGAGAGAAAATCTGTAGACTGCTTCTACAATAAGACCATGTAGGAATAGTTTAGAGGCTACAACTAACATAATTTTAACAGCAAATTCCTAGAAGTAAATTAATGGAATAATGAAAGAGGCAAAATTAAATATTTTTTTTGTTATATTATAAAAAGTAATGAATTGACCGTAGTGCGTCCATCTTTTCTGCGACACGTCGGAAAAACTGGTAAGATGTAGATACTTTTCAAAAATTCGTAACTTTGTGGTACCTAATAAAAAGTGAAATATTGATCTTCAAAATGATAGATTATATCTTCAAAATTAATTTGAATCAAGATCAATATAGTCAGTTAAGTTGTTGACGCAAAATTGTAATTTAAATAATTTAGAGAGATATTTTGCAAATTTCGTCATATTAAGATCAATCGTTAATCGTGACATAACAAAAAAAATACTGGGTTGATGGCTTAAGCTTTTTTGTCAAAAATTTCGTCTATTACTCTAAAAACTGGAGGTAAAAAACCGAAATTATTCTGACTTCATTCTGTATTATCAACTATTTCATTTAGATATTCAAAGGTTATAGCATAGCCAAGAAAAGACTTACACACTTACACACAGTGTAAAACTGGATTTAGACTTTGTATAAGCTAGTTTTTCCTGAAAGTCCTAGATCTCAAAATTAATTTCGCGATACACTCTAAAATTCAGTTATATATGTATCTACTAATTACATAAATAAATATTCGAGTTTTCAATCAGTTGATGGGAGCACAACTGATGAAGATTCTCTTCTAGAAACAATATATTGTCTTGCGTTCATGGATTGAAAGATCTGGAAAAGATAGTATTTTGTTTATTGATTTGGAAAAATTTGGTTCAGGTACTGCCGGATATTAATTTCGTAATGGGGCGGTGCACCATCTTACTGAAACCATATGGAATTGGCAAGAATTTATGGGTTTACTGGATCAGGATAAAAGTTTGTCAAAGTTGTCACGACATTATTTTGGAGCAGTTCTCAATATTTATCTGCATTCAAGTTACCTACCATCAATGAAAAAGGGACCTACGATATGATTTCCAACAATTCCTGCCCAAAACATTAACTTTTTCAGGATATTGCCTATGTTTCTGTGTCATCCAGTGAGTGTTCTCATTAAACCATTAGCGGCAATTTTGACGATTAACATGACCATGAAGTGTAAATGTGCTCTCATCAGAAAACAAAACATCTTCTAATTGGATCACATTGTTATCTAACCTTACCATCATTTCTATGTTCTCTTATCGAAATCGTCTTCCATGAGCTCCTCATTTTATCGGGATGCATTTTATTTTCCTTAAATACTCGAAAAATTGATGTGTGGTTAACATTAAACAGTGGGGCTGCTATTGACTAATATTATGTGGGTTTTCTTGGAACTGAATCATAATATCCAATTTCGCATTATCACTTAGAGCATTGACAGCTACATTTTTTATGTGTCTTACAAGACCAAGCTCGCGAAACTGCTTTTCTATTTTACTAATTGTTCCTCGGGATACAGGCGGCAAATTTGTGTCCTAACATAACATGATTTTCTTTTTTTGATGTTAATATTTGTAATAAATCTGAACATACTTAATATTTCCGAAACAGTTGACGATAGTCGTAGGAAATTTCTGGAGAATCCAAAATATATATAATATACAGGGGCTTGCATTTAAAATAAGAAAGTTGGTATTGGCCACTGTCACATGACACTGCCTATATATATTTTTTTTGTTGAAAAAATGCGCATTTAAAAATACAAATCGACGTGTCCAAGAATTGAATAAGGATAATAGAAAATAAGAAATTTACATAACGAGTTTAATTTTTTATTCGATAACACGGTCACTTGTAAATATAAACTCAACTCTTATTCGCGATACAATAATAAAACAGTTTTTTGTCTTACGTAAGAAAAAATGCGTTTTTCATTTATAACTATTTAGAAATGCTTTTCTACAGTTATTTATTAACTAGCTGACTCATCCCGGGTTCACACCGGGTAGACAAACTTATGATATATATTATTGCAAATATTGTTATATATTTTAAAGGTGGCAACATCACCTACTCGTTCCAATTGTGAATCTAAACCATTCCAGGCACCCTCTGAAACGTACACAAAAATTTCATCATAACTGGTCCACCTTTTAGAAATTAAAAATTACTGCAATTAGATTGCTGGGCCACTTACCGGGTTCAATTGTTAATCTACACCATTAAAGTGTCCCACTCAAACTCTCACAAATAGTTTCATCAAAATCGGCCCCGAGTTTGGCTTAAAGAAAATAAGCGCGAAGTTTAAATAAACCTTAAATTTTCTAAAATTTTCTGCGGAATATTCCTATTTTCTCTTTCCGCATTGAAAAAGAAAATGATGAATAAACTAGCAGCTAATTATAACGTTAGAAATTTACTCCATTTTTAGGTCAACCAACGTCATTGAAATCTACAGTCTTAAGCTAGGATATCTTACAGCTCACCTAAAATGTCATTAACTCCATGAAAATTTTGCCAGGTATAATGGCAAACAATTTGCTTTTCAAAATTTTTATTTGCGGTATAGGTATATAGTTTCTTACTAACCAAACTTACATGAGTATACTCAATTGATGTAATATCTAAGATGTCGTTACAATTAAAAATTGTCAACAAGTAGCTCTATTAACAGTAGAAAAAAACCTTATTAAAATCGTAAGGTTTTCACTTCATGCAGTAGCAGTCCAAGTACAATGCAAGTTTTACCGATAATTTTCCACAGCTCTATGTAAAAACTAAACTTGTTTAGGTTAGATTAGGTTGATTGTAAAATAACTTAATGATTCACTGATTTCTTAAAGATGATTTATTCCCCACTTACTGAATTCAAAGTAACAGATAATGCAACCACGAACTGCTTCCGCCTTATTCTTCATTTCAGACAATAACCAATTGATTTTATAATGTCATGTCTCAACCTCATCTACTGCTTCCACAAATTTGTTTTGATTTTTGATTATTCATGAAAAATCCGTAATTGTACAAAAATTGTTATAAAGCAAAGTCTAGCAACAATGTTTAACAACTGCGAGAGTTTCTGATATTTGTGTGTAGAATTTCCATTTCAAAACAGATTACTCAATTCAGTGTTGAAGAAATTGGCGTTACAGGGCCAAACTCTTATTCTGATTTTGTTTTCAGGGGCATTAATGTTTGATTCTGATTTTAATACCATTGATTGATTTTATTGCAACTTGCAACCCCCGAAGTATTGCAAAGTGCTAATCTAGGACAATTGTTATTTCTATTATTTATTAACAATATTTTACATGAACTGTATTACTAATATACTTCGGTCGGTGACTATCCTTTCAAGAAAAAAACTTAAATAAACTGGATATATGCTGTGGTACAAATATTATGTCTGAATGTATCGTATACTAGTAACATGAGTCCTACATACTTTGTATATCAACTAAAGGATACTCTTTTAGCTAGACGTAAAGAGATCAAGGACCTTTCTGACCTATATAGTGACAACATCGATTTTATTAACCAAATTTTAACTGTAAAACCTTTATCCATGAGACTCTTGAGCTCAATAATAAGCAACTATGGAATTTTGAGCAACTTAGCAGCATCTATCTTTCTATTTTGCTCTAATTCGTACCAAACGGAACTATACTATAGTAAGTGTGTAAAGAAAATATTTTAAATATGAGGCATTTAATTCTAATGGTACCTATTCATATCCAGGTGCTGTTCAAAAATATCTACTTCATATATACGATGAGCTTTGACACTTGAACATTGAAACAGAGAAGAATTAATCTATACAATAGTGAAATTCACTTCTTCTTAACATTCCTCCGAATATTTAAAAAAAGTCGAGATCACTTTATTGAGAGCGGATTTGCAGCAAGAAAAACCAAAACAGGCTAATAAGTTGTTCTGTGAATATATCTCTTCAGCGTGGATTAGGAAGAAAGGACAGCTGCATTCATTAACATTCTAGTCTGCCATTTAGAAGGATCTAAAGAATTAACATCATATTTGTTTGTTTTAGACGTTTCTACCATCTAGACCTGGATCGAAAGCCATTTTTATAGTCAGCGTATTCGATAAAGATTTCTTCGTTGTGAGATAAGTACTCGGTAGTTTGTTGAGTCTTTTGTACGCAGATTATCTCTTGGTAAAAATACGTTTAACGGTTAAATTAACCATTAACTTTATTTATCTGACCACACTTCATAAGTCAAATATTTTTTTCTTTTATGAGTAGAGTCAGAGATATTTAAATTACTTTGTGTTTCTCATCCAAAAAAAGTAATATGGAATTAGTAGTTTATTTTTGTAAATATTTAAATTTGTATTACCATAATTATTATAATTCTTATTTATATTAAGTACATTACATTTCTTTTCTCTTTAATTGATGTTATACTAAGTAATCTAATAGTAGAAATGCCTCATATGCTGCTTTAGTAGTACATTAAATAGATCAATAAAATTATTAAGCCACAATATCAACTTCATAAGTCCAAATTTACACATATACTGTTTTTTATATAATGATTTGGTATCTGATTAGGCAAAAGAAAATTTATAGCTCCAAATCATTCTGAGAAACAACAACGACTGAGGCGACATCAGAAACAGACATAACCTCGCATCTAATGAAAATGTTTGAAGGTTAATTGTGTCCGACCTAATTACTAATTAGTTGTTATTTAATTACACAAAATGTGTAATGTGGCTTACCCATATCCACCGGATATAAAAAACATAGGGGTGCTTCAAATTCTTGAAGTAACTGCTTAAATAATTTATTTATAATAAAAAATCACACATTTGACGAAAAGTTCAGAGAAAGTATTAATTTCAGAACCTGTAATTCGCTATAACTTTCACCTTATGTGGACGCATAGTTTTGTTGATTTAGCACATTTTAACAATCGATTAACAATTAATTTGGACCACCACCATGATATCTTTATTAGATCGGAAAATATGGGTATGGTTGAAATAGCATAAGTCTTAAACAACACGCCGATGTTTTCATAAGATCCGGAGATCCTGACGTAGCAAAGGACTTAAGCTTCAGTACCCTATGTCAATGCTAACATTTTAATTTTATCTGTCCCTTTATTCATGTAGAGAACATGATCTGACTTAAAGCCTGACACCATTGGAACTTCTAGTTTTAAATATTCATCATGTTTAATGTTATTCTCAAAAAGGTTTATAAATACAAGGTAGAGATGCCACAACTTTTAGTAAACTTATACATTAACCAAAGAAATTGAACTCCCATAATAATAAATAAATCAGCAAAGCACTTATTCAGTTTGTAAACACAAACTATGCAAAATTGTTTCATTGTGACAATTCAATTGTTAACTAGCCTACATTGGAATTATATCAAGCATATCATGTCACTAATTATACAGAGACACTCGACAACGAGGCGGTAAAAGTAAAGTATCGCCGGTGTGTTTGTATGTTATTCATGCGGATATCGGTGACATGCCATTTCAATATTAAGTGAAAATAACAGCTGCTGAATATGAAAACGTTTGGTAATAAAAAATTCTATATTTTGCTTAAAACATTTTATTGGTAAACAGCTAATGCAATGCAGAAAGGGAGAGTTGTCGACATGATTAAACTAGCGGACATCAAAAATACAGACTATATATTGGTATTTTCCTGTTGACACGAAAAAGTTACTCCATAAATATGGAAATAAATAAATTTTCTTAAATAATGTTGGATTGCGCATCAGGTTTTCAGCGCCAACAATACAATTAAAATTGAAAACACAATTTTATTATAACAACAGATGGACCAGTTCTGATGAATAAAATGCATTAAATGATACCAAATTCAGTGATGGAATGAGATGTTATGTTCACATCTGATTATACACAGAATGTTTAGCAGAATAAACCACAAACTGAGGATACAAAAGTGTTTTTTAGTCTTCAACAATAATTGAGTTGCTTTCAGAGTACATTTGACATGACTGTTAATGTTGTGTGTGGGACTTCCCAGTTTGTCATGAGTGCCTTGTGGAGTGTTAAAGTAGATGACGGTCACTTGAGGAGTCCTGTTCCTGGCGTGATGCACCAATCTAGGAACCCAGTCAAATTATATCTTCATCTACGTCTGCATCCCTGAATCGTGTCCCCGCACTATAAGTCACAGGTCCGCTAATAAACCGGTTCCATCCTCTATGTATCAGAATTATAGATCTCGAGTTGATTCGGCCGGCAGGCGAGTATTCGCTCCGTGCGAAGTCATGGTAGGGATAGCCGAAGTTGATACTTTCGGGATTATAGGAGGCTGTTGTCTAGCAAACAAATAAACAGGAAAATTTTAAATTCGTTTTAATTCATAAAATAAAAACAGAATGGGTCTTGACAGTAGCTGCGTTTTGAACTGAAAAAAATACATAGAGGAAAAAGTGAATGTATCTATACTATTATAAAATTGTAAGTTTGTCTTTTTGTTTGTTTGTTCGGGCATCACGTAAGAACTACTTAACTGATTTTCCTGAATCTTTTTTTGTTGCAAAGCCTATAGTTTGACTTAAAATCTGGTAGACATTTTATCTACTTAAATTGACAGAAACCGTAGATATAGCGAAAAAACTTCTACTAGGTTGGGTAATACAATTACTCAATTGGTTCCACCGCACGCACAAAATATTAGATACTGACATCAGCTTAGCCTTTATTCAAAATTCGATTTTAACAAAATCGACTGATATATCAAGCGTAATTTTACGTGGTATTCTATATATATAACATAGAGCGGAGTAGAATTACATGGATTTAAAAAAACTTATATTAGATGTCGCTTTAACAGGGTGTTCTGTATATAGGAAACTTAGAGCGGAGTAGAATTAAATCGATATAAAAAATATAAAAAAGTTATATTTGGTGTCCTATAAGCATCTGCATATATACAATGTGGTTGAGATAAGGGAGAGTGGAATTAGTTATACTTGGTGGTCTAAAAAAGTTATACTGAGTGGGCTATAAACAGTTCCATATACCAAATGGTAAAAAGGGTAGAATATTTATAGTTTGGTTTAAAAATCTTAGAAACAAATGTGTTAATGTACGCAGTTAAATTATGTTCATAAGATATTATAGTTATGAAATGGGTTGAAGAAATGTTAGAAGCAGGTGTTTATACAGTTTATATAAGATTGAGTGGAATTATAGTTTATGCTGTGATTAAAAACTTGTTTTATATCCACAAGCAGTTGCATATATAGGATGGGTGAAATATGTCGCGGAGTATAATTACAGCTATACAGGTGGGTTTGAAAAATAAGTAATGTAATCACCTACAAGCTGTTGCATTTACCGGATGGTTGAAATATAGGCTGGGGTAGGATTCTAAGGATACAGGGTGGTAAGTAAGTAGTTACATATGAACGGTTGTTGAAATATAGGGTGGTGTCGAGTTGTAACTATACAGCGTGGGCAAAAAGCTAAAAAAAATTATTATATAGCAGCTGCATATATGGAGTACCGGAAACATGGGGCGCAGTAAAGTTATAGTTCTACAGTGTGATTCAAACAAGGTTAGAAAAACTTGTAAATGAAGGATGGTTTAAATGAAGTGTGAAGAGAAATTATACTTTATAATGTTGAAAAAACATGAGGAAAAGTGGTGAAATAGCGTAGTTCATCATAAGTTGCAAAGATAGGATAGTTGAAATATAGGGTGGAGAAGTGTTATGGTTAATTATTTAAAAAATGTTATATTAGTTAACCAATAAGCAGTAGCGTATACAGGGTAGTTGTAATACATAGAAGGTGATTCACAAAAATGCTGAAAAAAATTGTTATATACGATGCCCAATAAGCAGTTGCGGTTTTGTTGAAATATATTGGGCATTGATGGATTTATAGTTATATAGGGTGGTACAAAAAAAGTTATACTGGGTGGCCGATATGTAGTTGCATATACAAGGTGGTTGAAATAGCGGGAGTAGAATTATAGTTAAACAAGTTGGATATATTTTTCTTGTATGATAGAACATGAGCTGTTGCATAAATGTAATACCTGAAACATGGATCGAAGTAAAATTATAGTTCATACAGTCTGATTAAAACAATGTTAGAAAAAGCTGCATATAAGGGGTGGTTTAATTACAGGGTAAAGACAAATTATACTTTCAAGGGTGGTTCAAAAATAATTATATAGCGTAGTCCATAAGCAGTTCCATATATAAGATAGTGAGTGGACCAGAGTTGTAGTTAAGTGTTTAAAAAATGTTATATTTGTTTACACCTAAGCAGATGCCCAACAGGGTGGTTGAAATATTTTTAGAGTAAAATTTTGGTTATACAGGGTGGTTCAAAAATAAATTGTAATGTTTGACAAACTGGCAGCAGTGTATACAGCATGGTTTTAATGTAGACGGAAGTAGACTTAGTTATACAAAGCGGATAAAATATGTTGAATGAAATTGTTATATATGGTGACCAATAACCAGTTGCAGTTTGGGTGAGTGTTTAAATAAAAGCTTGGTGTTAGGGTGCAAAACTGTGTTTTTAAATGTGTGACACACCAAGGGTTCGACAGGTATTTCTATCAGGGTGGATCTAAAACAGTTAAAAAATTATTGTTATATAGGGTAGACCATGAACAGTTTTACTATATGAAATATCTGAAATATGGGGAGAAGCAAGATTATTGTATTAGAATGTGTTTAACACAATGTTAGAAAAATCTGAATATAAACGGTGATTAAATCACAGGGTAAAGAGAAATTGTACTTTAAGAGGAGTTTCACAAAATATCAGAAATAATTGTTATACAGCGTAGATCATATGGAGTTGCATAGCTGAAATATAGGGTAGAGAAGACTTATAGTCAGGTGTTCAAAAAGTTATATTGGGTGACAAATAAACAGCAGCATATACAGGATGGTTGCAATATAGGGTGAAGTAGGGTTACAGTTATTCAAGGTGATTAAAAAATGTCGAATAAAATTGTAATATAGGGTGGCCCATAAGTACTTGCAGTTTGGGTGAAATATATTCGGGATTGGTGGATTTATAGTTAGATAGGGTGGTTTAAACAAGTTAGAAAATTGTTTGTTTACATTAATTCTTTTTTCAAAAGCTTGAACATTCCGTACGCGGGTGAAACCGCTAGTATTTTATAAATGTTTGGCTGCGAAATGGTAGATAAATCAAAGAAATAATTGGATAGCTGCTGTAAAAAGGCAAAAGTAAATAGTACCACGACTTTTATTTCCGTAATAGCAATAATACTGTAATAACATATTTTCCGAAAACAATAAAATATTAATTTAAATGAATAATATAAGGAAAATTCTTTTCGAGTTGTTTAATTATCGGAAATAAAAACTGCTCTTTGTATCGTTTAGTATTTAGTATTAGTATTAGTAAAATTAGGTGTCCGAATATTATAAAAACAATTTATTAGTGGTTCTGTATTTTTGTAAGTATTGAAGAATCACTATGGATTCCCAAGCCATATGGTTATATATGTAATGATCATTTTATTGGAGGAAAAAAGTGAAGGAGAGTAGAGCCCTAGCTACATTCCTACCATATTACCTCCAACCTACAAATTTCCTCTAATGAATACGTCGTTAACAGTTTACAGGTAAATAAATATATGTGAAAAATATATACATTTTTATGAGATAAAATAAATTTTAAAAGCAGCAGAAACAATAATTCAAACTGAAAATACCGCTGATAAAATGTATTCAATAAATTTCAATGTTAATGAAAATAAAACATAATGATTTTGAATACAGCAACACCATAGTTATAGTTGATTGCACAGAATTTAGCACTGGCATTCCTACGAGTGTTCGCAACCAAGTTTTAACATATTCTCAATTTAAAATACGGCTAAAGTTCTAGCTAGTATTACTCCTCGTGGTTTTATTTATTTAAAATCTGAAGTAGTTGGAGGCCGAAAATTAGATTTTCAATGACCTAACAATAGAATTGCTGTATTTATTAGAAACGGGGGATATTGTTTTGACTCATAAAGGTCATTGATACAAGTGGTAAAGAAATGTTTATGTCAACAAAATTTTCAGGGCAAGGAACCCAACAAACGTACAGCCTAGCAAATATTAAATAAAATCCTAGAAAATTAATTTCATTGCATAGATGACATTATGCACGTCTGTTTTGTTGTACGTACAGCCTCCAATAATTTCCAATAAAAAATGTTCAGAAAACGATAATTAAAACATGATTCATTATTGTAGTAAATTGTGTATATACTCAAGCTAATGATAATTTTAATATTTTTTAAAAATGAGAAAGCATTAAGTACATGAAATTTATGTAACAAATTTTTAGATATTTTTAAACGTAACAGAACCATATTTCATAGTATCTTTTTTCTTAATATATATATATTAAAAAATATATACTATTTTTTAAATACTAGCGGTCGCACAGTGGTCGAAATTCGACCCTAATTCATTAAAATTATGAATTGACCATAATTGACGTTATTTTGTCTGTATCAGATATAGAGTTGAGCGAAATTAGAAAAGTAGACCAGGCCTTTGCTATCCCTATTATTTCATGTGGATTGCATTTATAGAAATAATTCACGAAATATTTTTTTTATTTATGTATATAATTGTAGGATTATTTTTACATAAATATGTCTATGCAACATGTTCGATCTAATTATCGGCGGATTTTTTTTCTAACCTAAAAGTTTCCGTTTCCGATTTTAAAAATAGAGATGACAAACAATTCACTGAAAACTCTAATATTTAATAACATTTCCATTATCCGCTGATTGATGAACCACTAATATTATTTTCTACGAAAGTTAGTACTACTTGTCCAAAAAATCAATACTGATCTATAATTTACAATACTAACTTTCTTCCTACTGATCTATAGGCAACTCCAAAGATAGTAAAAGATGGTTATCACTTGGTCCGAATCATCATTTAAAATTTGCTATCAATGTATAGTTTGGTGACCCGATCAGAAGTACATATCGTAAAAGAAGAAATTTGATTTTAGGGGTACTTCTGGGGGGAAAAACTAAAAAAATCGACCGTTCCACCCCTGATCTCCGAAACTACTGAGTCTAAAATTTTGAAAAAAATAGGAAATATAGAACGTTGCCCGAACTTTACAGGAAAAATAAGGAGAAACCATTAATATTAATTTTGGGGGCAAATTATAGAATAAAATGAAAATTTGAAAATAAAAAAAATTCAAACGCATCATGTAATACATCAAATGAAAGGTCCCATTCTGAGGGACACAAATATATTTTTTTCTGATTTAAAAAAAATAGTTAAAGAGATATAAAGGAAAATATACCAAAATTTACCTATTACCCCCCCCCTTATCACCAAAACTACAGAACGTAAAGTTTTGAAACAAATTAGAGGTATAGGGTCTGACCTGATGTTTACTGGAAAAATAAGGAGAAACCTCTACTTTTAATTTTGGGGGACAAATTACAGAATTAAATGGAAAATATAAAATTAAAATTGTTTCTAACCCATCATGTTATATATCAAATGAAAGGGCTCATTATGACGAAAACAAATATATTTTTTTCATATTTTTAAAATAAATTGATTAAAAGATATTAACAAAAATATAAAAAAAACATTTTGGGGGGTCAAATTATGGAATTAAATGGAAAAAAAAATATAATTGTTTCTAACGGATCATGCAATATATCAAATCACAGGGCTCATTATGACGAATACAAATATGTTTCTTTATTTTTTTTAAATGAATATTTTAATATATATTAAAAAAATATTTAAAAAAAATTACCCATTCCCCTAGTTATTTATTACCCAAACTATAAGACGAAATTTTTTTTGTTTACAGGAAAAACATGAAGAAAACCATAATATTAATATTGGGGGCCAAATTATAGAATTAAACGGGAAATAAGAAAAAATAAGACATCATGCAAATCAAATGAAAGGGCTAATTATGAGGTATACAAATATATATTTTTCATATTTTTAAAATTAATTGTTTTCAAGATATTAACATAAAGATATAAAAAATTCTCATTTCTCGCTTGATTTCCGAAACCATAATACCTAAAATTTTGGATATAATTAGGGGTACTGAAGCTCACTTGAAATTCATAAGAAAAATTATTAGAAAACCTTCATATTAATTTTAGGGACAAATTATACAATTTAATGACAAATAAAAATTCAATTTTCAAACGCAGCATCTAATATATCAGATAAAAGGCTCATTATGTGAATTACAAATACATCATATTTTTAAATCATTTGTTTAAAAGATATTAACAAA
The DNA here is from genome assembly GCA_034190945.1 of Octodonta nipae. Lineage (NCBI taxonomy): Eukaryota > Metazoa > Arthropoda > Insecta > Coleoptera > Chrysomelidae > Octodonta > Octodonta nipae. Next base: position 89,047,803 of record CM067220.1, on the reverse strand, counting down.
AATATTAAACATCGACTTAATTTTAGAAACTATTTAAATTTTGTAAAATATATTTTATTTGTATTTTTAAATAATTTGAAAAACAGATTTAATAATTTATAACTTGACCTATTTTGCCCTTTATCTTCCAATCTACAGAGCCTCAAAATTCTGTTAGTAGAATATAAAAGGCTTCTCTGAAAGTTTATTAGTAAAATAAAACTCTAATGTTAATTTTTGGGGGCCAAATTAGAAAATTAAATACATAAGTATTCTGATAAAAATCAAGCGAATCCTGAAGCAGACGACCTTCAGTGCAGAATGCTAAAATTAATTTATAATATTGGTTCAATAATTAAATAATAAAATAATAAAAAAGTCATTATTTACATGCATACGTCAATGCCAGATAGTGCCGCCAGATTGTTTCTAGAGAAAATCATAAGGTAGGTTTGACTCCAATGTGAAAAACAAACTAAATTAAATGTAAAATTAAAAGTTTTGGCCCTTCGCTAAAGTTAGCCTACATAGTCATGCTATTGAAATAGAACCAACGAGAAATTATAATACATAATAATCGCCGCTTATTGGGCGCTCGCAAGTTTGCAGTTTGCAATTTTCGTTGCATTGTAAATATGGTTTGTCAACTAAAATCAGAATTATGTTGCAACTCATCAATTTATTTCTGATATCTTCTTTATTTAACCTTAGACTTTTAATTTAGAGTCCTTTTATTTTTGTCGGGTAAGTTTCATATAAATTTAACTATGATTACAGAAAATTGTGAAATTATGCACAAATTTACGATAAATAGGTAGATCTGACAACACTGAATGCTTAGCCATCTGCCGGGAATTTTATTTAAATTTTGACATTTCATTACTTTTGTAGCGATTAGGTTGAAAGTTTTTAATTCAGTAAAACAAGATTTCACAAAATTCTCAAAAAATATGTGTATTTAACTACTGTTAATTAACAGTATGTGATTCCTATTTCTTTATATTTTCTACATTAAACAGAAATCGTCGTGGGTTCGGTACTACGTTGGTAAGAAATTTTTTATATTGAAAATCTTACTGAAAATTAATGTTTTCTGACAATGTGGGTATCTTATTGTTAATTAATTTTACATTACATGGTCCCATTGCTGCAAAGTTCTGACTTAAAAACATTTTAAAGATTTGTTTGAATATATTAGGTTAAGTTTTTATTTATTCTCAAGTAAAATATATATTTTTTACATACATATTACCTTTGAAATCGTACACTGCTGGCTTTAAAATTTATACCCTAAATGTTCAAAAAATTAAAAATCTAAAACGCTCTACATGACAAGAGAAACCACTGCGTAATTATATATGCGAGGTTGGTTTTCAAATGATAAACACTGCAGTGGCTGGGTAAGTGATGACCATCATTTACTGTCTTTGGAGTTGCCTATAGTTCAATAGGAGAATATTTATTGTTGTAAATTATAGATCCGTATTGATTTGTCGGACAAGTACTACTAACTTTCGTAGAAAATAGTATTTGTAATTTTTTGTTGTGATTATAATTCTGTCATTAATATAATATAATTTCCACAATATTCTGAAAGTGTTGTGCAACAAATCATCAATCAAAGGATAATGGAAATGTCATTAAATATTAGAGTTTTCATTGAGTTGTTTGTCATCTCTATTTTTAAAATCGGAAACGGAAACTTTTAGGTAAGAAAAAAAATCCGCCGATAATTGGATGGAACATGTTGCATAGACATATTTATGTAAAAGTAATCCTACAATTATATACATAAATAAAAAAATATTTCGTGAACTATTTCTATAAATGTAATCCAAATGAAATAATAGGGATAGCAAAGTCCTGACCTACTTTTCTAATTTTGACTCAACTCTATATCTTATACAGACAAAATAACGTCAATAATGTTCAACTCATAATTTTGATGAATTAGGGTCCAATTTCGACCACTGGGCGACCGCTAGTATTTTTAATTCTGCCAGCATTCAATACCGTATATAAAGCAAGTCGGTTAGAAATGCTGAAAATATTTTTTTAGAATAACTGTTATTACATTTTTTATTTGTTTTCTAATAAACTCTCTTGTAAACTATTAGTTTCTTATAACTAAACTGATTTTGAAATATTAATAAGATAATTACAACGTGAAAATAAGCGGTGAAGTGAAAATAATTTGTTTTAAATTATTTACAAGAACATTACAAATATTTTGTCTGGCTACGTCAAGACCAACTCATAAACAATCCGGCACAGATCATACAACAATCCGGTTCAGCAATTTGACAACTGCTCAGAGCCTCCTTTAGCTTACAGACGTTCGGGCGTTACAGTAGCGCACACGATTAGATCTTTTCAACCTTTGTAATGGACAGGCGCGTTTGGCAAGTTAAAAAGGCGAGAATACGAAAGTATGATATATCGTTGGAAAGGGGTTGAAGTAGAGAAGTTTTTGTAAGGATTCGAAGTTCTCAATGTGCTTTTAATTTTTTTTTAATGTGATAAAATGTTTAACTGAATCACTTTTTTATGGAAGCTCGCCATTTGTGGACTCATATATTTTTTTCAACCAATTGTCAAATATCAAATGCAGATGAGCAAACAAACATCTTAAATTAGATTTAAGTTTATTGAGAATCAAGAAAAAAAAATTAAAAAAAAACAAACACCGTACCATATCTAGTTGTTATATGGGCTACATAATATAGCACATGAGCCCACCTATCTGCCCTCTACAAAAACTCTATGTAATATTACTGAAGGCTGTACAGTTGGTACAAATAAATTATAAAATTCAGTATGCAAATATTTATTTAAACTCAATTTGCATCCTTATGTCTTCTCACGGTACATTATGTACAACTGAATTTTAAAAAGTTAACACTCATTTTATATAATGTTGTATCTTTTAGCAAGTTATTGTCTTAAAAACACATACACATATATGCATCTTTATTTACATAATCAATTACTTGTAATCGACCATCACTTAGTTCACATCTCTACCTCATAAATCACATTTAGCACATTTTAAATAAACTTTGAACTGTTTATTCTTTTCTTTGATCTAATAAGCATTCGACGAGATTCGATACAAGACTTTAAAAAAATAATAAAGTCAAATAAATGATTTACTGTACATATGGCCCCCACATATTCCATGCTTTTTGCCCCATTCTTTATTGATAAAATGTTATACATGTTGTTTAAAATCGTTTATACTGATAGTTCACTTTAAGTTTATAACTATTAAGACTTTACTACTAATAGTAAATTACATTGAAAATATTGTATTCACATTATAAACAAACATAATGCTCGGGCGTTGACGCATGCGCATACATTTTTTTCAATTATGTAAAGGTCTATGCCAGACGCATGTCGCAAACTGCGTGTGGTATTAATGCTGTGAACACTCAGGTTCTCTTTGTATGATCTGTGACTGTGGAGTAATAATTTAGTCGAAAGTCAAAATGCTCATACCCAACAAGTAACAGGGAAGAGATATTACTGTCATCTTTGGTCTTGAAGATGAAGCTAAGTTGATATAATTTTAATGATTGATAGATTTATTTTTTAGGAGTCCATTTCCGGTACTAACTCAAATGTCATAATTTTCGATTTGTGTCACTTTGGTTGCAAGGGTGAGATATGATAAACAAATACAAAACTCTTGGTGGTCTGATGAGCTTCCCTTCTTACACAACGATGTTCACTTTTTCCGCAAAAACTTGGAGTATAAGTGGACAGCGGGGGACGATTCAGTCCGGATAAAAAAAGATCGATAAACGATACCAGTAATAGTAAAATATCAAAGCGATGGGTGATTACTGTTGGCCACTTCACAAAGAACATCAAAATGTTTCTTATCGGAAAATGGCGATACCCTAAACTGTACACATAATTAAGAGAAATGAATTACAACCACATAAGACCCTATAATATTCGCATGGTAATAATTTAATATTATCGTAAGTAAAAATGGTAATCTAATTTAAAAAATTTAATTTTTATGTATGAAATTTGCCTATTTTGAAATAAATAATTGTAAGAGAATTGTAGGTGATAAACAACCTGATACCAATACAGTTTGAGAACCTACAATTCCACAATATTTTTTTGTTGGCCCTTGTAATGAATGGTTCTAATTCTTGGATATTTTGTTAAGAGAATCATTTCTTAGTCTGAAGTTGGTAGACAATGTAACTCATTCCTCGAAATTTCCTTGGACTGCCATCGTCTTGAAGTGGTTGATCTTGTGAGAATCATTTCTTGTTTGTGTGATGTCCTCATTTACCTGATCGAATACCATCACATGCCTACAATTAGTGCATTAATGCAATACTTTCCTCAGAGTATCTGGGGATCTATTTTTAGATCTAATTCTCTAAAATTTAAATCCAATTTTAATTTATAGAATATTTAAGTTTACTATGGGATACTAATTCTTAGTACCCCTCTTATCAATGAATTCCATTATAGCTCTGTTTCATTTTTCCAGTATGTCTGCTTCTTTAGCAGTGTTTTTTGGACAGGCAATTCCATATTCTTCCCTATAAGTAATCAATTATCAGTTCACCCTAATTATTGTCTTTATTTCTGCTACAAACTCTGTTTTTTTCAATTTTTACACTAATTGTTTTTAGTAAGTTTAATTGGGATGCTTACATCTTTAGCAGTGCTGGTTTTTTTCGCTAATGCCCAACATATATGTGAAAGTTTTGAGATTGCCTTTCTTTATGTTTTTTCTATTCCTGCACATTCTGTCGGTCAATAAAGAATAACATATCTTTTTTGTTACGTCCCGTTTACTAATTCCAATTTTTTTCTTTACCTTCTTAGGATTTTACTCTTACCTTTTTGTCGCTCTTTCACCCATTATATAAAAGATATAGATACTTGTTAATATCTAACACTTTTTAGATTTTTTATTTGACCTTCTCATAGGAACGTTTCGGCCTAAACTATAATATCTCTCTGAACTCTGACATATTAGACCAACAGCAGTATTATATTCAGACAAAACCAACCAACATGATAGTGCCTTGGTAAAATGCAAAACTAAAAAAAAATAGTAATTGCTATAAGAAGTCTATTTTTTGTCTGTGTTAGTGTGAAAGTATTCAACCTGTAAAGATCGTCTGATTTAGGTATAGTCGAAAATATTGTAAATTCGCCACATTCCCCTCTTATGATCCAAGAATTTTTCCTTGTTTTGTATAGTATCTCACGTATATTATTTACAAGGATAAGTGGAATAGAATTCGTTTCTAATAAAAAAAACTTATTTGTTGATTGTATTTAATTTTAAAAAAAGCATAATTATTTATCAACAGAAACTAATATAAAACTAAGGTTAACTGCAAGGTCATTCCGGGAAAAGCTCATCAAATGAATATTTATCGCAAAGTCTATCAGCAATCCCACCAATAAACTGTATAAAAATGTCGTTCATAATAGGCTTTATCTCTTCAATGATATCTACAATATTTTCATTTATAAGTTTGTTAGTTTGTGCGGTTAATTCCTCGTTATTGGCGAATATTTGACCAAACGTCATATGCGGTTTGCCCGCATCGATATCCATTTTATAATTCTTAAATTTAACGTGATCATTTCCATTTTTCATAATATGTTCCCCGGTTGACTGCAATCTTCCATGGAGGTTTGCTGAAATAAGAACATTATGCGATTAAAGAAACTAGTAAATACATTTTTTTCTATTAATAAATCTGAATAAATTATCATTACTTTTAGTATTCTGAGGATATATTCCTTTACAAGTCAAATATTGTTAAAAGCACAAGTATTGCACATTTTTAATACAAATGTATTAACTTTCATCTCCCAAACTTAATTATATATACCGGCTAGTTAATTAAATTTTTTTAACAAATTAATCATTAGTGTGTGGAAATTAAATTAATTTTATTGTAATCAAATATGGTAGTAATATTTGGTTGTTGTGTGGTATCTTGAGGTTTATTTTCATAGTTTTTTGAGGTAGTAACAACTTGAGAACAAAATCTGTAAGTATGAAAATCGAAAGCTCTCAATGTCTCATACTGGCCTCAATTTGAATTGAATTACACTGATATATTAAACTAAATGTTCTTTTGGACAATTACAATAACATAGTTAAAGGTTATATATATATATATATATATATATATATATATATATATATATATATATATACATAATTTGAAATTTAATAAACAAACGAATTTTTTAACATTGTTCTGACCTATCAACTCAACTAACCTCATTACGAATTGTGTTACAATCCATTGGTCTATTATTTCATTATTGATGAAATCTAGAGAAAAACTTAAACTCTTACAAACTTCAATTAAAATGCAATTTTCTATCCTCGGATTACCTTCAGCAATGATTTTATAAACAGAAAAGTACAATATAATAAAAGTACAGCAGCAGATTAACGAAGAACCTAACCATAAATTTAAACATAAAATATTCACAAATATTTTATTATCACAGGCAGAAATAAATCCAACTAAAGTTATTACATTCACTGATAAAAATCATAAATCTTAGAAGTAGTTTTGAAAACACAAATTGACAAAATTCGCAATATCACAAAACAATTGTTGTGGTTGGAGTAAATGAAGGAGGCAATCTTAGTTAATGATGTTAAAGTGGAAATCATCGTAAATTACTGATCGAGTTATTATTATGAGATACTCTCGGACGTGGTTCCTGGAAAGAATAATTTGGCAATTCTATTAAGCTGAAAATGCCATTTAAAAAATCCTCATAGAAGCTTATGGCCTAATTTGTTGATAATTGTTATGCTAAAAATAATTATGTAGCTATTACTAATTCTGTGAAACAATGTTCTGTGCATTCCGTTTATGCTACAGACACCATAGCTGTAAGTTTTTAATCATTACATATATCTAATTTGTTAGGCTAAAAAGAATTTTCCAGCGTATACAGATTCCAAGAAATAATGACTCTGTAGCACATTTAAGTTGGGATGTGTTACAAAGTAGCTTTTAACGTAGCAAAATAACACCAAAACAGCTACAAAAGCTTTGATTTTTATATCTCTGTTGGTTAAAATGTTACAGTTGTGGCCTGTGTAAATATGGTGTATGTAGCTTAAAGTTTTAGGTAAGCTATTTTATCTCGGAATCGGTAAAAGCTACACAATTGGTCGTAGCGTAACAAATTAGCAGCAAAAATCTTCTTATAAATCTTATGGTTAGATTTAACCTACAAAGGCCATTGTTTCTCAGTAGCAACAAATTATGACATGGATTTCTTAATTAACCTCTCTATTATAACAGACTGTACTTCCAAACATTATAAGCAGTTAGTTCATCTGGAGCAAATATCTATGATAACACATATAGATATTTTGTCGCACCATGACCATCACAAGTTACTAACAGCCCTAGGCTTTACCGCATTTCATCTAAGCAATACGTAATTCCCTTAATAAGTTGTTCAGATCGTAATCCTTTGCAATTTGTCACTTAGTGCTTTGAAATCATTCACTTATTAATTCTTTTGTGGATCTTTAACGAACATTATTAAATCCTTCAGATATATTTAGCACCAATAATGTTTGTTTTAATATTCGGGTATTATTCTATGTAAGCATTACCAAATTTAGTGGGATTTTTATTTACAACAGCTATCTTTGCTGATTACAACCTGCTATAGTTAGGGATTTTTTTTATTATGCACATTTGACGATTTGAGTAAGTGAAAAATATATCATATCTACTGTGATATATAGTCAAATATATTGTTACTAGATATATTAGTATCATCATTTCAAGTATTGATATGTGACAACGCTAGGCTCTTACTTATTCTAGTTTATCAGAGGTTTCTATTTGAAACAACCAGCGGAGATGTTAGACTATGAAAACTAATAATTATATATTTATATTCCCCAGATGTTGACACATTACCACATGAAGAAGGCGGTAGGTAAGAGGAGGCTGGAATTATCGATAATTTGAGTCGAAATTAATTATTGGAGCACGTAGAAATCCTACTAGATAATAATAATAGAATTTTACCACATAAAGTTTCCTCAGAAAATAAATCAAGTGCAAAGGGCAATCAAGTTTGTAATGTAAACAATAACACAAGAAATAAAGGACTGATGGAAATATTGTAGATAATATTTCTCACCAAGATAAAGCTCAATCTTAATTCTCTAATAAATCTATACTTATATATGAAATATTTCCAGAGGTTGAATTATCGATTTTTTGTAGAGGAAACAAACAGATGATGTATATTTCAAACTAATCCTTCATTTAATATCTAAGTAGGTATAATAACCTTGCTGGTAAGCTCGGGATTGTGAATTCGATATATGACGTATCAGTACAAGGTTTCTCCGTTGCAAAGAGGACAAATTATGTAAGTAGTGGGTGGTCTCTTGTTGAAAGTTGAAACAGAACTTTTGGAGTATTTTGATTCCGGTAATTATCAAGAGGAAACGATAAAGACAATATGTAAACAATAAATTATAGGCAAATCTATAAGGTGTCAAATTAAGAAATTCCGGCTTTAGAAGGTTCATAATTTTAGATAATACAGTGGAAAATTTTAAGGAATTCACCGTTATTCAGTTGATAATAGATTACTATTTGGTTTTATGAAAAAAATGTAGTTGTAATATTTTAATGAAAGGAATTTGACTTTATCCATATTCTTTTTTACCTAACCACTAGAGTAATGTATTACATGTCATATACACTTTCTTAAAAGCCTTTTAACCTATTCTTAAACTAGTTTCTACAACCCCTATAAGTAGATATAACATCTGTTTATATCAAAAAAATGGTAGTGGGAATATTTTAATAAACATAATTTGACTTAGCCACTATTCTTTCTTAAGTAACCACTACACTATTCTATTATATGTTATTTGGATTTTTCTCAAAAGCCTTTTAAACTGTGCTTTAATTAGTTTCTACAATCCCTATAAGTAACAGGTCACTGAATAAATCAGTCCTTAATTTTGTTTAGAAATGGAAATGACTTTATGTATATTCATTATTTATTTCGTTTCATTAATGTTCATCAGATTCTAATGTTCTTCTATGCCCGTAAAGTTTTTCCATTAACTAAATATTAATTGGACCTTCAAAAGATATTTTCGTTCTCATTTTCAATATTTCTGTTTTTTATTTAATGATATGTTGGAATTTTCCATCAATTCATAAATTTATAATAACAGGAATTTCTCAGGTTCTATGTTGAAACCATAATAGTTTATAATTTCGGCACCGAAATTTTCGAACAACTAACCCAGAAAAATTTACGCAGCAGTAAAACAACCAGACAATCAACTTGTTCTCTTCATTATCTTTGTCAAACTGATTTTGATAAAAATATATTAACATTTAAATATTATGGACGAGTTAAAGAAATATTGTATAGACTGCTTAAATCCAATGCGTAAAGACAAAACGAGTTCTCCAAATGTTTTCGTGACATTTACATATACAGTATACACCGGTTATTCACAAAAATAAATAAATTTAAATACAAGAATATAATACATACAGTGAAAATATATAATGAAAATAAAAGAATTTGTGAATATTTTAATATTTGTTTCATTTGTATTTAGTATAATATGAGTTTTCATTAGGTATTTGTTTTAAGTGAAATAAAGATATCAAAGCGCCCCAGAATAAGAGTTACTAAGATTATTATTTATTATATAATTCATTAGTTTTTTCAACAGCTCTTAGCCTATTTATAATTTTAGAATATCGGAAATTATATAATTATTGTACCATGCTTTGGAATAATTGTTAGTGAATTGTCAGAAAGGCATGCCATGTTGCAGACTATTATTAACAATTAACAAACCCATTATATATCAACAATTTCAATCTAGAAATAGTTCATCAAACGAAAACTTATTAAATATTCCGTCAACAACTCTGAAAAGGAACTGCTCCATTATTGTAGTAACAATAGGTTTAAACTCGTCAACAAGCTGTAATATATTTTCGTTAATAACTAAATTAGTTTGCATGTTTAACTCTTCGTTCATGCCAAAAAGATGTTCAAATTGAATTTGTGGTCTTCCAACTTCGACTTCAATGTGGTGATCTTTTATTCTTATGTGATCTTTTCCATTCTTCGTGTAATGTTCAGCGGTTGCCTGTAAATATCCTTTACAATTTGCTGAAATAAAATATATTTTACATTTATATTAGGCGTTTGATTATATATGAAGATATTAGAAATTCAGAGTTTGCGAATATACGGCAAATACTTCTTTAGAATAAGACAAAAAGACCAGCTTCTCGAGTCATATCAAGTTTGGATTTGGATTTTTATAAGTAAGAATTAATGATATGTAATATGAAAGCTGCCAATGTTTTCCCATCTCAGTCTCTAGGGAGGCATAGAGACATTAATTTAATTGTTTTAAATATATTAGACATATTTAAGAAAATGCAGGACTGAGTGTAGGCAATTGTCGGTTGAGGGGGGGAGGTATTTTTCAAAATAATTTTGAATGCCTATTTTTGATTATTTTATTACAAAGATCTCAACAATCTTTTCAAAATTACTTACCTGTTTTTGATATATTTTTTGTATTTTAAGAGATTTTTCAGTGTGACTTGTACAATATAGGGGGTCAAGATCCTCTATGACTCTCGCTCTCAGACTGCCACTAATCGTTAGCTACTTTTTAAGATAGGGCTTCCTTGCGCCCTCGATTCTGTGCTTGCTATAATTTTTATATTACATAAAATTTAAATAAATCATTAAATCACACGTAACTTGTTCGTTGTACATACATTATAATATTTACCAAAAGTGTAGTCTGTTTCACTGTATTTACCACTACTGTTGTTGGTGGCGCTTAGAAAAAAAATTATTAATACTTATTTGTAGAGTATTTTGTGATTTAAAATTTATGTCTGAGGTAATTTTGCGATAAAACTCACCGTTTTGCTCAAATCCCGAAAACTCATTTTTTGACCTCTGACCTCGAGCCAATTTTTTTACACAGACCGGATCGGTGAGGACTTTTGAGATATCTTTTATAACTGTATTTTGAGCAAGTTACAGCTTCTTATGAATTTTTGTAACTTCGAATGTGTAAATTCACCGGATTACAACGTAGCCGACCTCTAAATAAATCGAGAGTGTGGATGGCTAGCACTCCTTCAGCCTCCACTGGCCAAGACCCGCGAGAATGTGGAGCCGGCATACCCATCCAGAAAGACGAGAGAATTCCATGTAAGGTATAAAGGAACGTTGTATTTTTCATGTAGTTTAGTTGAGTTTATATTTCCGTGTGAATTATTTTCGGAAAAACTAGCTGTTGTAAATAAATAAATGGTGAAGTTAGTTGTAAGGGAATACAATTCTAGAAAATGAAAGAGAATATTAGTTTTAAATTTAATATAAATTGAACCCACGAAATTAACAACAATTTGGGGTCGAAGTGTGGAATTAATTGAAGTTAAAATCGTAAATTGGTTTATGGCTACAACTCGAAGCATGGCTAATATGGAGGAGACTACAAAAAAAAAACAAAAAAATATATTCAAACAGGTTACTGATAAACTAAACGAAAAAATAACTCAGATCCTTGAAAAACGTGAGAAAAAAGAGAAACAACATCTAGAGTAAACTCAACAAAGGTTAGTGAAACCTTTCGATGAAAAACGTACAATTGAATTAGAGAACCCTGTAACTAATATCGATAAAAAAACAACATTTAATGAAGGGATTAGTCTCGAAATTTTAAGAAAAACAAACCCAAACTGAATTAAAAAGACAACAGCAATTTGAATAATTAATACAAATAGTTACATAAAATAATGAAGTAGTTAATCACAGAATGCAAATAGTGGACTCAACAATAAAAGAGATATTTTGTCTATTCATGGGTTTTCTCTCCTCCAAATTTTTTCCTGTAACAGATAAGTATTTAAAAAATTGTATATGTAGAACAAAGTGTAGTAAGGCAATTTCGTAAAATTGCCCGGATTACTGGTTGTCTGTACAGAGATTCTTCCTCACAGTTTTCCTGAGAGAAAGAGATGTCTATAAAATGATCAACCAGTATTCCTGTATATAAGTAATGTATTGTATATTGTGTAATACTTATCTGTGTATGGAGACGTTTCAACTCCGAGTCTGGAGTCGTTGTCAATCGTTTAGTGTTGTTTTCGAGGCTTTTTTCTAAAAAATTTTCGCTTTGATTTTGAATTTATTGTTTGTCAAAAAATTTGACACTGACAATTTGTCGTTTGGCGATCACTTGACGCTGAGGTTACCGTTTTTTTGTTCTGTTAGCAGTAAATTCTTCCAGTCCAAATGAAGGTCGGCTGAAGGTGCTCCGATTTCAGTGTTGTTTATCATCATACAGCTGGCTTCTTTAAGTTTTCTCTTTTTTAAGTTTTCTTCTTTCAACAAGATCTTTGTTTTATCCCAGTCTATCCTATGGCTGCCGGTGCTCGTTAATACATGATTGGCCAAATTTGATTTGTCCACATGTCTTCTGGAAATGTTATATTGATGTTCTTTTTTCCTTACTTCTAAAGGTCTTGAAGTTTCACCGGTATAAGAATGGCCACAGTCACACAAAACACTGTACACACAATTTTTAGAACTCTGGGTTGCGTTAAACGGTTTGGTATGTGTGAGGATAGAGCGCAAGGTATTATTTGTTTTAAAAACAGTTTTAACGCTGTATTTATTTCCTAACCGCTTAATTTTTTCCGATACACCTGGGATATATGGAATTATGTTCATAATTTGGTTGTCTGTTTGTGTTTGGTTGGTATTAGTGTGATGGTTATTTGTGCTGGTTTGTTGTTGCGATTTTCTTTCTAACTGATTTATAGTTTTATTTATAAAGTCTTGGGGATATTCGTTTTGAAGTAGATGTTCTTTGATAATATTGACTTCTTTGTTAAAGATTTGGGTGGATGAAGATATGTTTTTTGCTCTATCATATAAGCACTTTACAACACCTTTCTTTACATTTAAAGGATGGTTGGAGTGAAAATTCAAATATCTATTAGTATTTGTAGGTTCTCGATAAGTACTTGTACTTATTGTGTTGTTTGTTCTATCTATAAGTACATCAAGATAAGCAAGTTTATGCAAATTTTCCATCTCCATTGTAAATTTTATTGTGGGTTCTTGACTATTGATGTAATCTAGGAATGAGTGCAGTTCTTCAGCACCATACTCCCAAACCACAAAAATGTCATCAACGTATCTCCACCACACTTTTGGTTTATTTTTATATTTGCCTATGAATCTTTCTTCAAAATATGTCATGAATATATTACTGATTATAGGAGATAAAGAAGAACCCATGGCCATACCAAATTCTTGTTTATAGAAATCTCCTTCAAATTGAAAATATGTAGTGTTTAAGCAAAGTTCGGTTAGTTCCATAATTGTGTCAATGTTTAGTTTTGTTTTGTTGTGTAAGGTAATATCTTGTTGTAATTTATTTTTTATAATTTGTAATGATTTATCAACAGGTACATTTGTAAAAAGACTAACTATGTCGAAACTTACTAGTATATCATTTCTGTTGATAATAATGCTTTTTAATTTTGTTAAAAAATCGTTAGTGTTTTTTAAATTGTTTGGATTATTTTCGTAAGGTTTAATTATATTTAGTAAAAATTTTGATATGTTTTGTAATGGTGAATTTATTGAACTTACAATGGGTCTCATTGGTATTGTGTCTTTATGTATTTTTGGAACGCCATATAAATGTGGAGGTTTACTATAGTGTGGTGTTAAGTGTTTTCGTTCTAATGGAGTGAATTCTTGTTTGTGTTTTGTTATAATGTCTCTAGCGGCTTTTTCTATATTTTGCGTAGGATCTTTTTTGAGCTTAGAATATGATCCTGTGTTAATAAGGTCCATCATTTTGGTGTTGTAATCATTTTTATCAAGTATAACCGTAGCGTTACCTTTATCGGCAGGTAGAATTTTAATTGTGTTGTCTTTTTTAAGTTTTTCTACGGCATATTTCTCTGTAGGAGTAAGATTGTATTTCATTTTGTGTTGCTTCTCTAGAAGTAATTTATTTCTTATTCGGTATTCACTTGACACTTCTGGAGGCAGTTTTTGGGCTGTGTCTTCAATCGCAACTATCAGATCTAGTTTAGGTATATTTTGTGGAGTGATTGAATAATTTAATCCCTTAGAAAGTACGTATTGTTCTGTTGGTGTAATGTGTTTAGTTGATAAATTAATCACAGTTTTATTGATGAAATTTGTATTTGGTGTAAGTACAGATTTTTTGTGTTTTTCATTTAAGAGATGTTGAAATTTATTTATATTTCTGTTTTTACATATTTGAAATTCCAAGCTGTATGAATCCTTTAAACAATTAAAGATGCGGTTATAGTCTGATGGAATGTGCGTTTCTTTGAATTTGTTTTCTAATATAATGATGTTATTTTTAAGGCTTACCTTCAATTTCCGATGGTGTTGTATTCTATTTCTAACTAAAGCATTACCTGTTTTCAACTGAATTCTAATACTACCTCTGTCTGTGAATGGCATTTTTGGTAACAACCCCTTTGGAATTATTCCCTCATTTCGGCATTTTATTAGGAACGTTAAGCTGTTCTGTGATCGTGCTAGTTTCTTATTCAGGTTTTCTAATTTTCTAAAATTTGTTGTTGAAATTGGCCCATACCTCATTCGTAAGTAATTTCGAAAAGATTGTTGAGGAGGTCTTGAATTATTTTGTCTATTCATGGGTTTTCTCTCCTCCAAATTTTTTCCTGTAACAGATAAGTATTTAAAAAATTGTATATGTAGAACAAAGTGTAGTAAGGCAATTTCGTAAAATTGCCCGGATTACTGGTTGTCTGTACAGAGATTCTTCCTCACAGTTTTCCTGAGAGAAAGAGATGTCTATAAAATGATCAACCAGTATTCCTGTATATAAGTAATGTATTGTATATTGTGTAATACTTATCTGTGTATGGAGACGTTTCAACTCCGAGTCTGGAGTCGTTGTCAATCGTTTAGTGTTGTTTTCGAGGCTTTTTTCTAAAAAATTTTCGCTTTGATTTTGATTGACAACGACTCCAGACTCGGAGTTGAAACGTCTCCATACACAGATAAGTATTACACAATATACAATACATTACTTATATACAGGAATACTGGTTGATCATTTTATAGACATCTCTTTCTCTCAGGAAAACTGTGAGGAAGAATCTCTGTACAGACAACCAGTAATCCGGGCAATTTTACGAAATTGCCTTACTACACTTTGTTCTACATATACAATTTTTTAAATACTTATCTGTTACAGGAAAAAATTTGGAGGAGAGAAAACCCATGAATAGACAAAATAATTCAAGACCTCCTCAACAATCTTTTCGAAATTACTTAATAAAAGAGATACACGATAACATTAGGATTCTAATAAATACCGTGAATACTCTTGAAACCATCGATTCCATCCAAAGCCAGGTAAAAGTTGAAATCAGTTCCATTAAAAACACAGTATATAGTGAAGTACAAGATAAAATCAGTGCCATCCAAAACAAAGTGAAAACCCAAATTAAATAATTGCAACCGGATTTACAGAGGGAAAAATATCTACACCTTGAGTACCAAAGGTTCTTTTAGCAAACCCCCACATTTGAAGGTAGTTCATCTTGGCCTATGTACAAACGGCAATTTGAAGCTATGACTGCGGCTAATGAATGGGACAAACAAGAAATATTTACCTCTATGGTAATTTCTTTAAGAGGTCCGGTATTAGAGATCCTCCAAAGCATTCCTTTAGATAAACAAGATAATTTCGATAAGATCATTGCAGTCCTCGACAAAAGATACGAAATAAATCGTTTAGCCAGGTATACCAAGTGCAACTCAGTGCAAAATCGCAAAATTCCGTCTACAAGAATTCGAAGAAGAGATTAGACGATTAGTACACCTGTCATACCCAGATCTTTCACAGGAAACTAAAGATCAATTGGCCACACAGAGCTATTGAAGTGCAAAGGAATCTAAGGCTTAATGGCATCAAGAAGAGTAACGAGGTTGTGCTCCGAGTTTTGGAGGTAGAGGCCGTCATGAACATATCCAAACCGAGGGTAGGAGCAGTTTCCTTCAACCAGGAAGAGTCAGAGTCACCATTTCAAGCGCTACTGGCTGGTATGAACAAACTACTAGAACGGTCCCAAAGAATTGGCACCAGTATGTTACCGTTGTGGACGGACAGGACTACCGAGTAAGACTACCGGAACGATCACCAACCAGAGGTAGTCAACCCACCGACCTTACCAACCAGGAAAACTCCAATCAGTCAGCATAAGTCATCAGGGGTACCATCAATGGCCGCCCAATCACCATTACCTTTGATACCGCCGCCGGAAATCCAGCCAGTTAACAACAACATCCAGCTCAGAACAGTCACCGGCGAGTCCATGTCAATACAGGGTGAGGCAGATGTAGTACTACAGATAGGAAACAACAGAATCCGGCATAAGGTCCTGGTAGAGGACATTGAGGACGATTGATCTCACACATTTCCTGGGAAAATCTGTAACTCCTAAATAATTAATTATCGATAAATTGCGGTAGTTGGCCATTTGCAACGTAAAATTACCATATCATTGCTTACGCTGCCTAAGGTAACATTAATAGCTACAAACACAATTAGAAAATAAGATCGAAAAACGGAATGATTTCTTTTCCTTCTTGATATAAAACTTAAGTATATAGGCTCAAAGGAATTAGCATCTGTTTATTCTACAGCACTAATGTAGAGTAAAGGCAAGACAAAATATATGGTTTCTAGTTTAATGGATTGTAAATGTATCATAATTGCTTTGACCTATTAATTTTTTCGTTTGATTTATTTATTTATCTTAGGAATCACATCACATCTCTGATGGCTAGTTTTTTTGCCGAAACTGCTGTATGTCGATATCTATTTCTCGATAAACTAGCGTATTATTTTGGTAACCCACATGGAAATAATGTTATTGTTAATGTCGTTCGAAATAAAATTAGGCTACAGAGTATTTGTAAGTACTACATTGATTTAAACAATGATATCTTTAAACAAAAACTTGTAACTTGTCTAATTGCTCTCAAAAGCACGGAATTGTTGCTATAATTTTTTCCAGAAATGCAAATGTCATAGTTGTGCTATTTGTCACCCTTGAACTTCCTTCTGTTTTAAAGCTGAGGCTATATAATCAGAAATAGAGCAACAAGAATGTAATTGGCTGGCCGTCCAAGGGGACCCTCAGTCGTTCGGACGTTCAATTCGGCCGCCTATAGCCGGACACCGTTTCCAAAAGTTCGTTCTCGTCCATATCACCATAATAAACCAGTATCTTAAAAAATGGTATATACCTACCTATCCAACTTTTTAGTTCTTTTAACAAGTCAGTTAATTTTTTTTCGTTATATTTTGAAATTGTGTATTTTTTCCTTTATTTTGTGTGTGTGTGTGTGTGTGAACAGTGATATATTTTTGATTAAATCGACAGTTATCAGTTATACGAGCAAAATAAATTTGATTCATGTTGACTTAATAACCCAATAATATGTTTAATAAAATTGTTATTGCTTTCATTACCTTACTCTATGATTTCGTATGCTATGCCAAACACCCTGTAGATGATCACACGGAATAGGTATTTAAAGTTTGACATGTTTTGCCAGGAAATGTTCGATTGTGGGGGTAGTTGGTAGTCAGTCTGAAGTTGGTAGACAATATAACCCGTTCCTTGAAGTTTCCTTGGACTTCCATCGTCTTGAAGTGGTTGATCTCACAACGTTGCAATAGCTGTGTATCTGCTATCCTCATCAGGTGAATGATCGGAAACTCAGATTATCCCTCATATTTATATTATACCCTTAACAGGTCATGCGTCGCCGGGCATGGTCCCATGATAAGACCCAATGACCATGCCCGGCGAAGGAACGTAGTTGGTAGTCGTTGATTTATACTACCTACATGCTTGCTATGTTCATTAGTCTAGTCCAGAGTGCGTATAAGAAGAGAGTTGCCAACGTATATGCTAAATACTGATTGGTTCCGCAATTTTTGCATTGATTTCCGGTTTAGTATAGCAACGGGAGATATTTAGTGTTTGTCGCCACATCTCACGATATCTGTATAATTTTATTATATTGGTATTCTTAGTTAAAATTTATTAAATTTAAGACGCAAAAATTCAAACCACCTAAATTATAAAATGTTGACAACACTGATCAATAGTTATCAGAATATTGCAGCATCAACTTAATTTTAGTTGACAAATAATTATTACCAATTTTTTTTAATTGGCAGTAATTAATTTTAATATCAACTTTTAAGATCAATGCACGGATCTGCACGGTTGCATAACTTACGAGGCGTCGTGTTGTCGATTTTAAAGTTGAATCATATTGGTGGAAAATGGCCGGGCTTGGCACCACTCTCATTATACGCACTCTAGTCTAGTCTAAAAGTTCAGAATGTTGTTAATAAAATATACTATGGCTTAAATTATGTGGATTGGCTCATTCCAGAGTGATGTCTAGATCATTGTGACCAAAAAAAATAAATTAGCCCTTAATTCGTAAACTTTTAATATTTTTTAATTTTGAAGAAAAGATCATTAAAGAGAAGGAAATTTAGTAAAAATAAAACTCCCGAAACTGTATCTCCATTATTCATAATTTTAATTTAACGCTGAAAATAGCCCTCCGCGCGTCATTGTTAGGATGAGCGCACGGCCTCGAAAGACAGTACGTCACTAAAAATTTTTTCAAGAACTTATAGTAAATTGAAAAATCTAAAAAAATATGGTAAAATCTAAAAACTCTAAAGAATTGAGTCCGGTTGAATTTTTTTATTTAAGTAAATTTTTCAATAAGGCAGAGGATTGTTAATTAACAAAATTTCCTCAATCTTCGTGTAGCCCTTCTTCTATACATAGAAAACGAGATTGCGTCATGCAAGTTTGAAAAATGTTAATACTTTGTTTATAATAAGAAAATACACAATAATGTTGTAAAAAATGTTTTTTATTTATTAGTATATTATCGTTGTTGTGTCAATTAATGACATTTGTCAACTAAAATTTTTTTCTCCATATGCTTACAAATTGTTTAAAAAAAAATACAATTTTGTAGAAAACTGTAAATTGAGATGATGATGATGATGAGCAAGAAACCAAAAACGCACCATGTACCAAAAGAATAAGAATGGCTCATTCACTTCCAGATCCAAATAAACCAAGCATTTCAAAAACTTCTCCCCTCAAAAACTAAGGAAACAACGAACTTAAATAAATTGTCTGATATTATTATTAACTTTAATTTTAATCCACATAATTATATATATATATATATATATATATATATATATATATATATATATATATATATATATATAGTATGTTATATTTACACCATTCTGAACTTGTAGACTAGACTAAGGCCGGCTCCACCCGTTGACCCGAACGTTCGAGCCAAAGTTGGCTGGTTAATTTGCTTGACATCCACACGTTTATTCTCGACATGGCCAACGTGAGGATGTCTGACATCGAAATTGTTTTACGAGTTTTTACACTTAGTACATACATTCGATGGAAACTGGTTATAAAAAGTTTATTTTAGAGCCTTCAAAAGAGTTTGATGAATGTTGTCGCATGTCATTGATTTATTTTAAATATCTTCATCCACAACCAACGTGTGGACGGATCACTAACGTTGGCGCAGATTCCTTTGATAAAACCGACTCTGATCGACCAACTGCCAACGTTCTCGTCAACGTTGGGGCCAATGCCATTTTCTAGACCCACATGTATGTAATAGCTCGACTCTTCGGCTAGTCGTCTGCTTAGGTCCAAAGACCCATTATTTACTATCATTATTTACCAAAAAATGTACACATTTAATAATAGTTACCATCACATGTTTACATACATCACTATCAACTACAATAAGGAAATATAATATGTTAATTTTCTTACATACATATGTAAATAAGGTATGCACTTTGTTTTTTACTTAGTTTCTCATTCACATATGTTTACAAAAAAAAGTAATTAAATAGCTGTTAAGTATGTTTTAGGCATATTTATCGGAGTAAATAGAATGGCACTCAGACGAAATATTCGAAATTAACTTTATCAAGAATACGACTTTCAATTACGAAAACGAATTTTACACGATAACTATGAACTTAGTTTATTAAAAAATAACTACATATAGACAGTGTTTTTGGCAGAAATACACATTATTAAATAACTTTTAAATTTACTAGTTTTAATATCTTTTAAAATAGAATATCTTAGTATATAGCTAAATTTGCCGTTTAGTTTTGTAAAACATAGATCGATTACGAATAAATGATTAAAATTTGGTAAAGTATGGTAAATTTGGTAACTTTTTTTATCAATGAATAGTGTAGTCTTTTTGCATTTTTTTTTTAATTTCCCAAAAACTAGTGTATGATCGGATCCAAAATAGATATTACTAATGTTAAAATACCTAGACTGTGTGTACGCCAAATGTATTGCCAGCTAAGTGAATTTGAAAGAGGTCGAATTATTGGTTTACGGGTGGCGGATTTTTCATTTCGAGAAATCGCTAACTGCATGATCAGAAAACTACTATTATGAGATGTTGTCAAGCGTGGTTTAATAACACTCAAAATCGGAGAAGAGAAAGCACCGGACGTCAAAGAGGCACAAATGAAGTTCAAGATCAACGTCTAAGACTTATGGCCTTAAAACACCGATTTTCGACATCTCGAAATTTGGCCGATGAGTGGTTAGGAGAATAAGGCCATTTGGAAAACGTCCGAATGGTTTACCGTCATATAACGTCTTTTGGACTGCAGCATTATCGACCCCATTTTGTGCTACCCCTGACCGCTGAGCATCGACGGCTACAACTACAGTAATGCAGAGAACAACATTGAAATGTGGAATATCATCGGGTCGTCTTGTCAGATAAATATCGATTCTGCTTGGGTGGACATGATGACCGAAGAAGAATTAACTTTTTTGAAGAGACCAATGTAAATTCTTTGCCATGGCCGCAATATCCCCGATCTTTCGCCCATAGAACATGTTTGGGATATGACGGGTAGAAGGGTCGGAAATTTAGCCCAGCCCCTACGGACTTTGGAAGTTCTAAGACATCAAATACAGATAGCTTGGGATAATATTCCTCAAGAAGAAGTATACCTTATTGAATAAATGCCACGACGTGTTGGGGAGTGTATAGATAACCACGGTGGGCAAACAAATTATTAACAAACCAATTTAAAAAATTTAACTGCTTAGTATTTTTTATTCAACTTTTAATCATTTGCTACTTACTATAGCATCTGTGTTACCAAATCAATAGTAAATGTAAACATCTTCTTCTGGGTGAGTATATTAATTAACTAAGAATTGTTGATGGTGGAAGCCATTACTTTGTAATATACTATCATTATGATTGTAGAAAAACGAATTACTTTGTTTTATATCAATAATTTATTTATTTTTTATTAAATAAACATAAAAACCATGACTAGTTTCGACAATATTATGTCATTTTCAAACGGAAACAAATTCATGAATATCATTCATGAATTTGAAAATGACATAATATTGTCGAAACTAGTCACGGTTTTTATGTTTATTTAATAAAAAATAAATAAATTAGTGATATAAAACAAAGTAATTCGTTTTTCTACAATCACAACTAAGAATTACTTAGATGCTCGCATGTGAATGAGTGGTATTTGCTGAGTATATAAAAAATGGGTAGTTCAAAATATAAAATAGAAAAAAATGTCAGTTGTCTATCTTTTGCTTGATCTTACTACTATAACAGAACGCATTATGAAACACCTACTTAAAACCTTCCTAACAATCATCCACAAGAGTCTGTATAAAAAATTCGAAGAATACCTGACAAGCAGTTTGGGTTTCGCTAGGCTCTCGGAAGTCGTTTTTGTTGCCCAGGAACTGTTCCAAAGGTGCATAGATGTCAATTGCGATATATAATTATGCTTCGTGGATTGCCAGCAGGCATTTGATAGAATTTAAGCACGGCGAACTAATACTACCAATAATAATACGAAAAGATTTACATAGATCATGAAGATCTGAGAATCATCAAATTAATCTACCGTAATCAAACTGATAAGATAAAAGTAGAGTTGACAGAAGCAATTTAAGTAGAACATAATATATCTCAAGGGTTTGATTCCTGAAGGATAGTTGTGGCAGAGTTTGTGAATGCTTAAGCACTTTTTTGAGACATGACACCACAATTTACGAAATTGATGTATATTTCCAAACGTTAATTAATATTAATGTATGATATAAAAAATAGGCACAATGAAAAATGTAATATATAAATAAATATATATTTTTCCGAATTGGATGGAATTTAACAAAAATTGTTTTAATCAACTTAAGTTATTCTGGCCGGTGGCAGCAATTCCTGCCATGGAAGACATATAGAAATAATAAGCAGGAGTCTCCAGTCACCATCACAGCCAGTATTGTGTAAGATTTGTAAGCTAGATAATTTATTGTTTGTAGATAGAAATGAAATATCGAAAACATATTCGCTCCTAATTCCATTGTTCAAAAATTGAAATAATAAATCCCGATCCCTGTGATCAATATTTTATTTCAAAAACTGATTTTTTGTTTAAAATGAGAACTAGATCAGTTTTTTGCAGAAATAGTTTCTAGATAAAATGCATAGTTGTATCTGTAAGCCATGCCTGAAGGTTGTGAACAATTATTTATGAACATATAATTTTTGGAAAACTTCTTTTCTGTTTTTACACTATAATATTTTTACTACAGGTTGCAAAAAATGTTTTTATCGAAAATTGTTTATAATCAAAAGCTCTATGATATCAGGCCATTTTCGAAAATTCTCAGAGTTTTTAAGAAACCGGCATTTTATAAAAAATGCGACATTTGAATTTGACGCAGAAGATATACTCTAATTATACCCAGGCTCGGAGAAAACTCCAAATTTTTCTAAGAGTTAATGATCCCCTGAACCCGTTTGAGTTGGTGCACTACGAGTGAAACAATTAATAATTTTCGGGTTAAACTAAAATCAAAAATTGATATTGGTACCAAATAAAAAACGTTTGAAATCTTTTGTTCATATTAAGGCAGAATAACTTTATTAGGTGCAATGGTGCAGAAGTTTACTAATAACCTTACATACAACAAAGAAATGAAATAGAAAGGTCTTTCCATGACCCTGAATTTGCACTATCGAGACACCTTCTACTATGAAAACAACAAAGTTACAGCGTTTTATCTTTGCATAACATGACACTGTGTCAGGTACTTCTTAACAGAAGAAAAGAAAATCTGAAAATATCCACAGAAAATGACTTTTTAACTCATTGACGACCGGCAAGCGATAAAATGTTACATCAATGATGCTGGTTTGAGTTTAGCTATAGTTTATAGTGGTGATAAGGAATGACTGTTTTAGCAAAAGTTGGATCAGTTATTTTTCAAAATCTGTTTCCTACCTTCCTACCAAATCAACTGCCATCTGTCACTTGCAAATACAATGTAATCTTTATAAGACAATTGTTCATAAAATGAAATGACCGAAGTTTAGTTTTGAAATAATGTAAAGCGAAGTCATTTGTTTGACCAAATTTTGAAAATATTATAAGTGTAAATGTGGGGAAGTTCACACAAATGCATTGAAATAAGATCTGACATACTGTATTATTACATTGCTAGGAATTCTGTTCAAATTGCCACTAGGAATCATGCAACAAAACTTTCGGGTTATTGCACAGGTGTAGGTGACGAAGGGAGCGATGCACTAGATACTGAGTTCAAATAAGTATGTTAGGGACCATTCATAAAATAAGTCACGCTAAATTTTGCCTTTTTGGACCCCTCCCTCTCACCTCATCACGCTGGGACACACTTTCTGCGACCCCCACCCCCTATAAATATTATGTCACACAAGCTAGAACCCCCTCCCGTATATGATACATTGCAACTAATACTAATTTTATACACATGTTAATATAATGAATAAGCATCTATTATAAAGATCTTGCAGTATCTTCTTGTTTATTTTCGACACTATTATTTATTTAATCTACATCTATTCATTTTGCTTTCATCCCCTAATATGCATAGAAGATTTTCAATTCAACAAGCAACCACCTTATCTTTTTATTCCGTGTTGGGTATTACATTTTTAAATGTTTTTTTCTGGATAACATTTTTGTAAGTTCTAAAAAACTTTTGTTAAAAGTCACTTCTCACAGATTTTTTCGGAAATCTTAATTGTTAAATGTAATAATGTAATCGAGTAGAAAATTAAGAAATTTAAAGAGTCAGTATTTGTTGACTACTAAGTGACGAATGAGATAAATATATAAAAATAAATACAGTAGAAACTTTAAAATATGTGCTTTTGTAAGATCAACAACTATTAGTAGTACAAACTTTTGTATATCTTGAAAAACTCGCTACGCTAACTCATTTATTCGAAATTTTTAGCATTTCCATTGAAATTAGAGTTAACCAAGTTCTATTGTATACGAGAAATTTTGTGTCAATAATAACGCTATTATATTTGCAACTTTATTTTGTCATCAGCCGTTTAAATTCTTACTTTCATTTGCTGTAGAATAGTGAGCGGAGAACCCGTGGAAGCGCTTTTTTATGATATTGGATGTACAGACGAACCGATTGTAGCGGATTTACATAAATATACAAATATAAAGCTATTCCGACTAATATTTAAAAATAATAAACGCCCGACTTTCTATCGTAACAGAAAAATGAAACAAAAACAAACTAGAAATGCTTGTACTGCGAACGCACATTTCCCATTGTCACATCCCGTCATGCTAACTGAGACTACCCACTCCCCATGTGAGCGAACTTATTTTATGAACAACCGCTTACAAATATTGCAGAAATAGAGAAAGATGGGAAAATCCTAATAAACAGCAGAGAAAATAATCTTTTATTTTTTCATATTTGAATCTAAGCGAAACAATAAATTAAAATTTTCCAACTTAAAAATGTGTTACGTACTTTCGTTTCGGAGAAAAATTCATATAACCGATAATATACATATATTTTATTATCAATTTATAGTTTCAAATTAAAAGATGTACATTAAAGTAAATTAAAAATAGATTTGAAGTTTATATTTAGTAAAATTCATATTACATTGCCCAAATTAGACGTGAAAAAGCTATGAAGTTATTAAATTACTGTAAATTTAATAATACAGGGTCGATAAGGGACGTGCAGTTTCAGTTTATAAACTGGGGGGGGGCAACTTAGTACATCACCAAACGCTACTTCTTAAGGTCAGCACAGGTCGGATATGAAAATGCCAGCCGGTTTTCCCGGACCAAAAAATTGACTGAAAAACCTCATAAGGGGCGCGCGTGAAATCTTTAGTAACGTGTGGTTTGAACGTCAAATAAGAGCGATGTAATACCGCAAGAAATTTTGCAGGCCGGAAAGGGCTCGTAAGAAGTGATCGAAAGTGCCGGAAAACTTATCTGAACAACCTCATAACGTGCGCGCGTGAAACCTTTCGTAACGTGTGATTTGAACCTCAAATAAGAGCGGCGTAATAATGTAAGAAGTTTTGCAGGCCGGAAAACCTTCGTAAGAAGTAATCGGTAGTACCGGAAAACAGATCTGAAAAACTTCATAACGTCCGCGCGCGAAATTTTTTATTAGATTTCTGGGGTCTCAACTAAGAGCGGTCTGATAACGCAAGAAGTTTGTCAGGTCGGAAAACCTCCGAAAAAAATTAAAGAAAATCGGCGTATATTTGAAAAGAAATTTTTTCGCATTTGGCGTCAAGAACTATGTTGAAAATTATTAATAAAGTTCATTTATTTAGTAGGAGTAGTGGATGATTTTTTATTATTATGTTCAGTTGATACGTTTGTTGCTCTTGTGTATATAAATGAATAATTCAAAATAAATGTTGTTGCTATTATTAATATAAACATTTTCAAAGATATTCATAAAAATGTAGGCCAAAATAGGAGAAAGGGGGGAGCCCATCGAAACGCCATGTATTAGTTCATATTCTGTAAAGCAGAGGAGGCTCTGAGCAGTTGTCAAATTAGTGAACTGGTTTTTTTATTAGTCGGTTTTGTCGTAGCCAGACCTAATGTTTGTAATATTCTTGAAAAATAATTTAAAATAAATTATTTTCAATTCACCGCTTATTATCACGTTGTAATTATCTTATTCAAAATTCAAAATCAGTATAGTTCTAAGAAAATACTAGTTTAGGAGTTAGTTTATTTGAAAACAGTTCGTATAAAATAAAAAATCTAATAACAGATTTTCGGAAAAGTGACAAAAATTATTTTCAACATTGCTAGCCTACCTGCTTTATATACGGTATTGAATCCTGGTAGAATTAAAAATATTAACGACGTTAAAAAATAATGTTATCATGTTAGCAATGTATTTAAAAAATAATATATATTTTTTAATATAAAGGATATTGTTACATAAATCTTATGTATTTTAACCTTTTATCCTTCTCAAAAAATTAGTTAAAAAAATATTACAATTTTATCATTACTTGAGTATATATACAATTTACTAGAAGAATGAATCATGTAATAATTATGGTTTTCTGAACATTTCTTATTTGAAAGTATTGGAGGCTGTACGTGAATGACATAAATGTTCTAGGATTTTATTTAATATTTGATGGGTTCTCAATCCCAACTGTTGCTATGATCTACGTTTATTGGGTTTCTTGCAATGAAAATTTTATTATTATTTCCAAAAATTTTTACAACTTGCATCAATGAACTTTGTCAGTCAAAACTATATGCCCATTTCCTAATAAATCCAGCAATCCTGATTCTATTCTTAGGTCATTAAAATTCCAATTTTTGTCCTCCATCTACTTCAAATCCCAACACCAACAAGAACTTTGGCAGTATTTTATTGAGAATATGTTAAAACTCGCTTGAGAACACTCGTAGGAATTTCAATGCAAAAAAGGTAATGGTATTATTTACTTTTACCTTTTTACAGCAGCTATTCAGTTATTTCTTTGATTTATTTTCCATTTAGCAGCCGAAAATTTATAAAATATATATTCACTTTTTCCTCTCTGTATTTTTTTCAGTTCACAACACAGCTACTCTTATAGCCCATTATGTTTTTATTTTATGAATTAAAACGAATTTAAAATTTTCATGTGTATTTGTTCGCCTGAAAACGCCGGCGTCGATTCGGCTATCCCTACCATCAAAGCAAAAAACAATTTGAAGTAAACAAATCTTTATAAGTTCCATATATTCTGATAATTAATTAGAATTAGTTAATAAGAAACTTAAAACGTCGTGTTCTACAGCATAATTATCAGAAAATATTGAACTTATAAAGATTTGTCTACTTTAAAAAAATTTCTGCCTTGATAGTAAGATGAACTAACACATGACCTTTCGATGGGCTCACCCCTTTCTCATATTTTGGCCGACATTTTTATCAATAACTTTGAAAATGAAAAGCAACAAGATTTATTTTAAATATATCAAATTCTACTGTAGGTATGGGGATGATATTCTTCTCATTTGGAATGGTTCCCATGACAACTTAACCCATTTTCTGAACTATCCATCCCTGCATAAAATTTACGCTAGAGGTATAACATTTAATCTCACTTTAACATTAAAAAATGAAAAAATGACAAGGTATGTTACAATATTTACAGAAAACCTTCCCACACAGGTATTTACATTCATAATGAGTCCACCCATCCTTTACAACATAAACTGGCGTCAGTATATAGTTGTTTAAAGGGGCTCTTAAAATTACGGTTGTGAATCCAACTACAATTGTGAACTCGATACTATTTTTATATATTTGAAAATCTCTATGTTAAATGAGTTCACTCGTGAACAAATTGTTGAATAAAAAAATTAACAGAATGGTTGAATGCTCGATTTACTGCCAAAATCACATGACCCATGACCATAATAACTGACGGCTACAGAAACTTTATAGTTCATTTACATTCCTCGTTTCTTACAGAATAGTCATCATTTTCAAACTATACATAAATATTTCACAAATCCCATAGGGAACTTCAATTTGATCAACAAAGACCCAACTGATATATGAGTTGCAGTTGTGTTTATACGATACATTTTACATAGGCAGAAGACATGCTTTAAGACACAATTAAAAAGAACATCTTAGATGTCTAAACCAAAACTCTTCGGGTTTCTCGCAATTTGCAAAGTATCTCTGAGATGGCAACTATTATTTTAATGGGACAAAAATTTTCCACCGAGCTAATAAGGGATTATATCTTAACAATTTAGAATAACTGGAAATTTTGAGATCACATAAAAATCATTATACAAATATTTCAAATGCACAACTTAATCTAGATTTTTCGCCGGTTTATTCAATTACGATTTAAATCATGATTGGCCATCTCTTTTCGATGTTCATAAATATTAAATGGTATCTGAGTAAATCTATAGTTTTGTTTATACATCTTTTCAATATTAAAACAGTTTAGTTAGTTTGATTAGTTGCTTCATATTCTTAATTTTTGATTCTTGGTAATATAATTTTGAATTATTTGAATTAATACTGTCTTGTCACACTCAACCTTCCGAATAAAGATTTAATATTAATTAAAAACTTCTATTAGTTTAATAAATTCAGTCATTGTTGTTTTGATGTATATGTGACAATATTTTACTTTGTTAGTCTTATATGTAAGTATTCATACAATATTTAGTGTATGTTTGTCTTATTTTGATTATTTTGTAGCTTTGTGACCTGATAATAGGGTGTAAGGTACAGACTTTGAAACTAGTCGTATATAATAAAATTATTCAAATATTGTGAGTTTGGAACTTTTCATTTCCCTAGTATTATGAATAATCATGTTATGCTCAGTTAACTCTACTATTTCTTTTTACATTTCTGATAAATATTTCACAATCATTAAAAACATGGAGAATAAATATTCATCCCGTATTAAGTTTATATTAAGCGCTAGTTAAATATTCCAAGAATAATTTTAGCATTTTTAGTTGTTTTCAGTAAATCAATTCCTTCTGTAAATATATAATCGAGATCAATTAATAAAAACATCATAAATTAAAAACAGTAAATTGCAGTTAATATGTCACATTAGACTTTTAACATTTGCACTGTAAACGAAATTGCATTAGCGGAAACTGCCGCTTGCCGTCAATGTGAATCCACTCAACATATATATTATAAATTACCACGGTTTCGAATTCCTTTTTTTTTGTTATTATTAAATACATATTGTTGAACGTAACACTATTTCACTTAAGGTGTAAAGTTCGCTGCAGCACGTGTAATTACATGCACACAGTTTATTTTGCCGTAAGAAAAATAATATTTCATGGAATATATTGTAAATTATAATTCAACTCAAATCCCAGAAATATACAAATCGCTCGCTTACTTGGCACCTTTTTCGAAGCAATTGTTTGCTTCCGTCGATAAAATAATAAAACGTTTTATAGGAGTTTCAGCGACCAACCAAATATTTGTTATGTTCAATTTAAAAGACTACTTACTAAAGTTTCCATCTGCGGGCCCCTTACCGTCCAACTCTAACACCAATAATCTTCCTTTTATATTATATTCAGATTTAACCCGGGCTTGGGGTACTGTAATGCGGATATCAAATACAAGTTTTTTCGGATCAAAATTTAAATCGTCTACCACAAATGATTCCAAACCATATATCTGGATTCTTTTGAAGGTGGCTTTAAACGAATTGCCAGTGTTTAAGTTAGCCTGTGGTATTACCAATGGATTTAATGGTGGTATTAAGAGTTCAGGGATACCAGTTAGCATTTTTGGTCTAAGGTTCTCTATGTTTCTGACCAAGCACTCAGAAATTTTGGGATCGCTTCTGTGGCATACTTCTATGTAAGGCGCTGAAAGTAATAGTTGATTAAAATTTTCTTATTTCTTATTTTTACAGTCTAATTACAAAACATCTGGTACAATAAATCATAACCCACTATTTTGGTGAAACTAGTTAAAAGACAGACCTCCTTTGAGGTGTGAGATTGAGCACCCCCTCCACCTAGCTTTTCTAGACTATGATAAAGCCTTTGATTCCATAGAATTATGGGGAATGTCCCAGGGAATGAATAATCCCATAATAGACGCTAGATATAGAGACCCTCACCCTCGACCAGATGACAAAGCTACCATCTAATTAAAAATAGCGGAAAATATAAATATTAAAAAAAAAATAGAGAAGTTAGGTTTACTTTTGCACCGGAAGATTTGTTCAAAAATTAAACTGGGGCATTGCAGTGGACGGACACTTTTTAACTCACCTGACTATGTATATCTAGAACAAACAATAACACTAGACAACCAAAACTAAACTACATAGATCACAAGAAATTCTTATGCCCTGGGCCCGTGGGAAAACTCAACACCGTTCTCAGAAATCCAAATATTCTCACAGACCTATAAAGAAAAATTAGACATCGTACCTGTATTCTGCAAGTTCTCTCTTGCGGCATGGAAACTCTCACACTCACCATTCATTCGACAAATAGATTAAGAGCAACTCAACGAGCTATAGAAAGGGCTAGTCCAGTCGAACATTGCAGAAAATAAGTGAGACGTGTGTCCCGGCAGGAAAACAATCGATAGACTAACAGAATTGTGCAATGGCGACCACCAGACTATAAGCAAAGTACGGGAAAACCACCAACACGCTGGTTAGACTATACCAATTAGCCCAAGATCAAAGTAAGTGGAAAATTCATGGGAGTAGATGCAGATATAAATATTTACTTTAAATCTTACAGTATTAATTATAATTTAATTAGATTATGCTCTAGTTAATAACTTACAACACATTTGTTAAAAAAAAGTTATCATGGTGATATTTTAACAAGTATTAGCCACTCAGAGCGTATCTGGATTATGCCAGTTAATTGGAATTTATAGATCCTGAGAATTCAAGTTATAACTGTTAGTCATCAAAAAATTTGCCTAAAATTTAGCCTACAACCAGATATTTCTTATAAATATAAACTACTCAACTAACCCTTTAATGTCTTAACTGGAACTTACTTTGTTTTCTTTGATCCATGTAGATACTTAAAGTGTGTCTACTGCTAATAATATATAAAAAACTTAAGTACTGGCGTAACTGGATAAGTAGTAGCCTTAGAAATTAAGAGAATTTTAAAATCCCAATTGATTATGTCAACAAATAGAAGTATGACAGAAATGGATGAAAGTAGCAAAAATATTTTTAAACAGGTTACCGATATGCTGGACGAAAAAACATCAGTCAGACCCTGGAAAAGCGTGACAAATATGACATCAATTTAATTCAAAACAAAGTACAATGTAAACTTAGAATGGAAGCGGTGAGAAACGACATTCAACAAGACTTACAACACTGTAAAGTTCCTGTATGAGACTACCCACTTATGATGGTAGTTCTTGGCCAATGTACAAAGACAATTTGAAGCTGTGGCTACAATTAACGGTTGAGATAGGTAAGAAAAGGCTACATTTCTCGTAATATCTCTAAGAGGTCCAGGGTTGAGTCAAGTATACCAGTTGCAACTGAGTGGAAAACACAAAAATCTGGGGAAAGCCTACAAGAATTCGAAGCAGACACTGTTAACTTGCCCAAACCTACCAAAAAACATTAAAGACCAACTCGCTATTCAAAGTTTTACAAATGGTATTAGAGATGTCGAGGTTCAACGCAATCTGAGTCTATAAGGAATAGTAATGAAGGTCTGTGGAGTGCTTTCGAAGTAGAAACTATCATGAACATGTCGAAACCAAGGGTACAAGCAGTTTTCGATAGTCAGAAAGAATCAGAGCCGTTGCTTCAGGACGTACTGTCCAAAATTAACCATAATAATAAAAATAAGGCAGAAACAAAGAATCAGTGGCGTATGATATCGCTGTAAACATACAAGGCATTTCCAACGTGACTGAAGAGTAAGGTTACCAGACAAATCACCAGTCAGAATTGTCCAACTACACTATACCACCACCAGGAACAATCAGGGAGTCACTACAAGGAGTCAGTCCTACGATGGGACGTGATCATGATACAATAAGTACAACATATGATATTAGGTCAACGGTTAACTGTTCGTGTTAAATTATACTAAACGGCGATATATTGTATTTTCTTTAAGAAAAGTGAGTGATGTTTAGTATGACAAAATGCAATATGCTGAATATGGTTGTTTTGTTGAATGTCATGCAAAAACTAAAGAACATCACATTTCTTTAGGTTTCCTAAAAAGAGGATTTACTTAAAGATTAAATTAATACTTGTTCCAGAGCATATAACTTTACTTTTAAACGTAAAATCTAATCTTCAATAGAAACTTCTGAAATAGTCAATAAAATGTTGCCGCTTTTCCCACCGAAAATTGGCGTTTTTATGTTATTTCTATCATGTTTTTTATGTTATTTTTATCATGTGCGATATGTTTTTTAGATGTAAATTGTGATTTTGGAATTATTTAAGAGGCAGTATATATATATATATATATATATATATATATATATATATATATATATATATATAAATAGGCAAAGACAACACGGTTGTGTACCATTTTCTCATCTGTCTCTCAACCTATTTCTTTATTTTTGTTTTGTATATTATATGCTACTATATAAAACAAAACGACCTTCAGTGCAGCATGCAAAAATGTATTTATAATATTGGTTCATTCATTAAATGTAATATAATAAAAAAAAAACATTATTTACGTCCATACTGTCAACGCCAAGCAAATAACGTAACAGTGCCGCCAGATTGCTTGATGACAAAATCATAAAATGATTTGACTCTAATGTGAAAGACTAAACTAATTTAATCTAAAAACTAACAAATTTGAAACTGTCCTTAAAGTTATTCCACATCCTCATTTTATTAAAATAGAAAGCAGGAAATTTTATATTACTTAATAATCGCCATTTGTTAGGCTGTCACAACTTTGCAACATTTATTCTTTGTAAATATGGTTTGTTAACTAAAATCAGAATTATGTTACTTCATCAAATTATTGCTGATAATATTTTATTAATTTTAATTCTATACTTTTAATTTAAATTCTTTATATATATATATATATGAACTAAGCTAGGTTCCGGGTGAGAACCGCGTCTGAATTTATTAAATACTCAATATTCAATAAATTCAGACGCGGTTCTCACCCGGAACCTAGCTTAGTTCATAATAATGACCGCGGAAGCCTCTCAGAACATATATATATATATATATATATATATATATATATATATATATATATATATATATTCATATAATTTGACTAAGATTACAAAAATCATGAATTTATATCCTGACAGTAAAATTCAAGATAAACAGCTAGATCTGGCAGGCCTGGTAGTCATCTTTGTTGCAGGTACTTTGATTGAAATTTTTACATTTCGTAATATTGTTAGCCATTAGGTTCTTATAGCACGGGGCAAAAGGTAAGTTTTTAATTCAATATGTAAAGTTCAACATTTGAATTTCATTCATTGAGAAAAGTTTCCAACAAAAATAGGTATTATTTAACATTAATTAGCAGCAGTTGCATTGTATTTCTTTAGATTTTTCATCAAAAACAGAAATGGCCACTGCTTATTATGTGTCTGTCATTAATAATAGTAATTCTAATACCGACTTTTGAGTTGGATAAGTTTATAATTCGATTTATGAAGTATTCTATTTAGGGCTAATAAAATTATTCAGCCCCCAAAAATGTATATTAACTAATGTTTAAAAATATTATATTTAATATTAATTTTGTACATAATATAATGTTAATATTTTTATAGGAAATTGATTTTTTTATGTTTATTTATAACTACATATTTTAAGATATTTAAAGATAGAACTTTTTACTATTGCCTTTCCATGTATTTTTACATTATATATGCCCATTTCTGCAAAATACTGGGTCTTATTACTGTCTTTTATGTAAAATAAACATCTCATTGACATTTTGAGATGTGTATTATTTAAAAAATAACGAAATTCAATGCATCTACTGATTTGATGTGGTAAGTTAGGTATATAATACCAACACCCATCTATTCTAGAATAAAATGTATTTTTATTGAACATATTTTTCCTTCGATATCTTGCATAGAGGGCCTTGACCGTCAAAACATTGAGTAATTATTTATGGAGGGAGCGTTAGATGCTGTTAAATTGGGTTACACTGACAGGCTAACACTCTTTCAGACCATCATCGGAAGACTATCGTTGGTAGTTCAGCATAAAGCGTTGTTATTTTTTTAATGATAAAATAGTCAATATATGACATCACTGTTGATTTTTCGTACAAGTTGCAATAACTTTCACATTAAATATTCTGTTTTTGGTGTCATTTTAATTATTTGATTAATATATTATTATCATAATCTTCCAAAGGTGTTGTGTAAAAAATTGTCAGTTAACAGACCATAGAGAATATATTAAATATTGAAATCCTCATAGGATTGAGCGATTGAAACCGCAAATAATGGAAACTTTTAGGTTGCAAAGAACAATCTTCCAATTATTAAATCGAACATTTTACCAGGAGCGGTTCCACCCAAAAATTTGGGGGTCACGCATTTGTCAAAATTATTTCGAATATCTATATTTTATTAAATTTATATTCTCTTTTTATTTCAACAGAGTTGTCAATATGACGTGAACAATTTTGGTCCTTACACCTGCTTCTCCAAGTTCTCCTCAACTCTATCTATATCTATACTATTATATAATTGTAGGTTTGTCTGTTTGTTTGTTTGTTTGTTTGTTTGTTTGTGTGTTTGTTTGTTTGTTCGGGCATCACGTAAGAACTATAAGTAGATCTGATTTTGCTTGCTTACTTTGTTGCAAAGCCTATAGTTTGACTTAAAATCTGGTAGACATTTTATCTCTCTAAATTGACAGAAACGGTAGATATAGCGAAAAAACATCTACCATGTTGGGTAATTCAATTAAACAATTGGTTCCACAGCACGCACAAAATATTAGATACTAGCATCAGCTTAGCTTTTATTCAAAATTCGGAATGAGCAAATGTAACATGTTTCGATTTAACAAAAATCAACATATATCAAGCGTAATTTTATAGGGTGTTCTGTATATAGGAAACTTAGAGCGGAGTAGAATTACATGGATTTAAAAAATCTAAAAAAAGTTATATTTGATGTCCTATAAGCAGCCGGATATATTCGATGTGGTGGGAATAAGGGAGAGTGGAATTAGTTATACGGGGTGGTCCAAAAAAGTTATATTGAGTGGGCCATAAACATTTCCATATACCAAGTGGTTGAAAAGGGGTAGAATATTTATACAGTGAATAAAAAAACCTTAAAAAAATGTCTTAGGTAAGCAGTTAGGATCTTTAAATTATTTTCATAAGATTCTATAGTTATGAAATGGGTTAAAGAAATGTTTATACAGGGTGTTTGAAATATAAGATAGAGTGGAATTATAAATTATGTTGTGGTTAAAAACTTGTTTTATATCCACAAGTATTTACATATATACGATGGTTGAAATATGTAGTGGAGTATAATTACAGCTATACAGGTGAATTAAAAAATATTTTAATGTAATGGTATGATTTACAAGCTATTCCATTTACCTGATGGTTGAAATATAGGGTGGGGTAGGATTCAAGGATACAGGTTCGTACAAAAATGTTATATTTGTTGGCAAATAAGTAGTTGCATATAAAAGGTTGTCGAAATATAGGGTGGCTTACAGTTAGAATTATACAGGGTGGGTAAAAAATGCTAGAAATTTTTTTTATATACCACTTGCATATATAGAGTACCTGAAGTATGGTGCGCAGTAAAATTATAGTTATTCAGTGTCATTCAAAAAGGTTAGAAAAAGTTGTAAATGAAGGGTGGTTTAAATGAAGTGTGGAGAGAAATTATACTTTAATTTATCTTGAAAAAATATAAGGAAAAAACGTGAAATAGCGTAGTTCATAAAAAATTGCAAAGATAGGATAGTTGAAACATAGGGTGGAGAAGTTTGTTGCCCCTAAACAGATGCACATAGAGGGTGGTTGAAATATTTTGTAGAGTAAAATTATGGTTATACAGGATCGTTCAAAAATAAGTTGTAATGTCTGACAAACTAGCAGCGGTGTGTACAGGATGGTTT
The DNA here is from genome assembly GCA_034190945.1 of Octodonta nipae. Taxonomy (NCBI): domain Eukaryota; kingdom Metazoa; phylum Arthropoda; class Insecta; order Coleoptera; family Chrysomelidae; genus Octodonta; species Octodonta nipae. The sequence goes on along the minus strand of CM067220.1, from coordinate 89,011,575 downwards.
TAATGTAGATGGAAGTAGAGTTAGTTATACAAAGCGGTTAAAAAAATTTTAGAATAAAATTGTTATATAGGGTGTCCAATAAGCAGTTGCAGTTTGGGTGAGGGTTTAAATAAAAGTTTCGTGTTAGGGTGCAAAACTGTGTTTTTATATTTGTGACTCATGAAGGGTTCCACATCAATTGTTATATAGGGTAGACCATAAACAGTTGCATTCTACTATATGGAATATCTGAAATATGGGGAGAAGCAAGATTATAGTTTTAGAGTGTTTAACACAATGTTAGAAAAAGCTCGTATAAAGGTTGATTAATATATATAGTAAAGAGAAATTTAACTTTAAAAGGTGGTTAAAAAAATATCAGAAATATTGTTATACAGGGTACACCATATGCAGTTGCATAGCTGAAATATAGGGTAGAGAAAAGTTATTAGTCAGGTGTTCAAAATATTTTAGAACAGGAGCATATACAGGATGGTTGCAATATAGGGTGAAGTAGAGTTACAGTTATTCAAAAAATGTCGAATAAAATAGTTATATAGGGTGGCCCATAAGTACTTGCAGTTTGGGTGAAATATATTCGGGATTGGTGGATTTTTGGTTAAGTAGGGTGGTTCAAACAAGTAACGAGTTTCGATTTAAATACAATCAAATGATATATCAAGCGCAATTTTACAGGCTGTTTGTTCTATATATAGGAAAGTTAGAAAGGAGTAGTATGATATGGATTTAAAAAATCTAAAAAAATATATTAGGTGTCCCATAAACAGCTGCTTGTACACAATGTGTTTGGAATAAGGAGGAGTGAAACTAGTTATATGGGGGTTGAAATAAGAGAATATTCATACAGGGCGAAAATAAACCTTAGAAAAAAATGTGTTATGTAAGCAGTTGCAGTATCTTTGAAATTTTGTTTTTGAGTATATAGTTATGATATGGGTTGAAAAATCTTAGAAGCAGTTTTTTATACAGGGTGGTTGAAAGATTGTTCTATATCCACAAATTATTGTTTTCTAAATGTTATTTGTGGCATATTCTTGATTATTTTTATGTTTTCTTGGGAACTAACATCACAATCGAAGTAAAAAGCTGTATATTGAAAGAAAAACCAATCGTTTCAATGTCCATTCTGACTTCGTTGTCAATGGTGTTAAAATATGTATGTAGGGTGAAGTAGAGTTATAGTCAGTTATTAAAAAAAGTTATATTGGGTGACACTATAAAGTGAAGTAGATTTACAGGTATGCAAGGTGATTAAAAAAATGTCGAATAAAATTGTTATTAGGGTCTTTCATGTATATATGTTTAATAAGTTTTTTCTTTTTGCAAAGACTTGTACATTCCGTACGCGGGTGAAACCGCGGGTAACGGCTAGTTTCTTATAAAAATATACTTTTGACAAAAGAACCCCAATAATGTTTACAATTTGATGTAATCGGGTCGAATTTCGACAGCTGGGCGACTACAAGTGTATATTATTTTGCTTGTAACATTAATTAAAGTAATCTTTTTTTCTATTATTTTTCTTAATGTATCAAAATAATAAACTTAACAAAACACTATGGTTGTTGTATTTAATTGCAATTGCTTTAATACGAAATCAATGACAAAATTGTGACACAGTTTCATAATTGAGCTTGACTTGTTAAAAAGTTAGAAAACTGGCTCTTCACGATCTCATATTTCAAACTTCTCAGAAGTCAATAAATGATTTATTTAAGACCTCTTAGTTAAGACTTTTTGAAAATGACATCTTGAAGACATTTGACTAGCTCTTTGGAATAATATTATTTTAACACCAGCCAATAGAGATTATTAAGTGACAAAAATTAACAGCAAACCACTAACGCAGTCACATAAATAATATTTTATATGTCATTATTAACATAATTTTAAGAACAAAATTAAATTTAAAGTCTAAAAAACAACCAGTTCTATAAAACCTTATATGAGACTCCGAAGAATGAGAGATTAGAGATTTTATATCCGTTTGCAACAGGCATAGATTGGAACTAAATTGAGAAATAATTCCATAATTGAAGGAATTTTATCCAAAATAACATCGCAAGTATTTTTTCCTAACAATTAATTATTAAAAATCATTTTACTGTAAGTTTCAAATGACTTAAACACAAGAAATTGATATGATTGTGAGCCCAACGGGACTCTTTGAAGGTAGAGAATGGAAAGCTAAGGAGAGTTTGGGAAAGCAATGATAGCAGACAAACCAAGTCCCAACTCGTGAACTTACCTTCTTCTTGAAGGACATAATGAGATTACCGGAGGTCATGTGGGCATGAATAAAACCCTAGATAACATTGGCCAATGATATTACTGGGTAAATTACTTCGAAGACGTCAGAGTCTGGTGCTGGAAATGTCACACCTGTGCAGCCAGTAAGGGCCCAATGACCCCTACCAACGGTTAAATGCAACAATACAATGTGGGCGTCCCATTTGAGAAATTTGCAAAACCCTTGAAACGAAACTAAACCAAGCTTACCCTAAACCCAACGAAACTCTTCTCAACTTCGTTTCAAGATTACAAAACATTCCTTCTCAAATCATTGATAAAATACATTTATCAGAATCAGACTTAAACCGACAAATATTAAAAATTGAATTTTGTGAACTAAATGCAAAAAATCGAATCATAACTTTTATCCCTGAACGTTATCAAACTGACATAAAATTAACAAACCCTGTTGCCCTTGGACAAGCAATTGACACTTTCCAAAACCTTGAACAAGAATACGAAAATTGTATAACTCAAAGAAATTTAGGACAGTCACAACAAAGACATCCAAATCACGCAAAACCTCAATTTCAAAATCAAAAAGGTTTTCAACCAAACAATCATTTCAATTTTCACACTTCTATTGAAAGAAGTCACAACCAAAACTTTCCCAAAAAATTCAAAGGAAAACAATCTCCGAATCAACACAACCAACATCAACAAAGACAATTTAACCCTCAATTTCAAAGAAGACCAAATGTCAATAATCCCCAAGGATTAAACCAAAATCAAAACCAAAACAGAAATTTCAAAGCTCATCCCCCAAAACCATGGTGTATAACACTTCACACAGAGAAATAATAATTCAGGACCTTCAAGACAAAATAATGAGTGCTTCGGAAACAACGGATATTCTAACCAACAAATTACAAACTATTTTGAACAATCTCCCCATCACAACCAGGATTTTCGAATTACCCCCAAACTCGAAGAATCAATCTTAACTTATGAATTAAATCAAATAACTTTCCTAAAAATCCAAATCGAAGGTAAAATTTACAAATTCTTAATTGTTCATTTTCAATGACCCTACATTATCCATGAATATTACCCTGAAGGAATTTTCATAGACAAAACCGAATTAAAAACTTGTACAGGAAAAGCTACCGCTGAATACAAAGCAGTAATACCACCCTTTACTGAATTTAACACAGATCAAAGCTAAATCTTTCAATTGATTTAGAAAATAATCAACTTGCAAACAGACAAACAAACATTCCAATTTATTTCCGTGAAGATTTTTCAACTTACACCTCTGATCTTAATCCCTTAGAAATCATCACAAAACGAGTCCCAGGGCACATAATTGAAGGACAAATTCTAATTCATTCTTATCATGAAAATGGAATTTATATACTCGAAATCTTGACAATTGAAATGGTTTTGTAAAAATAGAAATTCACAACTCACTCCCAAAACATAACTTAATAACATTCAATAACCTTTCCCTTGCACCATAATCAATGACCAAGTAGAAATCTACAATTTTAATTTAATACCCCCAGAAACTGATAAAGTAGACATATCAACCCTTATAAGAACTAATCACTTAAACTCTGAAGAAAAAACTTCATTACTAAACTTATGTAAAGAGTTCAACGATATTTTTCAAAAACCAAATATCAACTTAGTTTCACGAACATAGTCAAACATCAAATCAGGACTAAGGATGAAGAACCATGTCATTCGAAGACATACAGATTTCCTTAAGTACAAAAAGAAGAAATTCACAGGCAAATTGAACAAATGTTAAAAGATGGAATAATCAGACCAAGTATCTCACCCACGAAACTCGAAGCATCGTGAAGAAGAAAATGACGAATAGTGATGATTACCGAAAAGTAAATGAAAAGACCATTGACGATCGCTATCCTATCCCCTACATAACATTTTGGACAAATTCGGAAGATGTAGATATTTTACAACCCTTGACTTAGCCTCAGGTTATAATCAGATTGAAATGCACCCCGACAGCATAGAAAAAAACAGCATTTTTTTAAGAATGCCGTTTGGACTTAAAAACGCACCCGCAACATTCCAAAGATGTTGGAATGGACAACGTTCTCCGCAATTTTCAAAATAAGATATGTCTTGTTTTTTCAAATTCAGTTAAAGAACACATAAGAAATTTTTCAAACTCTTAGAAATGCTAATCTCAAAGTACAACTTAATAAAAGTGAATTTTCAAGAAAAGAAGTAGAATTCTTAGGACACATCATAACACCATCAGGATAAAGCCTAACCCAAAGGAAATTGAAGCCATCAAAAAATTCCCAATCCCCATAACTCACCGAGAACTCAACCGTTTTTTAGAATCGATTGGAGATTACCGAAAATTTATCAATAATTTTGTAAAAACAGTCAAACCCCTTACCCAAAAATTAAAGAAATGAGAAAATATAATCATTGACGAAGAATTCATAAAAACTTTTAAATATTGTAAAACACTTTTATGTAATGAACCAATTTTAGCTTATCCAGACTTTTCAAAAGAATTTCAACTCACAACAGATAGTTCTAACTTTGCATTAGGAGCTGTTTTATGTCAAGACGGACACCCTATATTTATGCCTCACGAACTTTAAACTCAGCTGAAATTAATTAATCAACAATAGAAAAAGAATTACTTACTATTATTTGGGCCTGTCGTTACTTTACACCATATTTTTATAACCAAAAGTTTACAGCCCTTTGTGACCATATACTTTTAGACTGGTTATTCTCTCTCAAAACCCCGAATTCTAAACTTCACAGATGGAGACTAGACTTAGAAGCTGCAAATGCACTTTCCAGAGTAATTCTAGACAGAGAGATAAACATGAATGCCATTGTTGATGAAAATCAATCAATAACAGCAAATCAAGGAAATGAAGACATATATCAGCAAATTTTGGACTTAGCAGAAGAAGTCACAGAACAAGAAAATCGACAAATTAATGAATAAGCTACAAATCAACAACCCCTCGATTTATTTACTGCAGAAAGACCCACAAACTCTTACAAAAGACAAATAATAACTTTACACAGTCCTAACGCATTAATTTCTAACATATCAGCTACAAGAATTTTTGAAAATTTCAAATATACTTTAATTTTAGCTAGATCAGCAGATGAACAAGAAATAACTAATAGATTCAAACAAATTATTGCCCCTGATAAATTATATTGTCTTTACTTGTTCAATGAACATGATAAAGGCAAAATAATCACTAGATACTATACAGAAAAACTTTACTTCGCTACATCTTGTAACATCTTCAAAATTACTATAAGACGTAACTGACAAAGAAGAACAACAAACTTTAATAAAATACCATGACGAAGAAAAAGTTTCTCATAAAGGAATTCATTAAGTGAAAAACTCTCTCAAAAAATATGAATGGCCTACTATGGAAAATGACATAAAACTTTATATAAATACTTGCCACACTTGTGAAACATGTAAATCTGAAAGACACCATCTAAATATAAAACTTCAAATAACCCCTACTCCGAAAAGACCCTTAGAAACAATTCACATAGACACATTTTTCTGTGAAAATAAAACATTCCTAACAATAATGGATCCTTTCTCAAAATTCGGACAAGCTTTAGCACTGAAAGACAAAAACTCTATTCAAATTTATGAAAATCTGTTAACCTTTATTTCATTCTATGGATTTCCTCGAACGATCATTTGTGATAACTGTACTGAATTTAAAAATCACCTGACTGTTGATTTCTGTAACCTCCAAAAAATAAACCTACATTTTACTACCCCAGGAAATTCTAATTCTAGTTTCCCAGTAGAAAGACTTCATTCAACACTTTTAGATGATCTAAGATATCTTAGAAAGAAAAATCCTCAGAAAGACTTCGAGACTGTAATGAAAATACACCCACACATAAAGAAAATGAAAACAGACATGAACCTGAAACAGTACAACCCCAACAAGATATTTACGTTAAAACTAATCAAGGACGATCAAAACTGAAACCCAAATTTACCAAAACACAAGTAGAGAAAGATAAAAATATAACTGTAAAAACAAAACTAGGTCATATTCACAAATCTAGAGTTAAAAAAAAACGACTTCTTACAGGTGTTCCTGGAAACACACTAAAAGGACAAACCAATCGCAACAAAGATGAAGAACCTCCCAATCCCCAAAACTCAACGAGAAATCAAACGTTTTTTAGGATTCATGGGACATTATCGAAAATTTATCAATAATTTTGCAAAAATAGTCAAACCCTTTACGCAAAAATTAAAGAATAGGAGAAAATATAATCATTGACGAAGAATTCATAAAAAATTTTAATTATTGTAAAACACTTTTATGTAATGAACCAATTTTCATCCAATTCCTTGGAAAAACAAGACCTTAATAATTCCGCACCTTTACATCCTAATGAGTCTTATAACATACTTGATACCATCTGAAATATGCCCAAAGATAGACAAATTTTACATATGCCGAGAACAACCACAGCCTATTGATAACAGCTGCGAAATTTCAGTAATTTCAAAAAATGACTAACAGCATGTGAATGCAGAAGTACAAAGCTATCTTCAGACATCATTGAACACTGCCAAAAATAAATTTACTAGAAGAGGGACACCAGGAGTCGTCGAACTTCAGACAACCCCCGAAGTTCAATCTCGTCAGGGAGTAATTATGTTTGTGAGTTTTGCCATATAAACAAATAAATAAGTGACTATGCAATGACTCAATTCTTAGTGAATCGGATGAATAATCAAAGTTGTGTTTAATTTTATATCATTGTTCAAGTTAGTTGTTGTAGAGATCTTGCTTAGAAAACTGGTATTGCTGTAGAATAAAAGTTAGTTAAGAATTTTGAATTTTATTGTTTTTAAAAACAATGTTTTTAACGAAACAAACATTACTCACGATAATTATAGCATACGCTGATTTTTTATATTAACTGCAGAAATGCATTTAGTAAATAACTAAACAACCATAATAGCAACTTACGCAGTTTCCGACAGTATCCTGACACAAGGAAGCACGCAAGGAGAACATAACACTTCATCATTGCTTCCTGCATTTTTCCTTCATGCACCTCGTAATTCCACTTGACGAATGCTATGAATCGGCGCTTAGCTTTGTTTTTGGTATTTAAAATAATTCATCTAAATGTGAAAAAAGATGTTCGAACAAAGTGGACAACCTTGTTATGTCGCTTTGCCAGTTTCATTGATATTCTTGTCTAAATTTTATAATTGATTTAATAGCTCTTATGCATATATGGGTAATTTTTTTATACTTATTAACAGTGGAAAAGTTTAACAATAATATATATATATATATATATATATATATATATATATATATATCAGAAAAATTCATATTTGCACGGTTGGTTAATTAACCAGTTTTCAAGGTTTCAGTTGAATAATAAAAATTCTTGAGTAATATAACATTTTTTTAATTAATAAAATTTTAATTACAGCAGTAACAGTTTAAGAGCTTGTCCTAATGGAACATAGCAATTCAGTTATAAGAAAAGTATTCCTATGATTTCATTTTTTATCAAATAGAATTAAAATATTTTAAGTACGTATAATATTGCTTCTATTTCACAGAGACTAAAAATTATTGAAACAGAAAATAAATTACTGAATCACGAATTAATTAAATAATTGTTTCATCCACGCCAATCCATCCTTATGGTAAATTATTTTTTGACTCCGTATCGCTGTTTGCTCAGCGGCTCCGGCGTCGTTCGGATATAAAGAAGTTGAAATCATTTCAGTTCAGTAAACTTCACTGAGAATCATGTCTCAAAGCACTTGTTTCTGCCGATACATCCTTAGTTTCATATTACATTAGATTCTGTTAGAATGAACATTCTCACGTGTTGGGGAACTTATCCAACAACGTAATTAAAGAAATAATTTAAACCATCATAAGATTAAAATCAGGGAAACAAAAGGAAGATAAATACGAAAACGCTAAGAGTAAATTAACCTTAGGAATTTATTATATAACAACTAATCGCACTTTTAAAATTATACTTCCCTTTATTTTTACAACCACTGACTTACAACAAACGAAAATAACCCATAAATAGTTTAAAATCTCATCGTAGAATTAAAGCATTTTTTTCTTTTGACTTTCGAGCGTCTGCATCTAGTTTAATCTAGGCCTTACATAAACGTTAATTTTACTTGATCGTCTCAATTGTTCTGTGGCGGCAGCTCTCCCTCGTGTCATTCTAATACTAGACTGAAACACAGGCAGAAATATTTTTTACCGCACGTCCCGATGATAAAACTTTAATATCAAAATGAGTGTTTGTAGGTGCAAATATTTCACGCAATGGGCCCATTTTGCAGTAGGCCTTTTAAAGTCGACTTGGTAGTCAAATTCGAGACGACCAGTTCATTAATTAATTAACCAATACATTTATATTATAGGACTACAGAAGAACACGAGACAGTCAATTCCTCGTCGTGCACAAGAATTCGACTTTCCGCAGACTTCAACTTGGCGAATTTCGCACTGCATACGTACAATATCCAACTGACCCAGTAGATCAAAGTGAATGACCACAGAGAACGCCGTTTGTCCACTGAGTGGACTTCAGAGCATTTGAAACAGCCCTTAGTGACAAGGCTGATAAATAGATGTATCAACAAGTATAATTGGCGTATACTAAATGACGCCAACCTACACGCATTTTGCCAGGTGATAAAACATGAGCAAACAGTTATTGTTTAATGCGGATTAAGGGGTGGAACCGGAACCTATTAAGGCGCGCCCTAGAGAACCAATTGATTTTGGCCCATATTAAAGGATATAGACATAAACAGCATTATGGTTCAAATGATGGCGCAACATGCGTCACAGCGGATGCCACGATAGACATTCTGAATGAACGATTTGTAGGTTCGGTTATCTCTTGCAGAGGTTATGTTAAATAACAACCAATCAGATCCGGCTAAATTTTTTTCTTTTGGGTTTTGCTGAAGTTCATAATCAGTGTATTAAGCCGATCAATCGATGTCCTTAAAGTCAACATAATTAATGTCGTCACTCAAATCCAGCAGCACCTAAACGGCAAAGTTACTGACAATTGAACCCCTCGGATCAATGCCAGAGTGAGAATGCGAGACAGACCTTTGAACAATTTAATATTCTATACATAAGGACATATAGGGTATTTTAGCTCATCAGAGAATTTTCTTAATACCTTACACACAGCTTCTTTTATTTCATGCCAATTTAAACCTGCACTTATTGAAAACCCTTTCTGTACATATACACCTAAACGGACATTTTTAAATATAATAATTTTTTGGTAAAACATAGATGCGGAATGAATTATTAAAATTTGGTGGATGTTTTTTCGGGTAAACTTTTTTTATCAACTAATATTGTAGTCGTTATTTGTATTTTTTTGTTAATTAACCAAAAAACAAACTGTTTGATAGCATCCAAAATCGATATTTAGTAATGTTAAAATACCTTGTACGCGGAATGTATCGCCAGAATTTGCAAGAGGTCAAATTATTGTTTTACAGGAGGCAGGTTTTTCATTTTAAGAAATCGTTAACCACGCTAACAGAAATCCAACTACTGATTTGAGATGTCAAGCGTGGTTTGTTAATACCCAAAATCGGCCACGAGTAGCCACCGGATGTCGAAGGGGCACAAATGAAGTTCAAGAGCGACGTCTAAAACTTATAGCATTTAACTATTTATTAATATAAATATTCCATTATTACACTCATATGAAAAGTTTCTATTTTCTATTAATTATTTTAGTAGTATATAATTTATAAAAAAACTATGTATGGTCAAATATTTGCTTCTACCTCTTTTTAATTCAATTTCAATCAATAGTTTTTTTTCTTAGAATACTGACCAAATTTCAAAAAGATAAATAGCTTTGATACTTTGTCATTTTGTTACAGAATTTGGTCATTTTAAATTACTTGTATGAAAATACAATTGTCTATTCTAATTTCGAATAAAATAATCCCTAACGTACTTTTTTAAATTTACTGTTAGAAAATTCGTTTCAAATTGAAATATTAAATTGTTTGCATAATATTCTCACTGACAAATAAATGCTAGAAATAGATTGCTAAATTTAATATTGCCTTGGTAAAACATAGTAAGGAGTAAATAATTAAAATTTGGTAAAGGTGAATGTTTGTTAATGTAATTTTTTTATTAATTAATATTATAGCCGTTTTGGCATTTTTTAAAATTACCAAAATACAAAACTGAGGGAATCCAAAATCAAAGTTAGTAATGTTAAAATGCCTATAGTACGCCGAATGTGTAGCCAGCTAAGTGAATTTGAAAGAGGTCCAATTATAGGTTTACAGGGGGCGGGATTTCATTTCGAGAAATCGCTAACCACACGAACGAAAATCCAACAACTGCGATGAGATGTTGGCAACCATGGTTTTACAATACCCAAAATGGGCGAAGAGTAGACACCGGATGTCTACGGGGCACAAGTGAAGTCCAAGGTCGACGTCTAAGATCTATGGCCTTTAGAGACCGATTTTCGACAACTCGAAATTTGGCTGATAAGTGGTTAGGAGAACAAGGTCATCTTGTAAGTGTCCAAATGGTTTACCGCCATATATAGTCTTTTGAACTGGAGTATTATCGACCCCATCTTGTGTTACCTCTGACCGCAGAGAATCGACCGCAACAACATTGGAATGTGGAATGGCATCAGTCTTCTCTGATGACTCTCGTTTCTGCTTGGGTGGACATGATTGCCGATGAAGGGTTAGACGACATCGAGGACATGTACTCTGAACAGTAGACGTTATGATATGGGGTGCTATTACACATGGAAATTGCTCACCTTTAGTCTTTATTCGAGGCAATATGACAGCGCAACGTGATCTTCAGGTAGTAGAGGAGCCGTCTGAATTCCCTTATCTTAATCGGCCCATGGATCCCATATTTCAACAAAATAATCGGCCTCATATTGCTCGAATTAGTTTAGACTTTTATGGAGAGTCCCATGTAATTCTGTTGCGATGGCCGTCCACATCACCCGCTCTTCTCCAAAATACTGTTTTACATTTTCGAGAAATGAACGATTAAGCTTATAAAAATTACACGGCTCTCTTCCAATTTGAGATAAAGGAACATTTTTAAATTTCGTCATTTCCAGGCATTTCCCGCATCTCCGTTTTGAAAAAACTTAGGGACAACGTGAAACTAATTCTCATGAACATGTTTTTTACCCAATTAAGTAAAAAGTACATGCTGTTTCATCTTCAGCGTTTTTTTATTGGAAACTATTTTTTATTTGCAGGATGAAATTTAATTACCCTATGCATTGTCTGAATAAACTAAATCCTTATATTTTTTACAATAAGAGCTGATTGCTTTCCTAAATTCATTGACTTACCTTTTCCTTTACTATTCCTATTTGCTCAAAATATATATGTCCAATTAACAATACGAAGAGAATGCTCGGACGTCTAACGTATTCTGACCGGTACACTTGTAGGCTTTGTGGTCGGAGTTACTAATCTACCTACAATATTTTAATACTAGTTCTTGCAGGGTAAATCAGAACCTTTACTTACTCATTTACACCGGTTTATAGAGCAAAATTTAACTCATGTTTGGGCATAAAATTCAACAGCAATTCGCTTGTACCATCACGTCTATACCATCACGTCAGTAACAGTTTATAGATAATTATTGCTAAGATTTTAACAGCAAACTCCTAAAAGTAAACAATTTAAATAATAAAAATCCGCAAAAATACGAAGTCTTTTATTTTTGCCTATATAATGAAAAAGTAATGGAGGAATTGTAATGCCATCTACAGGAAACTTGTGGAGAATAAGAAATTTTTCTTAATGAATGTTTATACATCCTGATTTTCATAGGTTTATTAAGTTAATACTTACCTGTCTACAGTTTACTGATATTAACTAAATGACTTTTTCCGACTGATCAGATCCGCCACTGTCAAAACATCGAGGGTCCATCATTTTAGCCAAATTTCAAAAACATTATTAATACATTTTACGGTACTCTGACAAAAGTCCAAGATATACAAAGTAAAATGCATTTTATAAGCTTACAAAATTTCTTTTGCTTACCGCTATAGAACTATAGTGGTTAATACGGTACGTTCTGCAAAATATTTCTACAAATTATTTAAATTGCAATTCTGAATGATCTACTTAACGTAAAATATCGATTTTCAACGTTATTAATCTCAACGTTATAAGCAATCACTAGGAGGCGACAGATTAAGGTTGCAGCTATTACAACCAAGTTATGATTTTTTTTTTTAAATCACTCACTTTACATCGGTTTTTCAAGCTTTTCTTTATGAAAAATACTGCAATCAAAATTTATAAACATTCATTTAGAAAGATTTTCTTCGTCTATTTACGGCATTATCAACAGATCAGTACTTTTTTAACACTATAAGCAAAAAATGAAAACCCCCATATTTTTGGGAGTTTTTAAGACCCAAATAATTATAATCTACTTCTACGAGTTTGCTGTTAAAATTATATCAGTTATGACATATAAACTATTATTTACTTGATGGCTAATACTGTTTGCTTTTGAATTTTATGTCACCTTAAAATCTCTATTGACTCGTGTAATTATAATAACAGATTTATGTTTAAATACATACACCAACATGAACCAAAACTTTTCTATAAAATCATAGTCCACTAAATTACAACTACTGCAATTACAAGGTAAATGTGTCAAAAGCAAGACACGCATTTCAAAAATTTATAACAAATAGTATTTACTATAAGCACCCGCAATTTGGAATTATTAGCAAAATAATTAGAATTCAACAAGTTGGTTGTGGTTGCGCTACCGAATCTGAACATAAATTCCTATTTAAACTATCCAAACTTTCCGTAGTTGTGTAGTGTTTGTTATTCTTATTATCTTGTACAGTCAGAATAGGTATTGAAACGGTCTTGCGAAAAACGGGCAGTCAAGTGCATTGCTTCCAAAAGTTCCACTGTATAACAATGGCGAGTCTTGTATATCTTATTTTGCAAATATTTGCTTACAAAAAAATATAATATATACAAACCTGGTGATCGTATGGCCATCTTATTGATCCAAGAATACCAGTCGATCTTCCAGGGAAATTATTGTGCAAAAAACCAGCAAATAATATGAGAATTTCTAAAGATTCTAATATTAGCCATTATACCAACAAAATTTAAGTGTAAAATAAGGAGTTGTCATTAAAGCTTTCGTTTTTAGTCAGATGCTTACACCCACTGCCAACTTGTACTCGTACCTCGTAGTATTCGAATTATTTTATTAATATTTCCAAATTATTACTTACAATAAAAAGTAAGTGAGTGTGATATATATATATATATATATATATATATATATATATATGAAAACTTTTCTAAAATATGCAGAATGTTCTATTCAAAAATATAACTAAATATCTAAAACTCTCAGAAAAAATTTTAATTACTCCACTGAATTCTATGGAAAAACAGGCATGTGAATCAGCTTTAACCCAGCCTCTAAGTTATTTCGTATGACGATAAGGTAGCCATGCATAATTTCTGTTTGCAGAATTGTTTATTTCACAAAAAAGTATATGAATGCCGCAACTTGTAATCAAAATATAAAAAATACTATCCATTTTTTTAATTATTTTGATTATTGTTCCACTTATAAAATAAATTTATTTCTGGTTTCACATCATTCTTGAAATTGTAATGTTACCCCAAGACATCTGAAATACATATAAACATATTGCTTCTGGTCACTTGTCCTTCCTGAAAGGATCTCTCCAAGATTTATTTATGTACCTATTTATTAGAAATCGTTGAATATGTTGAAGCTTGTCAGGGCAAGAACTGGAAAGATTTATACATCTATATATAAATAGGTAAAGACAAAACGGTTAGGTACCATTTTCTCCCCTGTCTGGCAACCGATTTTCTTTATTTTTGTTTTCTCTGGTAGATACAGACGACCTTCAGTGCAGAATGCTAAAATTAATTTATAATATTGGTTCAATAATTAAATAATAAAAAAATCATTATTTACATCCATACTGTCAATGCCAAACAGTGCCGCCAGATTGCTTAGAGAGAAAATCATAAGATAGGTTGACTCCAATGTGAAAGACAAACTAAATTAAATGTAAATTTAAAAGTATTGGCTCTTCGCTAAAGTTATCCTACATAGTCATGCTAATGAAATAGGACCAACGAAAAATTATAATACATAATAATCGCCGTTTATTGGGCGACGGAAGTTTGCAGTTTGCAACATTCATTGCATTAAAAATATGGTTTGTCAACTAAAATCAGAATTATGTTGCACCTCATCAATTTATTTCGGATAATATCTTCTTTATTTTAACCTTATACTTTTAAATTAGAGTTTTTTTATTTTTGTCGGATAACATTCATATAATTTAATTAAGATTACAATCAATTGTGAAATTATGCATAAATTCACGATAAATAGGTAGATCTGACAACCCTAAATGCTTGGCCATCTGCCGGAAATTTGAATTAAAATTTGACATTTCATTACTTTTATAGCGATTAGGTTGAAAGTTTTTAGTTCAGTCAGAAGAGATTTCAAAGTATTTTCAAGGTTTCAATTTCAATTCACAGAAAAAAATAGGTATATTTAACTACTATTAATTAACAGTATGTGATTCGTATTTCTTTATATTTTCCACATAACACAGAAATCGTCATGGATTACTACGTTGGTAAGTAAATATTTAATATTGAAAATCATACTGAAAATTAATGTTTTCTGACAATGTGGGTATCTTCTAGTTAATTAATTTTACATGGCATGGTCCCATTCCTGCAAAGTTCTGACTTTAAAAAACATTTTAAAGATTTGTTTGAATATCAAAAATGTACCTACCAATTTATTAGGTTACGTTAGGTACATTTATTCTAGAGTAAAATATATTTTTTTGACATATTTTACCTTTGAAATCTTACATTGTGGGCTTTAAAGTTTACCACCTAAATGTTCAAAAAATTTAAAATTCAAAACGCTTTACAGGACAACAGAAACCACGCGTAAATGATAGGTTGGTCTTCAAATGATAAACAAGGCAGTGGCTGGCTAAAGCTCTTTCAGACCGTGTGATGACCATCTTTTACTATCTTTGGAGTTGCCTTTAGTGCAATAGGAAAATATTTAGTGTTGTAAATTATAGATCAGTATTGATTTTTTGGACAAGTAGTACTAACTTCTATAATTAATATAATATAATTTTCACAATAGTCTGAAGGTGTTGTGCAACAAATCATCAATCATTAGACAATGGAAATGATATTAAATATCGGAGTTTTCATTGGGTTGTTTGTCATCTCTATTTTTAAAATCGTTTGTGAGTAAATGACGGAAACTTTTAGGTTACAAAGAAAAATCCGCCGATAATTAGATCGAACATGTTACACATACATATTTATGTAAAAATAATCCTACAATAATAATCCAAATAAAATAATAGAGATAGCAAAGGCCTGGCATACTTTTCAATGTTCAACTAATAATTTTAATGAATGTATTCGCGGCAACTGGAGTAAAAGTACGGCACTGCCTGGAACTTTCTATGGGACAAAAAGTATTGAGATCTAACGCTGAGCGAACAATGAAATACTCATCCAGAACAAAAGTAAAATGCCATCGAGAAGTACGAGAAAAATCAATGTGAATATATAAGACATTTTGCTTAGATGAGTTGTGATATTTTTGGATGTAAAATGATTTCGGAATCAGCTGTTGTAAATATTAGATTTTTATGTGTAAATAAAGTTCTAGAAAGTAAAGTGAATATCAGTTTTAAAAAAATTAATTTCAACCCACGAAGTTTACTGCAATAGGTAATAACCCTCTGAACGAAAATTATGAATATTATAAAGCACTTCTACAAGAAAAACTACCACAATAATATAAAACGCAACCAATGAATACAAAAATGACTTGTGTGAAGAAAATATGTGGAGCAACAACGAAACCAACACCACAAACTATGTTCGGAAACTAACGCGTTGCTACAGAAACAAAGAAAATAGAAAATGACAACAGACTCCCAACGTGTAGCATAACTAACCTAACTATGTAAGAAAGGAGATTGCGAAGATCAAACACTAAAACAAGAAACTAGTAGTTTACAATCTGTAATTGAAAACAAAAAAACTTATAAAAGCGCTAGGAAATCACTAGTAATTAGGAAAAGACAAGTAATCGCATTAACAGGTAAAAAAATACAATACCAGAAATAAACAAAATATTGGCACGACACCAAATTCTATATGAACCTCTATAAAGCCAAAGAGACTTTTGAAATACATACGATGGAATAAGAACATGAAGAATTCCAAAACAATAGCGATCGACGTGTAACGGCCGAACTACTAAAATACGCTGACTGACTGCTTGAGAAATATGGAAACTCATATTCAAAATCCATACATACTGTCTTAAAACCAGGCACATACCAGAACAATGAAACAACAACGATATTCGGAACTACAGATCGCTAAGTCTCCTAGTGATATTCACTAGAACAACCAACTAGTAAACATTCCGGAAATCATACTAGATAATAAAACACCGCAGGAACAGTTAGTAATGGAATAGGCTAAAAATAAACATAAAGAAGACGAAGATAATGTACAACCAACCAGTAGACATTCAGGAAATCATATAAGATAATAAAATCCTGGAAGTAGTTTTCTGAACGAAAGTTGTGGCATCTCTGGTTCTTTGGGAATTACACCACATAAACATGAAAGTCTGTATATTTCAAAAGGTAGAAACGTTTCAAGGTCTAAATTAGACCCGTTTTCAATGGTGTTAACACAAATGAACAAGAAATTAAAAATTTAAAAGCATTCGTAATCACAAATTTCGTAAATCTAACAAAGTATACCGCTTACTAAACAATTACAGACATGACTTTACTGAACAAGAACGCAGAACTCTTACTCCACACTATTCCAAGCCTCCACATTTCTATGGTTTACCATAAACCCAACATCCTTTTAAGACCAGTTGTCATTTCCATAATTTCTCCTTGCAGTGAACTGTCAAAATTTCTTCTAAAGATCATTGCTCCACCTACAGGTAATTCCAATTCACATCTTAAAAACAGTGCACATGTCTTAGACAAATTATCCCATATACAATACAAAAATACTTTCACACTAGCATTGTAACATTGTAAAATTATACAATAATAACCCTGTCGCCAACACATTTCGTATTGTAAAAACACGGTTAGAACATGACTTGTTACTAAACGAACGTACACAATTATCCATTTACACAATAATGGAATTACTAACATTTTGTACGAAAACAACTTATTGTCACGGAAAGTTATAACGTCTACCGAGGACTCTCGAATGTAAAATTTGTATATAAATAGGTGTTCTGTGAGCGTTAGAGTTAGTCTTGTCATAAGTTCAGTGAATATTATAAGTTGTAAAGTATATGCTCTAAGTAAACGTCAGTGTAAATTGTGTTTTGTGTTGAATGTTTCAAAGATTTATATTGAAGGTTAATACTTTGTTTTCATCGTTAATAAAGTAAATGGACCACAGGTGTCTAATTGATCCCACGGGATCCATAGCAATTGGTGTTGGTGGTTAAAAGGATAATAAACTGTTAATTGTGAATACAAGATCCCAAGAAAAAATGGATAAGCAAGACGAAGATATATTGAATAAGCTTAGTACTAAATTAGAAGAGGCCCAACAAAAAGAATAAGCACTATTGGAAGAGAAAAGAAAAAAGAACAAGAGCAATTAGTAAAGTTATTAGATGACAACAAGGAATGCGCAATTTCAGCAACAACCCACATACGATAGACATTCTTCCTGGATTATGTACAAAAGACAGTTTGATGCAGCTGCCACCACCAATGCATGGGTCAAACATTCTGAAGGAAGCAGACATCCATTCAATATCTGACTGTATCAGGCTAAGAACAGTCACAGGTGAATCAATGACCGTTCAAGGTGAAGCCAAAGTTGAGCTGAAGTTGGGAGAATCCAGAATCAGACAAAAACTGCTGGTAACAGACATCGAAGATGAATTCATCCTAGGTATGGACTTTATTTGACAGTGTCGCTTCATGTTTAGTCAAAGGTACAACGTCTTAAGGTTCCTGAATGAAGAATTCGGTCAGCTAGATAGAAATCCCGGAAGCTGTGTTGGATGCGTAGAACCCGACCAGACATCAAATAAATACCTGATTGGACGAACTTTAGTAAAAACCGGACATGACATACCCATTAGATTGTTGAACCTATCGAAAAACGATATCCATATAGCCAGCGGAGAAGAAATTGCTTGCTTTGAGCCAAGATTGAGCCAAATACAGAAATTATGGGAAGGTTTGAAGATAGGTGGAAACACCATACACCATCTGAACATAAAAAGCCAAAACAGTACCACTAGGTCAGCAACAAGCTATTGACGAGAATATAAACACTTTGCTACAAAGTGGAATTATTGAACCATGCATTAGCCCTTGGTCTGCATCGGTAGTTCTAGTTAAGAAAAAGGATGGTATCACCAGATTTTGTGTCGACTACAGGAAACGGAATGATGTTACCAAGAAAGACAGTTATCCGCCGCTTCCCCGTATAGACGACACACTCACGACTTTATCGGAATCCACTTGTTTGTCAACCTTGGACCTAAAAAGTGGGTATTGGCAAGTTGGTCTTTATGAAGCTGATAAAGAGAAGACAGCATTCATCACCAACAAAGGACTATTTGAGATTACTGTCATGCCTTTTGGTTTGTGCAATGCTCTTGCCACATATAGTAGGCTACTGAAATTTGTATTGAGTGGATTAACCTGGAAAACATGTTTTGTTTATTTAGATGGCATCTTAGTTATGGGCACCACATTTGACGATCATCTCAAAAATCTACGGGAAGTATTTGGCAGGATTAAAAATGCTAATCTTCGTCTCAATCCAAAGAAATGTTTCCTGTTCCAGAAGGAAATAGAGTTCTAGGCTCACATCGTATCAGAGACAGGAATACGAACAAATGATGACAAGGTGGAAGCTATTCGTGACTAGCCTGTCTTCAAAGATAAGCAAGAACTACCGAAGTTCTTGGGATTTTGTTCTTACTACAGACGATTTGTGGAAGGATTTGCTACCATCACCGCTCCATTAGATAAGCAGAAAAAGAGTCGTTCCATTATAACCAGGCGTGCGACGATGCATTCAAGAGATTGAAAGCAGCCCTCTCTTCGAACCCTATTTTGGCCTTCCCAAGAGAAAACGACAAGTTTATTGTCGACACAGATGCCAGCAATAACGCGATTGGCGCCGTTTTATCCCAGTAAGAAAGCGTAATAGAATACTATAGTCGAGGATTTTCTAAACCAGAGAAGGACTACTGCGTTACCAGAAAGGAATTGTTGGCAATAATCCGAGCGGTTGATCATTTCCACAAATAACTTTACGGTCCTGGAATTCTCATAAGAACTGACCAGGGGCCCGATTCTCGAACCATTCGACAGCTCTACCACTTGACTTTCAACGTAAGTCGCATGAAAAATTGAGTTAAATGAAGTTTAAGCCATATATTAAACTTCATTTGTGTCAGATTTCATACGACATATGTCCTTGGTCGAATGATAGAGCCGTCGAATGGTTTCAAGAATCGGGCCCCAGGCGGCTCTCAAATGGCTTCTGAATATTAAGACACCAGAAGGACAGTTCGCCAGATGGATGGAAAAAATACCGCAGTATCATTTCAAGATCCAGTACCGCACAGGCCGTATTCATAACAATGCTGACGCTTTATGCAGAAGACCCTGCCGTGAAGATTTCGGGCATTGCAGAAAAAATTAACAAAGACAAGGCACCCCCATCAGACAGATTAGAGCCACTATAAATGACGATTGGACTACTGAGCAGTGCCGAACAGACCAATTACAAGAACCAATTTTAACAAAGAAGAATGAAGGAGCGGACAGACCTCGATGGGAAAAAATATCTAGTCAAGGAATGACCCTAAAAGAATTGTGGGCGCAATGGGATTCCCCTCGGATCTAAAATTAAGTTCTGAAGAGTCGTACCCAAGAAAACAGTATCCGCCATCCTGAAAGAGTTACACAACGGCATTTCTGGAGGTCGCTTGGGCATGAATAAAACCCTCGATAAGGTACGAGAACGCTTTTATTGGTTGAACTACTACGAAGACTAGAGAGAATAGTGCCGTAAACGCGACGTAAGTGCAGCCAGTTAGGGGCCCAAAAATCGAACATTTAGGAAAATGAAGCAGTACAACGAGGGCATTCCTTTTGAAATAATTGCCATTAACATAGCCGAGCTATTTTCAGGAACCAAGAGGGATAACATTTATATCCTTGTTGCTGTCGATTACTTCAGAAAGCGGCCCGAAGTGTTTGCCATTCCCAATCCAAAAAGCAACCACAGTAGTAACGGTTTTATTGGAGCAACTGTTTAGCAGATCTGGGGTACCCATGAAACTTCATTCCAACCAAGGCAGGAATTTTGAATCAAATGTGTTCCGGAAGGTCTGCGACTTGATGGGTATTAACAAAACCAGAACTACGCCGTTACACCTACAATCAGATAGCGTGGTGGAGATGTTTAACAGGACTCTAGAAACGCATCTTTCTAAAATGGTCAATAGTATCCAACAGGATTGGGATGAGCACTTATCTCTGTTCCTGCTTGCATACAGATCCGCTGCATATGACAACCCCGGGTTAACAGCAGCTAAGGTTTTGTTTGGCAAGGAAATAAGACTTCCATGTGACTTGACTTTTGGGACGCCATATGAATCCCCTATGGAAGTTAATTATTGTGCAGGTCAATTGCGGGAAAGACTACTGGCTACCCATGAATTGGCAAGAAAGCGCATGCTAGCAACAAGTGCCAGGATGAAAATCCGGTATGATTTAAAAGCAGATTCGACCGGATTTCCGCAAGGTGATAAGGTCTGGTTGTACAATACACAAAGACCAAAGAATCACCGAAGTTGTCACCTTCATGGGATACGAGGTTATCAAGAGAATAAATGATGTTCTGTACCGCATCCAACGCAGCCCAAGGACAAAGATGAAAGTTGTCCATCTGGATCGTCTGGGCCTTAATCGAGGGGATGCATCAATCCCGGACGATCGGACCTGAAGGGGGGGGGCAGTGTCACGGAAGTTATAACGTCGACCGAGGGAGGACCCTGCATATACCTACCAAGAGTAATTGTCAGTTCGGGAAAAATCTACATACTTCGACAAAAGCGCCATAAAGTAATCTCGAGGACTCTCAAATGTAAAAATTGTATATAAATAGGTGTCCTATGAGCGTTAGAGTTAGTCTTGTCATAAGTTCAGTGATTATTATAAGTAGTAAATTATATGCTATAAGTAAACATCAGTGCAAATTGTGTTTTGTGTTGTATGTTTTGTTATAAAATTTTATCCACTCCGCCCCCGGCGAAACAACATAAAACCATCAAATTCTAGAGTCGTCAAAATGAGCAAGAACTATCAATCTGGAAGCTATACGAACAAAGGTAGAACTACCAGAAAATTCTAACGATATATAAAGCAATATTAATTTCAGTGGAGTTTAGGTTTATTGTGTGCAGCTTATTCGTTATGATTTCAGTGTTATTGTATAGACTCAGCTGTTGGAAATTTTTGATGTTTTACGGGTAAATTAAAGTTCTAGAAAGTGCAGTGAATATTAGTTTTTAATTAATGGAACCCACGGAGTTTATAACAATTTCGTGATCAGAAGGTTAGTAAAATCTATAGATGAAGAACAACACAATTTAATTGAAGGATTATTCTCGAAATTTGAAGAAAAACAAGAACAAATTGAATTAAAAAGGCAAAATGAATTTAAATTACTAGAAGAAAAACGACAAAATGATTTTAAAATATTTGAACGAAAACAAGATCAAACTGAAGAAAAAACACAACTGCAGTTTGAACAATTAATGCAAATAGTATAGCAAGTTAATGAAACAGTTAATGAAAGAGCGCAAATAATGGGATCAGATATAAAAGAGATAAACGAAGACGTAAAGATCCTAAAAAATAATGTGGAGGTCCTTGAAACCAAAGTAGATGACATCGAATCCATCCAGAGCCCGGTGAAATTTGAAATCAGCGCAATCCAAATAAAGGGGAAACTGAAATTAAACAATTACAACAAGATTTGCAGAGAGTGAAATACCAACACACCGTGAGTACCAAAGGTTCCGTTAGCAATCCACCCACATTTGATGGCAGCTCATCTTGGCCCATGTATAAACGGCAATTTGAAGCTGTGCCTACAGCTAATGGATGGGATAACCAAGAAAAATCTACGTCTCTTGTAATTTCCTTAAGCATTCCAGTCGCAATTTCAACAAGATCATCGCCATCCTAGACAAAAGATACGACAATCAATTGCAAAAACCCTGCGAGAGTCTGCAAGAATTCGAAGCAGAGATTAGAAGATTAGTACACCTGTCCTACCCAGACCTGCCAGAGGAAACTAAGGATCAATTGGCCACGCAGATTTTCATAAACGGCATCAGAGATGTAGAAGTCCAAAGAAATCTAAGACTTAGTGGCATCAAGAAGAGTAATGAAGCTCTACTTCGGGCTTTAGATGTAGAGGCTGTCATGAACATGTCCAAGCCGAGGGTGCGAGAGTCAGAATCAGCATTTCAAGCGCTGCTGGCTGGTATGTACAAACTTTTAGAACAGTCACAGAGAATTGATACCAGACGAGCATGTTACCGTTATGGACGGATAGAGCACTTCCTACGCAGCTGCAGCGTCAGGCTACCTGAACGATCACCGACCAGGGCATAATACTACCTTTCTTAGACAGCTTAATAACAAAAACATATTTGGTACACAAATCTACAGAAAGCCGACTCACACAACAGATATCTCAGTTTTAACTTTAATCACTCAAATACCTTAAAAAAAGCATCATTAAATCTTTAGTTGATACAGAAAACACCAACTGTTCTGATATGGATAAATTTAATAAAGAAAAATTAATTTTTTTAATGTATTATCTGCTCAAATTATTCTAGAAAGTTCCTCAATAAAGAGGTAGATAAAATTGAACACAAAACAATCATTAACATTCAACACCAAGCTACTCCAAACAATACTAATACGCTTGGTAACCACATTACTACAACAACCATACCATATATACATCTTTCAGAAAGAATGAAAAGAGTGGGAAACAGATTTAATATTAAAACAACTTTCAAAACAATAAATACATTGAAATCAATTTTATCAAAAACTAAACCAAATAACGTAACATAAAACTCAAAAAATTGCGTTTATAAAATTCCTTGCGAATGAAACAAATTTTAGACCTATAAATGTTCGAATAAATGAACTCAAAAGTTATATAAGGAAACCACAATTCGAAATGTCAAAAATGTTTGAACATGTGTGGAACTTTGGTCATAACATACAATTTCAAAATTCAACCATATTACACAAAAAAGAACACAACACAAAACGAAAGCTGAAAGAATCTGCTTTAATTTTATTAAATGAAGGCTACTGTATAGCTAGTACTTCTATAGAATTCAGCCGTTCATGGATCTAGGATGAAATTAATAATGTTAACGTCCTTTTGAACAACTGGAACGTCAGAATTTCTTTGGTCTCATTTTTGGCAAATGCACACATGTTATAACAAAGTCATACCTAGAAACGCCACATGAAATTCTAAAGATAACTCTTTCAAATTCTTCCAATTTGAAAGGAGATTTGTTATTTCATATTATCTTTAGAATTTTTAGTGCTACCTTGCATATATCAAATTTGCGGTAAACTCCCTTAGTTACATCAGTTTGTTGATTGTCAAACATAATGTCAAACTGTGATTTAAGGAATTTGTCATTACGAATCCTTTTAATTTTTTAATTTCTTGTTCATTTGTGTTAATACCATTGAAAACGTGGTCTGATTTAGACCTTGAAACAAACGTTTAGAGCTTTTGAAATATACAGACTTACAAGTTTATGTGGTGTTATTCCCAAAGAACTGAGAAAAAATAAAAAAACAAGCGAACGAATCAACTAACGCATTACCTATTGTTTTCGTTTTCCTTTGTATGTGGATAATAAACAACTACTGCAGCACCAAGACGACATACCTGGACTACCCAGTCTATCTGTATCCGGGATGACTTATTTTGAGGTGAATCATCTTCGTCAGAATGATTATTACGCTTGTTACACACAAAAAAACGTCTTCCGTCACTCATAACTTTAACAAAATCAATAAGCTTCACAACAAATTATCTAATAAATAAAGTCGCTAATCAAGCAGATTTAAGTATTACCGACAACTGATTTGCGCACTACTTCACAACTGCTACTAGAACAGGGTAAACTATGACGTAGGCAGTAAATCTTCTCTAGCTATCCGTCGTGCTACAGCGGTGATTTCCAAGCAATAATGCGAAGAATCGACTACACGGACTAAGTATGATTTGGATGAGGGAAATATATATATATATATATATATATATATATATATATATATATAATTCTATAATTTATTCAGATGCACCTCCCTCAAAGTAATAACCAATAAATAGACAACTCTGTACTGAAACACTTGGAAAAAATTCATGACTTATATGGGATTAAAGTGAAAACGACAAATAGGCGAAGGAAAATTTCACTAGGTATATCTAACAGTCTATAGAAAATTTACAGTTACCTAACTAAATGTTATTATGAAAGAAAATTTAGAATATTGAAAGCAGAAACTAAATATTTATATATAAAATAGGAACGATAGGTAATCTATTATTATTTTAGACAAGCCCCGTTTAAAACGTACAACGCTTAACAAATCTGGGAATAAAATGTTTGTCCTTAACTATACAAGATAGAGATATCTTTGTAAGGGTTTTTATTTCATACTAACCAGTACTATATCACCTGTCAAAATATCTGCACTGCAATATGCGACCTAAAAGTATTTGTAGGCCTTTCTGCTTATTTAACTTACCAATTCCTTCTGAAACTCCATTATAGTGTTATATAACTGTCCAGTCTGACCAATTACAGCCCTTATGCCGTTTTTTCTGCTACTAATAGGTTATTAATAGTTTAATGATTTGGTTTTCATAAAAATTATATCCTGTCTCTGTCACTTAATGGCACGCACTGAATAAGCAACGGGGAATGTAACACTCCCAAGCAAATTCGGTAACGCGATCAGAGTATTGGCCGCTAACACAGCGCTACCTTCACATAACATATATGCAGCATAATTTTCATCATCTGTTATAATAATTCGGACCTTAACATGTTATTGAATATTTTAATATTTAAATTTCTTACTATACCTACTGATTTTCTGCTCAAACACATGTAACATGTTAAAACCAACCAAGAAGGTCCCTTCTTCAAGATATAGAAAAATATCATCATGGCTGTGAGAAATGAATTACCCCGTGAAAGAGCATCAGTGTTATAAAATAGGGTCTCTCAAAACTACAACAAAAGTAATATGCAGAAGCGTAAACCTTGAAGTTATAAGAAGCATTTTAACACGAATATAGAGAAAAGAAAAATAATGGGTTCTGAAATTTTTTTTAATATTTGTATGAAGGCTATAGAAGACTCAAATGGGAAAGCGGAACAAGTTAAAACTGAAACCTTTCATTATTATCTTAAATGTATGAAAGACCCCTATCGGGCAACTGTGATGGAAAACAAATTAAAAATGTGTTAAATTATCATTTGTTTTTAAATATTTTATGGACATTTTACACTAAATACCAGCAATTATTTCAGAATGTTATTTACCTTACAAACGTATAATATGTAAAATTAGATTTTCACTTTAATTAGTTTGAGGTACACTATTATTGTGATATTCCATTAGATACTTAATTTCAGTGAGTAATGCATATAATCAAACCAATGCGGAAAAGTTATTTAACTGCACTTAATAAAATGTTGTAATGATGCATAGTTTTGCGCAATAAATTACCTTCACAACTAATCTCAAACAGTAAAGCATTGAGTTAAGGAAAACCTAGGTCCAACCTACAAAAATTACATGTTATGGATTTTCGTTAGTTTTTAGTTAGAATAATTTATATTTAAAAAAGAACCGACTTCAGCTGACTTAAAATAAAAACCGTTAGGATCAATCTGCCATCAATCTCTCTCTCTCTTTCTCCCTCTCTCTTTCTCCCTCTCTAATTTTTATTCTTTGTCAATATTTTCCAAATATATTTTAACTTTTGTATTTGATTTATTATTTGGACCACTTTCTATATATGTAACTAGTTCACTCTATATTGCATCCACACTATATATGCTTCTGTGTATTGGTCACCCCTATATAACTTATTAGTCTCTATCATTTTCTGAATCAACTTGTACAACTATAATTACACTCAACACAATATTACAACGATCCTGATATCTTTAAAACCACCCTGTATAAGTATAAATCGTCTCCACACTATTGACTCTTTCGATTTTTCTATTGTTTAAATTCTTTCTGAATACCAATGATTTAACTTCTCCCCATATGTCTAGTATTCCATTCATGCAACTGCTCATGGTCTACCCTATATAACAAAATTCACCTTTTTGAACCACATTATATAAATATAATATTAACCTACCATTTATTTGAACTACCCGGTATATGCAACTGCTTCTAAATTTTTTTGAACCCATGTCTATAATTATACCCCGTCCTACGTCCTATAATTCAAATATCCTTACTGCTTATGCTTATATAACAATTTTTTGACACACCCTGAATAAAAATAATTTTACTCCACTCTTACTTCAAACACCTTGTCTAAGCAACTACTTACGTTCCAAACCATATAACTTTTTTAAACCGCCCTGTATAATTGTAATTATACTCCACCTTATATTTCAACCATCCTGTATTTCAACTGCTTCTGACAATTTTTAAAGTCTTATGTATAACTGTATTTATTCTCCGTCTTATAAGGCAAATATCCACTCTGTATGCCACCCAATACAATATTTTTAGAACCACCCTGTATAACTAATTCAATTACAACTTATATTTCAACCACCCTATGTATACAACTGCTTATGTACCACCTAATATTACATGCACGCACGCACTCACTCACCTACAACCGTATATCATAAAGAAGAGTTCGCCGACATAACAAATTTTCGTTTCGATAAACTATCGGAATATTTTCTGCCATTTCACGCGACTATAAGCCCCCTAACTTAAATTCGCCTCTAAAAAACTTACTTCAAACGATTTAAAAAGAAAACCATTACAAACACCCTGTACGATATACTTTCACGGCATATCTTAACATTTAAATTAGATATTTATGATTTTGACATTTACCATAATGTTTACAGTTTTGTTCATATATTTTGCCGATTTTGAGAAAAATTGTAAGATTTACGTTATAGAAAAATATACGGAATCAAGCTGGAACATATCTTTGTAGAATACAATTTATAATATTCAAATTTCTTGAGGGGTTTTAGAGAAAGCAGTGAAGATTCATTGACATTATAAACAATTATATGGGACCTTTCTGTAATGTTCCGTAATATAATGCAGTTTTAATCATCAAAATTGCTCAAGCCGTTTTTGAATAATCAATCCTTCGTCATACATAAAAAAAATGTTGCAGATGAATTGATAAACTCCTCTTTTTTGGAAGTCGGTTAAAAACAACTTGATCTGCAAGTATGAATGAATTTACCAATGTTTAAATAGCTTTCATTTCAAAACTAGCCACCCAAATTAACTTTTAACATATCTTTAGAAGAAAAAGACCAAAAATTTTACACGTATCAGTCACCCTGCAATTTCAATCCATAAGCGGGGGTGAATACCACTTCTACAAGTTTGAATACAAAGGGGTATCAAATGATATCTCATTTTAAAGGTCTCTTTTTGTTTTTAGGGTCTTTGAGCAGGAATCCAGCAGGTCAGCAAAATAGGTATATCGTGATTTTTGGGGTCCCTGATCATGAGTCGGGAATTTATAATATTTAAGATGGAGGACGAAATTTTCGTCTCGTGGCTTATTTTCATCGTCCATATTGGATCCCCCATCTTGAATTTCTATGCAATATAATTTTTCTTGGGTTCGATATCAATTGCAGATCAGACCCCGAAACGTTTGGAATATACAGCAATTTTTCGTGACTTGTGGTGTTATTTCCCAAGAACTACTGATCACTTTATCTCCCTTGTGTATCACGCTGATACACAAAAAATGTTTCCCCTCAAACTGCGTGTATCAATATCATAGACACCCATTATTTAAATTCATTGCGCTGTGCTTACCGTATGAACCAATGACTATTAATATAAATGGACCTGCCTGTTTACATTAAAAATGGATTGAAAGATGTTTGCCGGAAAATAGTAAACAGCCACTTACCAATGCCAAAATTGCAAAACTTCATTCCACTGCAACCACTAAGACGTAAATCTAGGCATGTAAGCATTGACTGAATGCCTGAACGGCGGTACTTTACGCCGTTTATGTCCAGGTGGCAACAGCGCAAGTTTGCTTATTTACATTTTGAATTGAGGTTAACTTCGTAATTCATATTTTTTAAAGTGTTTTGGGTTGAAACTTGTTTGAACTCAGTGATTTATTTTGTTTAAATCTAAAAAACAATAATAAAATGTTATTCCAGTGTTTTACATGCAGGAAAACGGTATATGCGTTTGCCGAATTATCTTCTCACCGGTATGTGTCAGATCATAAACGTGTTTACTGAGTTTACAAAAGGTCATTTAATCAGCAAATACATTTTACGTGAATAAGTAGATGTTATGATGATTACTGTTATATATTAGTAATTAAGCCACTAATTGTTTTTGTTATTGTGCACCTCTTTTAATGGATTTTAATATAATTATATTTGTGGATTAGGACGTAGTTCTATTATTTTGAATCTGAATAACATGACCTTTGCTTTAATGTAGTTGGACGCTACTGTTGGAGCCGGAATATTTGTAAACAAATATATCTGTGCCTCTTTCTATTTTTGTCTCATGTTTCAACCCATTTTTCGTTTAGTCGAATATGAGAGTGCCGGGTCCATTTATATTAGTAGTCATTGGTATGAACGCATTTAACATGAATTTGTATGGGGTATCCTGTAGTCTTGGGCTGTGGTTACATTTTTTTTGTTCATTTTGGGAAAATGTTGTAAATTATTGGCAACGTTGTTATAATAGCACGTGTAGAGCAAACACATTTTTTTCTGCGACTGTCAACTGTTGTTCATTCGTTTAGCGCCCTTCTGCAGTAAAATAACGAACATTAAGTACAGACTTTGTGTACAATTATGTCTCGCAAAAGAAATGCGCGAGACATTAAAGACCCTGTTGACGATTCAGATAATGATCCGTGGTATTATAAGTCAGACAGTTCTGAGTATTCTAGTTAATCTTAGACATAAGAAAGCAAAACAGTCTCATATGTTAACTACTATATTACTTTGTAATTTATAGGAGAACGTAGAACAATGTTCAGGTTTGTTTAATTCAGCTACAAATTCAAATTCCGGTCAAAATATAGTTGACGATAACATACTTGAGATAATTAAGATGAGTTATAGGTCTTTGTGGATTTTTCAAAGAATTTAAATTTTTAGTTTCCGATTCTGAAGATATACAAATTCAGAATATGCAAGCCGGTGATACAAATATAAATATAACTCAGAATGGTATCTGGGGTGAAATTGTGGGTAATTTGAACGATTTTCCACCTCCACAAGATAGGTCCATAAATGCTCATGTAACTTGCCAAGAAGATAGCCCATTTTCCTTTTATAAACTATTGCTGACGGACGATTTGCATGATCTTTTGGTAAATGAATCAAATATTTACGAAGAGCAAAAAATTATTGACGGTATTTCAAATGAATCAATAACACGTAACTAATTTCTTGCTAATTAAGTTGATACCAAAAAAGACGAGATATATACATTTTTAACATAATTATATGGATGGGGCTAAATCCAAAACCACGTGTAAAAGACTACTGGAATACAAATTTTATTTACAAAAGTTGCATTTACCAACAAACAGGAGAAGGTGTCTCTTCAAATTAAGTGCTTTATTAGACCTGTACATTAAAAACTTTCAAGCGGTTTACACCCATGAAGAGTATTGTAATGTTTTTATTTTCGCACTCGGGTTCAGTTCAGTTCTTGGATTTATTTAAAAACACAGTCCAACTCACTCTAATTTATTTCCACTATTTTTACACAATTTATATTCACAGAAACTACTATTTACATTTTATCTTAACAGTTCAATACGACCGTCGAAAACTGAATGCCCCCTATCGCCAGCTGTTTTATATTTATATACTTCTCTGCGAATTGCGTGGTATGTCCACGAACCATCGGGAAACTCTTTCATGTTCTGGAAGCTTTAAAAGAATTCCCGGTAACGGCAGCGTTCGGCCTGTCGAGAGACGAAGCATTTCGGATTCCCAGAAGTACCGGAATAATGTCCCTTCCACGAATTGGTTGATGGCCGATTGCACCAGCTGTCGGATGAATTCTCGTAACATTGCCCCCTCCTTAAGACCATTTCGTCCCGGAATGTCCTAGAATCCTTCCTGGTGTGACGATATTTGCAGGACTCTCCATTTCGACAACGGGAAGTAGCAGTCAACGGTCTTGGAACATGGGCTGCGAATATTGAGACAGCATACCAGGATGTTGATGCCACTGAATCGAAAGATTGTTTCCATCATACTTCTCACCACCCTCCAATTCAGACCATCCAACCCGCAGGCTATCTTTGGGACCGCCAATTGCATCAGATTCTTCTCCATCATCACATTCCTCAATTCTACCAGAGTCTTCCAAAGATCGCTATATGTTGGCTTGTCTTGCGAGAATGTTTTCGTTACCAAATAAAAGATGTCACTGGTACCCACTGGTTGTTTATCTTCGAGATAAAGGACCTTCCCTACCGCTGGATCTCGTTCCCGTAGCTTCTGGAACTTGCCGTACTTCTTGGCAAACACCTTGGCTATTCCTCTGGACATCCGGAGATCTCGAAACACACAATGAACCAGGGCGTATTCTATGGGCACCTCAAACAGGTCTCGGGGTTCTTGACGTGGTCTTCAAATGATCTTACAACCACGATAATGTCATCAAGATACACCAGGCATCATGTTTTCCATGAAAGCCCTTTTAGCACTGTTTCCATCAATCTTTCAAAAGTTGCTGGCGCATTACACAACCCAAACGGCATTACCGTAAGTTGGTAAAGTCCTGAGCCGATGGTAAAAACAGTCTTTTCCCGTCTTCCTTAGCTAGTTCCACCTGCCAATACCCGCTCTTCAAGTCCAGGGTGGAAAACATCTTCGATTTAGTTGCCGATAGTCCACGCAAAATCGAGTGGAACCGTCTTTCTTTTTAACCAAGACAACTGGAGAAGCCCAAGGGCTATTGGATGGTTCAATAACACCTTCTTCTTCCATTTCGTGGACTATTCTACCGGCTTCTTCTCTTTTGGATAGGGGTAGTCTCCTCGCCGACTGTCGAATAGGCTGAGCGTCCCCGGTATTAATTTTATGTTTCACCAGGTCAGTCCGTCCTCTTTTTCCGTTTCATCGAAGATATCCTGGTAGTTTCTGACAATGTCCCTCAATTTTGCTTTCTGGTTTGGTTTCAAATTCTTGGATGAATCGGTGATGAGTCTTTCCAGTTCCTCAGACATGGTATTTCTGCATGCTGTGTGCTTCTGACTACAGAGGAAACTGTTGAACAATGGCTCAAAATTGTTCCTTTCTTTAGCACAACCGAATAATGATTCAGGTTCATTACTCTTACTGACACAATCTCCTTGACCCGAAACAGAGTCTTCCCAAGTGCGACTCCTCTGTCTACATTTCCGTCGTTAAGTTCGGGATCAAACATCATTACTATTCCAGCTTTAGCTTTCTGATCTAAGCAAGCATCTATAATGATTTCAGCTCTTTCCGGAACATTGACATCCTCTGCTAAAATAGATCGCAGCATTATGTCATCCTTTCCATGAAGCACCACTTCTTCGTCATTCACTCGCAGAATTCCATCTTTGAAGTTTAACTGGAATCCCCTGGAGCTCATGACATCCATTCCAACGATTACTTCGTCCTCAATGTCTGCTACTAATGCCCGATGTAGTAAGGTTGTGTTTTCCAATGTCATTTCAACCTATATTTCACCATGGACTTTCGCTGCCTCTCCTGTCGTTTTTGTCGCACCTGTATCCAGCAGCATTACACATTGCTTCTTATTAATAAAGCCATCTACAAAGACACTGTTAATATGGTTGCGTAGCGAAGCGACATAGGCGTTTATAGTTGGGGCTTGTTGGCTACAGGTCGACGATGGCCCCTTCACATCGACCCTCTTTAGTTTTCCGACGAGGAAGTCGGGCCTCCGTTGCTCTCCTTGCAACGACCCCGAATTTGTCCTACCTTACCACACTGGCTTGACCTCTGCAGGTATTTTTTGCAGCCTCGAATTCTAGCGCTCGAGCAAGTACTTCCACTAATTGAGTCGGTCGAGCTAGTGTCAATGCTTGTCTGGCTTCATTGTGCCGCAGTCCATCCAAAAATACTTGCACTGCTAACCTTTCTATAACATTTTCCGGTGTGGCTCTGGTGGCGCTTTTTCAATTGGGAGTGGTAGACGTGCTCCAAATGTGTCTGACCATACCTCAGTTCTAAATGTTTGACCAGTTGTTCGTAGTCTTCTTGGTCCGAGGTATTCAATGTTTGTAAGATATATGTAGCATCCCCTCTTAAGGCTAGGGTTAATGAGATTGCCTTCTCCTCTGCCGACCATCCGTTCAGCTTGGCTGCAGCCTCGAATTGGCGACGATAATTAGTCCATGATGATTTTCCATCAAATTGGGGAGGTTTCATTTGTGTCTTGTCTCCTCTAGGGCAATTTTTGAATCCACTACCTCTGTACTGTTTCTACTTTCGGTTTTTGATTGAGTTTCTCGCCTTTGTATTGTGACTACCTGTTCTTTAATTTTGCCGATCTCACCCTCCATTATCTGTCTTAGCTCTTCTATCCGCGTTTCATTTTTGACTGACTCTTCGACTATTGTCTGCTTTAGCTTCTCCATATGAGCCTCATTCTCTAATATTTTCTCTTCCAGCATTTCTGAATTTTTCTGTACCATACTTTTTAAATTTTCTTCTAGGGATTTAGAATTTTCTGCTAATTTATCTTCTAACACCTCTTTCAAGTTTTTAGAATTTTCTAAAAATTTCTCTTCTAGAGTTTTAGAATTTTCTCGCAATTTGTCTTCTATGGTTTTAGAGTTTTCTTGTAACATATGTAGCTTATCTTCTAAGGATTTAGAATTTTGTACCAATTTGTCCTCTAGTGTTTCAGAATTTTCTAGCAATTTATCGTCTAAAGACTTAGAATTGTCTTGTAAGGTTTCTTTTAAATTTTCCATTTGCTTTAATAGCATACTCGTGTCACCATTGCCATAAACTTCAAACAAATAAGTATCGGGATCGTTACCTTCATTTATTAGAGAATCTCGTAACCGTTGTATTAATTCACTTTTCTTCCCACTAATTTCTAAATCCCTTTTCTCAAGTTCTTTTTTTAAGTCCGCCACTTTCAATTGGTCCAAACTCACTGTTTTTACATTGTTAGTTTATTTATTTTCCACTTCTAAAAGTTCCTCAAATTCACTTCACACCTGACACCACTGTAATGTTTGTATTTTCACACTCGGGTTCAGTTCAGTTCCAGGATTTATTTAAAAACACAGTCCAACTCACTCTAGTTTATTTCCACTATTTTTACACAATTTATATTCACAGAAACTACTATTTACATTTTATCTTAACTGATCAATACGACCGTCGAAAACTGAATGCCCCCTATCGCTGGAAGCTTTAAGCGAATTCCCGGTAACGGCAGCGGTCGGCCTGTTGAGAGAAGAAGCATTTCGGATTCCCAGAAGTACCGGAATAATGTCCCTTCCACGAATTGGTTGATGGCCAATTGCACCAGCTGTCGGATGAATTCTCGTAACAGTATGTTTGCATAGACGAAACAATGATTCCATTTAGGGGGCGGCTATCGTTTTTGCAGTACATACCTGGCAAGCGCCATAAGTATGGAGTAAAGATGTTTAAACTATGTGGGCAAGGGATATACATTCAATGCGAAAATTTACGCTGGTAAACAACTTAGACCAACTAACCAGCCAGTTGCCACTCAAGTAGTTATGAAATTAATGCAATCTATTCTCAATACAGGCAGAACATTAGTCACTGACAATTAGTACACAAGTGTAAGTCTAACACATCAACTTAACAATAATAATACTCACTTAATTGGTACGCTGAAAAGAAATAGAAAGGACAATCCAAAGCCAGTTTTTTAGAAGAAGCTAGGCGGAGGAGAAAGCAACACAAAAGTATAGTTGGAAAATGGGTAGATAAACTTGACGTCTGTTTCTTAACAACAAAATCCACACCTCAAATGATTGAAGTTGAAACGAAAAGATGAACAAAAATAAAGCCCAGTACAATAGTAGAATATAATTCTGTTAAATCATACATTGATGTTTCCGATCAAAGGTCATCTTACAGCAACCAGAAGGTCAATTAAATGATATAGGAAGGTAGGGATGGCACTTCTGACAATTCTTCAATTTTGCAAAAATGGGCTCTGGGAGTGAAAGTGTTAAACACTGTTACTGTTATCTGTTTAGAATTGAAAGTATGGACGAAAATAATGAATTTTTATTTTATTTTATTCAATGAATGATCCACTATTATAAATACATTTTAGCATTATGCAGTGAAAAATAACGAAAATCGGTTGAGGTACACAGGAGAAAATGGTACTGACTCGTTTTGCCTCTGCCTAGTTATATATAGATTAAAAACCTATTTCGAAATATGACCCAGTACTAAAAGAGCATATGATAAGAATTGGACATATTATCGCCTCTACCAAAGAAAAACGGGTAGATTCTTATTTGTCCAAATACCTTCAAAATTTATTCATCAGACTTTTGGGGAGAGAGGTGAAAAATAACATTGTTGGCGACAAAAAGCAAAATATTTCGAAATTAAGTTCGATACTGCTCCAGATTCTATCACATGTTCATCTGATCTGTTGATATTCAAGACAATCAAATTGAAGAAAAGAAATCATTTCAAGATTTCTTCCCTATAGCTGAAACTACTGGAGTCGAACTTACTGAAAATATCCTTACGCAACTGAAAAGTGATAACTTGGAGATACAACCATATCGGGCTCAAGGGTCTGATAACGATGCAACCATGGCAGGAATTCATGGCGGTGTAAAGGCAAATGTCACAGAATCCAATCCTAAAGTGTTGTTTAGGCCCTGTGCTAATCATCGTTAAGTGTAGTGCACTCTTTCGGAAGTGTTACTTCAAGTGTAAGGTGTTTCCGGGTAGCAGCAACAAAGATACAAGAGAAGCAGCATCCATACACTTACCAGTTTTGTGTGACTTCACATTTTTATGCTAGCTTTCTTTTTTGTCTGAAGTATGTAGAAACATCTAGACTATCGCTGGAAAAGTATGTCATAAAAAAATCATAGGCCTTAATTTTTATCTTAAAAGCCAACTAATCGCAACAGTGGAAAGAACTGTTTCCTACGCAATGAAAAATGTGAGAACATATATTTTCACTAAAATAAGTGGAAGGAGTAGATCCAAAAACGTATGTCACAAGAAATAGCCCAAAACGATGGAGTAACATTACCAGAAGAGCTGTTAGAATGTCTTGATAAATTTGATAAATTTTACGGATAACTAGACCATTGCTACACGGCAATGGATAACACTGTGTTAGCATTTAGTGTTGTTCAGCCTAAAACTCTGCTTACGCCATCAGAAGAAGAACTTCATGGTATAGTTCCAAATCTAACAGAAAACTGTGATGAATTTTCTGCAGAAGAAATTATTTGGAGTTTACGTCATTTGAAAGCAGCTATCATTTTTTTCCAAACGTTGCAGTAGACTATCCTGGAGCTTCTTAAACGCATTGCAAAATGAGACTATTATGAGTCTGTTCCGAGTCTAGTACTGTCTAAGATTTTCTATATTATTGTGTTTCGGTGGTTTCTTGTAAAAGAAATTTTTCAAAATTAAAGTTGACCAAATCTTACTTAAGATCCACAATGAAACAAGCGCGACTTATCAACCTTTCCATATTGTCATAGAAAAAGAGAGGAAAGTAAATTTTGTTAATGTGAGCTAATATTTTAACAAAATGAACTCACGAAAGCACGTTTAGTAATTGTTATTTTATTTTCGGAGTGTTACGCCGCTACTGCTTTCCTCTAACTAAAGCCTACACACAGGCAATATTTGTGAAAGAACAAGAATAATTCATTAAATGTAACAGCTACTGCTACAACTGATGTAGGTATCAAACAATTTTTAGGTGTGTATATCGACATAATACGAAAAAAAATCTTAAATTAGTTCTTAAATAATCAGTGATTTTTCTTCCCTCTGGATGATAAAAAAAATGCATTGTGTTTATCGTTTATTTAAATTACATTATTGATTAAATATTAAGTATTAGAACGTTAAAGTTTTCAAATTATTATTCTGGAAACAATTCATCAAAAGAGTACTTCTCTAAAAGCTTATTAGTAATACCGATAACAAATTGCCAAATAATTTTTACAGCAACAGGTTTGACTTCTTGAACAATTTCTTCGATATTCTCGTTGATGAGTCTATTAGTTTGGTCATTCAGTTCTTCGTTGTTTTTAAAAATATTATCAAATTGAAGGTGAGGTTTGCCAGCATCCACATCGATCTTAAAATCTCCCAATGTGATATAATCCTTTCCGTTCTTTAAGTAATGTTTTCCGGTAGCGTATATGACAGCTTTAAGATTTGCTGAAATCAAAGCATAATATTTATTAGCATATAATAAATACATAAATAAATAAATATACAACGTGCCCCAGAATTCAACGTCAAGTCGAAACCCGGGAGTGGACCAGTTTATAACTACCGAGGGAAAAATACTTAATAAAATCGCAATCCAGCCCGAGCATTCACACAAACACGACCTTATCACTAATTGTGCATAACTTTGCGAACTGATGTGTTCGACAGCATCCAAAATTCTTTGACTTAATTCACTAATTGTTGATATGAGTAGTTGCCATAAAATTAGGCGCCGGATCCAACGGTTGGCCTACTCTTGGTTTAAATATTCTCGCACCTGACGGAAGGACGGGCACAATGAGCAAGGCAACCGTCATTTTGGTACCACAAGGTACGTACAATGTTTAATGGCACACCTTCTATCAGATTTGACAGATGGTTTTGTAGAAAATCTTAAAGGTTCCAATTATATATATATATATATATATATATATATATATATATATAAATATATATATATATATATATATATATATATATATATATATATGTTATATGCAAAATATATCAGCACTTAGTTCACACAGTCGAGAAGTCAACGGAATTTAAAGCGTACGTGACTTCTCAGGGATATCAAATTTCATCTTGAATTATATGCAAACAACTTCCCGGAAACCTACACGAGTCCGTTTACCCAGTAAAAACGCTGACTTGCATCAGCACTCTTGTTAATGTTATAAAAGCAACTGGAAACGTTCTCGTGTTGTCATTCAAATATTATCACTTTTAGTATTAAGTCATTCAAATAATATCATTTATAGCATTAAGTTATTCAAGTACTTTAACTATTTTAATTGTTCAATTTTAATATTGTATGTTTCTAAATAAATAATTTTTTTAAAAAGTGAATTGAATCAAAGTGAATATAAAATTGGCGCAGTCAGTAGGATTGTCCAACACAGTTAGAACACGTGAATACTAACTAACTGTGGAGATTTCTAAATCATTGTGGACAAAACCTACTTGAAAAGGACAACAACTACCAAGTACTAGCAAGGGAACACGCAACCAGGCTAACCAGTGCTAAGTGACGCGGAGAACAGTCCGATGCGAGGAATAATAACGTAAGAATCACATAAAGTAACTGTTTTTTATTTTTTTTTTTGAATGGCCACCAGTTCTTTCATTTATATAATATTTTATTCCTCATAACCTTACATTCCTAAATAATTTTGAAACTATATATTTTACATAACCATATTATTTTATTTCCATTACTTTGACTTACATATTTCGAAGTATTTGAAACATTATTTCAAGTTTATTATTCATCTACCATTTATACATTCCTATTTCAAATTTGTTATTACTCTATTAAACATTACTCGATATTAGATTTTGATAAACTAGATATTAATTTACATTTAAAACCTCAACATTTAATTTTTATTTATTGTGCGAATCTATACAATTATAAAATGGCCACTACTAGACAAGCAGCTACACCAACCGTAGAACCATATAAGTTATCTGAAATATTTGCCATAATTCCCGAATATGATGGTAATCCGATATTTTTAAACACTTTCATATGCTCCTGTAATACTGCTTACAGCATGGCAACGGATAATCAGCAAGTACTGCTAATTCTCCATATCAAAAATAAGTTACGCGGTAGAGCGGCTGAATTAATTAATTCGCGAAACCCTAGTCAATTAGCTGAAATTCAAACCCTCCTAGAAAATCATTTTGGAGATCCTAGAGATCTCTCGGCTCTCATACAGGACTTGCAACGAATGCGGCAAACTCCTAATGAATCCCCCCTCACTTTCTCTGCTAGACTCCAGACGCACCAAGCGAAAATGCTAGCAGCTTTAAACAAACAAAATTTAACCATCAAAGAAAAGCAAGCGCAGATTGACTTATGTAATAGAGTCAATGGCTCTTAATAGCCTCCTCACGGGTTTAGAGCCCAAAATTGGTCAACTCGTTCGCGCTAGCGACCCCTGCAGTATTCTCACTGCCACTTCCAGAATTAAACGAGAACTACAACTATCACATTTAGAAACCCAGAAATTTTCAGGTAATAGAAGTTTCCAACAACCCCCTCGTAAACCAAATAACGGTCCACCTCCAAAACAATGCTCTTTTTGTAAACTCATGGGCCATTTAAACAACGAATGCTTATTGAGAATGAGACAATTTCAACACAACCCGAATTCTAATCAGAACTATTCGAATTACCGCCCTCATTTTTCCAATCAACCTGCTAATCAATCTACAAATGTTAATCCCAGTCAACAATTTTCACAGCAACAATTTCGTCCATCTACCAGTAGACAACCCCAAATGTCTGGCAATTACAGACCGAACCCGAGTTTCTTTAAACATCAACAACGCCAACAACCAAAGACTCATCACTTGAACAATCTGCAATTCGGACCATATCACAATGACTATAACTACTCTCAAAACGAAAATCATTACACCTCTTTACCCGATGAGTACGGAAACGTACAAGATTATCACCCTAATGATTTCGAACAAAACAATGAACCAGAATATTTCAATACTGAACAGTTATACGAATTTTATTCTGACGAACCTGATTCTTCTCAAGTAAATTTTCATTTGACCCCCACTCAGTCAGAACCCCCAGACCAAGAAATTTCAGAAATTCAAACCCAAATTCAGACAATGAATCTGGACGACTTCAGCCCCAATGTCAACTTCCCAGAACAGAACTTTCTGTAAGACCCCTTCTTGCCGTCAACTCAAAGAATCTTTATTATATTACTGACTCTTCAAACACCTATAAACTTCTTATCGATACGGGTGCAGGACTTTCAATTTTTAAACCTGAAACCTGCCAACGCTTCAAACAACGATTTCCCGAAAACGTAGTCATCCAAGGAATCACCGATCAGAAAATCTTAATCAACGAATCCACCCTTGTACCTTTCAATGTCGCCGACCCACACAAGGTATATATTTGCAACATCGACATTGAATTCGACGGATTACTGGGTTCAGATTTCCTTGAACACTATAACTGCGTTATAGACTTTAACAGCAAACAACTTGTCACTAATTTTAAAACTTTACCTCTCTACAAAGTTACGGATGATACTGTCATGCGTACTCAGAACCCTTCAACTTTCAATAACTGCATCCCGGTTAATACAATCTGTTTAGAACCCCGAACAGAACAAATATGTAAATTAAAATGTAACCTCACTAATACTGATGCTTTCCTATCATCTGCTGAAATAGAAAAAGTTTATCTTCCCCGTGCCCTTGTTAAAATTAATGAAAAAGGCGAATTCCTTACTTCAGTTTTAAATGCAAATGCCATCCCCAAGACTGTTAATTTCGACAATTTGGAACTCGAACCGATAAACAATTTTTCCGTAAACATTCTTTCTGAAAATTACACTCAAAACTTGACCCAGCCTGATAGGCAAACTACAATTATGGAACAACTTCGGTTAGAACATCTGAACGAGGAGGAAGCCGAACTTATTTCTCAACTTTGCCTCGAATATTCCGACATATTCTATTTAGAAGGTGACCAACTGACCTTTACAAACGAAATCAAACATTCGATAGACACTAATAACGCAAAACCCTCTTTCACAAAGTCATATCGGTACCCCCAAATACACAAACAAGAGGTAAAAAGTCAGATATCAAAGATGCTTGACCAAGGCATTATACGTCCGTCTAATTCGGCATGGTCATCCCCGGTTTGGGTAGTTCCCAAAAAACTAGACGCATCTGGTACCCAAAAATGGCGTGTCGTCGTCGATTATCGTAAATTAAATGAACTTACTGTTGACGACAAATATCCCCTACCGAACATTTCGGATTTACTTGACCAACTTGGCAAATGCCAATACTTCACCACCCTCGACTTAGCTTCCGGG
This sequence comes from Octodonta nipae, assembly GCA_034190945.1. Taxonomy (NCBI): domain Eukaryota; kingdom Metazoa; phylum Arthropoda; class Insecta; order Coleoptera; family Chrysomelidae; genus Octodonta; species Octodonta nipae. The sequence goes on along the minus strand of CM067220.1, from coordinate 88,970,396 downwards.
TTTCACCAAATCGAAATCGATACTAAAGACATCCAAAAAACAGCATTCACAGTTGATAATGGTCATTTTGAAATCGTTAGAATGCCCTTCGGTCTTAAAAACGCTCCATCCACCTTCCAAAGGGTAATGGATAATATTCTTTTAGGTGTTCAAAACGAGAGATGTTTAGTCTATATGGACGACATTATCGTTTATTCTCCGACTATACATGAGCACATAGCCCAACTTTCTGAAGTTTTCAAACGATTGCGAAAAGCCAATCTAAAAATCCAACCCGACAAATGCGAGTTTCTTCGCAAAGAGGTCGCGTATCTTGGCCACCTTATAACTCCCGAAGGCGTGAAGCCTAACCCCTCAAAGGTAGATTGTATCTTAAATTTTCCCCAACCAAAAAACCCAAAAGATATCAAGTCCTTCTTAGGGTTAGCTGGTTATTACAGGCGATTGATCCCCAATTTCGCCAAGATTTCAAAACCTTTGACAAGATTACTTCAAAAAGACACACCTTTCCAGTTTGATTCAGAATGTGTCAAATCTTTTGACGAATTAAAAAGAGCCCTTACTTCTACTCCCATACTCATATACCCTAATTTTGAAGAGCCATTTATTCTTACAACCGACGCCACTTCATTTGCTATCGGCGCAGTGCTCTCTCAAGGCCCCGTAGGTAAAGATTTACCCATAGCCTATGCCTCCAGAACTCTCTGCAATGCTGAAACTAAGTATTCAACCATAGAACGAGAACTCCTTGCAATAGTGTGGGCGGTTAAACACTTTCGTCCGATAATTTTTGGCCGTAAGTTTTTACTTCTGACCGATCACCGCCCGTTAACTTGGCTGTTTTCTATAAAGGATCCTGGAAGTAGACTTGCAAGATGGCGCCTTAAGCTCGAGGAGTACGACTATCAAATAATTTACAAACCCGGCAAAGTAAATAAAAACGCCGACGCGCTCTCTCGCATTAAAGTTAACAACTTTAATGAATACATATCATTTCAAGCAAACAATCATCTAACACCATTTACAGTACTCCCAACAAACGAAACTGACGATGACTCACAAGAACCCCAGACGAGAAGTCCTATTAATCTCCAACAAATCTCCGAAGAATTTAAAACTTTTGTCGAACGATATCAAACCGTCTCTCTCATAGATTACGACAAAATTCAATTTTCTAATTGCCAACTCCTAGACCGAGGAAACAAAAACATCCTAGTATTTCCCTAAGGCTCTCTCATGAAAAATTTTCACCATGACATCATCGAAGACATTTTTGAGGAAAATGCTGATTTCCGTACCCCTAGAGTAAATGTCTTTGCAAGCAAAAGTGTCAGAAAAAGACGCTATTACATCGTCCCTCTCCCTTCTGACCCAGAAATAGTCAACGAGATTCTTTTCGCATCTCTGTATAATAGTAGAGATGTGTTTACTGAAAATGAAGTATTCTGTGTTGAGAATAACATTGAACTGCTCGTTTTGAAAATGCTTTCGTTTATCTTTTCCGAAATCGATATCAAATGGAAAGTTTGCCAAAATATCGTCCAAACGGTTGAGAAAGACCAAATACCCATCATCCTCGACCAATTCCATAACGGCAAAAATAATATACACCGAGGTATCAATGAAACTATCCGCAGAATAAAAGAAAAATACAATTGGCAAGGATTGACTATGGACGTTGACAATTTTATCAAAAACTGTCAATCTTGCCAGAGAGCAAAAGTTTACCGGAAAAATCTCGACAGCCCACTTGTCATTACTGAAACCCCACGGACACCCTTTGAACGCGTCAACATCGATATTCTAGAAGTCCCGACAAAAAACTACGCATTAACTATCCGGGACGAACTAACAAAATTCTCTCAGGCCTACCCCATAACCGACAAATCCGCAAAAACCGTTGTTAGTACCTTACTACTCTATTTCCAACACTTCGGTACCCCATTACGGATACATTGTGATTATGGCAGGGAATTCGACAACACACTAATGAGAGATTTATGCAAACTATTTGACATCAAAATATCTTATTCTAGTGTGGGACATCCCCAGTCAAATGGTTCATTAGAACGATTCCACTCGACCTTATTAGAGATGATTAGAATCCATAAACTAGAAAATCCTGACGAACACCCTTTTAACATCCTTCCTTATGCAATCATTGCATATAACAATTCTGTAAACAAAACTCATGGATTCACCCCTTACGAACTTGTTTATGGACATACTTCGAGTAGGACTCCAGAAACTCTCTACAACCAACAAGCCCTGATAACTAAGTACATCAGAGATCTCAATAATCGTATCTCTCACTATTATAAAATTGCTCGCGAAAGAACGGAAATCCAAAAACATAAAGCGAAAGTCAGATTTGATGAACACGTTTCTGAAAATCTCCCTAACTATCAAATAGGCGATAAAGTCTATATTAAAGAATCCCAGATCAAGGACAAACTCCAAAATAAATTCAATGGTCCTTTCGAAATCCTGGAGATTCACAGAAACTCCGCAACAGTACTAAACCCTAAAACTAACCAAAAATCAAAAGTAAATTTCGACCGAATGAAACCGTTCTCAGAAAGTTAATTTCTGTTTCAGGTTTTGCCTGCTGTTCGGGTCAGCAGTACCCCAATTTCAAATACAACCAATAAACAATACTTTAGGTATCTACTTCCATAACGAAGCAGAAATAACTGTATCCAATGATAAATGGACACTTTTAGTACACAGAAACATTTCTACACTAGAACAAGTATTTACAACAAATAACAGAATATTACAAACTCTTGTAAAAACTGTTAACTTCAATTCTTTCGCTATGAACTACTTTCGCGCAGACGTACAAACCCACATTAACCTTCTCAATCAAATTTCTAACTCAATCAAACAGAAATTTACTGACATTCACATGGACACTAAAAGGCACAAACGAGGTATACTTGATGGGGCAGGTACCCTTTTTAAGGCAATCACCGGCAATTTAGACGCCGCCGACGGAAAATACTTTACCGAAAGCATAAACCGCTTAAATCAAGGCCAACTTCAAATTGAGAACTTACAAAAAAACCAAATAAGTGTCACCACATCCGTAATTAAAAACTTCAACGAAACTATCCAAAATCTTAGAATTGACGAGAAACTATTTAACGATAACATGATGAAGCTGGAAAACACTATCGGAAAAATTAATGATAAGGTCGCCTACGTCGAATCAAAACTCGCACTACTTGAAATGTGTGAAAAACTTATGGAGAACTATCTCTACTTAGAAGATAATTTAAATGATGTTTTAAATTCTATCACATTCGCGCGTCTGAAAATAATTCACTCTTCAGTTTTAACACCAGAACATCTTATTACCTCATTACAGGAAGTATCGCAAAATTTAGTCAAAAGTAACCTTCCATTGGCTGTAAAGTACTCGAGCATCGCACAATATCTAGAAATCATTGAACTAGAGGCATTTCAAACATATACCGATCTTATATTTGTGTTAAGAATCCCTTTAGTCGAACAACATCCTTACACAGTCTTTCATTTATATCCTATCCCTATATACGATAAAAGGACCGGTTTACATCATATGCTATCCTTCACTCAAAAATATCTTGCAAAGAATGATGATTCTTTAATGTTTATTCCGATCAAAGACTTAAGTGCGTGTAAACCGTTATCCACTCGTAAGAAACTGTGTTCTGAACTTTACGCATATCCTATTGACACAAACGCGTTATGTGAAGCTCAACTTCTAAAGAATGTCCAGAAGGTACCCGACAACTGTAAAAGCTCACTAATATTCACTCAAGGATACAACGTTCAAAAACTAGAACCCAATACATGGCTCATAATTACTTCTGAACCCATAAGTGTTACAGTGAATTGCGCTCAAACAAACCCAAAAACTCTTACAATCTCCCTCAACTCCATATTGACTCTTCAATCAGAGTGTAGTGCGTTTATAGGAATTAGAAAAGTTCAAGCCGAATCTGGTAAACAAACCGATGTTCTAGAAACCTTCCAACCAGTAACAGTGCCCTTCAACTGTTGCGACGCAGTGCCAGAAAAAATTATAATTCCTGAACTTCAGCCTCTGAAGCTGAACACGCTTAACGTAGAAGAATTAGACGTAGCAAATCACAAATTGGAACAATATTCCAGAGACCTCGATGGTCTCATAAACCAGACGTTTGTAACCAAAAATATCTCTTGGTTTACCTATACAACCATAGCTGCTCTCATGATCATAGCAGCACTCATCACCTTCCAAGCTGTCAAAAAGAGGATGGTAAAACCTCCAAAGGACTGCAATCCTGACCAGACTTCAGTGCCTCAGCCAAGACTCAAATTCTTTCCCAAGCTTAGGCCTATTTTGAAAACAGAACAAAGCTTAGAGACGCAAGTTTAGGTATACCCTTTATGTTCTCTAAAAACACCATTTTTAATATTGATTTATATCATTAACCTTTTATTTTTCTACACATTATTTTTATTCACATTTCCTTTTACTTTATATTTTATTTTGATATGTTTAGGTTAAGCATTTAATTATTACTCGTATTATTTTATTGCTACTTTATTTTATTCATATTTTATACACTTATTACTTATTATTCTTCATACCATTCAAACATCATTTTATATTATTTTATGTTTCTGTTCCTAAAAGTTGATGTTATAGCATCAACTTTGGATATGTAAGGGGAGTTGTTATATGCAAAATATATCAGCACTTAGTTCACACAGTCGAGAAGTCAACGGAATTTAAAGCGTACGTGACTTCTCAGGGATATCAAATTTCATCTTGAATTATATGCAAACAACTTCCCGGAAACCTACACGAGTCCGTTTACCCAGTAAAAACGCTGACTTGCATCAGCACTTTTGTTAATGTTATAAAAGCAACTGGAAACGTTCTCGTGTTGTCATTCAAATATTATCACTTTTAGTATTAAGTCATTCAAATAATATCATTTATAGCATTAAGTTATTCAAGTACTTTAACTATTTTAATTGTTCAATTTTAATATTGTATGTTTCTAAATAAATAATTTTTTTTAAAAAGTGAATTGAATCAAAGTGAATATAATATATATATATATATATATATATATATATATATATGTGTGTGTGTGTGTGTGTCTTTTGGGAGGTAAGGGAAATGCCTTATGCACCATAAGACAAACAATAAGCGAAGGGATGGAGTTGTCCTGTGTGTGGGACTCGCACCCACTAAAACCCTCTTCCTCTCCTTCACTCTGACCATTCGCTCCCCCATGGCACCGCCGCAAGGCATTACTTCACGAGGGGGGGGTCTAGAAGTTACTGCTCGTTCTTCCATCTCCGCTCCTCCACGCGGAGTGACTTCATCACTTTTGCCGAGAACTCACTAACTGCCTCCCAGCAACGCTCGTTTTTCAGCATATTTTCTGAAAAGCTCTCTGCAGTCTGAGGGCCACCCAATTCTTCTTCCAGTTTTCGTCGCTCTTCATTGAAGCGTGGGCATGTCAAGATGACGTGTTCGGCATTTTCCGGAACCCCACACCCAGCAGGGCAAGAGTCACTGTCTTCATGTTTGAAGCGGTAAAGATATGACCTAAAGCAACCATGTCCCGTCAACATCAGATAATAGTTTATCTCTCCATGCTTTCTGTTTAACCAGTCTTCTACACTATCAAGCGGTACGTCCATCGCCCATTAGTGGATGTGTCCCACTGCTGCTGCCAAGTTCGCAAGCTTTCTCGTCTAGCCAGTTTTCGAAGCTCTTTCCGTTCTTCAGCCGATGTTCTTCTAATGTTGAAGAGGTTCCTTCTCTCTTCTGCCAGTATGTTTAAGGGCAGCATCCCGGCGAAAACGCACGCGGCGTCGTCTGATACTGTACGAAAAGCGCACGTGACTCTTAACGCCATTCTTCGATATATCGATCCCGCTTGTCTCGCACACTTCTTTATTTTGAGTGCTTCATACCATATTGGCATCGCGTATGTAAGAGCTGAAGTGACTGTTGTCGCCAACAGCTTCCTGCTTTCTTGAGATGGGCCACCTATATTTGGCATAAGTCTGACCAATGCAGCTGCTGTTTTCGTCGCTTTCGACGCGGTGTACTCGACTTGCTGTTTGAAATTTAGCCTGGTGTCTAGCATCACCCCTAAGTATTTTATACACGGTTGAGAGATGATAGAATGTTCTCCCATTGTGTGTGTGTGTGTGTTTTTTTTTCCGAAGAGGGGGCAAATACATTGCGTACTTAGCTAGCACGTGCTGGCAGTCGTGCGGGACTCCCGATGCAATGACTTCAAAGCAAGAGTAAATCGTTGCATCGAAACCAGTACACCGTATAGCCGCTAAAACCCTCTTTCTCCTACAACCATGGTCCCCTGCGGCACTCTCAGTCAATACTACTTCGCAAGGGTGGTTCATTGCAGATGTTTACTGCTCTTACATCGAAAGCCTCTAAATCCTACTCCTCAAACGTATTGCGGAGTTCTTTGAGGATAGTCTCCGCGTAATCTGATACCAAGTTCCAAGCTTGGGGGCCCTTCAGCATGGCTTCTACTAATTGTTCTGGAACGACATTAGTCTCCAGAATCCTCTCCACTTCAGCACGTTGATCCTGAAACCGGGGGCAGGAGAAGAACACGTGTTCCGCGTCCTCTATCACGTCCGTACAGTGTGGGCAGTTTGGGGAGTTTGCCCTCCTGAACCTGTGCAGGTATGCTCGAAAGCATCCATGTCCAGTCAGGAGTTGAGTGATGTAGAACCCAACCTCCCCATGCTAGCGGTTGACCCAACGACTGATGTTAGGTATCAATCGATATGTCCACCGGCCTTTAGTAGAGCTGTCCCACCTCTCCTGCCATTGCCCTAGACTCATGGCTCTTTCATCGCTGTTTCCTGTCGGCTGGTCTTTTTCTAACTATCTGCGATAAAGCCGTCCCCTTTCTGCAGCCAGGATGTCGATTGGTAGGGTAGAGGCAATCACATTTTCCGGCAGTACGATGGTAGCTCGAGCGATTTCTCCCATACCGGTGCCCCGTACAACAAAACAGAAGTAGTTACTGTTGCCAGTAGCTGTCTTCTTATCTGTCTAGGGCCTCCGACATTCGGCATTATTCTAGATAATGCCCCCTGTACCCCAGCTGCTTTCTTGCTGGCCGCGATTATGTGCTCTTTGAAGTTGAGCCGTGTGTCCAGGAGCACCCCCAAATAGCTGATGAAGGGCTGCGACTGTATGTAGGAGTCGCCTATTTTGAGGGTGATGGTTTCCCTTGCCTTTCGACTGCTAACAAGAAGTGTTTCGGTCTTTTGCTCTGCTAAACTCAAATCCGCTGAGAGCATCCAATGCTGATTTGTGGCTATAGCGAATGAGAAGGTTGTTTGTATCTCCTCTATGTGCTTGCGCACTATGATCAATGCCACATCATCGGCGAATGCCACTAGCCTGACGCCCTCAGGCAGACCGAGCAGGAGCAGGTCGTTGTACATTACGTTCCATAAGAGGGGGCCAAGAACAGAGCCCTGAGGTACACCTCCTGTGATCTTATAGTCTACTTGCCCATTTTCAGTTTGGTACAATAAGATGCGGTCGTTGAAATACGCTGAAACCATTCTGCGCAAGTACTGAGGAACTTCCATCCTGGCAAGAGCCTCCAAAATGCGGTCCCAGCGGGCCGAGTTAAAGGCGTTCTTGATATCCAGGGTGGCTATTAGACAGTACTTTTTTCCACCTCTTCTCCATCTCTTTCCCGAGATAGCCTCTCTGGCGATGTTGGTAACGAGTGTCACGGCATCGATGGTTGATCTCCCCTTTCTGAACCCGAATTGGTTGGTGGAAAGTTTTGGCTCCAGCCTATTTGCTATTATTATTTCAAGGAGTTTTCCCGCAGAGTCCAACATACAGAGGGGACGATATGATGACGGTTCGTCTGGAGGTTTCTTTCCCCCTTTAGGTAGGAGCACAAGCCTCTGCTTTTTCCACTTACTCGGGAAAACCCCCTGCTTTAGGCATGTCTCATACATGTGTAGAAATATATCAGGCCTATTGGCTATGGCGCATTTTAGCGCGATGTAAGGTATGCCGTCTGGACCGGGATCCCTACCGTTTTGGAGCCGGTTCCACGCGCCCATCAGCTCATTCATAGTCACTGATGGTATATCTTCGTCCCTCACCTGCCACGAAGGATAAGCGGGTAGCTCAGGCTTCGCAGGAAACAAGTGAGTGTGTGTGTGTGTTACGGTTGTCGGGATTCTCGTGTGTATAGTTAGTTTGTCTTATAAAAGAAAGTTTTACGTTTCAATGGGATCTCACTCATCTTTTTCGGAATAATCGATGTTATCACTAAGCATAGTACAAAATGAGTCGATGCTGCGTTGCGTCCCCTAGTTTTATGCTATCAACCGGAGGGATCATGAATTTGTTGGCTTTGGAAAATCAGAGCTCTCGCTCTTTGACGGGTTATCGGTCCGCTGGTCAGAGCGCTATTGTCTGGCCAGTTTCGAACCATTAAACACCAACATCAATTGCGAAGAAGCTTATCAGACATGGCTAAGAACACGGGGTCCAGTAAAGGGTTTCTGAAACAGTTTGCGGTCCAGTTATCATACTTTATACCACAGGAACACCTGAAAGTCAAGGAATGTATCGAGAATTACTGGCAAATTATTAATAGTCAAGATGGTCCTACCGCTCGCACGAATATCATCCAGCACAAAATAGACACCGGAAAGGCTCAACCAATGAGGATACCACCTAGGCGACTACCATTAGAAGAACAACAGACAGTCGAGGAAAACATCGAGTCAGTGTTACAAAATGGTCTGCTTCCGTTATTTCAGTCAAAAAGAAGGATGAAACCAACCGATTTTGCATGGATTACAGAAAATTGAACCATGTGACGAAGAAAGAGAGAGCTATCTACTCCACAGAATCGATGAAACTCTGACCACATTAGCAGAGCCCCGCTGGTTCTCCACACTAGACTTATTGGCGGGTTGGACTACATAAAAAAGACAGAGAAAAGACAACGTTCTCCACCAGTAAAGTACTGTTTCAGTTCACGGTAATGCCCTTGGGTTATATAATGCTCCCGCTACGTTTGAGAGTTTAGTGGAGTATGTATTGAGCGGGTCGACATAGAGGACATGCTTATTACACCTCGACAACAGTCTAGTCATGGGTCACACATTTGACGACCATATGAAGAACCTCGGCGAAGTAATTTCAATAATTAAGAATGCCAACCTGAGACTCAAACCAAAGAAGAGATCCATGTTCCAAAAAGAGGTATAGCCATTGACCACGTAGTTTCTGAGTTAGGAATCTGTACAAACGAGGTCAAGATAGGAGTCATTCGTGATTGGCCGATCCCGAGAGACAAACATGAAGTAAGAAATTTTTTTAGGATCTGTACATGCTGCAGGCGAATTTTTGAGAGATCTGCCAACCATTGCCGCACCTCTACTACATACTACTACAAAAGAGGTATTCTGTTGGAATCAGGATTGTGAAACAGAATTTAGACGACTGAAGGCGGCACTTTATACCAACCCAATCCTAGCGTTTCCTACACATTTCGGCAAGTTCATCTTAGACATCACCGCCAGCAACACAGGTTTCTGGGCCGTCCTACATCAGGTGCAAGATAGTGAAGAGAGGGTGATCGCGTATTACGTCGTGGATTCTCAAAACCGTAAAGGAATTACTTTGTCACCAGAAAACACCTTCTTGCAATAATCAGGGCTGTACACCAATTCCACAAACACCTCTATAGTCGTCATATTTTATTCAGAACCGATCATGCCGCCCTTAAATGGCTGTTGGTCATGAAGACACCGGACAAACAACTGGCCACGTGGATGGAGAAGTTACAGCAATATGATTTCAAGGTTGAATACCGTACCTGCGTTTGCATCATCATGCCAATGCCTTGTCAAGAAAACCCTGTAGAGCAGATTGCGGCCGTTGACTGAAGCGAGAGGGTGTCTCCATCCGACAGATTCGTATGCAGGTGAATGAAAACTAGACAAGGCAACAAATTGTTGTTGAACCATTCCGATCACAAAAGAGCAGAGAGGCACCCTGGCCACGATGGAACGAGAGAGCTAGATACTCGAACGTCCTGAAGTGATTTTATACCCAATAGAATTCTCTAATAAGAGTAGAGAATGGAATGTTGAAGAGAGTTTGAGAAAACAATGTTGGCAGAGTAAATCATATCCCAAATGGTAGTGCCAAAGAAAAAGGTACACGGCGTACACACCGAAGTAAATTATGGGATTACCAGAGGTGATCTAGGGAGAGCCTGGCGCCGGAAATGTGAGGCCTGAATAGTCATTAATAGCTCGAATATCAAGACAAAGAGCAGAATGTAGCTGCTCCATTCCTCGAGCCTGAGAGAGGTAACAAAACCAACGGATTCGAGTAGGTTTGTAAGATGTTGGGCAACAAGAAAACGAGAACCAGCCCATTGTATCCACAATCGGATCGAATGGTGGAAAACCGGACCTTGGTACAACATCATTCCAAGGTCGTCAGTAACAACCTTTTCCTGTTGGTCTGTCGCTCTGTCGTACACAAAAGCCAGGTTACTATTCGAAAAGCTGCTGAGACTTTCATGTGATTTGGCCTTTTGCTTAGTAAAAGAACCGTCCCAGGAAGTTAACGATTGTGCCAACCGATTCCAATAAAGCTTGCTGGCAATACACGAACTACCCCGGACGCATATGTTGCCAACCAGCGACATAATGAGAACACGTTACGAACTCAAGGCAAATTCAGTCGGTTTTCAAAAAAGATATAAGTCTGGCTATACAACGTCCAGAGAAGTAACGGCCTCCAAAGCTCACACCAGCTAGAGATGGGTCATATGAAGTAATTAAATGAATCAACGAAGGGTCCCCACCATAAAGAAGACCGTTCGGCTCATGTCAACAGAATTAAAGGGAGTGCTGTGTTAAAACGTTAATTTTACATTACTAATAGAAATATTCATTCGCAATTAATCGCCGTAGTAAAAACCTAACAAACAAACATTTACCGAAAGGTAAGGATTTCTAGTCTTTGCAATAGCGGATATAAAAAAGGGGACCGAAATTTAAAAAATTAACGGGATTCCTGAAGAACGACCTAAATGTATTGTAAATGCCGCGATACACATCAGGCAGGCTGATGTAAATCCGACTCATCGTTGTAGTTTGCTGGAATTATTAGTCTAATAAAAGAAGTTTGTTATTGACTGCGAATTTTTGGTGTGTAAATAAAGAACAATTATTTTTAATGTTAAACATTATTTATGAAATTGTCTTGGTTCTCCCAATTCCTAATACATAATATTGCATTCAGCTGCTTCTAGTAGTTGCAGAGACATGTTCAAACCTCTTCTAAGTCGTATTGTTCCCATGACTTGACATTCCTAATTTCATCGTTATTTTTATTATTATTCCTTGATTTCTCTGATTTTTCGTTAGTATCAAGTTAACTTATCTGTTAAGATAAATTTTCATGATATTAAAATAAAATAATTATAAGTAAATTAATAAATTACTGTATAGAAAAATAAATATTGTGAAGTTTTTGATGGCTATTGTGAATGGAAGATCACCGACTTTTATAGCTCAGTTCATATTACATTATTAAATTTCAACATTTAAATTGAACTTATTCGCATCGCTTTCTTGTCTATCTTCTGAATATTTTATTGTATTTACACAAAACTTATAGCAGTGAAAATCATTTATAGTGCAACTCTCGTTATGTTGTGATATCACCGTGTCAACACCCGCACATTCACATTTAAACATTTTTTTACGGTAGTGAAACCAGGAGTTTCTTGACGAAGTCAAAATATCTTTTAACTCATCTCAATTTGTTTGTCAAACCAACTTTGACACATTTTTTCTAAATTAATCATCTCTTAATCTATTTAAATGTTTTAATTTTGTCATCATATGCTATATCATGATGTTGTTTCATTTTCTGATCATATTAAACTACGTTTGAGTGCAACCAAAATGAGGTTACGCCCTAGTTATTAATTATTAATACTCTTAAAAAGTAATTTTTTGTTAATATTATGCGATTTTTCCCATGTTTATAAATGGTAGAATCATAACTCAGTGAATAAATGCCAACAAAATACCTTATTTCGCGACAATGTATACCACCCGAACCATAGGTACCTAGTGAAGCTACTCTTAAGGTTACTACCACAACGATCTCTGTTTGTTTTTATCCCTTTAGGATGAACGTAATTAATAACTGACCGAGATATTGAAAGTTATTTAATAAAATTGTAATAAACAAAGCTGCAACAGTGCACTAATATAAAAATTGATTTTTTTGCAGTTTTACATGATAGAGGTACTTATCTATTATTTCAGGGTTGGAAGCTCTTTGCAATAACTATATTTTTTCACACTTTAGATAAAATTGAACTAGATTTGCCACACCAAAGTATAAAAATTTCATATTTTGTCGAATAACTCCCGTTTACCGATATATTTAGAAGTTTTTTTCATAACGCATTGAATATTTGACTCTAAATAATTTTCGTTAAGAGACTATTTCTCCACAGTCCAGAGCAACGAACTTACAAACGGAAAAGAGAGAAAGCTGGGTTTTCAACATTTATTAGTGTTTAGTGTTTTTCTAGAACTGTCTGACGTGACGCACTGGCATACTCATGAATTAAAGTCCCTGTAAATGACCTATTAATGATTTTTCCAACAATATCTGACAGCTGATTCACGGAATTGATAGTCACTGTTCAAAACGAAAATTTGGGAATTTTAGTGTGAACATGAGTTCAGTGGAACACTCGGCAGTCTAGAAGATAATTTTTCTGTTTTTTATAATAATGAAGGTCAAGTTTTTTCACAAAAATAATGTCTATAAGTTGATTTCTATTTGGCAGTTATCATAAGGGTTCCATTAGAAGTGTACTATTATTAAGAGTTAGAATATTGAAAACAGTTTTTTATGAATATGTATGTTTTAAATTCTAACAAAAAAAAATATAAAATCTAAATATGTTCTACACTTTGTCAACATATGCTAATGACTATAACAATTTAATTAAATTAATTATCTTCGCGAAGTTTATGTAGGTATGATAATAAAGGTTTTCGTATATTTCAAGGTTGAATGTAACTTTCCATAATTACTATAAACAGACTTTAAATACTTTTTATAAGGATGGTTCAAAGGCAGGGTTCGTTCTAATTTCCTTGCATATCATCGTTAATTTGTCCATGACGCAAGTAATCTATATCGAGAAAAAGTGTTCGACGTGGCTTTTTATTTAGGAAATATTTCTCCATTCCTCTAATGCTTCTGCTCTACGTTGCCAGGGTTGTTGTTCACTTGTTGTTGTCCTTCTTTTAAGCATATGCCACAACTGTTTAATTGGATTAAGATCCGGGGAACAAGCAAGCTATTCCAAAATAGGTACACCTTCTCCGTCTAACAATTTCTTGCCTCTGCTAGTATGTGGAGGTTCGTTATCTTGCATAAATAGGAAAGAGTCGCCAAAAGCACTTCTCCAAAAGCGAGTACAGGTTTCAACAGTAGTTCCACGTACCTTGGCTCTGTTAGTGTTTGTCTAATGGAAATCAAGTCACGTCAGTTCTCTTATCACTTATGATACATTAAAGTCGCACTTTAGTGTTTGGAGACCGGTTGAACAGCATGGAGTTTGTGCAATTTCCCACAGAGCATTAATTTTTCCCCTTTGGACTTCTTATAACCCCCATACGTCATTTTTAATTAGATTTTCGAAAATAATATTTAATTAGCATTGACGCGCTACGAATACGGGATAGTAATACTGCCACTGAAGGATCAATGTTTTTAAGCATAAATACCCCCGTCTTTTTGTTCAACAAATATGTTCGCTTTTTAACTTTAAAAAATATTTTATAATTACAGGGTGATTCAATATAAGTTTGAGTGTGTGTATATACACAAAGTTTATTTTCCCTTGCAAATTTGAAAAATTAGACGCTCAGGGGCTTACCTGAAACCTTCAGATCATTCGTATTTGGTTTTCTCGAAATATAACTTAACCAAAAAAGATATATTTGTTGATCGTATATTTAGGTCATTATCCCAACAAAATTTTATCCGCTCCACCGATTTTGCTTAAATTTTGCAGGTCAGTAGAGGTGCAAAAATATGGTCAAGGTCTCAGCACCCACCTCCCAGTTAGCTAACTGTATACAACATTGTCAATTATACCTTTCTTTCCCAAAATCAAAAATTGATGAGAGCATCTTGGGTATTAATAATGATTTCAGTTCACTGTACGTACGAGTATTCTCTTAAACATTCGTAACATCTCGATCCTTCTAAATCCTGTTACATTGTCTTTGGTTCAAACAATTATATAAATTAATTAGTGGATTCTGTCGACATACGAATCAATTATATCCCATTAGAAAGAAAAGATATTGTGAGAAATATTGGCCTCGTTATGAAGGGTGTTCCAATTTGAGGTTAAATTTTTAATAAACATTACAAATTATTTGAGAATGATCAAATCTCAAGTCAAGTCTCAAAACAGAGGTTTAGGACTTGCGTTAACCAACTGCTGGAGAACTGCTTATCTCAAACCCAAAGAATTATATAGATATATGCATATTTTTAATCGGAAACAAAAGATTCTACTTGATTTATTGGCTATCCCAATTTAATTATTGTGACACTATTTACTGACCTTGCATTTGATTTTAAAAACAAAATTAGTATACAAAAAGTACAAGATGCTTGTCTACGCTTTAAACTTGGTCTAAAAGCAAGGAACATATCTCACATATACTTCTAAGAGCAAAGTAGTTGAATATGAATGCTCGACATGAATTTCATTCCGTATGCTTTTTTCATCAATTTTTAAAAGCCGTTCTCCTGAAATTTTGGAGAAAAAGTCTCCAACAGATCAAAATTACATGATATGAATGTTAGAACCAAAAATAATCTCTATCTTCATAACACAATAGTGAAATTTTTAGAAGATCTTCTAGCTATAACATGGCTAAACTAATAAATATTCTACCATAACACCTGCAACAGGCCCAAAAACCTCATTTTTGAGATATTATAAACATATTAATAGATTTTTTGAACTTCCATGTTCTCAGCCAGCATCACACATAACATTAATACGAGTACTAATCTTGCAACTTCATAGATATGATTGCTTTATTATACCTATTTGTATCTTAGAATCCCATAACCCATAACCTTATACGGTTAAGTGGAAAAACAGGGTGTATAATTGGTTAACAATAACACACATGTGAACTTTCACTTTCACAAAAATGTAAAACTATTGGCTTTAAATAAATAAAGTGATTTTTACACTGAGGCAAACTCCTGAAATTACGATTCCGAGTAATAATCGAAGGACAAATACAGAACCAAAGGTACTTAACTTCTTTAATATCAGCTACCCGAGAGTACTTTCTCGTGGAGTGGAGTCTGTTTGATATAAGTTGAAGGAACGAACTTACTTATTGATAGTTATATTGAATCTTCATTATGACCAATCAACTATCTCGTGTCCACTGCTAGACATAGATAGGTCTCTCTCATTTTCATCCAGGTGTCTCGGTCTAGTTAGTGCAGCTTGCATCCACTTGTAATCATAACCCTTTAAATTGTCGGTAGGTCTTGTTGATGAACGACTTCGATGTTGGTGAGCGTCTTGTTTCGACCTCCACTTTCACCTTGCCCACCTGTTGTCCGTTCTTCTGGCGACTGCCTAGTTCCACTTGAGGGTTGTTATCTTCCCTATTTCCTCCGAGACTCTTGTTGTTGCTGTGTGAAAGAGTTACCCACGATGACGCGTTCCAATGCTCCTTGTGCTATGCGAATTTTGAGTATTGTTTTGTTCTAAGTACTGTAAGTACTATATTTAAGCCTTACTTTTAAAGACATAGTTAAGTTTACCAAAACTATCTTGGCAAATCTCATGCAATGTTTTAGTTCGATAGTTTGGTTGTCTCTTCCAAGGCAAATCTCATGTCCCAGGTATTTGCACGAAGTAATCTGCAATATTTATGTTTTCGATGAGTAGTAAATTTGCCATTATTTGTGTTTTACACATTTATTTTCAATCCTACTTCTACGAAGGAACACTGGTGCCCTTTAGCAATTCTTTAGCTTCATACTATACGACCTGCTCGCAAAACAATCTCATCCGCAAATCAAAGGTTCTCCATTCATATTACTATGTTTTTCACTTAGATTGGGCCCTTGCATACATATTCAAATAGTGTGATCAACAGAGGTGGTGGTAGGATATCTCATTGTCGAGCTCCATGGTGTAAGGTGAAATTTTTGGTTTTTCTGTCTTCCGGTCTAGCATGTGAGGTTCCGATATACATGTTTGATGATACTTGTATATCGGCAATCTATGCTACATTCTCTTAAAGCTTTTAGCATTATTTCAAGGCTGATTATATCAAGAGTATTATTACCAGTAGACGATGGATAAACAGAACGTTTTCTAACACCAAACCACTATTTATTACACTCTATACCCTTTCAACAGCTAAGACGTCATCTTCATAGAGTAAACAAAAATTTACCGTCGGTAAATTCGATACATTCGTTGAAATGGGTTAGAATAGGTCTCATATCGAATTCATAAATAAATACTTAAAATGGTTGAATTACTGCCCTAAAATAAGTCAGATATTTTTATATGATTATTCTAGAAGAACGTTAACGATATCTTGAAAAAATATGTCTTAAATTTGAGTACAAATTGTTTTAATTTTTTACTTGTTACATTATCCAAAAAGGACAGATCCAGAGCCTGAAACACCTTTGGCGCAAAGAGCGGACGAGACTCAATAACTTCAACAAGAACAGCCAGCCAACGATGACCTGCTTGAGAAAATCCAAGCAGACATGGAAAGAGCTCTTATAGAGTATAGTGGAACAGATCCATTGAATAGACCAACTCTTCACAAACAAAGATCTTCTAAGAAACTGGGTATCGTATCGCAGGCCATGAACAAATTTATCTTGCCAAACTATGTTTTAGGTGCTAATAACTTAGAGTCGCTACACACAATCATCTACTGTGCTGCAATTTCCATCTGCAGAACAATTGGGGTTGCAAAAAGACAAAAGTAAGACCCCGTCCAATTTAGACAAACACCTCGAATACCACCTTGGCAAAGAAGGCTAGAAGGGAAAATTAATTCTCTTCGGAAAGACATTGGAAGACCAACCGAGTACCAACGAGGGGTCAGGGACAACAGAATAGAAAGACTTGTTGGGCCTATCATGGACAATAACCGAATACACTCCCAGTGGGATGGAAACAATATCATATCTCAGCAGTGTCTGGACAGTCTTCGACAAAAGCTCTCCGTCTACACAAGACGTTTGATAAGGTACAAAACCAGTAACCAACGGAAACTAGACAACGCACTATTCCGAAAATCAGAAAAAGGGTTTTATAGAAAACTCAACAACATCAATACTAATGAGACTCCTAGTTTTCCCAGTAAAACGGCCATCGAGCAGTTCTCGAAAACACAACTTTCCACAACAGTTTCCCATAACTCCAGAGCAAGCTGGATTAATGAGACGCTGCATGTCAGAATTGTGATAACATGCAACACCAACCATTTACAACGGAAGACACGTCCAACATAATGAAACACTTCCATAACTGGAAAGCACCAGGACCAGAACTTATTAATGACATAATTATCTATCCACACAAGATGCTTAGTTCCCTTACGCATGGTGCTACATACCTCTTACCAAAGGATAACCTATATAAAATCCCTTGTGAATGTAATAAATTCTATATTGGAGAAACCTCTAGACCTCTGAATGTTCGAATAAACGAACACAAAAATTACATAAAATAATTTGGTCAAGTGCGAGTTGGACTCGCATACTTAGGGTTCCGTACCACCTTCAAGATTCTAATATTCCAGTTTCAGACAAGCAGGGAATGAGTGCATTTTCTTATATTTACCCTTATATCTTTTAAAGGAAGCGTTTTAAATTTTTAAAAAATATACACTTTGATTTTCCACACATAGACTTTTTATTTTATTTATTTTCAGAGTCTTTTATAATCTACTGTTTGAGTTTTGAGGCTCTCTAGATTGGAAAGGGCAAAATAGGTCAAGTTTTAAATTATAAATTATTAAATCTGTTATTCAAATTATTAAAAAATACAAATAAAATATATTTTTCAAAATTTAAATAGTGTAGTTTCTAAAGTGGGAACTAAGTCGATGTTTAATATTTTTGTTAATATCTTTTAAACAAATGATTTAAAAATATTATATATTTGTAATTCACATAATGAGCCTTTTATCTGATATATTACATGATGCGTTTGTAAATTGAATCTTTATTTTCCATTTAATTGTATAATTTGTCCCTAAAATTACTATGGGGGTTTTATAATAATTGATTTTTCCGTTTAATTCTATTATTTGGGGGCCAAATAATAGAATTAGGGATTTTTCATATTTTTCCTATAAACAAAAAAATTTAGGTCTTATAGTTTGGGAAATAACGGGGGGAATGGGTAATTTTTTTTTAATATATTTTAAAATATTCATGTCAAAAAAATTAAAAAAATATATTTGTATTCGTCATAATGAGCCCTGTGATTTGATATATTACATGAGCCGTTACAAACAATTATATTTTTTTATTTTCCATTTAATTCTATAATTTGCCCCCCAAAATGAATATTAGGGGTTTTCCCTTATTTTTCCAGTAATGTTCAGGTGAGGGGCTATACTTCTTTTTTTTTCACATTTTTTCAGCTTATGGTTTCGGAGATAAGGGGGGAATGGGTATTTTTTTATATTTTTGTTAATATCTTTTAATTAATTTATTTTAAAAATATGAAAAAATATATTTGTTTTCTTCATCATGAGCCCTTTCATTTGATATATAACATGATGGGTTAGAGACAATTTTAATTTTATATTTTCCATTTAATTTTATAATTTGCCCCCCAAAATGAATATTAGGCGTTTTTCCTTATTTTTTCAGTAAAGTTCAGGTGAGGGGCTATACCTCCATTTTTTTTCAAAATTTTCCAGGTTACGATTTCGGAGAGAAGGGAGGATGGGTAAAATTTTTATATTTTTGTTAATATCTTTTATTTAATTTATTTTAAAAACATGAAAAAAATATATTTGTTTTCATCATAATAAGCCCTTTCATTTGATATATATCATGATGGGTTAGAAACAATTTTAATTTTATATTTTCCATTTAATTCTATAATTTGCCCCCCTCCCCAAATAAATATTAGGGGTTTCTCCTTATTTTTCCAGTAAACTTTAGGTGAGGGGCTATACCTCCATTTTTTTTTCAAAATTTTCCAGCTTGTGGTTTCGGAGATAAGGGGGGGAATGGGTAATTTTTTATATATTTTTGTTAATATCTTTTAATTAATTTATTTTAAAAATATGAAAAAAATATATTTGTTTTCGTCGTAATGAGCCCTTTTATTTGACATATAACATGATGGGTTAGAAACAATTTTAATTTTATATTTTCCATTTAATTCTGTAATTTGCCCCCCAAAATTAAAAGTAGAGGTTTCTCCTTATTTTTCCAGTAAACTTCAGGTCAGAACTTATACCTCTAATTTTTTTCAAAACTTTACGTTTTATAGTTTTGGAGATAAGGGGGGAATGGGTAAAAATATTTATTTAACTAATTTTTTTTTTAAATATGAAAAAAATATATTTGTATTCCTCAGAATGATACCTTTCATTTGATATATTACATGATGCGTTTGAATTTTTTTTTATTTTTAAATGTTTATTTAATTCTATAATTTGCCCCTCAAAATTAATATTAATGGTTTCTCCTTATTTTTCCTGTAAAGTTCGGCCAACGTTCTATATTTCCTATTTTTTTCAAAATTTTAGGCTTAGTAGTTTCGGAGATCAGGGGGGGAACGGTCGGTTTTTTTAGTTTTTCCCCCCAGAAGTGCCTCTAAAATAAAATAATTTTCTTTTACGATATGTACTCCTGATTGGGTCACCAAACTATACATTGATACCAAATTTAAACCTCTTCCGTCCAGTAGTTTAGGAGAAAATGGCTGTGATGTGGCAGAGGCAGAAATCCGGAGTGATATTATAAGGGTATCCGTATATTGTATATACGGAACCCTAAAAACGACAATTTGAAAAATCCAAAATTTGTGAACATGCTTGGGACCTTCGCATTAAATTCAGTTTCAAAATTCAGTTATATTACACAAAGAAGAACACAACACCAAAAGAAAACTAAAAGAGTGCTTTGATTTTGTTAAATGAAAACGATTGCCGATGATTAAGGAAGAAATTGCTAATGGTCATGTCCTTGTGAACAACCCAGTATCGGGATAGTTCATAAGGTTTTTCCTAGGTTTTCCTTATGATTTTAATGGGATCACTGAATCAACAAAGTTCTTTGGCCGCATTTTTGGCGAATGCTATCTTATAACAAAGTCGCACCTAGGAGCGCCACATAAAATTCTGAAGATCTCCCTTTCAAATTCTTCCAATTTGAAAGGAAGTTTATGATTATATGATCTTTAGAAATTTCTGTGCTACCCTGTATATTACAAATGAAATTCTCTTAGTTACGTCAAAAATCAAATAATACACATTGTCAAATATTTTAATTTACATCTTAGAATTGTGCCTTTTTAATCTGTAGTTTCTTAACCATTGACAACGGAGTCTGATTTAGACTCCGAAACGTTTGGAATATACAGCAATTTTCTTTAAACTGTGGTGGTATTTCCCAAGAAGCACTTGGACATTGAAAAATATGCCACAAGTATCATTCAGAAAACAACTATATACACAGGACTCAGCAAAGTCTCCTAACCTTATACAATCTTATAACGTAGTGCATTAATCATCGCCTTTTCAGACATCGTGATCTGAACAACATAATTACTGTCTGCAATCAAGACCAAGCCAAACGACGAAATCTCTACATAGCAAATGAGGACTACAAAAAGACCTTTGATTCAGTTCCACATGTTTGGCTCATTCAGGTACTGAAACTCTATAAAGTAAATAATCGTATTGTTAACTTTTTAGAACATGTCATGACTACTTGGCAAACCAAAATTCATCTAAATAAATCTGACTGTTCTATACAAACCGACTCTATCCCAATCAGAAGGGAGACTCTCTTAGTCCGCTGTGGTTCTGCCTTGCCATGAACACACGCACAAACTGAACTCGACAAACTTTGGGTTCAGTCTCAAGCACAACAACGTACAAACATTGAAGATGGACCATTTGTTATACATAGATGACTTAAAGTTGATGGCAACTATGAAACAACAGCAGCACGATATGCTTAAAATAGTAGAAGGGTTCTCTAGTGACACCCATATGCAATTGCCTAGACAAATACCGAATTATTAATATAGTTAAAGACAAAATACAGCAGTGGCCCTACGAAATGGGAGATTGAACCTCAATTGAATCCATGGAGGAAGGCCATACTTACAAATACCTTGGAATAAAGCAGGCTCAACGAATTGATCACACCACCATGAAAAAGGACCTAAGAACAGAGTTTTATAGAAGGGTAAGACGACTGCTGAAGACCAAACTTAACAGTAAACATTTGTTTCAGGCTATTAACACCTACGCGTGTTCAGTGCTTAGTTGCTCTTTCGGCATAGTTAACTGGTGCAAGACCGACATTGAACAATTACAACGAAAAATTCGAGTACTACTAACAAAAGCTCAAAATCACCATCCAAAGAGCGTACAACATTGCTCCGGTGTGAAGGAGGAAGAGGATTGGCAGATATAGGCAAGTTACGTGATCAACAAATTTCTAATTTGCGTAATCATTTCCAGAAACTCGCAGAATTTTCTTATCTACACAGAGTCATATACCAGGTTGATGACTCAACACCTCTGCGACTGACAGAACAACAAGTTCAGGTATACCACCAGACAACTTATCAGAAGCTGCTCAAATGGAAAGGGAAGCCCCTTCATGGAAGACATATAAATGACGTCAACCAAGATTATGTCGACAGTTCAGCGTCGAACTACTGGTTGATCTCTGGTTATATGTCTCATGAAACGGAAGGCTTTATATTGGTAATCCAAGATCAAATAATTCCAACTAAGAATTCTCTAAAGTACATCGTCAAAGACCCTTCTATCAACAACGACAGATGCACATATGGTTCCCAAACATCTGAATCTATCCAGCATATTACAGGAGGTTGCCAAGCGTTCGCTGGAACTGAATACAAAGAATGACACGATGCTGTGGCAAAAATACTGCACCAGGAACTAGAGCTGAAACTTGAGCTACCACAGTCGGTAAGAACACCCTAATATATATACAAACCAGAATCTATTTTAGAAAATACACAACTACAAGCTGTACTGGGACCGCAAGATACTGACCGATCGGACTGTTGCTCACAATAGACCAGATATAGTTTTAGTAGATAAAATCTCTAGGAAAACAACCTTAATTGACATAGCAATCCCTAACAATAATAACATAAATATTAAGCAGGCTGAAAAAATAACCAAATACAGGGATTTGTAATTTCAAATAAACACACAGTGGGACATGAACAACACACGAACTGTACCAATTGTTATGTCAACAACTGGAGAAGTCCCAAAACTTTTACTAAATAATTTAAAATACCTCGGTCTGGACGAACATCTTTACCAACTAATTAAAAAAGCCGTTCTGTTAGGAACAGCCAAGTCGGTCAGAAAATTCATGGGAAGCTGCCACGACTTCAACCACGGGCCTGATAACCCGGAAAGGGCTCCCACAGAGCTAAACCCTTTTGATATCTAGGATATCTGGGGTTAGTGAATTTTCCCCTAAGGGCAAGTTATGCGTGCCTTAGAGGGAGTGTGCTGCCAAACCATGTTTGGTCAAGTCGGCGGTTAATAATAAACCATAACTGACAGCAAATTCGAAGAAGTAAATTATTTAAACAATAACAACCCATAAAAATGTGATTTCCTTTTGTTTTATTGCTTGTGTTATGAAAAGTTGTAAGGAATCGGAAAACCTCTAAAATGAAGTCAGGATCAAAGGATTTTTCGCTAAGAAAATTCAGAAAAACCGATAAAAAAATATTTTATTTAAAAAAATTATAACTTGATTGTAATAAAAACTTTTTAAACTAATTTAATTAATTTTCCGCTCAATGACAGACTACAATGTTAGAATTAATTAAGCTCATTATGGATTTTGTCGGATAAGCAGTTTTTGCAGAATTATAATTTAATCAAATAAGAGAGATATTTTGCGAACGGTACCGTATTAACCACGTCAGTCTGATAGGCATATACAAAATATTAAAAAGTACATATCTATATATATTATAAAACATCTGCTCTCGTTTATTTACAAAAATGTACGTCAATTGAATAAAACAGTGTGTTCATCAAAAAAGTCTTATAATCCTACATATCTCCGTTATTTGTTATAAAAATTAATTGCCTTTATTTTTTGGCACGCTCGACTATAACCTACAGAATTAGAAAAACAATTAGCTGTTATATTATAAACAGGAACATTATTAAATGAGTAAATCATATACAGTCAAATTTTGAAAACACACAAATTTTAAAATATAAAATGAGATTAATTTATTAATGTATAAATAATCCACTGAACTGAATACAAACTTATCGCATTCAAAACATTCTACATCTAAATAATTCATGGCTCTTAATAGCAACCAGGCTTACGCAAATTCCCCTTAAATAGCTTGGCTGTCGAATGACGCTTTGCTACCCTTTCCTGTAATTGTGCTTATAATGCAATTTTCACAACCGGTTTAAATTGTTTAAATTGCAATTCTGCAAAAACCATTTATTTCACAATACTTATTTTGAGAATAGTTAATCGTAACATCATAAGACTCCATTTTAAGGAAGATTAATCTTTTAATTTTTATAACTAAGTTATGAATTTTTGGTCAATTTTTCTCAATTTTTCCAACTTTTCTCGGTGGAAAATACCCCTATCAGGACCTATAAACACTCATTTTGCATGCATTCCAATTCTCTACAACTTTTCCATTGACAAGGTCAAGATTCCTTTATTATTTTTCTTAATACAAGCCAAAAAGAAATCCATATTTTTGCTAGTTGTTACTGTTTAAATAAATTATTTCTACGAATTTTCTGTTAAAATCATATAAAATATTACCTACGTACTAAAACTGAAGCGATGGCATCGGCGGTTTGCTCTTGAGTTTTATGTCTCAAAATGCCTTCAATTTTGCTCTATTGACTTACCTATATGTAATTTTCTGCTACTGTATCCAAATACTTTTACTGGTTACTCATTATTTATACTCACTTTTCTTAAAAATGAAGACAAATTTTTGCGTAATTTAGATTAATCAGCATATAGAGGATTCGTTTTCTTATATAATTTATAATAATATCTGCCCATTTGTATTTCTTGTAAGTTGTACTACACCGCTTATACTATTTTATTACTGAGTTAATAAAAATGAAAAATATCTATATTTATTTATATACACGTGTCAGAAAACTTACTACCCAGGAACAAGCTCAGGTGCAGATGTTGGCGATTAGCGATCGAATGAAGATGTATTATAATCTGAAGGTAAACGCGTAAAGTGATATGATGCAACCCCCAGAGGAGCAAAAGCAAGTCTTCAAGGCTTAACACCAGATGAGTCATAAGAAATGGAAACGAGAATCAATGATGTTGTCTATCGATTTGCCGGAATCCGAGGGCCAAAATGACATATTGTCCGATATGAGAAAATGCATACTACAAATTCAAACTACCCTCCAATTTTTATAGAGCAAAGTTTATAAAAATTGAAAACGACCACCTAGGATTACAAGTTTGCAATAGGCAATATTTTTATTAATTGCTTAAAAAAAGATATGTAAGATATTAAAAAATATGAATACGATTTTACAGCCTATTAAGCCCTCGTGTCAAATATCTCTGATGATTCAGAACTTGATAACGAAGAAGGGTGGAGATAAGTGCAATAAAACCATTTATGAAGAAGCTAAACCCATTTTAGATGTTGACAGTCGAAAATTGGGAGAAAACCACTTAAGAAATTCAGTTAATGAAAATAACAATACAGATGGGCCTATTAGCAAAAATAAAAGGAAGGCCTGACGAATATTTGCGTAAATGTGAGCAAAGGACGATATACAAAAGGAATTTTGGATGGTCATGTGGGTTTTTACTCCTCACAATGGTTTCTGAAAAAACACAGATAAGTAAAGTAATTGAAAATCAAAGTGTAGTATCTTAGAGCAGTTTGTAAAAACTGCCCGGAACACTAGTGGCCCTCTTATAGAAAAACTCTCTCCCAGGATTAACTGTGAGAAAGTAGCTCTACTGATGTGGCAACTAGTTTTCCTTTATAATATGTTCGGATGTATTTTGTGTGATATTTATCTGATGTGATGTTTCGATTCCTTATCAGGAATTGTTGTCGAACAATGTACTTTGAAATAATATGCACAATAAAATAGCGTGACTTTTTGAGAATGTCAATTTGTGGATTAATCAAGTTTGAAGTTTCATTTTTGATGTTCAATTACTTTACTTATCTGTGTTTTTTCAGAAACTATTTATTGTGTGGAGTGAAAACCCACATGAACATCCAAAATAACTATTTGCCTCCTGAATCATTTAGAAACTACATGCAAAATGATATATAAAATATATCTTGCACTTTAATATGTTTTGAAGAGCAAATATTGTAAACCACACAAACATTTGCTGTTCTCGATAAAATGGAATTAATACTAAATCTATATGTTCCCTTACCAATGACGAATATTTATCTAACAATGGAAGGAGGTTTTTTGACTATTTAGAGATAGACAAAAACCTAACTAGTGACAAACTGGAAAGAAAAATGTGTACATTTATAGAAATCACTCCTGCTGCCTGTTGGAACGATGAAGAGGTATAGCATTCTACAACACGTCCATAGTACTGCTGATACTAGCCGATTTTTACAGTGGGTACGTTTTTTCTACCGATTCCCAAAGACCGGTTAGAAAAAAGAAGACATGAAGAAAAACCACTTGCTTACACTTTTTTCAAACATAGAGTAAAATAAATAGCTAAAGTCACAAAAACAATTATTTTAAAGCTTTTTATTTAGATAATTCAAATATTTCAGGGTGTAAATGAGACCTCGTGTTCAATGGTAATTATGACACTGACTAAGCACTAGTAAAATTATTCGCATGCCAAATGACAACGTATATTAAAAATTGAAATGTTTAACATTATGAACCATCAAACTAAGAGAATTTAATATTGCTTTATATACCCGGGTAACTTACAATGGAAAATAATAAATTGTTAAGTAAGTACAGTGTTCAGTCACGAATATATCACAAATCCAATAAAAAATTATCAATACTTTAAAAAACCCTGTGTATCCGTTATTGTACCAAAATGTAGTAAAAAACATTTGAATAAGTACTAAAAATAAATCCTTGAAATTCATTTTAAGAACATTTTACGTAACTAATTCCCAAATGCTATCTGTTTCTCTGGCATACCTTATATCGTTAAGGTAACAATTGCAAATTTGCATAAAATTAAATTCCAATTTATACATGAAAATCAAACTGAATCCATTACTTTGTAGGAATAGTTTCTAGTTTCTCTTTGTATGATCTGTGGGTATAGTTATGGTTTAAATATATTAGACAACAGTGTTCTATGTGCCACCTATGAACACATAGCTCAACTATATGATTACGTTTTCCGAAATGTACAGTTTTATGTAGATACTGCCGTTGCAAAGAGATGGCGCTGAGTGCTTGTGCGACATTTTCCAATTTACATTCCACCCTAAGATTTTTTTTTCATTCAGTATTTCTTTTATTGGTGACATTTTGAATAAGAAGAAGAACCGAGATTTGGTGAAATTAGTTTAAAAAAATTGTTTTAGAATTTTCTTTCTTCTAAACTGCTACCAGAGATCCCAGTGCCTCCTTTCTACATCAAAAATACATACAGGGTTGGACAAACGCGTCGGAACACCATAATGCTGATTAAAGTTCTATTGAAAAACGGCCCTAAATTTTTGTAATATTTTAATTCTAGTCTGTGGTACAGTTTGAGTTCGAATAACTATCACATGATTTGGGATATAACGTCACCGACAGATTTTTGGTATATGGATTACCCTATAAATATTAACAACAGATTTGTCGTCAAAAATTACAGTGTTATAAGGTTTAGTAAATTTATCCTCCAGATTGTTTCAGTATTGGTTAAAATAATAAAATAAACCACTGGCATGTTTACTTCTTTTTGTCTGCTAGGTACAATTACAAATATTAGTGTATTGTTGTTTCCGTACTTTTGCAAACTTTCATTTAAATGAAAGAATTAGTAGAAATAGTCAACACAGATAGATTCAGTGAGTAGTAATATTAGATGTTTCAATTATGCGTGAACTAACAAAGACTGAAAGTGTAACGTAACAAGAAGCATGCAGTATTTTTAATGCAGCATTCCCTGTGCAAAATCAACAGGATTTTGCAAAAAAACGGCAAATATACGGCCGATCTAAAACTGCTACAAATGAAATTCAGTGGATCTTCTTATTAATCTACAAGAAAAACGTTGGGACCAAAACGGGCCTGAAATCAATAGATTAGCGAGAGATCGGTAAGGAGGCTATTGCCTAGAAATAAATGTACCCCATACAAAATAGAGTGGCTGAAGGATGCTGTTTTGCCAGTAAATAATGGGTAACAATAAGTTTGTTAATGATATTGTTCTCTCTGATAACATTTTAGCTAAATAGATTTGTTAATCTGCATAAATGTCACTACTGGGATAAGAGAGTCACACTTAATATCTTTAAGAACTAAATATATGAGCGGCTATAATTAGAGGACACATAATTGGTCCATTCCTTCATAGATACAATTTAAAGGCCTGATGGTCATTTACAAGTTCTAATGAATGTCATTCTTCCTGCAACAATCCGTTTATTTTCTAAACGTAAATCCTAAAATAAATCCATATGGCATTTGGAATTAACTTGCGTCAATACCTAAATGAGCGAGGATAGGTCGAAGAGGGTAGATAGATTGAATAGTCACTGCAAGATTTGACTCATTTAGATTTTTTCCTTTGGAAATATTTAAAATCAGTTGTGTAAAGGACCTCATCTTAAAATCCATGGAAGATTTGGAGTTTCCCAGGATAACAATTAAAACGGTGCTACTTTGCTCGATTAGGATATAGCCACGCCGGCGAAGGTTTGCAATAATTAAAACTTGATGTTTCGGTATTAAATGTTTGAATATTTTGTCTTATAAAACTTTCATTTTCATTAATATCTAAATGTTGTTCAGTATTTTATATTACCAAATACTGAAACAATCTGGAGTAGTACATCTACCAAACCGTATATAAAAGTAATTATTGAAAAAATATATTTCCAAATGTAAACAATCTGCCGGTGACGGCATATCTCTATACCCCAGATTAGAATAAACACACTTCAAAAACTTTTGATAGGATCATTTTAAAACAGAACTCGGACTTTAACCAAAATTAAGGTGTTCCGACACATTTGCACAACCCTGTTTGAACATATGAATACTGTCATAAATCGAAGATAAGTGCAACTTAATGTAATAAATTTATTTCAACTTATAAAGATCATCAAACTTTACAAGACATTCAAGACATTGATGAGAAAATAATGACCGATGATGAAATTTAGCTCCCTAATGATGTAGTCGTATCATAGCAATTTAGGATTTTTTTCAAATATTAGATTTAGTTTGGTATATTGCGGGGACGCAAGATTGTGTCTGTACTGTTATAAATAGGCTTAAGCACGTTTTGGGAATTGACACCACAGTTCCCAAAAAGTGCTTAAACCTTCACAAACTATGCCACAACTAACCTTCAAAAAACAACTGATATACATAGTTTAAAATATCTGTCGCCAGGGGAAGATGACGTGTAGTAAAAGATGCAACCCAAAAATATTTTCACTGGGATTTCTGGACATATACAGGGTGACTCCATTTTTTTTAATGACTTTATGTCTCATATATGGTACCCAAAATGCATTTTGTCATAATGAAGTCTATAAACAACTGAGTCAAGAGACAAACTGACAATAATAAACTATCTTCATTATGCGAGATATCTTTACTCCAATTTTGAAAAGTTTAACAATTAATAACTTGATTTTTCCAAGTGGAACCCCCATATCTGATAACTCATTTAATTTCCTTTGGTCCGACATTTTATATGTATCTATTGCTAAAAATTTCCTGAGAAAGCAAAATGGTTTATTCTTTTTGTGTGTTTTCTTAATGTTTATAAAATATTTTTGATTATAGGCTGTTTCATTTCGCATGTCACCTAATGTGAAATTTCAATACCTTTCCAACGACATGAGATTATCTGTATCAGTCTCTACTACTTCCCGTCTAATCATCAATTCCTTAATAATATCAGTTATTTTCCAACACTCAGAAGTAAAGTTGGCCATAAGAGACGAAGGTAACGAATTCAATATCCTGCTGCTTTAGCAAAAATCCCCATGAAAGTATCCTGACCTTGAGAGGTATTTTGGCATAAGTAGAACACCTATTAGGAGACTGATATCATAGTCTAAACTCCATCCTTATGTCGTCCAATTAAACCAAAAACATCATGAGGTGGATCAAAAACTAAGTGGGAAATTGAATTTTTGAATGAAATCTTATTTAAATGGTTGCTGCAATATTTGGGCAGGAATATTCAGTAACCTTGTGTTCGTCCATTTTTCTTTGACGATGTTTTGAATTCCATCATACATGTAAATTTCTTAGAAAACAATTTATTTAAATTCTGAACTTTGAAAGTCTTCACTGAACAACCAACGATAGCTGAAGATACGAAAATGAACATAAGGAATGCTTTTGCAACTTTCATCCAAGGAATCTTAAATAGGGATAGGAATTCTCTTGGCCGCAGAATTCCTATTTTTAATGTTCAGCAAGTATTGAATTTTTGAAGATTTATGTTGAAGTTATATTGTTATGTGTTTTTTATTTGCCTACTGAACGATTTTGTTACTGGTAAGTCATACTCATTTATTTAAATATTTAACAAACATTTATAACGAACTCTACTGACAGTTAAACGGAATTGAGTATTGGAAACAGATACAGGCGAAATGAAACTTGGCGACGTTCTATGATATCTACATTATTTATGAATAATAAGAAAAAACACCGAACACATATATCATTTTGATTTCTTGATTCCTTAAAAACTGATACACATGACACTATATTGGACTAAAAGAAATTAAATGAGTTATCAGATATAGTGAACAAAATATGTCACGTCGACTTGAAAAACTCAAATTATCCATGGCTAAACTTTTCAAAATTGACAGTATCAGGCACAATAAAGAGAGTTCATCAATGAAGGGTGTAGTCTCCTACGATACCGGACACGACTGATATTCAGCTGTTTCTAGATATATATATATATAAAGGCATACTAAAATGTCCACTATAAATATGCAACTTCAATATGAATCACCCTGTATATGTCTCGGATTTCTAATGAAAGTATGTTTGTTTTGCATCTCTCACTGCCCCTCATTTTCCAATGCCCTAGAATTTTTAAAATACATATCAGTACAGTGACAATCTTCCTTTCACACACTATTGCACTATTGGGGCACCCTGACCACGAATACTTAAAATAACTCAAACAAACAGCACAACGTAATATTCAACAATAGAATTATAAGATTGTTCACAACTTCGACAAATAAAGTTAGAAATAATTATACCCAGTCATGCTTACATTATGTGTAAACATAGACGGCCTTGGAGATTGTTATTTTAATATGTTTACCGCTTTGCCACGAGAAATTTTACCAAATGTAGGTAATCCAATGAAGATAGAGTTATTGAAGTTATATCAAGAACAAAAGAATACCTACAACAGCATTTCTGACAACATAGGGAAAAATAGAGTTACTGATCTAATATTTTCAAAATAATTTTAAAAGAACCTGAATTTCGTAACTAATTTCAAGTGTGAGTTGGACTCGCATACTAAGGGTTCCGTAACACATTCAAGATTTGATACAATGTAAGTCAATCAAAGTATATCTTTTTCTAATATTCCAGTTTCAGATAAGCAGCGAATGAGTGTATTTTCTTATATTTACCCTAATATCTTTTAAAGGAAACGTTTTAAATTTATAAAATATATACACTTTTATTTTACACACATAGACTCTTTATTTATCTGCTACAATGATTCGCTTGAGTTTTATAAAAATATGTATTTCATTTTCTAATTTGACCCCCAAATTAACATTAGTTTTATTTTAGTAATAAACTTTCAGGGGAGCCTTTTATAATCTACTTTCTGAATTTTAGGCTCTGTAGACTGGAAGATAAATGGGTAAATAGGTCAAGTTTTAAATAATAAATTATTAAATCTGTTAGACAAATTATTTAAAAATAAAAATAAAATATTTTTTTCAAAGTTTTAGATAGTGTAGTTTCTAAAGTGGGAATTAAGTCAATGTTCAATATTTTTGTTATTATCTTTTGAACAAATAAAATTCACATAATGAGCCTTTTATTTGATATATTACATGATGCGGTTGAAAATTGAATTTTTATTTCCCATTTAATTCTATAATTTGTCCCCAAAAATTAATATTGGGGTTTTCTAATTATTCTTATAATTTTCAAGTGAGCCCCAGTACCCATAATTATTTTCAAAATTTTAAGTAGTATGGTTTCGAAAATACAGCGGGAAATGAGAATTTCTTATATCTTTTTGTTAATATCTTGTAAACAATTAATTTTAAAAATATGAAATATATATATTTGTATTCCTCATAAGCCCTTTCATTTGATGTATTGCATGATGCGTTAAAAAATATTTTTTATTTTCCGCTTAATTCTCTAATTTGGCCCCCAAAATTAATATTAGGGATTTCTTCGTATTTTTCTTGTAAACATAAAATTGTATGTCTTATAGTTTGGGGAATAAAGGGGGGAATGGGTATTTTTTTTAAATATTTTAGTTTATATATTTTAAAATAATTATTTTAAAAATATGAAAAAAATATATTTGTATTCTTCCTAATAAGTCCTTTGATTTGATATATTACATTAAAATTTTGTGTTTTCCATTTAATGCTGTAATTTGTCCCCTAAAATTAAAATTAGGGGTTTCTCCTTATTTTTACAGTAAAGTTCAGGGAAGGTCCTATGTTCTATTTTTATTCAAAATTTTACGGCTTATAGTTTCGGAGATAAGGTAGGGGGAATGGATAACAAATTTTATATTTTTGTAAATGTTTTTAAAACAATAAATTTGAAAAATATGAATAAATATATTTATTGTCCCCATAATGAACCCTTTCATTTAATATTTTACCTGATGTGTTAGAAACAATTTTATTTTTAATTTTTTCATTTAATTGTGTAATTATTAATTCTGAGATAACGAGGGGGAACAGTCCATTTTTTTAGTTTTCCACCCAGAAGAACCCCTAAAATCAAAATTTTTTCTTTTAAAATATGTACTTCTGATCGGGTCACCAAACTATACATTGATACCAAATTTCAACCTCTTTTGTCCAGTAGTTTAGGAGAAAATTGCTGTGATGTGACACAGGCAGAAATCCGGAGTGATATTATAAGGGTATCCGTATTTTGTATATACGGAACCTTAAAAAGAAGACGATAATATACACGAACTAATCAACCAAAAGTTTATATTAAGAGGAAAATTGGATAGAGGACTTCAGGACAAAAAATATATCTAAGCTGTAGAATAAAGGTAATCAATACATTTCTCATTTAAATAACATGGGATTTTTGTAGTTACTGGATATTATATTTTTCTGAAACAAATAATGCATAAAGTGCATCAATGGTCAATACACGCCTCATATTTATATGATAAATTTATCCCTTCAAAAGTTCTTCAAGGTTAAAGTTGGATTCATAGGATTATAAAATTTAATCGTATATAACCTTTGAAGCCATGAATTATTCAAATAACATAACACATAACAGAGCGTTTTTGTATAGCGTTTCATATCCTACCAAAATGTATATCGACTGTTGTTGTAGTATGATTTAGGAAAAACAAAACAAAATCTCATATTATTTAAATAGGAAATGTTTCCTGATTTAGACACGGATTAATGAATATGTTTTTATTAGTTTATTTTGGGGCAAAAACTAGAAATCCAGGGTGTCTCAGTAAAAAACAAGTTGGCAAATAAATTGTTGTAGAAAATGTAAAACTGAGCCTAATTCATTAAACAAAAAAATTGCAAATAATACTACTTTAAGAATATCTTAATGCCAAAATGTTTAATGTACTTACTAAAATTTCCATCAGAGAACCCGTTACCGTCCAGTTGCAAAATCAAGAGCCTTCCTCTTAAGTGATATTCTGCCATAATTCTTGTATGAGGAACCGTTATCTTCAATTTGATCTCAGGTTTGTTGGGGTCAAACTTTAAGTCGTCTATAATAAAACCTTCAAGACCATAGATTTTAATTTCCTTGAAGGTAGCGTTGAAATTTTTGCCAGAATCGAGGCTAGCCTGCGGGACAATCAGAGGATCAAAAGAAGGTATATAGAGCTCTTTGATTCCCTTTAATAATCTTGGTCGCATTAGTTCTACATTTTTGATGACGCAAGCTGATAAGTTTGGATCATTACGACGGCACCTCTGTATAAACGATGCTGAAAATAAACAAAAGTTTTAGTAAGTGCCAAACAATGTAATGCGTTACTATATTTTCCTGTGTTCCAGTTTTAGTCACTCTGTTGTCGAAATTGAGTTAAAATTGATACATCATTGCAGTTTTATGGAGTTTCGTTTCATAATAGACTCTTCAAACAATATTTCCTACGAGCAAATTGTTTTTCCAAAAAGTTATTATATAATATATATATATATATATATATATGTTTTAGGTGGTTTCCGGGAATTCATCCGCGTAGTTGATAACTGATCCCTGCCGGGATCGATGGTAAAATGACGACCTTTCGGCAGAGTCACATCTGCCCTCTTCAGGTCGGTTCGCATAATTCTCGTAGCCTTCTGCTTTCGCTTCTAGTTACTCGAATACGAATTATGCGAACCGACCTGAAGAGGGCAGATATGACTCTGCCGAAACGTCGTCATTTTACCATCGATCCCGGCAGGGATCAGTTATCAACTACGCGGATGAATTCCCGGAAACCACACCTAAACCATTTAGTGCCAGCGAAAACTTAAAAACAAATATATATATATATATATATATATATATATATATATATAAATATCACCGAAAAAATGAAGGGTGACGAACTGATAAAATTACGATTTTTGCAACTTCAAACACTTCCTATAATTTAAGAAATAAAAGTTTACTAATCACACTTTACACAGCGTGTCCTAAAAAGTTGTTAACAAATAGAAACTTTGTTATTTTTTTTTCACTTGAAAAATATTACTCTTCATAAAGGTTCTGCTTTCTCCGAAACAATTATTGAAATAATAAAACACAAAAATATTGTTCAAGGTTGTCGAAAATTTGAAAATCTAAAACTATCCATAAGACTATTTCCGAGCAAAATGCCGTAAGAGAATTAATTATTCTGAAGTATTTCGAGGTGTAAAATACTAAATTTCATAAAGAAATTCGGAAGTACTCTTCTAGTAGCAATTTCTTTCACCAAATACCCAAAAAAACGGAGTACGTTAAAAAAATTGAAAATGCTGTTGTTATGGAAACATAATCTCGAATTGTACTGACAGTAAATAATTGACGTGTTATTTTATTACACTGAATATAAATTGTGTTAATTTTGGGAGATCATTACGAAACATGTGGAGCTGCTGAAATTTTTAATAATATACATCCAGATAAACAAATTACTATTGCAAATGTCATGATAAAATTTAAATCCACTGGGTATGTTGATATTACATTTAAAAGAAAACATCAAGTTTGCTGTAGTAACGCAGAAAATAAATTGCAAGCGGTTGTTGAAAAAAAAAGTCTCGTTGAGGAAAATATCAAAATCACTATTGGATAACGCAACAAACTTAACAATCCATACGATTTTACAAGCAATTAACTCCAAAATAAACAAAACTAGATTTGTCCATACACTTTTACCTGGAGATTTTGAAGTTCGTTTTCTGTTCACTAGATAATTCCAAGGAGAAGCTGTAGAAAATTCGTTCTTTTTGAGAAAATTATTATTTACCGATGAGGCGACATCTACGTCAAATGGAGTCCTAATTTTCTCACAGAATGTCGGAATCAATATTTATTTAAAACAAATCTTTAGTGCGGTATTTTCGATAACCAAATAGTAGGGCTGTATTATTGTTAGAGGATTGCCATTAAATAGCAGGTATTCACTTTGGTACCAACATGACAGAGCACTATGACAGAGTACAATTTTTTACAATGGACTTTTTCAAATCGCTGCATACAAAGTATTCTACATCCCCCTGGTCATCCATGTCTCCTGACCTAACCTCTTTAGACCTTTTCCTTTGGGGATTGCTAAAAGAAAATGCTTGTCGTCACAGGTTATTCCAGAACGTCAATCACTTGATAAATGTGTCGGGCAGTGTGTACAAGAAATTACGTCATCTATGGTAAAAGCGGCAATAGCAGAGCTTAGTAGAACAACCATAATTTGTATGGAACGTAATGGCACTCACATAGAAGCATAATTTGTTCACATATCATTCTTAGTTGATTTTTTTTATACAATATTGTTAAATAAAACTTTTCCTATACCCTATACATTGCCTTCAGCTTTGAATTTCTATACGAAATATAGTATTTCACGATACCTCGAAATACTCACAATAATTGTCTTATGGCATTTTGCTCTAAAACTAGTTTTCTCTTCTGGAAATTTTTTGGCAACCCTTTACAATATTTTTTTAAGTTTTATATTTCCAATAATATTTTCAGAGGAAGCTGAACTTTTTATGGACAGCAACATTTTTCGCAAAGTGAAAAATAAAAATGTTGTCTATTTATTAAGAACTGTATATGTTATGCGCTGTAAATTCTACAAAAGAAAACACACTTGTGGATTTTATGCAACAGGAAATAACAGTTTTCCTGGGAGATAAAAATTGCATTGGTTACACCGTTATAGTTAGTTGTCGTGTTAAGTTCTGTTACCTTATTTCATTTCAACAAAGAAATATGTTATAATTTCATACAAAATGAAACCGGCCGAAGCCGAAGGTTAAGACTAGGGCTGAACAATCGGCTTCGGCCAAAATCTGACCTTCGGTCCGATACTAGTCAGCGTCTACACATTGCAAGCTCTACTGTGTTTAGCTAGTATTATCTGAATTTATGAAGAATACATAATACGGTGGCGTAAGGTAGGCTCAAATATTGTATGCATCGTGTTATACAAATATTTGTGTATTCTTCGACACTTTCACGAGCAGCGTTTGCAGTCGAAAGTCCTTTATGATGTTGTCTAGGCCTGAACACATCTGTTACACTCTCTGTCATGTTGGTACCAAAGTGAATACCTGCTATTTAATGGCAATCCTTTAACAATAATACAGCCCTACTATTTGGTTATCCAAAATACCGCACTAAAGATTTGTTTTAAATAAATATTGATTCCGACATTCAGTGAGAAAATTAGGACTCCATTTGACGTAGATGTCGCCTCATCGGTAAATAATAATTTTCTCAAGAAGAACGAATCTTTTACAGCTTCTCCTTGGAATTATCTAGTGAACAGAAAACGAACTTCAAAACCTCCAGGTAAAAGTGTATGGACAAATCTAGTTTTGTTTGTTTTGGAGTTAATTGCTTGTAAAATCGTATGGATTGATAAGTTTGTTGCGTTATCCAATAGTGATTTTGATATTTTCCTCAACGAGACTTTTTTTTTCAACAACCGCTTGCAATTTATTTTCTGCGTTACTACAGCAAACTTGATGTTTTCTTTTAAATGTAATATCAACAGACCCAGTGGATTTAAATTTGATCATGACATTTGCAACAGTAATTTGTTTATTTGGATGTATATTGTTAAAAATTTCAGCAGCTCCACATGTTCTGTAATGATCTCCCAAAATTAACACAATTTAAATTCAAAGTAATAAAATAACACGTCAATTATCTACTGTCAGAACAATTCGAGAGAGGCCTTTTCATTTTCAGTGCGCATGCGTTCGCATCAGCCATTTTTTTCGTACTGTTATTTGTAAACAAACGTGTTAAAGTGCCCACGTACTAAAACTTAAAATTAATAAATACTATTATAAATGTGTTTATGATTTAAAAAAGTAATAAAAGTAAAGTAAGTGTCAGGATTCAATACAGCAATTTTGCTGCAAACTATAATTATGTTGTCTGTACGAAAAGGTACAACAAAGCGGTGTTGTTATGGAGTATGCAAAAGTGATACACGGTATAAATCTTTTAAAACAAATACCTATTATTTTATAAACTTTCCAAAGCCTTGCCTGGAATATCGCAAGAAAGTAATTAAGTCATCCAAAAAAATACATATTAAAACATGTCAAAAATGTTCTAAATGTGATTCGTGGGTGAAAAAATGTGGCCGAAGTGACAGAGGATTTAAATCTATTGATGATGTTACTAAGGACACTTATATTTGTTCATTGCATTTTTCTGGAGAAAGTGGTCCAAGTGAACAAAATCCTGATCCTTTATCAACATTTGGATCGACAGGTATATTATTTCTTATACCAATTTTTACCCTGAAAATAATATTTAATATTTTATATTCAACATACTTATTTTTTATTGAATACATTTTCGATTTAATTAATTATAAGATATAACTAATGACAATTATTGAATTTAGCTTGCATATATGAACATTATTTTAGTCTTAGAATTTTCAACTCCTTTTTAAATGTCATGTTGATTTTATAAATATTTTATTATGACATTAGTTATATTTGTTAATTTTTATATTAATTAAGGTGCTTTTACATGCAAATTCGAATGAAATCATGATTTTTATTTATTTTTTCTGATTTTTTACAAGAGTAAATACAAGTATTGATACCTAACCTCTCAACCAGCACACTTTTTTTTCCTTGCTGTGAACGTCCGTGACATTTTAACCATCTTTTTAATTGCTCACAGCTATGTGCTTCCACAGAGTTATAAATAAGTGAAGCACCATCAATTAATTCTTCAAGTAATTTATTATTTGGCAGAGATATTATTGCATTCCCAGCCATTGTTAACTAAAACAGTACGAAACTTTTAAATTACGGCTATTTCAAAATGGCTGCAGCGCTTGCGCAATCACCTGATGAAAAGGCCTATAACAACAGCATTTTCAATTTTTTTTAACGTACTCAGTTTTTTTGAGTATTTGATGAAAGAGAAATTGCTACTAGAAGAGTACTTCCGAATTTCTTTATTAAATTTAGTATTTTACACCTCGAAATACTTCAGAATAATTAATTTTCTTACGGCCTTTTGCTCGGAAATAGTCTTATGGATAGTTTTCTCTTCAGGCAATTTTAGATTTTCAAATTTTCAGCAACCTTGAACAATATTTTTGTAAGTTTTATAATTTCAATAATACTTTCGGAGAAAGCAGAACCTTTATGAAGATGACATTTTTCAAGTGAAAAACAAATAATAAAGTTTCTATTTGTTAACAACTCTTTAGGACACGCTGTATAAAGTGTGATTAGCAAACTTGTTTTTCTTAAAGTGTTTGAAGTTGCAAAAATCGTAATTTTATCAGTTTTTGGTAATTTCTCAGCAACAATATAAATAATTTTAGTGTTAAATGTAAGTTTGGTGGTTAGTTAGTGAGTTATTTCTGGGAAACACTATAAAAAATCTACCGTGCACAGCAGTAAGTATTGTGTTAGAGCTTTGAACCTTAACTGATCAAAACTAATGATTTTGATGGTTTCTTGGTAGATGTTTTTTTTTCGTTAGCATTTCATTTCACATGATGTTTACATGCTACTGTTTTGTGACAACTATTTTTTAAATAATCTGAATAGAACATAGTAAATTTATCATAGTAACAAAAATAAGAAATGACTACTTGTACTAAAAAATTTGATAAATACTATGTTCCTTTCAGATTGTAAAAAATATTTTGTAGGAAAATTGGAACAATGTAAAAATCTCGGAAAATCAAATGCTCTCGAAAAAAAACACATTTTTTCCGAAAAACCAGCAAAGCCACGAAGTTGAATTTATAAAAATGAAATTTTCTACTGTGTTTAAAATCTCTAACGTTTTTTCCACAACAAAAATTATAAAACAAATTTACTTTAATTTTTTTTCAGTAGCCGAAAATCACATCAAAGGTAAATTTTTAAAATTTGGATCTCTAAACACTGCTTAATTAAGAAATAGAAATTTGTTAACCACACTTTTTCATTGTTATACGATGTTCCTACTTCAAGAAAAACCAGTCTTTAAAATTAAATAGCGTTAAGTGTTCTACTGTAATAAGTTATGGAATTTTACAATATCCTTACCAACGTTCTCAGCACGCAACTTGTAATCAATCGTACAAGTTCGTACGTTTTCGGGGGCTGATCAAAACCTGCGGCTTCGGCCAAACCTTTAACTGTTTTTGGCCGAAGCCGAAATTGAGGCCAAAGGTGGCCGAAGCCGAAGCCCAATGTTCGATCAGACCTTAAGGATAACTGAGTGCTGAAGGAACAGCGTCACAGTATGGTGTCCCATGTTTTTTATGATCAGAATTATCAAAAACTCTCTCATCGCTACAGTCACAAAATTACAGATGTCGTTATTAAAATTGAAAATATACACAATTGGGTTTGTTTTTACCGGACCTAAAATTCAATAATTTCTCGTCTCCAGACTTTTTGTGAGATTACGTAAAGCATCATGCTGACAATCCTTCAATAATTGTCGCTTTGAAAACAAACATTCGTTAAATTACGACTGTGTTATTGCCGGCTATGTGCCGACCAGTTATGACCTCAAACTAATTAGATATAATATGAACAAATATACTGAAATAAAAGATCAATCGAAATCTCAATCACAAGTGTGGAATTGAAATGTAGCCATTAAAAAAGTGCTATCGATGATTCAATCTATATAGGGTTTTTGGCTCGCTGAATAAATCCATGATCCGGTCATATCAAGGTCGAATTTTAAGAAATCATGCAATCAATTGAAATTACCTAGTTTTTAGGGGTAGCTAATTTCGAATCCGAATTCTATTAAGCGCTATCACTGTACGAAGAGCAGCACAGGTCATTAAACCCTACGAATAGAAGCACATCTAGTGAGATTATTCGAAGACCAGAATAACTCAAAGCTATAGTGAAAAGTGACATGACTCAATGCGCTATTTCCAAGAACAGTACAGGTGTTAGATTCTAGTGGTGAGTAGCACAAGTGAGAGCTAATCTTCGAAACAGAACAACGGTTTGTGCTGTCCTTCATAAGAGCTTAAAGAGTCGTGCATTTCTTCTTAATGGGGTTGTGTGATGGGGTTGTGAGCTGTTCTACTTTTCGAAAAGTGTCTCTAGTCGTGCTGATCTTCGTAAAATCTAAGTTGTGCTATGCTTCGTAAGAGCGTCGATCTGAAGGCTGAACTGTGAAGAAGTCGTTATAAAAATCTCTAACAGTAATCATAGAGATTATTGATGTCGCTAAATTAAATTCGCAAGTAGACTTAATTATTATCAGTTTGGCTCTGTAGTGAATTAGAATCATCTCTAAGTAAACTTGTAGACTAATGCGAACCCTATATTCGTGTTCAGCGAGTTTAGAAACCTATGCACCTGCTGTTTCGCATTGTTCTAAAGGTCTTCTCACAGTTTGACATTGAGATGAGCTTGAACCTGACATGATAAAGGTTAGCTGACCTTAGATCTGTAAGCAGCGTCCCCAAATACCATTTTTTATCATAAACAAATATGGTGATACACCTCATCCACTGTATTTAGGATCTTACTAATACCCCTGCCAGACCCTCTAGGGGGCCTTTCATGGGCGTTGTGCCCATGAGAACTTTTTATCTACAGGTTAAATATCCACTACCGAAAAAAATCGGTAGCAGCCAAGTCGACGAGAAACCAAAATGGCAGCATAAATGCACAGTAAATACTATAATACGACCATAACAGAAGGTAATCAGTCAATTTGAATATATATAAAATTGTCTATTATATAATAAATTCATAATAGCTTCAATAATTTCAAATAATGTACAAACTGTAATGAAGAAATAACGAAATTAATTTTTAGAATTTGAAAATTCACATAATAAATAAAATAAAATATGTTTAGTACATTCCTATCAATATATAAACTATCAATCAGCTTATAACAAATTAATTTGTAGATAACAATCAATAGAGGATTGTAACAATTTTAAATAGTAGAAAATAATAAATGACTAAATCTTTCATACCAAAGGCGTTTCAAATTATCCTCACTTTTATGAAATGAGAACTTTTTTTTCATTTAAAAATAATAACAAGTAGACGAAATTATTAGAAATAAAATTAAATACGAACAGTAGATTAACATTACACATACCCTAGAGTTTACATCGGTCAAAGTAGATGAAAATTTACTAATTGCATAAAAGAGCACTTTTCTTAGTGGAGTTTGAAAAAAAATTACATTTTCAATATACTTTTCGAATATTTTTAACTATTTCCGAATATTATAATTAGTCCAGTCCTCATTATAAGAATTATGTCTGACAATAAAATATAATTACAATTTGGAATTAAGAATATTTAAATATATAGTAGCATGTTCTTGGCGTAAAAATTTAATAGATTTCCTTTTGATATTTTCATATTTTACTTAAGTTTCATTTATTTGCTTCAATTTGGTAAATCTATTCAAAATAATCTTAGACTTCAATTAAAACTTACGTAAATTTCTGCAGTATCCCAGATGCAACAAACACAATAGATATACAACCGACTTCATGATCATATCTCTGTACACCTCAGAACATCAATCATTGAATGACACATCTCTTGACGTTCAACTTGTTTTAAAAAGAATAAATGGTTCATCAATAACAAGAAAACAATAAAAGTGGACAGCCTTGTATTCTCACATTACAAATATTTTATGTATCTATTTCCTACT
Source organism: Octodonta nipae (assembly GCA_034190945.1). Lineage (NCBI taxonomy): Eukaryota > Metazoa > Arthropoda > Insecta > Coleoptera > Chrysomelidae > Octodonta > Octodonta nipae. Next base: position 88,928,192 of record CM067220.1, on the reverse strand, counting down.
TTAGGTATCGTTAATGATAAATTCAATAGTCAATTATTTCGCCATTTGGAAAAGTACCAAAATATTCTTTTAATTTTCTTTAAATGGCTATGAACATGAATTTCTCAGAAACTCATCTACGTATCTTTCTACAGCTACCCTTCAATTATCGGTATAAACGGGTAATATTTTAACATAAAATTAGAGGGTATTTTTTATAATTTTTTTTTCTCAAGATAATTATAATTAAAACCGAGTTGACAATTGTAGGTACAGCTTCAAAATGTTGGACGTTGAAATTGTTTTTAACACCTGAGTTCAAGTTTTGATTCATCTTATATGTACCTACTTTTTTGTTAAATATTTTAGAAAAACTTTCTCCACAAGATGAAAGAAAACATAAAATATAAATAAAGAATATTATATAAGTAAAAAGACTTTTTAATATCTATACCACGTTTTTATAACTGATAACAAGTAGGCACACAAGGAATTGTTCACTAAATAGTCCTGGAAATAAAGAAAAGAAGGCCACTATCGATTTTTATTGCAGTAGGATGGATGGAGATTTGGTTTATTGCATTTGATTCGTATGAAACTTTGTGACCTTATGACCATGAGAAATATTTTATAACTCAGCAAATAATGACTTTAGTTTTATGAAAACAAATATGAAATGGGCAATGCCCACGGTTTTTTTAAATTAAAGCTTAGGTCATGCGGATTAATTAAAAGTAGTTGTAAAGGCATCATACACCACTTTATGGGCGCAAATGAGCTAGCAAAGAATGTATATTTTACTAAACTTTCTTTAGGTACTTATACTCTCTTCGAGGTGTCATTCCTTTGTACGCAAGACAATATAGATTATATATTATATATAATACACATTGTTTCTGTTCAGGGAACATTCATCAGTTGCGCTTCCCACAATTGAATGTCCTCTCGAACACTTCTTTATGTATTTGATACATTTTGCGTCTTCAAATTTCTTTACTTATCTCTAAAACAAATTAGAGGTATTAAATCAGATTTTTTCTATATTTTAGTTAATGTAGATTAAGGAAACATTTATCAAAATTCACCATCCCCTAAATTAGGAGATGGAAATGATCCGTGAGAGGATAAAAACATGAAAAATCGTCGTAAAATACTCTAAAGGGTTTTCGTGGGCGCTCAATACTATTTTAAACCATTTCGTAAATCATTCTCTACTGTGAGAAACATTATGGCTAGTATCCCACTAAAGTTGGAAACGAGGGGTGTGAATGTCGAAATATAAAAAAAATCTATATATAAATAGGCAAAGACAATACGGTTAGGTACCATTTTCTCCTCTGTCACTCAACCGATTTGCTTTATTTTTGTTTTGTTTAGTAGCTACTGACGACTTTCAGTGCAGAATGCTAAAATTAATTTACAATATTGTTTCAATAATTAAATATTAAAATAATAAAAAAATAGTTATTTACATGCATACTTTCAATGCCAAACAGTGTCGCCAGATTGCCTGGAGAGAAAATCATAAGATCGGTTGACTCCAATGTGAAAGAAAAACTAAATTAAATGTAAATTTAAAAGTATTGGCACTTCGCTAAAGTTATCCTACATAGTCATGCTAATGAAATCTTACATTACATGGTCCCAGTGCTGCAAAGTTCTGAGTGTTAAAAACATTTTAAAGATTTGTTTGAATATATTATGTTAAGTTAGGTACATTTATTCTAGAGTACCTAAAATATATTTTTTATATATATATTACCTTTCAAATCGTACACTGCTGGCTTTAAAGTTTACAACTTAAATGTTCAAAAAATTAAAATCCAAAACGCTCTACATGACAACAGAAACCACTGCGTAATTATATATGCTAGGTTGGTTTTCAAATGATAAACAGGGCAGTGGCTGGGTAACGCTCTTTCAGACCAAGTGATGACCATCTTTTACTAACTTTGGAGTTGCCTATAGTTCAATAAGAAAATATTTAGTGTTGTAAATTACAGATCAGTATTGATTGACAAATTGACAAGTAGTACTAACCTTCGTAGAAAATAATATTTGTAATTTTTTGTTGTGGTTTAATTCTGTCATTAATATAATGTAATTTTCACAATAGTCCGATGGTGTTGTGCAAGAAATCATCAATCAGCGGATAATGGAAATGTCATTAAATATTAGAGTTTTCATTGGGTTGTTTGTCATCTATATTTTAAAATCGGTTGTTTGTAAATGACGGAAATTTTTAGGTTACAAAAAGAATCCGCCGATGTTGCATAGACATATTTATATAAAAATAATCCTACAATTATATACATAAATAAAAAAATATTTCATGAATTATTTCTATAAATGTACTGAATTAATAGGGATAGCAAAGGCCTGGCCTACTTTTCTAATTTCCCCTCAACTCTATATTCTATACAAACAAAATAACGTCAATAATGTTCAACTCATAATTTTCATGAATTAGGGTCGAATTTCGACCACGGGGCGACCGCTAGTAATAATAAATTCTGTGGTGAATTTTTAGTGGTTACATTTGATATTTTTACTTAACGCGTTTGCTATTTTAAAAGTGAAATTGACTTATAAAAAACTTCACTCTATTGTTTCTGCGATTTTACATATTTTCACTGCTTTACTTCACATTTTCCGCTGAAGACAGCATTTAATTCAGAATGGTGTATATATCACATGTCTTCAAATCAAATGCCGACGTGACAATTTTGTTAGTTGAATTGCCAAAAAAAAAAAATTGTAAGAGTATTCTAAAGTTTAAAGATGTTTTTCCGCTTACACAACCTCGACTAACGTAAGTGATTAGTTTTTTACTTCGAAATTGTTAATATTTGTGTTATTTGTAGTATATTGACTGATGATGAAATAAAATAATTTCGAAAGCTCTCAAAAATAAGTTAAAAGAGTATTTCCTTGTAACCCAAGAAGTTTGGCTGCGTCCCGATATTTTCTTGTAATATTTGAAAGTTATCAGCCGTTATTACCGAAATCAATTATATATATATATATATATATATATATATAAACGAATTATTTAGATAACGGTTGATTATTTACACGCAATATAGAAAATATTACGGGAAAGCAGCCTTTGTGGTAGTTCAATAAGTAGTAAACACTTCTTACTTTAGAAAGCTTTCGAAATGCTTTATTGCTTCATCAGTCTTTCACTATAAAAACCAAATTCATAAATATAATCTTAAAATAACGAAAATTTAAAGATACTTACAGTAATTGTGAACGTACTGATTAATAAAAGAGCACAAATAGTAAGAATAGATATATGAAAAGATTAAATATATGAAAATGTCATATGATATGACATTGATAAAATATAAGACACTTAAAATTAAAATTAACAGATCAAATTAACAATGTTGATTTTATTGCAAAAATAAATCTAATTTAATATACGGGACATTTTTTTGTCAACTTTAAGAGTAATATATATTGTAATCTTCTTGAAATTGACAAAAAATTGTTGGTGATGTAAAAACGTTTGAACCAATAAGGTCCTCGTTGGACGGTATCTTCAAGTATAAGATCAATTTGTTTGATTATCGTAATTTCCTACCTTAGAAGCTAACGGGAAGTGGATACTCATACCGGAAGTGTCATTTTTAATCCAGGATAGCACACTTGTCTCTAAATTTCAATACACAATCCTGGTGCAATTACAGAAATTAATCAGCTTCATATATCAACCCGGAATTGGCCGGTCAGCTGCTAAGGTAGAAAATTACGTTAATCAAACAAATTGATTTTCCACTTGCATTAAAACATTAAGTCCAATGTCGAACTAGGACATTATTTATTATAGCCAGTTACGGATTTGAAGGTAATTTAGAAGGTTTAACTGACATTTGATCCAAAAAATTTTAAACAAAATTTAGGTATTTTTCATTAATAAATACAAATCCGTTGTCAAAATGGGCACTTCCTATTTAAAAAAGTCGACTCCGGTCTAGATCAGTCACTTCCGGTATGAAAGCGAAAGTGAGTTTTTGCGCATTCGAAGGAGCGTGTCAACTGTAAAAATGGAGAACTTAAGACCTTGAGAAAAGACGATAAAGAAAAGCTTAAGATCTGTGAGAAGGATTGAAGGACTGTATTGAAGAAAATTGAAGACAGGTTTAAAGAACTGACTCGAATGACTGAGAAGAAGATATTTTTGGCAGTTTTTATCGAAAACTCGGGGCTAGAGGTTGAGAAATTGGCCCTGAATAACGCGTGAAGAAATTAATTAATGAAGAGAAAAGCTGAAGAGCTGATCGGAACCACTTAAGATCTTGATGGAACACAAGAGCTTAAGGTCTTTTTGTAAAGGCTGAATTAATATAAAAAATCAGTTAATTGGGAAGCAGCCGGTGTTAAAAAGAAATATTCTTTATTACTTTTGAAAAGCTTTCAGAATACGTTTATTCCTTCGTCAGTTCAACTAAAACTACATAAAAAATGACAGTAAGAATTAATATATTTTTTTTAATATAAACTTACGAGGTTTGAAATTTGAAAAGAACTTTATGATTATATGATTTTTAGAAGTTTATGTGCTACTCTGTATATTACAAATAAAATTCTCTTAGTTACGTCAGAAATCAAATAATACACATTGTCAAATATTTTAATTTACATCTTAGAATTGTGCCTTTTTATCCAAGTTTCTTAACCATTGACAACGGGGTCTGACCTTGACCCCGAAACGTTTGGAATATACAGCAATTATCTTTAAACTGTGGGGTTATTTCCCAAGAAGTACTTAGATATTGAAAAATATGCCACAAATATCATTCAGAAAACAATCTGTCGATTTAGTCAAATCCCTCTAGATCCTTTGTTTTTGATTTTATAAAAAAATGTAAATATCAAAATTCAAGGGAATTGTATCCCGAATATGACGTCATGTCCTCGTTTGCGTGACAGCTCTCGTTTTGGAGATATGACACAAACTTATCTTTTTTTGAATGGAAACTATAGTTGGCTATGACCTCAAAAAATCGGACAATTTTAGAGCTGTTCAACGATATAATACTCGATATAGTTATTCATAAAAATAACGAAGTTATGGATGCTTTTCTCTCTTATTTTCACTTTTAACCTAGGTAGCCATGACATAGATTGATTTATTAATAACTATTCCAAAAAACATTCAACGATTTTTTTATTAGGTATATTAGATATAACGAAAAAACTAAATAAGTAGGTACTTACTAAAAACTTAAGAAATTAAAGTACAGAATAATGAATTTGTTCGAAAAGTCCACCATTGTTATTTAGACAAAAATTGCATCTTTTTAAAATTGACATTACCGCTTTCCTCACAGACCGCCTATCAATTTCTTCAATTGCTTGTAATACCGCCTTCCTTAGGTGACCAACTGTCTCATACTTTCTTTCGTATATTTTGTTTTTTAGCGCACCCCATAAATAGAAGTCTATAACTCCTATCCAAGAGTTTGGATAGATATTATCTAAGTGTTGTCTTACTAATAACGAGTTATGAGCAGGTGCTCCATCATGGTGGAACCACTCAATTTCTAAATGAATTCTCAAATTCAAATTATGCAACATGTCTTGAAAAGTGTATTGCAAGAAATGCAAGTAGCGCTCCCAGTAAGTGATTCGTCATAGATAAAAGGCCCCAGAATAGTAGACCATATGATACCACACCAAACATTAAAACCAAATTTTATCTGGGGTCGTCTTTGTTCTACATGGAAAGGGTTTTCTTTAGCCCAGATATGCTCATTGTGTGTATTGAACATACCGCAGTTAGTAAATCTAGTTTCATCTCATCATAACACCTTTAATGGAAACTGTGGATTGTCAAGGCACATGTCTCTAAACCATGTACAAAACAAAATACGTCGATGTTCGTCACCAACATGCAAAGTTTGAGAAACTGAAAGTTTGTACGGGTGGAACTTGTGCGCTTTGAGTACCTTAACTACAGTTCGTTGACATATGCCAGCTTCTGCCGCAATCTCACTGGGTGATGTAGATGGATTTTGATTTAACAGTGCCAAAACAGTCATTTATGCTGCTTCGTTAATTTGATTACGTTCCTTTGGTGGTTTAGTAAAAGATCCATATCTGCGTAAACTATCGTAAAGCCTCTTAAATGTACACAGAGCAGGTTGACGACGATTAAAATATCTATGAAAGTATTCCTCAGCTGCACGAACTGAATTTTTATGGCATATGATATAACATTCCACCATATTCAGTTTTTCTTCGTTAGAATATTCCATTTTATCATGAAAACTTCTCAATATCCACTGTCAGTTCAGCACTTCTAATGGAATTACTCTCAAATGAGGAAACGTCAAAGTGAAAACAATATTTTTCATGGCTACCTATGTTAAAAGTGAAAATAAGAGAGAAAAGCATCCATAACTCCGTTATTTTTATGAATAACTATATCGAGTATTATATCGTTGAAAAGCTCTAAAAATGTCCTATTTTTTGAGGTCATAGCCAACTATGGTTTCCATTCAAAAAAAGATAAGTTTGTGTCATATCTCGAAAACGAGAGCTGTCACGAAAACGATGACATGACAATCATATTCGGGATACAATTCCCTTCAATTTTAATATTTAATTTCTAGTGCCATGACTAGCCATGACTTTTTACAAAAATCCGAAAGTGTCATTAAATTGGACTAGTAAACCTGCAAATCTTTCCCAATTTAACCATTGCTCTATCTCCGCTAGTTTCCGAGATCCCCATACTGATCGTCAAAAAAAACTCACCTTGTATATATATATATATATTTGTGGGTGTGGTCTAAGAGGCTTTCGCGGTCATTATTATGAACTAGGCTAGGTTACGGGTGAGAACCGCGTCTGACTTTATTAAATGCTCGCCGTTTCGACTCCTGCTTCGGAGCCATTATCAAGAGACAAAAGTGAAAAAGAGTCTAGATCGAACTCGGGGCCTCAATTGGCCTAACTTTTTAGGTGGTTTCCGGGAATTCATCCGTGTAGTTGATAACTGATCCCTGCCGGGATCGATGGTTAAATGACGACGTTTCGGCAGAGTCACATCTGCCCTCTTCAGGTCGGTTCGCATAAATCTCGTAGTCTTCTGCTTTCGCTTCTAGTTACTCGAATAAAAATATATCAACACTTAGTTCACACAGTCAAGAAGTCAACGGAATTTAAAGCGTACGTGACTTCTCAGGGATATCAAATTTCATCTTGAATTATATGCAAACAACTTCCCGAAAAACTACACGAGACCGTTTACCCAGTAAAATCGCTGACTTGCATCAGCACTTTTCTCGATGTTATAAAAGCAACTGGAAACGATCTCGTGTCGTCATTCAAATATTATCACTTTTAGTATTAAGTTATTCAAGTAGTAAATCATTTTAATTGTGCAATTTTAAATTGTGTATGTTTCTAAATAAATAATTTTTTTTTAAAGTGATTTGAATCAAAGTGAATATAAAATTGGTCCAGTCAGTAGGATATTCCAGACACAGATAGAATACGAAGATTTCTAACTAGTTGTGGTGCTTTCCAAACCTTTGCAGAATAGAACCTACCTGAAAAGGACAACAACTACCAAGTACTAGCAAGGAAACACGCAACCAGGCTAAGCAGTGCTAAGTGACGCGGAGAACAGTCCGATGCGAGGAATAATAACGTAAGAATCATAAAGTAACTATTTTATTTTGATTTTATTTTGAATGACCACCAGTTCTTTCATTTATATATTTTATTCCTCATTACTTTACCTTCCCTAAATAATTTTGAAACTAAATATTTTATATTATCGCTTTATTTTATTATTATTTTAAACATATTTTACCATTTATACATTCCCATTTTGATTTTGCAACCCCTACATTAAATATTACTCGGTACTGATTTGATAAACCATATATGTTCTACAATTTCAATTTTAAACTTTTGTTCAACAATTAATTTCGATTTATTGTGTGAATTTATACAATTATTAAAATGGCAACCACTAGACAAGCAGCTACACCAACCGTAGAATCCTATAAGCTATCGGAAATATTTGCCATAATTCCTGAGTATGATGTTAATCCGATATTTTTGAATACTTTCTTATGCGCCTGTAATACTGCTTACAGCATGGCAAAGGATAATCAGCAAGTATTGCTAATTCTCCATATCAAAAATAAGTTACGCGGTAGAGCGGCTGAGTTAATTAATTCGCGAAACGCTAGTCAACTAGCTGAAATTCCAACCCTCCCAGAAAATCATTTTAGAGATCCTAGGGTTCTCTCGGCTCTTATACAGGACTTGCAACGAATGCCGCAAACTCCTAATGAATCCCCTCTCACGTTCTCTGCTAGACTCCAGGCGCATCAAGCGAAAATGCTAGCAGCTATAAACAAACAAAAATTTAACCATCAAAGAAAAACAAGCGCAGATTGACTTAATAGAGTCAATGGCTCTTAATAGCCTCCTCACGGGTTTAGAGCCCAAAATTGGCCAACTCGTTCGCGCCAGCGACCCCTGCAGTATTCTTACTGCAATTTGCAGAATTAAACGAGAACTACAAGTGTCAACCCAGAAATTTTGAGATAATAGAAACTTCCAACAACCCTCTCGTAAGCCAAATAATGGTCCACCTGCAAAACAATGCTCATTTTGTAAACGCATGGGCCATTTAAGCAACGAATGCTTATTGAGAATGAGACAATTTCATCTCAACCCGAATTCCAATCTGAACTATTCGAATTATCGCCCTCATTTTTCCAATCAACCTACTAATCAATCCACAAATGTTAATCCCAGTCAACAATTTTCACAGCAACAATTTAGTCCATCTATCAGTAGACAACCCCAAATGTCTGGCAATTACAGACCGAACCCGAGTTTCTTTAAACATCAACAATCAAAAACTCATCACTTGAACAATATGCAATTCTATCCTTACCACAACGACTATAACTACTCCCAAAATGAAAACCATTACAGCCCTTTACCCGATGAATACGGAAACATACAAGATTATCACCCTAACGATTTCGAACAAAATGGTGAACCAGAATATTTCAACACCGAACAGTTTAATGAATATTTCCCAGACGAACCTGATTCTTCTCAACTAAATTTTCAGTTGACCCCTGCTCAATCAGAACCCCCAGACCAAGAAATTTTAGAAATTCAAACCCAAATTCAGACAATGAATCTGGACGACTTCAGCCCGAATGTCAACTTCCCAGAACAGAACTTTCTGTAAGACCCCTTCTTTCCGTCAACTCCAAGGATCTTTATTATATTACAGATTCTTCAAACACCTATCAACTTCTTATCGATACGGGTGCAGGACTTTCAATCGTTAAACCTGAAACCTGCCAACGCTTCAAACAACGGTTTTCTGAAAATGTTTTCATTCAAGGCATCACAGAGGAGAAAATTCTCATTAATGAATCCATCCTAGTACCTTTTCACATCTCCGACCCACATAAGGTGTATATTTGTAATATTGATATCGAATTTGATGGGTTATTAGGTTCAGACTTCCTTGAACGCTATAACTGCATCATAGATTTCAATAAGAAACAACTCGTTACAAATTTTAAAACTCTGCCACTATTCAAAGTTAAGGATGATACGATCATGCGAAATAATAAATCTACACCTTCAACTAAATATATTCCAGTCAATACACTTACCTTGGACTTTCGAACTGAGCAAATCTGTAAATTGAAATGTAACCTCAAGAATACAGATACTACGCTAATGCCATTCCCAAAACCATCAATTTTGACAAACTGGATTTAGAACCAATACAGAATTTCACAATAAACACCTTCTCTGAAAACGAAACACGTAACCTAACCGAGAATGACAGACAAATGACGATAATGAACCAGCTTCGTTTAGAACATCTCAACGAAGAAGAATCTGAATTCATTTCAGAACTTTGTCTTGAATATTCCGATATCTTCTATTTAGAAGGCGACCATTCATCGCGATCATACGCCCTTCTAACTCCCCATGGTCATCTCCAGTATGGGTAGTTCCTAAAAAATTGGACGCTTCCGGAACACAAAAATGGCGTGTCGTCGTTGACTACCGGAAACTAAACGAACTAACCGTAGACGACAAGTACCCTCCGCCGAATATATCTGACTTACTCGACCAACTTGGCAAGTGCCAGTATTTCACCACCCTCGACTTGGCTTCTGGATTTCATCAAACTGAAATCGACACCAAAAACATTCCCAAAACTGCTTTCACAGTCGACAATGGTCACTATGAATTTGTTAGGATGCCTTTTGGTCTGAAGAATGCTCCATCAACGTTTCAACGGGTTATGGATAACATTCTTCTCGGAATCCACAACGAATGATGTTTAGTCTACATGGACGACATCATCGTATATTCCCCGACAATTCATGAGCACATAGCTCGCCTCACCGATGTTTTCAAAAGACTGCGAAAAGCCAATCTGAAAATACAACCCGACAAGTGCGAGTTCCTTTGCAAAGAAGTCGCGTATCTAGGTCTGAAGGCGTTAAGCCAAATCCCTCAAAAGTCGATTGCATTCTCAACTTTCCCCAGCCAAAAAACCAAAAAGACATTAAATCATTTCTAGGTTTAACAGAACTTCGAGAACAAATTCCAAGCCACTTACAAAATTACTTCAAAAAGATGTCCCCTTTTAATTCGACTTTGAAGGTGTTTGAACAATTAAAAATTGCCCTTACATCTAACCCAGTTCTCATATATCCTAATTTCGAAGAACCATTTATTCTCACAACTGACGCCAGTTCTTTTGCTATCGGCGCAGTTCTTTCTCAAGGTCCTATAGGTAAGGATTTGCCCATAGGCTATGCCTCGAGAACCCTTTACAAGGCTGAGACTAAATACTCTACCATCGAAAGAGAACTTCTTGCTATAGTGTGGGCTGTTAAGCACTATAGACCGCTAATTTTTGGCCGAACACCGCCCGTTAAAGTGGCTATTTTCAATCAAAGACCCTGGAAGTCGACTTGCCAGATGGCCCCTCAAACTCGAGGAGTATGATTACCAAATAATCTACAAGCCCGGCAAGGTAAATAAAAATGCCGACGCTGTATCTCGCATTAAGGTTAACAACTTTAATAAATATTTATCCTTTCAGACAAACAATCATCTAACACCGTTTGCAGTACTCCCAACAAACGAGACTGACGATAACTCACGAGAACCAGACACAAAAAGTCCCATTAATTTCCATCAAATTTCTGAGGAGTTCAGAACTTTTGTAGAGCGATACCAGACCGTCTTACTAATAGACTACGACAAAATTCAATTTTCTAACTGCCAACTATTAGACAGAGAAAACAAAAACATTCTTTTATTCCCCCAAGGTTCTCTCATGAAAGATTTTCACCACGACATCATCGAGGACATTTTTGAGGAAAATGCCGATTTTCACACCCCACGAATAAACGTTTTTGCAAGCAAAAGTGTCAGAAAGAGACGCTATCTCATCGACCCTCTCCCTTCTGACCCAGAAGTAGTCAACGAAATTCTTTTCGCATCTTTGTATAATAGTAGAGATGTGTTCACTGAAAACCAAGTATTCTGTGTTGAGAATAACATTGAACTGCCCATTTTGGAAATGCTTTCGTTTATCTTTTCCGAAATCGATATAAAATGGAAAGTTTGCCAAAATATCGTCCAAACGGTTGAGAAAGACCAAATACCTATCATTCTCGACCAATTCCATAACGGCAAAAATAATATACACCGAGGTATCAATGAAACTATTCGCAGAATAAAAGAAAAATACAATTGGCAAGGACTGACTAAGGACGTTGACAATTTTATCAAAAACTGTCAAACTTGCCAGAGAGCAAAAGTTTACCGGAAAAATCTCGACAGCCCTCTCGTCATCACCGAAACTCCACGGACACCCTGTGAACGTGTCAACATGGACATTCTCGAAGTCCCGACAAGAAACTATGCTTTAACTATCCGGGACGAACTAACAAAATTTCGTCTCAGAAAGTTAATTTCTGTTTCAAGTTTTGCCTGCTGTTCGGGTCAGCAGTAGCCCAATTTCAAATACAACCAATAAACAATACTTTAGGTATCTACTTCCATAACGAAGCAGAAATAACTGTATCCAAAGATAAATGGACACTTTTAGTACATAGAAGCATTTCTGCACTAAAACAAGTATTTACAACAAATAACAAAATATTACAAACTTTTGTAAAAACTGTTAACTTCAATTATTTTGCTATGAACTACTTTCGCGCAGACATACAAACCCACATTAAACTTCTCAATCAAATTTCTAACTCAATCAAACAGAAATTTACTGACATTCACATGGACACTAAAAGACACAAACGAGGTATACTTGATGGGGCAGGTACCCTTTTTAAAGCAATCACTGGCAATTTAGACGCTGCTGACGGAAAATACTTTACCGAAAGCATAAACTCAAGGCCAACTTCAAATTGAGAACTTACAAAAAAACCAAATAAGTGTCACCACGTCTGTAATTAAAAACTTCAACGAAACTATCCAAAATCTTAGAATTGACGAAAAACTATTTAACGATAACATGAAAAAGCTTGAAAACACCATCGGAAAAATTAATGATAAGGTCGCCTACGTCGAATCTAAACTCGCATTACTTGAAATGGTGACAAACTTATGGAGAATTATCTCTACTTAGAAGATAATCTAAACGATGTTTTCAATTCTATTACATTCGCGCGTTTAAAAATAATTCACTCTTCAGTTTTAACACCAAAACATCTCATTACCTCATTACAGGAAATATCGCAAAATTTAGTCAAAAGTAACCTTCCATTGCCTGTGAAGTACTCGAGCATCGCACAATATCTGGAAATTATTGAACTAGATCCATTTCAAACATATACCGATCTTATATTTGTGTTAAGAATCCCTTTAGTCAAACAACATTCTTACACAGTCTTTCATTTATACCCTATCCCTATATACGATGATAGAACAGGTTTACATCATATGTTATCCTTCACTCAAAAATATCTTGCAAAGAATGATGATTATTTAATGTTTATTCCGATCAAAGACTTAAGTGCGTGTAAACCGTTAGCCACTCGTAAGAAACTGTGTTCTGAACTTTACGCATATCCTATTGACACAAACGCGTCATGTGAAGCTCAACTTCTAAACAATGTCCAAAAGGTACCCAACAACTGTAAAAGCTCACTAATATTCACTCAAGGATACAACGTTCAAAAACTAGAACCCAATACATGGCTCATAATTACTTCTGCACACATAAGTGTTACAGTGAATTGCGCTCAAACAAACCCAAAAACTCAACTCCATATTGACTCTTCAATCAGAGTGTAGTGCATTTATAGGAATTACAAAAGTTCAAGCCCAATGTGGTAAACAAACCAATGTTCTAGAAACCTTTCAACCAGTAACACTGCCGTTCAACAGTTGCGACGCAGTGCCAGAAAAAATTATAATTCCTAAATTTCAGCCCCTAAAACTGAACACACTTAATGTAGAAGAATTAAACGTAGCAAATCACAAATTGGAACAATATTCCAGAGCCCTCGATGCTCTCATAAACCAGCCGTTTGTAACCAAAAACATCTCTTGGTTTACCTATACAAGCATAGCTGCTCTCATGATCCTAGCGGCACTCATCCCTTTCCAAGCTGTCAAAAAGAGGATGGTAAAACCTCAAAAGAACTGCAATCCTGACCAGACTTCAGTGCCTCAACCAAGACTCATATTCTTCCCCAAGCTTAGGCCTGTTTTGAAAACAGAACAAAGCTTAGAAATGCAAGTTTAATTATACCCTTTATGTTCTCTAAAATCACCTATTTTTTAATATTGATTTATATTATTAACCTTTTTAATTTTTTTACATAGTATTTTTATACACATTTCCTTTTACTTTATATTGATATGTTTAGGTTAAACATTTAATTATTACTCACATTATTTTATTACCCATTTATTTTAACATATTTTTATTTTTATATTTTTACACATTGATACTTTTATTTTGTTTGTATCCCATATTATACACTTATTACTTTTTATGTATACCATTCAAACAACATTTAATATTATTTTATGTTTCTGTTCCTAAAAGTTGATGTTATAGCATCAACTTTTGATATGCAAGGGGAGTTGTTATATGCAAAATATATCAGCACTTAGTTCACACAATCGAGAAGTCAACGGAATTTAAAGCGTATGTGACTTCTCAGGGATATCAAATTTCATCTTGAATTATATGCAAACAACTTCCCGGAAACCTACACGAGACCGTTTACCCAGTAAAATCACTGACTTGCATCAGCACTTTTCTCGATGTTATAAAAGCAACTGGAAACGATCTCGTGTAGTCATTCAAATATTATCACTTTTAGTATTAAGTTATTCAAGTAGTAAATCATTTTGATTGTTCAATTTTAAATTATGTGTTTTTAAATAAATATATTTTTTTAAAAAGTGATTTGAATCAAAGTGAATATAATATATATATATATATATATATATATATATATATATATATATATATATATGTGTGTGTGTGTGTGTGTTTTTTTTTATCCGAAGAGGGGGGAAATACATTCCGTACTTAGCTAGCACGTGCTGGCCGTCGTGCGGGACTCCCGATGCAATGACTTCAAAGCAAGAGTAAATCGTTGCATTGAAACCAGTATACCGTATACCCGCTAAAACCCTAACCTCTTTCTCCTACAACCATGGTCCCCTGCGGCACTCTTAGTCAATACTACTTCGCAAGGGTGGTTCATTGCAGATGTTTACTGCTCTTACATTGAAAGCCTCTAAAGCCTACTCCTCGAACGTATTGCGGAGTTCTTTGAGGATAGTCTCCGCGTAATCTGATACCAAGTTCCAGGCTTGGGGGCCCTTCAGCATGGCTTCTACTAATTGTTCTGGAACGATATTAGTCTCCAGAATCCTCTCCACTTCAGCACGTTGATCCTGAAACCGGGGGCAGGAGAAGAACACGTGTTCCGCGTCCTCTATCACGTCCGTACAGTGTGGGCAGTTTGGGGAGTTTGCCCTCCTGAACCTGTGCAGGTATGCTCGAAAGCATCCATGTCCAGTCAGGAGTTGAGTGATGTAGAACCCAACCTCCCCATGCTGGCGGTTGACCCAACGACTGATGTTAGGTATCAATCGATATGTCCACCTTCCTTTAGTAGAGCTGTCCCACCTCTCCTGCCATTGCCCTAGACTCATGGCTCTTTCATCGCTGTTTCCTGTCGGTTGGTCTTTCTCTAACTTTCTGCGATAAAGCCGTCCCCTTTCTGCAGCCAGGATGTGGATTGGTAGGGTAGAGGCAATCACACTCACCGCCTCGTAAGACACAGTGCGGTAGGATGATGCCACTCGAATCGCTGAGAGCCGCTGGACTGATTTCATTTTCCGGCGGTACGATGGTAGCTCGAACGATTTCTCCCATACCGGTGCCCCGTACAACAAAACAGAAGTAGTTACTGTTGCCAGTAGCTGTCTTCTTATCTGTCTAGGGCCCCCGACATTCGGCATTATTCTAGATAATGCCCCCTGTACCCCAGCTGCTTTCTTGCTGGCCGCGGTTATGTGCTCTTTGAAGTTGAGCCGTGTGTCCAGGAGCACCCCCAAATAGCTGATGAAGGGCTGCGACTGTATGTAGGTGTCGCCTATTTTGAGGGTGATGGTTTCCCTTGCCTTCCGACTGCTAACAAGAAGTGTTTCGGTCTTTTGCTCTGCTAAACTCAAGTCCGCTGCGAGCATCCAATGCTGAATTGTGGCTATAGCGAATGAGAAGGTTGTTTGTATCTCCTCTATGTGCTTGCGCACTATGATCAATGCCACATCATCGGCGAATGCCACTAGCCTGACGCCCTCAGGCAGACCGAGCAGGAGCAGGTCGTTGTACATTACGTTCCATAAGAGGGGGCCAAGAACAGAGCCCTGAGGTACACCTCCTGTGATCTTATAGTCTACTTGCCCATTTTCAGTTTGGTACAACAAGATGCGGTCCTTGAAATACGCTGAAACCATTCTGCGCAAGTACTGCGGAACTTCCATCCTGGCAAGAGCCTCCAAAATGCGGTCCCAGCGGGCCGAGTTAAAGGCGTTCTTGATATCCAGGGTGGCTATTAGACAGTACTTTTTTCCACCTCTTCTCCATCTCTTTCCCGAGATAGCCTCTCTGGCGATGTTGGTAACGAGTGTCACGGCATCGATGGTTGATCTCCCCTTTCTGAACCCGAATTGGTTGGTGGAAAGTTTTGGCTCAACGTAGGGCTCCAGCCTATCTGCTATTATTCTTTCAAGGAGTTTTCCCGCAGAGTCCAACATACAGAGGGGACGATATGATGACGGTTCGTCGGGAGGTTTCTTTCCCCCTTTAGGTAGGAGCACAAGCCTCTGCTTTTTCCACTTAGTCGGGAAAACCCCCTGCTTTAGGCAGGTCTCATATATGTGTAGAAACATGTCAGGCCTATTGGCTATGGCGCATTTTAGCGCGATGTTAGGTATGCCATCTGGACCGGAAGCCTTACCGTTTTGGAGCCGGTTGCACGCGCCCATCAGCTCATTTATAGTCACTGATGGTATATCTTCGTCCCTCACCTGCCACGAAGGATAAGCGGATAGCTCAGGCTTCGCAGGAAACAAGTGAGTGACAATGCGGTGCAATGATTCGGGGCAGTTCGTTGATGTCATGGGGGTGGCCTTGATTTTATGCATCACGATTTTATACGGTTTTCCCCATGGATCTTGGTCAACTTCGTCACACAACTCCTTCCAGTAGGATCTCTTGCTTGAGAGAATGGCTCTTCGTAGTTGTTGTCTTTTGATCTCATAGTCGAGCCTTAGTTCTTCTGTTGTGACCCTGTAGCGTCTCCGTGCTCGTTGATGCAGCCTTCGTGCTTTGAGACACTCTCGTCGGTGTTGTGAGATCGTGTCGTTCCACCAGTAAACTGGTGGGCGGCTGTTGTTCTGCCGTCTCCTTGGCATGGATGCATCGCAGGACTTGACAACGCTTGTCATTACCTCTTTGGCAGTGGCTTCTGCGCTTGTTGCTATTGACAATGGTTCCTGCTCCATAACCAAGGCGAATGAATCAGCATCGAAAGCATTTTTGTTCCAACCGACTGGCTGTGACCTCGCACGACTGACACACAATCTTCGTTTGGGAGTGGTGTTGATTTCCCATATAATAGCTTGGTGGTCGCTATTAGTAAACTCCTCATCGACCCGCCACTCACAGCCCCCTTTAATTAGGTTGCTGCTAACGAATGTCACATCGATAATGGAGCTGGCTGTGCCTTTGCGATATGTGCTTACGTCTCCTGTGTTGAGGAGTACCAGGTTGAGCGAAGACATGGTCTCAAGGAGAGCTCGTCCTCTCGCGCTCGTTTCCCGGCATCCCCAGTCAATTGCCCAGGCGTTGAAATCTCCTGCGATGGCGACCGATTCACGCTTCCGTACATCCTCCGCCAAGGTGTCCAAGAATAACTCGAACTCCTCGAGCTGTGCACTAGGAGGTGCATAGCAGCTACAGAAGTGAACCCCTCCCACTTTGGCTCTCACAAGCCATGGTTCGGGGGTATTTGGGAGTTGTTGGAACGGAAGTTTACCGCAAGCCCATATCGCTGCTCTGTCCGTTGTGTCATTTACCCAGGACAGGGTGTCGAAGTTTTTGTACTGCTCGCAGATTATGGGTACGTCGCAATCCAATTCCCGCACCCGCTGTACCAGTAGGTCTTGGGCTGCTTCGCAATGGTTGAGGTTGAGTTGCAGTACTTTCATTTACGGGCTTGTGCTGCTCTCATCGCCTGTTGGTAGATCGGACATTTCCAACTACCCGCAACGTGCCGGCAGTCTGACCTACTATCTTTCTCTTTGCAAAGTAAGCACTTGGCAGGTTGTTGACAAGCCGAGGCATTGTGACCAGCGCCTCCGCATCTGTGACAACAACTGCTTCGGTCCGTCTTGCCTCTGCACGCCTGGGCGTTGTGCCCAAAGTGCCAGCATTTGAAGCACCGTCGAAGGCTGATCCTCTCGCGAACACGTACTGTGCCCCACGCAAGTTTCAGCTTTCCAAGTGCGATGGCTTTCTTGGCCTGGACCTCTGGGAGACAAACAACTGCCGTTTGTGTTGATCTATATGCCCGTCGAAGTGATTTCACTGCCTCCTCAGTGATCTCTGCCAGGCCGTCGATATTATCTTTGAGCAGGTTTACTACGTCTTCCTTGGTACTGATCTCGTCCAAGTCTTTAATTTCAATCTCGATTTGCGGTATTCGAGATTGTACAGTGGCCCCGCTTGGGAGCTTATTCTTGATGGCGTTACAATAGCGCTCCATCTCCTGAGCGTCTGCCTTGGCGAATAACAAAAGTAGATCTCCCTTAGCTGTTCGTCGGATCTTATTGACTTTTTTGCCTATATCCTGCAAGGTGGGATCATTCTTGATACCTCGCAAGATATCTGCATGGGAGCTCTTCTCGCCTTTCTTTATAAGCAGCGTACAATGTGGCGCTGGTTTTTGCTTATTGGTCCTCGGGGCTTTTTCCTCTTTACCACTTGCCAGTCAGTCGACTGGTTTGCAGGTTGGTTTTTGGTCTGCGGTTTAGACTTGGATTTTAATCCATTGTTTCTCTCCGCTTCTGAATTGACCACCCTACTTGTTGTTCCCTGGGTAGTTTGCCCGATGTTCTGGCGACCTTCCTTACCGGGCTTTATCTTGGTAGCTAGCACCGGTTTAAGCGTTTTAAGTGGTGGTGCCTTACTTGATGATGCTACTGAAGGCGAGACCTTCGGTGGCGAGGTCCTTGCTACAGAGGCTACTTTTATTATAGCCGCCTGCTTTGGGGCCGCCGGTGTTGATGCAGCCGGTTTTGAGGCAGCCGTTTTTGGGACCTCCTTTTGCTGTCCACCTTGTGTCTGAGTGTTTGACACCTTTACTGGCGATGTCTGTGTTGTAGCAGGTTTCGCTACAGGAGGTGGCCGCGTCGTTGACGTCTGATATTTGTCATATTCTGACTTAATGGCGTGTGCCAGTTTCTTGATCTCATGATGTACATTGTGCCTAGGCCCAATGAACTTCAAGAGCTCATCGATCTTTGCTCCTAATTTGTTTGGAGCGCCACTCTCATTTGTTGCCCTTTGTTGGACGTCAACTACACTATTCGCCTTTTGGAGGACCTGGCTGGATAGTGTCTTGCTGCCAGCTCTAGTTGTAATGGTCGATGTTGTACCATTACTAGTGTTCTTCTTCACTATGTGACGGAACCAGTGATAATTCGCTCCCCCCAGAATCCGTGGAGCGTGCACCGGCCACCGAGGCTTTCACTCGATCGGAACCGGTGGCGGGATTATCCTCTGCAGAGGTACCCACCTGGGGTATTAAGTTCACCTTATCACCCATATCCATAAATGGTTTATTTTCGGGGTTCCTTCCCCTATCTGATTTTGGTCCGCCCTGAGGAAATCCTCAGTACTCCCCATTGCTGAAGAGCGTTCCCCTATCCGCCACCTGGGGAGGCGCCCGGTAGTGGACCAACAACCACCCCGGGATATGTGTGTGTGTGTGTGTGTGTGTGTGTTTCTTTGCGTATTTGATAACTGATCCCCGCCGGGATCGATGGTAAAATGACCACGTTTCGGCAGAGTCACATCTGCCCTCTTCAGGTCGGTTCGCATAATTCTCGTAGCCTTCTGCTTTCGCTTCTAGTTACTCGAAAACTTAAAAACATATATATATATATATATATATATATATATATATATATATATATATATATATATATATATATATATATATGTTATATGAGAAGTGCACTAACTTACAATTTATACGTTAAAGTTACCATAGGTGCTTGAACCGTAATTGACTTCACACAAGTATCATATTACAACTTCCTAGAATTCTTAGAAATCACGTAGACGCTTTGTTCACATGAAAACTGCGTCATCATTTTTACGTTATAAATGTAACCGAAAACAATTCTCAGTGTTCATTATCTTCATATAACTTCATACCTATAAGTCTTTGTAACTTAAACATATTAATTTTTTGTAATAAATATATTTTTTTAAAAAGTGAATTTAGTGAAACCAAATCTAAAAGTGGCGCACTCAGTAGGATATTCCAGACGTAATTAGAACAAGAAACAGTCTAACTAATTACGGTGGTTTCCTAACCTTCGCGGATACAAACAACCTACTTGGACACCAACTACCGAGCTCAACAAGGGAACAAGCAGCGGCTAACCAGTGTTCAGTGACGGATAGAACAAGTCCTATGATAGGAATAATCACGTAAGCGTTAAAAAAAGTTACAATATTTAATAATTGTTGAACAAACAGTTCTATCATTTTTCCTATTTTAAATGAACCATCCTAAATATTAACCCAAGAACGAATTTTGAAATTTTATTTTGATAGTTTAAGAAATTCTAAATATTTATTTATGTTTATAACTTTATTTAACTTATACTTATTTTAGAACCAGTAACAAAAATTTATTTCTCATATTTTTCTATCCATTTTAATTACAATAACAATTGTTTACTTCGCATTTTCCAAGCTTTTGATTTTCCTAATATTGCACAATCTTGAGTAAAATTACAAAATGCCAGAAACTAGAGCTGTAGCACAAAATGTAGAGCCCTACAAGCTCTCAGAAATTTTCGCCATTATTCCCGAATACGATGGGAACCCAATATTTTTAAACACATTTATCTGTTCTTGCAATACCGCATATAATATGGCATCTGATAATCAACAAGTTCTGTTAATTCTCCACATTAAGAATAAGCTCCGTGGACGAGCGGCTGAACTAGTTAATTCACGTGACCCCAACCATTTAGCAGATATTCAAAGTCTATTAGAAAACCATTTTGGAGATCCAAGGGATCTCTCCGCCCTTATTCAAGACCTACAAAGAATGAGGCAATTACCCAACGAATCTCCATTGACATTTTCAGCTAGGCTTCAAACACATCAAGCAAAAATGTTATCAGCTGTCAATAAACAAAATTTAATTGTAAAGGAGAAACAGGCCCAGATTGACTTAATTGAGTCAATGGCTCTAACTAGCCTACTTACGGGTCTAGAGCCGAAAATTGGCCAAATTGTGCGAGCCACTGATCCCAGAGATATCCTGACCGCCATTTCTCGTATTAAAAGAGAATTACAGCTGTCCAATCTGGAAACTCAAAAATTCTCAGTCAACCGAAATGCACCCCAACAGACTCGTAAACCGAATAATGGTCCACCCCCAAAACAATGTTCGTTTTGCAAAAGAATAGGACATTTCAGCAGCGAATGCCTCATCAGAATGAGACAATCCCAGACTAACCAAAATGTTCACCCAAATTACTCGGGCCATCGCCCATATTATGTGAATCAGTCTGCTAATCAACCTACGAATTTTAATAATAGGCCTCAGTTTTCTCACCAACAACAACAACCCTCAACAAGTAGACCAACCCCAACTTCTAGTAATTTCAGGCCAAATCCGAGTTTTTTCAAACAACAACAGAAAACTCATCACTTAAACAACGAACAATTCGATCCGTATGAACATAACTATGATTTTTCTTACAATGAGCAACAGAACTTTCAAACGCCAATTGAATACAAAACCGTACCAGACTATTATTACCCTGATACACAAAAACACGACAAATTCGAATATCATTCCAGCGAAAATGTTTGTAATGATAATTATAACCAACAATACGATGAATATTACGATAGCGAACAGTTTTCTTCCCGACAAAATTTTCAGACTACCCCGGTAGAAACAAAACCTCCCGATCACGAGATCTCCGACCTTCAAACACAAATTCAAACGATGAACTTGGACGATTTCAATCCAAACCTAAACTTTCCCGAACAGAATTTTCTGTAAGGCCACTTCTTTCGGTCAATTCGAAAAACCTTTACTACATCACCGACTCTTCCAATACATACAAACTCCTTATTGACACCGGAGCAGGACTGTCAATATTTAAGCCCGAAACTTGCCAACGATTTAAACAACGATTTCCCGAAAACGTAGTCATCCAAGGAATCACTGATCAGAAAATCTTAATAAACGAATCCACCCTTGTACCTTTCAACGTCGCCGACCCACACAAGGTATATATTTGCAACATCGACATTGAATTCGACGGATTACTGGGTTCAGATTTCCTTGAACATTATAACTGCGTTATAGACTTTAACAACAAACAACTTGTCACTAATTTTAAAACCTTACCACTCTACAAAGTTACGGATGATACTGTCATGCGTACTCAGAACCCTTCAACTTTCAATAGCTGCATCCCAATTAATACAATCTCTCTAGAACCCCGAACAGAACAGATATGTAAATTAAAATGTAACCTCACTAACACTGAGGCTTTCCTATCATCTGCCGAAATAGAAAAAGTTTATCTTCCCCGTGCCCTTGTTAAAATTAATGAAAAAGGCGAATTTCTTACTTCAGTTTTAAATGCAAACGCTATTCCCAAAACTGTTAATTTCGACAATTTGGAACTCGAACCGATAACCAATTTTTCCGTAAACATTTTTTCCGAAAATTACTCACAAAACTTAACCCAGCCTGATAGACAAACTACAATTATGGAACAACTTCGTTTAGAACATCTGAACGATGAGGAAGCCGAACTTATTTCTCAACTTTGCCTCGAATATTCCGACATATTCTATTTAGAAGGTGACCAACTGACCTTCACAAACGAAATTAAACATTCAATAGACACTAATAACGCGAAACCCTCTTTCACAAAGTCATATCGGTACCCACAAATACACAAACAAGAGGTAAAAAGTCAGATATCGAAGATGCTTGACCAAGGCATTATACGTCCGTCTAATTCGCCATGGTCATCCCCAGTTTGGGTAGTTCCCAAAAAACTAGACGCATCTGGTACCCAAAAATGGCGTGTCGTCGTCGATTATCGTAAACTAAATGAACTTACGGTTGACGACAAATACCCCCTACCGAACATTTCGGATTTACTTGACCAACTTGGCAAATGCCAATACTTCAGCACTCTCGACTTAGCTTCAGGGTTTCACCAATTCGAAATCGATATAAAAGACATAAAAA
Source organism: Octodonta nipae (assembly GCA_034190945.1). Taxonomy (NCBI): domain Eukaryota; kingdom Metazoa; phylum Arthropoda; class Insecta; order Coleoptera; family Chrysomelidae; genus Octodonta; species Octodonta nipae. Next base: position 88,905,099 of record CM067220.1, on the reverse strand, counting down.
AAAAACAGCATTCACAGTTGATAATGGTCATTTTGAATTCGTTAGAATGCCCTTCGGTCTTAAAAACGCTCCATCCACCTTCCAAAGGGTAATGGATAATATTCTTTTAAGTGTTCAAAACGAGAGATGTTTAGTCTATATGGACGACATAATCGTTTATTCTCCGACTATACATGAGCACATAGCCCGACTTTCTGAAGTTTTCAAACGATTGCGAAAAGCTAATCTAAAGATCCAACCCGACAAATGCGAGTTTCTTCGCAAAGAGGTCGCGTATCTTGGCCACCTTATAACTCCCGAAGGCGTGAAGCCTAACCCCTCAAAGGTAGATTGTATCTTAAATTTTCCGCAACCAAAAAACCCAAAAGATATCAAGTCCTTCTTAGGGTTAGCTGGTTATTACAGGCGATTCATCCCCAATTTCGCCAAGATTTCGAAACCTTTGACAAAATTACTTCAAAAAGACGTACATTTCCAGTTCGATTCAGAATGCGTCAAATCTTTTGACGAATTAAAAAGAGCCCTTACTTCTACCCCCATACTCATATACCCTAATTTTGAAGAGCCATTTATTCTTACAACCGACGCCAGTTCATTTGCTATCGGCGCAGTGCTCTCTCAAGGCCCCGTAGGTAAAGATTTACCCATAGCCTATGCCTCCAGAACTCTCTGCAATGCTGAAACTAAGTATTCAACCATAGAACGAGAACTCCTTGCAATAGTGTGGGCGGTTAAACACTTTCGTCCGATAATTTTTGGCCGTAAGTTTTTACTTCTGACCGATCACCGCCCGTTAACTTGGCTGTTTTCTATAAAGGATCCTGGAAGTAGACTTGCAAGATGGCGCCTTAAGCTCGAGGAGTACGACTATCAAATAATTTACAAACCCGGCAAAGTAAATAAAAATGCCGACGCTCTCTCTCGCATTAAAGTTAACAACTTTAATGAATACATATCATTTCAAGCAAACAATCACCTAACACCATTTACAGTACTCCCAACAAACGAAACTGACGATGACTCACGAGAACCCCAGATAAGAAGTCCCATTAATCTCCAACAAATCTCTGAAGAATTTAGAACTTTTGTCGAACGATATCAAACCGTCTCGCTCATAGATTACGACAAAATTCAATTTTCTAATTGCCAACTCTTAGACCGAGAAAACAAAAACATCCTAGTATTTCCCCAAGGCTCTCTCATGAAAGATTTTCACCATGACATCATCGAAGACATTTTCGAGGAAAATGCTGATTTCCGTACCCCTAGAGTAAATGTCTTTGCTAGCAAAAGTGTCAGAAAAAGACGTTATTACATCGTCCCTCTCCCTTCTGACCCAGAAGTAGTCAACGAAATTCTTTTCGCATCTTTGTATAATAGTAGAGATGTGTTCACTGAAAACCAAGTATTCTGTGTTGAGAATAACATTGAACTGCCCATTTTGGAAATGCTTTCGTTTATCTTTTCCGAAATCGATATCAAATGGAAAGTTTGCCAAAATATCGTCCAAACGGTTGAGAAAGACCAAATACCTATCATTCTCGACCAATTCCATAACGGCAAAAATAATATACACCGAGGTATCAATGAAACTATTCGCAGAATAAAAGAAAAATACAATTGGCAAGGACTGACTAAGGACGTTGACAATTTTATCAAAAACTGTCAAACTTGCCAGAGAGCAAAAGTTTACCGGAAAAATCTCGACAGCCCACTTGTCATTACTGAAACCCCACGGACACCCTTTGAACGTGTCAACATCGATATCCTAGAAGTCCCAACAAAAAACTACGCATTGACTATCAGGGACGAACTAACAAAATTCTCTCAGGCCTACCCCATAACTGACAAATCCGCAAAAACCGTTGTTAGTACGTTACTACTATATTTCCAACACTTCGGTACCCCATTACGGATACACTGTGATTATGGCAGGGAATTCGACAACGCTCTGATGAGAGATTTGTGTAAGCTATTTGATATCAAACTGTCCTATTCTAGTGTGGGACATCCCCAGTCGAATGGTTCATTAGAACGATTCCACTCTACCTTACTAGACATGATTAGAATCCACAAATTAGAAAATCCCGACGAACACCCCTTCAACATCCTTCCTTATGCAATCATCGCATACAACAACTCCGCAAACAAAACTCACGGATTCACTCCTTACGAACTTGTTTACGGACATACTTCGAGTAGGACTCCCGAAACTCTATACAACCAACAATCATTGATAACTAAATACATCCGAGATCTCAACAACCGGATCACACACTATTATAAAATCGCTCGTGAAAGAACAGAAGTTCAAAAGCACAAAGCGAAAGCCCGATTCGATAAACATGTTTCCGAAAATCTCCCGAATTATCAAATAGGCGATAAAGTCTATATCAAAGAATCCCAAATCAAGGACAAACTCCAAAATAAATTCAATGGTCCTTTCGAAATCCTGGAGATTCACAAAAATTCCGCGACATTACTAAATCCAAAAACCAAACAAAAAACTAAAGTAAATTTCGACAGGATGAAACCTTTCTCAGAAAGTTAATTTCTGTTTCAGGTTGTGCCTGCTGTTCGGATCAGCAGTAGCCCAACATCAAGTCGAACCTATAAATAACACATTAGGGATATACTACCACAACGAAGCCCAAATAACCGTTTCTAACAATAAATGGACACTCTTGGTCCACAAAAATATTTCGGCCCTCGAACACGTTTTCACGACAAATAATAGACTTTTACAAACACTTATCGAAACTGTTAACTATAAATCTTTCGCAATGAATTACTTCCGCTCAGATGTACAAACTCATATAAATCTCCTAAACCAAATATCCACCACAATTAAGGACAAATTTATCGAAATAAATATGGACACCAAAAGACCAAAACGCGGCATACTTGATGGGGCAGGTACTCTTTTCAAAGCAATTACCGGAAACTTAGACGCGGATGACGGTAAATATTTTACTGATAGTATCACTAGACTCAATCAAGGTCAATTACAAATAGAAAATTTACTCAAAAACCAAATCAGTGTAACTACCTCTGTCATTAAAAACTTCAACGAGACCGTCCAAAAACTGCAAATTGACGAAAAACTCTTTAACAGCAACATGAAAAAACTAGAAACCACAATCGGAAAAATTAACGATAAAGTCGGGTACATCGAAACGAAACTTATGTTGCTCGAATTATGCGAGAAACTAATGGAGAATTACCTTTACTTGGAAGATAGCCTAAATGATGTGATAAATTCAATTACTTTCGCGCGTCTTAAAATCATACATACATCCATTTTAACGCCCGAACATCTCATTACGGCATTGCAAGAAATATCGCAAAACCTAATAAAAAACAATCTTCCACTACCAATAAAATACTCAAGCATTGGACAATACTTGGAAATTATCGAGTTAGAAGCTTTCCAAACAAACTCTGATCTTATTTTTGTCTTAAGAATTCCATTAGTAGAACAACAACCATATACCCTTTTCCGGTTATACCCTATCCCAATTTACGATGACAGAACTGGATTACATCACCTTTTGTCTTTTACTCAAAAGTACCTCGCGAAAAACGAAGACTCTTTAATGTTTATTTCAATCAAGGACTTGAGCGCGTGTAAACCGCTTGCTATCGGAAGAAAATTGTGTCCCGAACTATACGCCTATCCTATAGACTCTAACGCACCGTGCGAGGTGCAACTTCTGAAAAGTATTCAAAATGTGCCGGACAATTGCAGGAGTACAGTAATTTTTAGTCAGGGTTACAGTGTCCAAAAACTTGAACAGAATATGTGGCTTGTCGTGACCTCCGAACCTTTACGTGTTGTGGTGAGTTGCAATCAAAAGAACTCAACAACTTTAACTCTAGTGCGCAACTCCATTCTAAAACTTCAATCGGAGTGTAGTGCCTTTGTAGGTGTTACTAAGGTCCAGGCTGAGTCTGGAAAAGAAACAGCCCTTTCCGACGTCTATCACACAGTTACAGTACCTTACAACTGTTGCGATACAGTTCCAGAAAAGGTACAAATTCCCGAGCTGAAACCCTTCGACATAAGCAGCATCAACGTGGAGGAACTGGACGTTGCGAACCATAAGTTAGAACAGTACTCCAGAGACCTAGATGGTCTTATAAATCAGCCTTTCCTAACCAAGAACATCTCTTGGTTTACGTATACGACAATAGCTGTCGTCATGATCATTTCAGCGATCATGATTTTCAACATCATCTAAAAGAAAATTGAAGAGCGCCCAAAAGCCCAAAAAAATACCGACCAACCGACGACGCCTTCATCGTCTCTAAGAATGCTGCCTAAACTAAGGCCAGTATTAAAACCAAACCCGATAACAGAGACAACTGTATAAACATTTCATTTATAACAATGCATTTTTTTTGTATGTTTACCCATATTTTATGTATTACCCTTTTTATTTTATTTACTAACCATTTATCGTTGTTATATTATATAAGTTTAATTTTTGACTTATTATTGACACTAACATATTTTATACTAACAATTTTAATTTCATTTTCGAATTACCTTTGTAATGTTAATACTATCATTTGATATTCCTAGCGATATTTTGTTATTTACAGATGTTTCATTTTTATTAAAAAGTTGATGTAAAGCATCAACTTTTCATGTATAAGGGGAGTTGTTATATGAGAAGTGCACTAACTAACAATTTATACGTTAAAGTTACCATAGGTGCTTGAACCGTAATTGACTTCACACAAGTATCATATTACAACTTCCTAGAATTCTTAGAAATCACGTAGACGCTTTGTTCACATGAAAACTGATGACATAGCGTCATCATTTTTACGTTATAAATGTAACCGAAAACAATTCTCAGTGTTCATTATCTTCATATAACTTCATACCTATAATAAGTCTTTGTAACTTAAACATATTAATTTTTTGTAATAAATATATTTTTTTAAAAAGTGAATTTAGTGAAACCAAATCTAAAATATATATATATATATATATATATATATATATATATATATATATATATATAATTTAAAACTTCTTCGTTTCTTTGTTTTTGGTGGATTTTTTTTTCCATTAGCTGGGAGATGGTTAATACCAACTCCTATATTACATATTATGTCGTTGGTCGGTAATTTTTTACTGTTGTTAATGTTTTCTTGTAATTGATTTAGCAATACTTATATTTAACAACTTAATGATAAAATTTGGAATTATAAATTTATTAGATTTACGTCTATTATTTACATTATTAAAATTATCACATCAATTCACGTTTTACAATATACGTAAAAAAACATATTTTTTAAGTTTTTATTTTTTAAATAAGAAATTTACTTGAACGAATTTGATGTTAAAATTATGTCAGTTATGATTTATAACGTATTACTTAAGTAATGGCGTAAGAGGATTACTGTTAAATTTCATGTCACTTAAAAATCTCTATTGACTGGTGCATACAAGTTAACAAATTAGGGGAAAAAATACGATAATGAACAAAATCTCTTAGTCGAGTACCTAATAGTTTCCTGTATCATAAAATATTTTACAATGCTAATATATTGTTTAGTACAATAATAGTGGTGATAATTTTATTTTGGTTTTTAAATATTTGATGCTAAACTTTGTTTATTAAAGTATTACGTAAGTAATGGCGTAACCGATTTGATGTTAACTTTTATGTCACTTAAAAATATTTATTGGCTGGTGTATGAACGTAATTAAATTAATTGAAAGGAATACAAGAAACAACAAAATCTTCTAGTCGAGTTATCCAACGATTACCGTTGAATGTAATTCCCTTCAATTTTGTTTTTAGAGACTGCACTTAGCATATGATAAGCATTTTCTAATTGAAAATACGTAACTGTCAGTGTCAGAACATATCTTATTATACTTCACAATAATCACAATGCCAGTATATTATTTAGCCAAATAATAGTACCTGGTTATGATTTTATTCTGGTTTTACAATATTTGATGTTAGTTTTGATTTAATGATGGCCAAGCCCGTAGCCAGCGGGGGGGTCTGGAGGTTCAACCCCCCCCCCAAATTTTGTAATTTTTGTTTTCAAGATTCAATTTTAACCAATTAATTAGTCACGTTTTTCATAAAAAGAAATTTTATATTTATACACTTTTATATATCCTGGAATTAAATGAACAAAAATATGCATTTTGTAGTCCTAATCAGCACATCAACAATCAAAAAATTATCCCCCGAAAAAAATTCTGGCTACGGCCTTGATGATGGCGAAATTCTGGTTATAAATTAGTGACTGAAGCCAAGACAATGAAAACATCTAATATGAATGCAATCATGGGCGTACCGAAGAAGGGGGGCAGGAGGGCAGCTGCCTCCCTCTGGACTTGTAAAACGTGCATTGAGCAATTAAAGCTTCCCATGAAATTGCTTACTTTTGCCCCCCTCTAGGAGAATTTGTTTGCTAATTTGGACCCTAAACCAAAAACTGGGTACACCCTTGAATGCAATGGTAGGCACTTTTATTTGAAAAATGTGTTTGCCAGTATATATAACGTAATTCAAATTCGACCATCACCATTGGGTTCTCGGAAACTCCAGGAGATACGAAGAAATTTAAATGGGGGCAAAATTGTGCAATTTGGAGCTTGAAGAAATGCGTTTTTTTTTTAATTTAAATTTCCCGAATACTTCTGAAGATATCCGAAGAAAATAGAAAATTGGATATTTCGGTTTCAATTTTTTCTAGAGTTATTTGACGAGGAAATGCAAACCCAAAAACACATTTTCAGTGTCGTTTTTCGGCCACCACCATCAACTTTTGTTTTCATATGGATATATAATATATACAGATGAATTGTGACTTCCTTCTTTCCTTTTCACAACTGATCTAGTAACTGTATTAATCGGGGTAAAATATCACTTCTTCATTTTCTTCAGAACAATAATATTAAATCAATAGGCATTCCCTAAACAAAATCCCTATAACAAATTTATTGTTGATTTATCAAAAGGGGCGTTTCTGAAGTATTTGTCGTTTCATTTGGGCGAAATAAGATCTATAGACTACTGTGTACGTAGGTACAGTTTTACTATCATTTAATTCTAAATACATTTTTGGGGGACAATTAAACATATCAATTAATTGGCGACTATCAACGGTATTCACCTGTTAATGAGATCGTCAGTATATTTTACGATTTACGTAATTCCTAATTGTGTTATCAACATATCGTCTTTATGACGCAAAATTTTTGCTTAAAAATATTTACTGCACACTTGTAAAAACCCATATATTTTTTTAATTAATTTAGATTTTTGTAAAGCAGGAAGCAGGCAACTAGTTTAACAGCGGAATGGCATTAAATTTGCCTTAAACGAAGTAAGTTTCTGTTTTGCAACCCGAAATACCAACAACTGTGCGGTAAATTGTATATTATTAGTAGGTTTTCAACAAATACTTGAAATACTTAATACCTACTGTAACTAGGTATATAGTTTTCAACTTTCTTAATTTACTGTGAGTGTTATATTTTACTCTAGAAATAAAGAAATAAGTGATAATTGCAAGAGGATTATGAAAATTAATCATAAGCCACTTTGAGTTTGCAATAAAATGCTTTCACAAATTTGCTGTTTCCTGTTGATAATAATATATTGGAAATATATTTTATTTGAAAATGTAAATATTTTTTCTCCGTTCAACTAAACTTGTTTAAGTAGATAGTAGATTTTGACGTAGATAAATTAAGGTATTCTATAACTTAAAAATTGTTGGTCTTAAGAACGTGTTTTTAGCTATTCTGGCCAATTTTTAAATTTCTTTGTAAAAACTAGTCTATATTTAAATTTGTGTATAATAATAACTCACTTAAAATTATTTCTACTGATTCCCTTTTTCAAATTTTGTAAAATGTTGAGGCGGTAAAAATTCAGGGAAATATGAAAATGAGAAATGTTTATTGCAGAAAAAGATTGAGACAAAGACTTAATGGGAGATACTCTTGTACTAGATTTTCTCAAATAAAGGGGTGGGCTTGTCTGTAATTTTCGATACATACTACTACCGTATGTATGTTTATGTTTTGTAATTCTTTGGACGATATAGCTTAAACAAGCCAGTTATATAAATTTCTAAATTTTCTCTCACAATTACAAATTTTAGTATGAGAGCGGAGGAATAATGCAGCAATAGGACTAGTTATACTTAAAATAACAATACCTGGGTGACCGAGCTTCACTTGTAAATTCAAGGTTTTCTCATAAACGTACATATATCTACCTATATATAAATAGGCAAAGACAAAACGATTAGGTACCACTTTCGCCTCTGTTTCTCGATTGTCTTCGTTTTTGTTTTGTTTAGTAACTACTGACGACCTTCAGTGCAGAATGCTATTCTTAATTTATAATATTGGTTCATTCATTAAATAAAATATAATAAAAAATCATTATTTACGTCCATAATGTCAATGCCAAACAACTGATTATGCCGCCGCCGCCAGACTCAAAACACTGAGTAATTATTATAGAGAGACCAATGCTGTTATATACTTCGAGCATGTACTTCTGTAAGCCTTGTTATTGTTTAGTGGTAAAGTAATCGTTGTATATTATAATTATACTGGGCGATTCCAGATATGTTAGAAATCAATTTTTTCGTGGGTGGCACATAAGCAGTTGCATATATAGGGTGTTTAAAATCTAGAGTAGAGTGCAATTATAACTAAAAAAATAATTATGTAGGGAAGCCCATTAGCGGTTGAATTTACAGGGTTCTTGGAATAGAAGGTGTAGTAGAATTCCAGTTATACAGGGTGGTGCAAAAAATTATAGATAGATGCATATACAGGGTGGCGGAAATGGAAATGCAACATTTCGTAACCCATAAGCAGTTGTCTATATAGGGAAGAAGAAATTAGGGTGAGAGGACTTATAGATATACAGGATGATGATAAAAAATGTTTAAAAAAGAAAATGATTTATAGAGTAGCCGACGAAGAGTTCCATATATATAATGATTGAAATATAGGTCGGGTTAGAATTATACTTACAGAAGATAATTAAAAATTTCATAAACAAAAAGAGTAAATATGGTGGGTCATTAGCCGTGGCATATACAGAATGGTTTACCCGGTGGTTCAAAAATGTTAAAAAATACTATGCGTGATCCATGAGCAATAGCATATGGAGTTATAGAGGGTGGTGGAAATATATAATGAGATGGAATTATTATAATGAGGATTTTAATAAATGTTAGAGAATTGAGTGCAATTATAGCTATACAGGAAGGTTAGAAAAAATAAATATGTAGGGTAGCCCATTAGCGGTTGAATTGTTGTCATATTAAATTAAGAATTACGAATTTGAACACAAATAAAGTCCTATTAATTATATCTGAAAAAAACTCGAATTTCGTTACTTACTTGTAGAAGCGAGATGTAAGACCGACATCTAGGATTTTCGAGGAAACTATCACACAGAGGTTCCGAATCTGGATTCGTTCCGTGTAATTACTGTTCTCTCTAAAGTCCTAGGATAGAATGTCACGATAAAATTTTCAGGTTACTTAACCTGCCAGAGATATTGACACCATTGGTCGAATTTCGACCACTGGGCGACAGCTAGTCCAAATAATCGGACATTTGATATGTAAATTAATTTAAACTTCTTATCATAATTTTTTTCTTACATTTTTATTTACATGGCGTTACGACAATTCTACTGCCCCTTATATTTCAACCACCCTATATATGCAACATCTTATGAAAAACCCATTCAAATATTTTTTTCTAACATCTCTTTTAATCACGCTACAATTCCACTCGATTCCATATTCCAACAACCCTGTATATGCGATCGCTTTTGGCCATTCTACAAACACTTTTGTTTCCAAAATCTTTCACTAACCTCTGTAACTATAATTCTACTTCGCCCTATATTTCAACTATGAAATATATATATATGCAAGTCGTTGCAAGCTACTCTATAATACATTTATATTCTAATATTTTTGTTAACACTTTGTATAACTATAATTCCACTACACCCTATATACGCAACATTTTCTAGGCTACCAAATATAACACATTTTAAATCACACTGTATAACTCTAATTTCACACCTCTATATGTTTTAACTACCCTGTATATGCATTTGTTTATGGCCACCCATTGTAATTTTTTTAAAACCACCATATACAATTATAATTCCAGTACACCCTATATTGCAACCACCCTGTAAAGGCAAATGCTAATAAGCTACCCTATAGGTAAAACATCCTCTTAACATTTTTTAGCAACCTGCATAACAATACTTTTACTCCGCCCTGTATGTCAGCTATCATTAATTTCCAACTGCTTATGGGGTACCCTACACAATTACTTTTTCTCGCTTTTTTCTAACCATACTATAATTCAATTTGACGATATATTTTAACTATCCTGCATAGCAACTCTTATGGACCATCTAACATATTTTAAAATATCCCTGTATAATTATACAACAAATTCATATTATATGCATCAAATTAACATGCGAAGTCATAAGATCTTACTCATCCCAAAATTGCCTACCATGCCATTTTTTTCACCTTGAAAACTTGAAACGTCTAGCTATAAAAATATAATGCTAGGAAAATATGACTGAGGTATAAAATAGTTTTATGTTCGGAACATACAAATACAATATTATAATTCCATTACATGCTATATTGCAACCATCCTGTAAATGCAAATGCTAATAAGCTACCCTATAGGTAAAACATCCTCTTAACATTTTTTAGCAACCTGCATAACAATACTTTTACTCCGCCCTGTATGTAAGCTATGATTAATTTCCAACTGCTTATGGGGTACTCTACAGAATTATTTTTTCTTGCTTTTTTCTAACCATACTATAATTCCATTTGACAATATATTTTAACCATCGTGCATAGCAACTCTTATGGACCATCTAACATATTTTAAACGACCCTGTATAATTATAATTTTACATCACCAATTCATATTATATGCATCAAATTAACATGCGAAATTATGAGGTCTTACTAATCCAAAAATTGCCTACCGTGCCAATTTTTTCACCTTGTAAACTTGAAATGCTAGGAAATTATGACGAAGGCATAAAATAGTTACATGTTCGGAACAAATACAATATTATAATTCCCTTACATCCTATATTGCAACCACCCTGTAAATGCAAATGCTAATAAGCTACCCTATAGGTATAACATTCTATTAAGATTTTTTTAGCGACCCTGCATAACAATATTTTTCTCCGCCCTGTATGTCAGCTACCATTAGTTTCCAACTGATTATGGAGTACCCTATAAAAATATTTTTTCTCGCTTTTTTCTAACTATACAGTAATTCCATTTGACGCTATATTTTAACCATCCTGCATAGCAACTTATATTGACGATCTAAGATATTTTAAAATACCCTGTATAATTATACACCACCAATTCATATTATATGCATCAAATTAACATGCAAAATCACGAGATCTTACTCATCCAAAAGTGCCGACCGTGCCAACTTTTTTACCATGAAAACTTGAAATGTCCCGCTTTAAAAATATAATGCTAGGAGAATATGATGGAAGCATAAAATAGTTACATGTTCGGAACATACAAATACAATTTGTATTGAAAGAATGTTTACAACCACAGTTTCCCTCTCAAATAGGTCACCAACTCACCCTGTATTGAAAAAAAATTTACAACAGAAGTCTCACTCTTACGTAGGTAACCAAATTATCCTGTATTGAACGCCTTGATATTACAAAGCAGCCGCCTTGATTGTCAAACTCTCAATACATTTTTTAATAATTTAATTTCTCGGTAAAACGATTTTTCCCAAAGAAGAGTCCCTCGCTAATCGATTTCTATCCATCGAAACTTCCAAATGGGAAAGTTTCTTCGAAATCGTTAGAGCCGTTTTCAAAAACTCAATTACATATATATATATATATATATATATATATATATATATATATATATATATATATATATATATATATATATATATATATATATACAAACATTGCTCGTATTATTTTATTAGATATTCTCCTTTTTTAGGGTTCCGTATATACAATATACGGATACCCTTATAATATCACTCAGGATTTCTGCCTCTGTCACATCACAGCCATTTTCTCCTAAACTACTGGACGGATGAGGTTGAAATTTGGTATCAATGTATAGTTTGGTGACCCGATCAGGAGTACATATCGTAAAAGAAAATATTTTGATTTTAGGGGTACTTCTGGGGAGAAAAACTAAAAAAATCGACCGTCCCCCCCTCTGATCTCCGAAACTACTGAGCCTAATTTTTTTAAAAAAGAGCATTGCCCGAACTTTACAGGAAAATTAAGGAGAACCCATTAATGTTAATTTTGGGGGCAAATTATAGAATTAAATAAAAATTTAAAAATAAAAAATTTTTCAAACGCATCATGTAATATATCAAATAAAAGGTCTCACTCTGATGAACACAAATATATTTTTTTCATATTTAAAAAAATTATTTAAAAAGATACCAAAATTTACCCCCCCCCCCTTATCTCCGAAACTATAAAACGTAAATTTTTGAACAAAAATAGATTTATAGGTTCTGACCTGAAGTTTACTGGAAAAATAAGGAGAAACCTCTACTTTTAATTTTGGGGGACAAATTACAGAATTAAATGGAAAATATAAATTTAAAATTGTTTCTAACCCAGCATGTTATATATCAAATTAAAGGGCTCATTACGACGAAAACAAATATATTTTTTTCATATTTTTAAAATAAATTAATTAAAAGATATTAATAAAAATATAAAAAAAATTTACGTATTCCCCCCCTTATCTCCGAAACCATAAGCTGGAAAATTTTGACAAAAAATGGAGGTATAGCCCCTCACCTGAACTTTACTGGAAAATTAAGAAGAAACCCCTAATATTTATTTTGGGGGGCAAATTATAGAATTAAATGGAAAATAAAAAATTATAATTGTTTCTAACGGCTCATGTAATATATCAAATCCCAAGGCTCATTATGACGAATAGGTACAAATATATATTTTTTTAATTTTTAATATATTTTAAAATATATTAAAAAATATTTTAAAAAAATTACCCATTCTCCCCCTTATTCCCCAAACTCTAAGACCTCATTTTTTTTGTTTATAGGAAAAATATGAAAAAAAAATGCCTAATTCTATTATTTGGCCTCCAAATAATAGAATTAAACGGAAAATAAATTACTAGAAAACCCCCATAGTAATTTTAGGGACAAATTATACAATTATATGGAAAATAAAGATTCAATTCTCAAACGCATCATGTAATATATCAGATAAAAGGTTCATAATGTGAATTACAAATATAACATATTTTTAAATCATTTATATAAAAGATATTAAAAATATTAAACATCGACTTAATTCCCACTTTAGAAACTACACTATTTAAAATTTGAAAAATATATTTTATTTACATTTATAAATAATTTGAATAACAGATTTAATAATTTATAATTTAAACTTTGACCTATTTTGCAGTTTTTGTTCCAATCTACAGAGCCTCAAAACTCAGACTATAAAAGATTATAAAAGGCATTTCTGAAAGTTTATTAGTAAAATAAAACTCTAATGTTACTTTTTGGGGGCCAAATTAGAAAATTAAAAATATATGTATTGTGATAAAAATCAAGCGAATCCTAAAGCAGATAAAATAAAAAGTCTATGTGTGGAAAATCAAAGTGTATATTTTTTATAAATTTAAAACGCTTCCTTTAAAAGATATAAGGGTAAGTACGAGTATAAGAAAATGCACTCATTCCCTGCTTGTCTGAAACTGGAATATTCGAATCTTGAAGGTGGTACGGAACCCTAAGTATGCGAGTCCAACTCGCACTTGACCAAATTATTTTTAATTTTTCACTACTCTGCATCAGTTACACTGTTAAATATTTTAACGATTTTTTGTGTTAAAAACTGTTTATATACGTTGTTTCTTTATAGATATTGAATTACTTTCTTAAATATATTTAATGGAGCATGACAAATACAAATACTAATGATAAAAAAGATTTTTCAAATGTTTTTCTGGTTTGACAGTTGGCCAAAAATGATGTAAACACACTTTTAAACGGGAACCTCCCACTTGAAACAACCCATTGGAAAGCTCTTTGATCAACGATGCTTAAAATCTGCATTTGTGACACCCAGTTTCAGAAAATAAAGACCCTATAATTTTTTTTATTTCAATTATTTGTAACATAAATTGGTCCTAAAAATAAAAAGCCTGTTAGGAAATTGTTTATTAAATTTATGAATCATCTTATAAATAATAAAAAAATTAGTTGAAATTATTACAAATTTATTAAATTGTTTATCCTTGAGTAATTGTTTGACAGCTTAGCTGATGAAACGGAGTTTTGTGTAAATTGTAAAGGTTAGGTGTTAGTGCACTTTGTGTTTATACATTTTTAACACTCTAGATAAGTATTTTCTTGCTGTCAAGAGGTCTTTTACTCTGACAAATGATGTTTCGTCCATAGTTATTCTGCTCCTATTTTTTCAATGCAACTTTTAGTTGAATTTATTATTATTTCTAATTCTTTAAATCTACTTCTTTGTTCCTCCCATCTTCTACTGTTTTTCCTATTCGCTTGCCGCTTGTTTTTCCAATGTTTATCTTCATATCATACCTCTTACCAGTTTCGATTATTTTCCACGTAAAAACCAAATAACTCAACTTGTTCTTCATTTAGAAATATGGAAGATTCATATGTACAAACATAAAAAGAGCAATTTAAAAATAAAAAACTTGATAGGTGTCATTTGATAGAAATAATAGCTTAAAATTTTTGAACTTTGGATTTTTTTCCGGAACGCCCTGTAGAAATTTATAAGCTAAATTTTATTACAGTTTTAACCTCAAGTCTCAACTCATTTCTTTATGTCATGTTTTAAGTTATAATTTTTGGTATTTTGGGTTGCATTGAATATATTTTTTCTCTAATGTCAATTATCTCAGAAACCATTGGTCATAGACATACAAATTTCGTTATGAAACTCCTTCAATATTTGAGTTTAGATGAATTCATTCTAAAAAAATATAATATACTATATAAAATAATGAAGTTACACTCAACTTCCGGTAACAGTAAGTGGCCTATTATTTTAAAACCTTCAAACAGAAATTTGCAAATCTCTAATATATTAATTTTTGGTAAAACGATCCTTTTGAAAAACCTAGTTTTAAAATTTGATGTTTAATTAGTCAATTCCATCGCGAATAGTGAATAATTTAATAACGAAGTTTACAGATACCACATAATGTCCATGTTCATGAATGATCATAGAAACAAGATATTAAGTATTTAATATAAAAATAAATCAGTCGAAAGTCGAAACCACTAATAATAAAAACCAGTTTTACCCTCAACTGTTAATTCATTTAAAACAGCCTTATCTCATCTCGTAACACAAGAGGAATATTTAGCCAGATAAATCAATCATTTTATCGTATGGGAATAAGCTGCAGCCACTATCGATCCTTTAAAGAAAGATATGTGTTTGCGGCACATTTTAAAGGGCCTTCTTCCGAGAAAACTGAACAGTGTGCTTTAGAAATGTGGAATTTCTAAATTCCTTTCACGTACAATTCATTGTATGGCACATAATAGGTTTAGGTAACAACGTTTAATAACAATTATTATTGAACATGTGTGTGATGAATGGGACAAAAATAAATATTAGGCGAGAATTCGTCTAAAATATATAAAGGCAAAAATTATTTAATGTTAAATGTATATTTTTTAATTAATAAATATTTTTTTAACTTTATTTACTTTAGAATAGGACCCTGGCTGGGGTCAGACCTGTACTATTATGTACGGCTGAGCGATATAGAAACAGGAATAGGGGAATATGCTCATCCCAGTCCCGCTGGTTATTGCTGACGACCTTGGATAGGTGTTGTTCCAAGGTCCGGTGGAATCTTTCCACAATTCCGTCTGACTGTGGGTGCAATAGTGTTCTCGTTTTCCTGATCCCCAACATCGTGCAGACCTTCTGGAATACATTCGATTCGAAGTTACGCCCTTGGTCTGAATGTAGTTCCATCGGGACGCCAAACCTGCTGAATAGCTGTTCTACTAGCACCGCCGCTACCATGGCTGCCTCTTGCTTGGGAATCGCATTTACTGAAGTAATCCATTGCGACCAAAATGTATTTGTTCCCCTTCTCAGACTTGGGAAACGGACCGGCGACCTCGATGGCAATTGTCTCAAATGGGGCACCCACATTGTACTGCTGCATTCTGTCCTTGGTCCGGGTCTTCGGGCCCTTACTGGCTGCACAAGTGTCACATTTGCGGCACCAAGCTGTGGCATCTTCGAAGTAATTCACCCAGTAGTACCGCTGGCGAACTTTGTCTATGGTTTTATTCATGCCCAGATGGCCCCCGGTAATCCCATCATCTACTTCGGTTAGGATGGCTGCTACCTTTTTCTTA
Source organism: Octodonta nipae (assembly GCA_034190945.1). Lineage (NCBI taxonomy): Eukaryota > Metazoa > Arthropoda > Insecta > Coleoptera > Chrysomelidae > Octodonta > Octodonta nipae. The sequence continues at coordinate 88,888,601 of CM067220.1, read as the reverse complement.
AGAATTACCATATAGGACTTGGTTTCTCGGCCATCAGTGCTTTCCCAAACTCCCTTGAGCATTCCATACTTCTACTCTTACAGAGTCCCATTGGGCCCATAAAGATTTCAGCACGCCCGAGTATCTAGCTCCCTTGTCCCATCGTGGCTGGGTGTCCCTCTCATTTTGAGTGACAAAATTGGTTCGATGTCGGGATCAGCCATTTGGTCCTGGATGCACTGTTCCGTTGTCCAGTCTTCATTGGCGTGCACTCGGATCTGCCTGATGAAGATACCCTCTCACTGTTCCGCCTTCAGATAATGTCCGCCTTCTGCTCTACAGGGTCTTCTTGATAGGGCATCGGCATTATTGTGCAAACAGCCGGTACGGTGTTCCACCGTGAAATCGTATTGCTATAATTTCTCCATCCACCTGGCCAGTTGTCTTTCCGGTGTCTTCATGTCCAACGGCCATTTCAGGGCGGCATGATCTGTTCGGATTAAGAAATGACGACCATAGAAGTATTTGTGGAAATGGTCTACAGGCCTTATTATTTCAAGAAGTTCTTTTCTGGTGACGCAATAATTTCTTTCCGGTTTCGAGAATCCACGGCTGTAGTACTCGATCACCCTCTCTTCACCATTTGGCACATGGGATAGGACGCCCACAAACTGGAACATAGTGCTGCCTTCAGTCGTCTGAATGATGTTTCGCAATCCTGATTCCAACGGAAGCCGATGTAGAGGCGCGGCAATAGTGGCAAGTCCCTCAACAAATCGCCGGTAGTAGGAACAGAGGCCCAAGAAGCTTCAGAGTTCATGCTGGTCTCTTGGGACTGGCCAATCACTGATGGCTTCTATCTTGTCCTCGTTGGTGCGGATTCCTGACTCGGAACCGACGTGGCCCAAAAACTCTACTTCTTTTTGGAACAAGGAACACTTCTTCGGGTTGAGTCTCAGGTTGGCGTTCATAATTGTGGAGAGTACTTCGCGCAGGTTCATCAGATGGTCATCGAATGTATGACCCATGACTAGAATGCCCATACTCCATCAGCTTCTCAAATGTAGGCGGAGCATTACATAACCCAAAGGGCATGACCGTGGACTGAAACTTCGCCCAGGTTCTTCAGGTGATCGTCGAATGTCTGACTCATGACCAGAATGTCGTCGAGGTATACTAAGCACGTCCTCCGTGTTAACCCGCTCAGGACATCCTCCATCAGTCTCTCGAATGTTGCGGAAGCATTACATAACCCAAAGGGCATGACGGTGAACTGAAACAGCCCTTTACTAGTGGAGAACGCTGTCTTCTCTCTGTCGTTTTCGTGTAGACCAACCTGCCAATATCCACTCTTTAGGTCTCGTGTGGAGAACCAACAGGAGCCTGCTAGTGTGGTCAGAGTGTCATCAATTCGGGGTAGTGGATAGCTGTCTTTCTCGATGACGTCATTAAGCTTTCTGTAATCCACGCAAAATCTGGTGGTTCCAACCTTCTTTTTAACTAGCACGACGGAGCGGACCATGGGCTGATGAATAGCTCAATAACTCCATTTTGTAACATGGACTCGATGTTTTCCTCGACTGCCTGTTGTTGCCCCAATGGTAGTCGCCTAGCTGGTACTCTGATGGGTTGAGCCTTCGCGATGGTTCCATCTTCACTGTTAAAAAATTGCCAGTGCTTTGTGATAAATTGCTTGGCTTTCGTCTGTTCCTCTGGTGTCAAGTGTGTCAAATGGTCAGCAAACTGTTATAGGAACTCTTTACTGGCCCTTGTCTCCTTCACCGATGTCTGGTACCCTTCTTCGCAATTGATGACAGTCTCCACTGGCTCGAAACAAGCTATTTTACCATTGGCAATTCTGATGTCGTTGTTGGACAAATTCAGGACTCTAATTGGTATATCTCCTAACTAAGTAGTCATGAGCAGAGTGTACGGGCTCCACCATCCAAACGTATCTCCCAGGATTGCTGTCTAGCTGCCCATGAATAATCTGTTCCGTTCGACCGGGAATTCTGACTGAGGATTTTGCTACAATTTTTATGGAGGTTGCTGAGATGTTGACGGGCCGTGTCAATACAAATTCTTTATTTAGGAACCAAAGAACATCATATCTCGGGTCGAACAGAAATCCATGCTGGCTGATTGGGCCCATACCCAGGATGAAGTCGTCCTCAATATTCGCTACCAGGACCCTATGCCGGATTCGGTTGTCCCCTATCTGCAATATCTGCTTCACCCTGTAGTGACATGGACTCGCCGATGACTGTTCTGAGCTGGATGTTATTGGTAACTAGCCGGATTTCTGATGCTCTCAAAACCCTGGACTTGGCAATGGAGACAGCGGGGCCGGTGTCGATGGTGACGGTAATTGCTCGGCCATTGATGGTGCTCCTGATGACTAGGCTGCTGCTATCTCGGCAAAATCCCCGGATGGATACTGTCGTGGGGGATGGTGGAGGGTTAGTTAGCATTCGCCCCCTTATGCTGACCGGAGTTTCCCTGGTTGGTAAGGTCAGTTTGTTGGCTACCCCTGGTTGGTGCAGTCACGTTGAAAGTGTCTGTCCTGGTGCCAGTTCTTTGTGACCGTTCTAATAGTTTGTTCAAACCAGCCAGCAGCGCTTGATATGGTGACTCTGGCTCTTCCTGGTTAAATGAAACTGCTCGGACCCTCGAGTTCGACATGTTCATGACGGCCAGTTGATCTTTGGTTTCCTCTGGTAGTACAAGTGAACCTCTGCTTCAAATTCTTGGCTCTCTCCGGATTTTTGCATTTTTCCACTTAGTTGCACCTGGTATACTTGGCTCAGGGATTGATTGTCGTATCTCTTGTCCAGGATAGCAATGATCTTGTCAAAATTGATTTGTTCATCCACTGAAATGCTTTGATGGAGTTCTAAGGCCGGACCTCTTAAGGAAATTACAAGAGACATAGATTTCTCTTGGTTATCCCATTCATTAGCTGTAGCAACGGCTTCAAATTGCCGTTTATACATGGCCCAAGATGAGCTGCCATCAAATGTGGGTAGTTTGCTAACGGAACCTTTGGTACTCATGATGTTCTGGTGTTTTCCTCGCTGTAAGTCATGTTGCATTTTTTAAATTTCTGTTTCTACCTTGTTTTGGATGGCACTGGATCTTGTACTTCACTTACTTTACTTTGTACAGTGTTTTTAATGGAACTGATTTCAAATTTCACTTGACTCTGGATGGAATCGATGTCATCTACTTTGATTCCAAGAGTCTCCACATTACTTTTTAGGATCTTTATGTCGTCGTTTATTTCCTCTATGTCTGATTCCACTATTTGAATTCTTTCATTAACTGTTTCATTAACTTGCGAAACTATTTGCATTAATTGTTCAAATTGCAGTTGTCTTCTTTCATCTAATATTTGAAATTCGTTTTTTCGGAATAATTCAATTTGTTCTTGTTTTTCTTCAAATTTCGAGAATAATCCTTCATTTAAATTATGTTGTTTTTCATCTATAGATTTCACTACCCTTTGTTGAATTTCCTCTTGATGTTGTTTCTCTTTTTTGTCACGTTTTTCCAGGATCTGAGTTATTTTTTCATCTAGTCCATCCGTAACCTGTTTGAATATTTTTTTGGTAGTCTGATCCATTTTTTCTTTTTCCATACTTCGGGTTTCCATAAATCAAATTGCGATTTTAACTTCACTTAATCCTGCACTTCGATACCAAATTGTGATAAACTCCGTGGGTTCAGTTAATTAAAATTTAAAAACTAATATTCACTCTCACTTTCTAGAAACTTTTATTTACATCAAATATTCAGCTGATTCAAACATCTAAATAATAACACGAAATGAACTATTCGCAATAACTAACAAACTCCTGCGATGCTGGGCCGCTCCTTTTAAAATCAGCACCGAATTCTCTCGTACAATCGAGTGTCAATTTTACAGTTCTCGAATTATTTCGAGATAAGTTTTTTTCCCATCCGAACCTTCTAGCTCTTCTTTTTTTTTCTATCCCAGGGATTGATGTCTCACGGAATGAAAGCAGGGACAGACTGGATACATTTTTATAGCACTATATATTGTCTTGCGTACAAAAGCATGACACCTTGAAGAGGGTAATCATATTAAGGATTGGAAAATTTGGGTTTAGTGGTTTTCAAGTATGCCCTTTTTAACTAAAATAAATTCATTTGTCGGCCACTTCCAGTTGTACCAGAAGTTGGCTGCAACTTTCTTATTTAAAATCGATTGACATATTTTTTATGTAAATGCGTACAAAACCCAAAAAAATTTAAGAAAGTTGCATAAACAGTTTGTATGACGACGATGAATAGTTTTGCCCTAGGGAAGTTAGTATTTTCAATTGCAAAAAAACTTTTCAGCAACTAAGTAAAAAGTTCTAATGTCAAAAGTTAGCATATTTAATACACATTTTCAATACTTACTAAATGATACGGTCATCTAACTAATTGGATAACTAGTTAGTGAGTTATTTCAAAAAAACTCTAAAAATACGCATTTTTCAATAGTTCATAGTTATTATTTAAAAGTGTTGAAATTTTGAAACTGGTTTAATTTTTAGGCGGCTAATAACTGGTAAGAATCTCAACTTTACGGCTTAGAATGTTTTCTTTGTTTTTTTTCCAAGGTATTTGATGTTAAGTGAAGTTTAAAATGCTCCCATGTTGCGCATATTTATTTTTTTTAACCAATTGAGAGGAAAATATGAATTATCAAATCTTTCAATACTATCCTATATAAACCCGCATTTTGGTATTCGGAATTAAATCAAATTTACGGGTGGGGAGAAGTCCCTTCCCCTGACTTTACTACTACTGCGTTCGAACTTCAATTCATATTGAAAAATATTATAATTGTTTTTTATATATTTTTATGTACCTACACATTATTTTTAATTAGATGATTGTAATAAGGAATTTATAATAATAATTCATATAAAATTATAATATAATAATATATATTATACAGAGTTTGATTCTGTCCCTAATATAAATTCCATGTCAGCTGTCTGCTTATAGTCCAGATTAGGGATGTAACGAATGTCCGATTTTCGATATTCGCGAATACGAATGCGAATGCGAATTTTCTCTTCTAATATTCGCGAATACTTACTTATTTTGATTTAAGCAAAAATATTAAACTAAACTGTGCTTAGTAATTATTATATAAAGCCATTCTTCTGTTTTTAATACATAAACTGAAATACCTTTGAAACCTTTGTTGTCTCACAGATGTATAAACACAAATGTTTGTATCCTAATACGAATCCAGCTGTTTCAACAGTTAAGCTGTCAACATATTGGAGTGAACCAACAAAGTTTTTTTTTGGTTTATGAGAGAAGTTATAAGAAGTTTGTATGTATTTATTTTTAATTAAATAGAAAAATTATATAATTATGTTTATGAGCCAAGTACGAACTAAAATTATATAGGATTGCCAAAAAAACGGAATTTGATTGTGATGTTATATGGACCCATTTAAATGAAAGTTGGCTTGTTTAGGAGACAATTGATGGTTTCATATTTTTGGGAATACCTCTATTTTACGCATTATTTATTTGAATGGTTTTTGCAGTTTATTTATTCACAGATATGTTTTTATTTAAGATGATAAATTGCGGGAAGGCTTTCTATCTCGGCAGCGTAAAATAAAATTGTGTAATACTACCCCCCTTTAATTCTACCCGTACCGATGGGAATCATCTTCTCCATGGAAGAGCGTTAATAAATCCAAATGAACCACTCTCGGATTTCGGCGAATACGGTCATTGATCCTCTTGACCATTTCGTATGGACCAGGCTGGAGTGAGCTTAGGAGACTTGCCTTTACTCCTTTGGGGTTGTCTACTCATACTTTGTCTCTTTTTTAGAACCTGACAGAATTTGGCTTGCGATCATAACTTGTCTTCTTTCGATCGTTGGTTCGCAACATCTGCGCCTGGGCTAGTTCGTGTATGGACAGCATGGTTTGTCAGAGTAGGTTGGCTACCGTAGCCACCGTGGGTGATTGGGTATAGTATATGTCTCAGGCAATTTGCTGAAGTATTTTTTCCCTCTCTCTCTCGGACTCAGGAGATGGATCGACGGTATCAATGACAATTCACTCAAATGGAACGCCCCTATTGTATTGCTGCATTCCGTTCTTGGTCGTGTTTTCGGATCCTTATTGGCTGCATATTTCCGGCACTAGTAATATCATTGGCGAAATTTATCCCGAGTTTTGTTCATGTTCAAATGACCTCCGGTAATCCCACTGTGTAGTTCGGTCAAGACGACGGCTATCTTTTTCTTTGAGACTACCACTATGGTACTCTGCCATCATTGCTTTCCCAAACTCTCTTCAACATTCTATTCTCCACTATCAGAGAGTCCCAATGGGCCCCAATAACGTCAGGATGATGGGTTCCTAGCTACCTCGTCCCATCGTGGCGGGGGTGTCCTGCCTTCTTGACTGCAAAGATTGATTCAGTGCCTGCGTCGACCTTTGGTACTGGATACATTGTTCTATTGTCCAGTGTACATTCGCCAGCACATGAACCTGTCGGATCGAAACATCTATTTTCAGTCAATGTACACAATCCGCTCTACAGGACCTTCTTGATAAGGTATCGACATTATTCTGCAGACGAGCAGTATTCAACCTTGAAGTCGTATTGCTGCAATTTCTCCATCTACCTGGCCTGTTGTCCCAGCGGTGTCTTCACTTCCAACAGCCATTTGAGGGCGGCATGATCGGTTCTGATTTGGAAGTGGTCTACATCCGTGATTAGTGAGAGAAGTTCCTTCGGGATGACACAGTAATTCTGTTTTCAAGCATTTTTTGTGAAATAACACCTAGTTGTCAATACAAATTCTTCATTTAGGAATCGAAGAATATCCTCGCCGGTGACTTTTCTTAACTGTATATTGTTTTTCTAGTTGGCCAAATTTTTAATGCCCTCAAAACTCTGGTAATGGGCACAGCGGCATAGGCGCGGGTATCAAAGGTGATGGTGAATGCTCGGCCATTGACAGTGCCCTGATGACTAGACCACTGCTATCTTGACTCACTCTGCAGTCACGTTGGAGATGCCCTAACGATAACATGCATTAATTGCAGCCACTGATTCAAATTGTCCAAGATGAGGACCACCAAAAGTGGGTTTTTTGATAAACCAACCTTTGGTACTTACGGTGTTCTGATATGTTCCTCTTTGTAAGTCTTGTTGAATGTCGTTGATCACCGTTTTCACTCGAGTGTGAATTAAAATAATGTCATATTTGACCTTATTTTCGAGATTATAGGTTCATTGAACATTTTGGAACCTGAATTTTATCATTAATTACCTTTATGTCTGATTCCATAATCTGTATTTTCTTATTAACTGCTTTGTTACCTTGTATTACTAACTGCATTAGTTGTTCAATTTTTCCAGTTTATTTCTGTTGCATTTTAAAATCATTTTGCCTTTTTAATTCATCAGTGTGTCGTTTTTATTTAAATATTTTAAGTGCATTTTGCATCAAGTGAACCTGGCTACATATTTTTATATCTTCAAATTATGGAGCGGTGTAATTTATATGATAAAGCTGAAAAATTATTTGTGTCAACATTCTAATATCTGGAAATGCCAGTCGGATTATTTCTGTATTTTATAAACTATTTAACGTATCCAATAGGTGGCGCTGTAGTCGGGTTATCTCGAATGTGTTATTAGTACTGTAACTTCTAAACACTTCACTTAGCCAATTGCGGTCATATTCACTCAACAAATTTGTTTTGTAAAAAACGTGGTTCGTAGGTACGTTACAATTCGGCAGTATTTAGATATCAACTTTAGCCGGGCCAAACGCACAATGCTTCTTTCTCTCTTGAATGATCTGTGCACAGACCAAAGTTCTCTCTGTATGATCTGTGGGCAGAATCTTTATTGTATGATCTGTGGGCAGAATAACGTCTGACGTGCCGAATTGAACAACTTTTGCCAGGACAAGGGTAGACGACCGTTTGCAGGATTTGCCAGTTCAAAAAATAAAAAAGTTATTTCGATCGAAAATAATGTCAATACGCATTTCAGATAAATATTTCACCAAAGGTAACAGAAACAAGTAGATATAACATTCTAGTGTACAACCAACTACGTATGTCAATACAATATATAAAATAACTATTCTTTTATAATTGGATAAGCATTCCAAACTTTTCCATAAAATTGTTATTGCTCATGCTAACAATGGTTATTTCATAAAAAAAAGGAATTCGATTCATAGTTGCGGAAAGTAAAAATGTATTTTCTGTTATTTCGGTATTTGTCAATACAAATTTGTTCAGCCATGGAAGAAGCAGATATAAAAAATCGGCCAACAGGTAGCCATTGACAAAGAGAACATAATCGTGAAGCATCATCGACTTACATGTTATATATTCTCAAAGATCTTATATAACGAGAAACGGCTTGCAGACTCCTAACAGATAGTGTGTAAAATCAACGAAGGGTTATTTCTCACGATAAAATGTTCCCATGCCCTATTGTTTGTGAACTAAATACAGGTAGGCGACTTTAAGCTCACCACTTGTTACGAAAGGGACTTCAAAAGATTGAAATAAAATTAAAAAAATTGAAAGGTCATCTGTTTGTTGTCAGAATGTTTTTCTAGGAAATTAAAAAAATACACGGAAGCCGATAATGACAAAATGACGCAATTTTCGTACTTTCCAAAATTTTAAGAGAGAATATAAGTTTTGTAAAGAACTTATTCGTACTAAATTTGGGTAATACAAAATTGTACAATAAAATTCTTGTTAGTTTAAATAGAAACTCAATAGATTTCGATGAAAATAAAATTACAGATAAATAATGTCGAGCAATAATTTCACTTCACCAAGATGTTGTATTCACTACTTATGAAAACAGCCTTCTTGGCGTGTTTTAATTAGGTTTGTGTAGGACTTTGAACCCAAGCATATTTTATTTTTACTGACCACATTCAAGTTTTGAGTACTAGGAATAGAAAGACATATTGCTTACTTTTCGTTTATTTCAGCTTTAGTTTTGCTACTTTTTTTAACTTTTCAAAATTTAAAGACATTCTACAGTTAATATCGTATGATCTATATTGGTAGACTGCCGTAATTATTGCAGCGACAGGATCCAAGGCAGTGAGCTGTTTACATTCTGCTTCCGTGATGTCAGGAAAAAATATAATCTACTTTATGCTTTGGACACCCCAATACATATCTCTACTAATCTACTAATATATAAAGAGGTGAAATATGTTTTTGTTTGTTTTAGTTATAAAGGTCAAACAGAATAAAAGTCAAGGTCAAATTTAACTGATTTAGCGAAATATATATATCATAAAAAAATTGTTAAGTAACTTACCTATCAATTAATTGTCAAGTTTATGTATTGTGTTTTTTTCCTCAAGATCGTTTTTTGAACTACATTATATATTAATAATCAATCCTCTGAAATGTTTGGTTTTAAAATTTAAACCTCACTTAGTGTAAGAAATGAACTAATGAAGTAATAACTAACCTATAAATTTTTCGATTTGTTTTTCTTGCGTGGTAAAGCGATGTAATTGGAAAAATGTAAAATATCAAAAAAATTCAACTTTTCTTTTTTTCTTGGAATAAAAGTAAAAAATGATGAAATCAGGGAAATCAAAGTTTCTGGTTGACTTCTAAAATATACGTTATAGTTAAGCCATATATATAATTGTGAAAGTTGTAGGCAGATAAAAGTAAGGATTATCGTCCATTGACCATTGAAATCGGGTGACCGCTTTTGTGTTGCAAAATTATGCATTTTGATTTCTAAACATTTTTTAAATGTTAAACATTACTTTTATATACAAATCATAGATGAGCTATCCACAAACACGCAGTCACCAGGCTCTTGCCCGATGTAAATTGAATTGTTGCTAAAATACTGAATATTTTATCAGGAAATTGTTTATGTTAAGTTAGCAAGGAAAGAGCTATTTATTTAAAAAATAATAACCCCTAATTACTTATCCAACTTCTTCTTAGTCGTATTCTCATGTCTGAGAAATCGTCAAATACATCTTGTTTTCTGAAGGATATTTGTGGCATATTTTTTGTTTTGTTTAAGCATCTTCGTGACTTGTGGTGTTATATCCCAGAAAGTGCTTAAACAAAACTATTCATATTTGTTGGTCCATTGCTTTTATAGAAGTAATTAATTATTGCAAAATTATGCTTTCTGCAATTTGCAAAGCAACAAAGGAAAATCTGTCGAATGCATTCCAAAGATCTTGCTATTACCTAGATTTTTTGTACTAACATGTCCCCATCACAAACTATGGTAAAGACGTTATCAAAATTACAAAACACAAAACCTGATTTTTATAAATATTTTTGATTTTTCAAAAAACAACGGTTTCTTGCCATGGAAAATAATATTTAACTGGACTATTTAAGCTATATGCAGGACCGTACTAATTTTTTACTCTGATGATTATTTTTTCTCCCAAAAAGTCGTAAAAAAATTAATATACTATATACCAGTGTATTGGATTTTAGTGCTTTATAGATAATCTAACAAAAATGTGTCGGTCCGTATTTAAAAAAAAAGTTGATGATGGCTCAAAAGAAACGAAACGTAGCAGTGAAGATTTGATGACACACTATTGTGTAAAAGTATGTGTCAGAAAACTTATTCCTTTACCATTTTTTGAAATTCTTTGAAAAACAAAAAACAGAAAATGACATTATTGGTTTTTCTCTTTTTTCGTCTTCGTGACACCCTGTATATACAGTGAGGCATGGGCGGAACCAAGATGGGGTATTCTTACATCCACAAGCTTGAAATACAGTCATTTTTGAGATTCTAGTGTTATTTTATTACAATATACAATACATCCCAGAAAATACAATGTTTCTGAAACTCTAGGGAAGCTCCCTCATATGAAATCACTTCACCCTGACGTTTGACTCTGGATCCGCGCCAGCATTGAGGACTTTCATTGCCCTCTATTAACTGTTGAATGAAACAAGATATCGACCTCCAACAAAAATGTCAGTGGAGCTTAGTTTTAACCTAAGATTGACAAGTATCACTTTCCCCAGTGCCAAATGGACAATACCAACTTTTTTAACGGAAAGGGTGTTCTTGTTTCATTTAATGTGTTAATTTTTAATGATATCTTATGACAGTTATTTCTTCCATTGGATAAATGCGAATCATACATTCATGTTAGTTTGCTTTTGCACCTATTTATTTACACGACTTCAACGACTTCACATGCACTTTCTGTAGAAGGAAGGACTCATTCATACCTATCAATAATGGGGACAGCCAGACTAAGGTCATTTAACTTTTTTACTTTTTGCCAAATTCGAACTGCATATTCAATACGTGCGTTTTGCTCTATTATATAACCGTTTGAATGGTAGCTTTTAAGTATAACAATATCTCGTTATTGGAAACATGTAGCTGTCATATTAAATGATTTTGGATTATTGACAATCCTCATTCTATTTTGTACTACCAATTCTGTAGGGTTTTATGACAAATAAACTTCTTCTTCTTATAATGCCTATCCCTTTGGGGGACGGGACTTTATTGACAACTGGTCCGAAAAGTCTTGTAGGGCTTAAGGAGAAAAATTAACCTAAATTCCAAAGTCAAGAAAATCTTCTTCTTCCTGGGCGTGTTCTATAAAAGAGCTGTCTTTCTTAGATCAGTTGTAATATGCCATATCCATGTTCATTACGAATTATGTGGCCTAAATATTCCGCTGTTTCATATTATTAAGTATTTCACAATCTTTACCTATTCTGCGTAATACCTCGTTGAGGTTCACATGGTCCACCCAGGAGATTCTAAGTATGTGGTTGCAACACCACGTTTTAAAGGAGAAGTTTCTTCATAAACGAATAAGATAGCGTTAAGATAAGACTCGACTCCATTCATAAGGATTGACAACACATAAGATCTTAATAAGTGTAGTTTACTTCTCAAGTTAAGATTGTAACTCCTGAATATGGTGCCAATTTTGATGAACGCGGATCTTACTTTATCCCGTTAATCCTTTAATTTGGTGCGTATTGAATTTTGGTGTGGCTTGGTTTTTACTGACTATATACTTCGTTTTCTTAACTTTATCGTCAAGCTCGTACCTTTGACGTCTGTCATATGACCTATTAAAATTTACTTGTTATTTATTAGTATTGTAGGCCTTCCCAACTGTCTGAAAAATCAGGCGTATCGTCTACGTATGTGATGTTATTCAGACATTCATCATTTATAAGAATTTATTCGTCGAGATCATCTAAAGATAGCTCAGAATACAAGTTAAAAAGTAACGGACAGTGCACTCAACCTTACCCTACACCTCTCCTTATTGCAATTGCTTCTGTTAACTGATCTCCTATTTGGTGGTTGCTGTCTGATTAAAACACAGACTATGCATTTGTTTGCCCAATTTTCAAATTAGTCCCATGGGCCATGAAAGGGCCACTATAAAATCTCAACAACAGCTCTGTTTATTGCTCTCACTCACAAGACGAAAAACATATATAATTTAAGGTCTTGATTTTGAGACTGAGTAAAGGATATGGATACAATTTGGGGGTGTATCGCCACATGACCTAAATAACAGCGTTGCTAAATCAACAATTCACAATCAAACCTATTGGCCGTCAAGCAAGCCACGGAATTGAACAATCATAGTCAATTCACTTGTTTGTGTTTTATTGATTTAGAAACGCTGTCACAATATTTACGTTTTGAATTCCATAGCGACGCTTGGTAGGCCAAGTATATTTCAGTATACATTTTTTTGTTCTAAAATAAATTCTTGTTTTAATATATATATATATATATATATATATATATATATATATATATATATATATATATATATATATTAGGTTATTCTATATTACAGTAGCTATTCTGAAAATAGTCCTTTGATATTTACTTAAATAGTGTTCCTATAATCTAATATGTTATACTTTATATTATATATGTTTTGTCATACCACACAAACTTTTTGGTTATTTGTAGTAATTCAAATTTTGTCATTAAAACAGTTTAAATATGCATTATGCGTTAAAGAAAATGTATATCATTTTTAAAAAGCTGGAAAGAAATTATATTTTCCATGATGGTTACAAAATATCTCAAGAAAGGTTATTTAGCGTAGTTATACAGAATGATTAAGAAAACTGATAGACCAGTAACTTTTAATGGATGACTAATTGGCAGCAATATATACAAGATAGTTTAAATATAAATCGAAGTTATAGCTATAGAAGGCAGTTCTTAATAATGAATAAAATTGTTATGTAGGGTGGCCATCAATAGTTGCGGTGTGAGTAAAATGGGTTGAGGATTGGTGAATTTAGTTATAGAGAGTGATACAAAAAATGTTAGTTTTACAGGGTGGATAAAAAAATGTTAACAAAAATTTGTTATATAAGGTAGACCAGGAACAGTTGCATCCTGCTATATGAAGTACCTTAAATATGGAGCGATGCAAAAAGGCCAGTTAAAATTACAGTTTACCAAATTTCTCAAAAATCTATATATAAATAAGCAAAGACAAAACGGTTCGGTACGATTTCCTCCTCTGTCTTTCAACCGATTTCCTTTATTTTTATTTTGTTGAGTGGCTATTGACGACCTTGAATGCAGAATATATAACGAATCTTTATTTATGTCTTTTGAAATAAGTAATTTTATGATAAATTATTAATATAATCCAAGTGAGTGGCGCTCACGATGAACAAGTAGGTTAATGTTCGAAATTTGACAGCAGTCGACAATAAAAATTCAATTGTGTACAACCCTGTAACAAGGCATAAATATTACTAAAATAATCGACTTTTACTTACAAAGATGTATGCTCTAAAAGCCTACTTTTCTATTCATTTATGAAGTGACTAAATTTTATTTGATATAAGGTAATCTTTTAAATTAAATTTAACATCTGATCTAAAAATTAGCAGTCAGTAAAAAATTGTTTACTATTCTTATATACGAGATATGATATGCTGCAAATATAATTTTACTTTTTTATCTAATAATATAATACATATATTTTTTGTTTATTATTTATATTACGTTTTATTTATATGTAATTCTCGCAAAGAAAGAACGAGATTGGGACAATTATATTTAGTTCAACTCAAGATGATTTTGTAACCAACTTCAGGATGAAAAAAATGTTTCAATACAAATTGATATGTAGGATTTTATAAGAATTGTATCACTATTTGTTATTTTTAAAGCATTATATTTTTACAGTTGAACCTTCTATAGGATTTTAAAGTAAAAAGTGCTGGTAAGGCGATTTTTGACTGGGTAAAAAGTTATATGTTCTCATGTTAATTAAAGGCATTCAATGAAGTTGCCTTAAGCAGTTACATATGGTGTTATTATATATTAGATTTTGTTTTATACTTTACTTTATTATAATGATATTAGATTCTATATAATAACTCCACACAAACTTTTTATTAAAATGCTCCGACTCTTGAAACTCCTTCTCAGTAGGGATTCTAAACTGTTGTAATGACTTTTCAATAAGAACTTTAGACTGTTTATTTACCTTTTCTGATTAAACTAACCTTCTAATTAACTTACCAAAAACTTGATATTAAAAGTGAAATATACAGAATATATTATTATATTGCAATATACTTCGTGGGTTCAATTAAAAATCATAAAACTAATATGCACTGTCACTTTTCTAGAACTTTATTTACATCCAAACAGCTGATTCAAAAATACAATAATAATATCATATAAGCTAGTCGTCGCGGTATCACTGATTGGCGATCGTGGTGTGCTTCTTTTATATCACCAGCGTAGAATTCTCCAGTAGAAATCATCATAGTTCCTTCCGCTGCCGAGTCTTTTCGAGAATCGTATTTTTTTGTCGTAAAGCGTTTGTTGTCGTGCTGAAATGACACAGGGTCGGCTTTGGGTAAATTTCGTAACACTGCCCCCCCTTTAATTCTGATCGTCCCGATCAGAAACATCCTCTCCATGGTAGGGAGCTAGTCGATCTAAATGAACCACCTTCAATTTAGCCTTGGGGTTTCGACGGATCCGGTAGACGACGTCATTAAGCCTCTTGACCACCTCGTATGGACCATCCCAGGCGGGTGTAAGTCTTTTCGAGAATCGTATTTTTTTTGTCGTAAAGCGTTTGTTGTCGTGCTGAAATGACACAGGGTCGGCTTTGGGTAAATTTCGTAACAATATTATAACCCTTTTTCTTCATTCAACATATATATAAACTATCAAATTAAATATTAGTTAATAAAATGATCAAATATTATTTAAATGTATTCAATTAACAAATTTTTATCTATTTATTTTTAAATTAATCTAAAAAGATTTGAATTTTCGTATAGTTCTTTCCTATTTTACAATTACTCTTTAAATGACATGAAATTTTAATATGCAATTCTGATTTTCAATTTTTTATATCTAAACCCGTTACTAAAAAATATATTTCCCAATAAATCAAACTTTCTAAACTATTTATTAAAATATGAATGTTAATAGTTGAGCGCCAATTAAATTGTTTTATAAATAAATCTTTGTATTAAATACCTTTTTTCACTTTGAAGCTTTCCAACTATTCACAACATTTTAACTTGTCCTCTTGTATCCTAGCGATTAATTGACCCTTTTCTCTATGACGATGCTGTCCAGGTAAACTCTCTGCTTTAACTGCTTCCAAAATATATATACTGCTTATCTCCAATCTTTACTGTTTTCTTTCCAAAATTATTTAAATAGATATACTGCTTCATCTCGTACCTTTGCTACTTCTTTCCAAAATTGTTTATATAAATGTACTGCTTTATCTTTAACTTTTGATGCTTTTCTTTTCAAAAATTGTTCAAATAGATGTACTGCTTTACCTCAAGTCGTTACTTTTTTTTCTCTAATACTTTGTATTGTATTGCAAAACTATATATCAGTTGCCTTTGATCTGCTACTTTTCCTTGGATGATAGTTGTTTATTTTTTTCACATCTTCTACTAGTTCTGGACTTCTTTTTATAAAATTTCCAAAGTTCTGTCAAGGTTTGACATTAATTGTCACCTTTTAACCTCAACTAGAGTTTACTGTTACACTGCCGAATTTATAATCTCCTTTCTTCCTGTCTGCACTCGCTTATATAGTTTTTATTCTGACATGGGACCATATCCTATTTTTTACCTTATTTCTTAATTTTGATTTACCATTTTAAAATATAACACTTCCTTCGTTCAAACTTGATCTCCCAATTACTCAATTTTGATTGCCACCATTTTATTTAAATAAAATTTAAAAATCATTAATTTTTTACGTTTAGATAATTTTCAAAGTGAGATTTACATTTTCTACTTATTAATATAATAAAAACATATTTTATTGTATTATATATATATATATATATATATATATATATATATATATATATATATATATATATTGGATAGAATATTCTTATCACATTATTAACATCCCTAGATATTCTATTTTATAAGTTTCATTAAGTGTCAAATGTGTTATTCTTTATAAGATTCCTTTTGATCATTTATTGTCTTTGAATTGCATATTTGGTTTCATTTCATTTTTACATTTAAAAGAACTACCTTTCCAAAATTTCAATTGTATTTTTTAATATTGGCTTTCAATACATATAATACGATATTGTAAATCTTCATTTTTCTCTTGCTATTTTGATCTTTGATGCATCCGTTTGTAAAATAAATATTTCTTCATAATTTGTATGAAATATTTGTAATCCTTTAATAAAATCTAATTTTAAATTGTTAAATTCTTCTTCATGCTCCTTTGTCCATACCCATTTTGTATTTTTCTTTAGTAAATGCATTAGTTTAAACTCTTTCTGGGACAAATCAGGAATTAGTCTTTTGTAGTATCCTACGACTCCTAATAAACCTCTTAACTGCTTCAAATTCTTCGGTCTAGGATACTCCTGTATTGCTTTTACTCTATCGTCGTCCATTTCAATTCATTGTCTTGTAATTTTGAATCCCAAATAAATAATCTGTTCTTGATAGAATTGGCATTTTTCAATGTTTATTTTTAAATCTGCCTTGTCTAATTCCTGTAGTACTTTTTCTACATGTATTAAATGTTCTGTCCGTTCTTCTGAAAATATTAAAATATCATCTACATAATGCAATACAAATTCAAATTTGTCTAATATGTGATGACGCTTTTACCAAAGCTACATAAGCCAATTGAATACCATAAGGAACTACTTTAAACCTGTATACTACCCCATCTATTTGGAAACCAGTATAGTCTCTTGACCCCTTCTCCAAAGGAATCAGCCAAAAACTATGTTTTAAATCTAATTTTGAAAAAAAATTTGCATTAATTATTCTGCTAAATATAGAATCGATGGTCATTGGTGCTGTGGGATACTATATTTATTTATTCTCCTTGTATCCAAACACAGTCTGATCTCGCCATTTTTTTCTTTACCACCACCAAAGGATTAATGTAACCAGAATTCGATCTTTCGATTATTCCAGTGTCTAACATTTTCTTAATTTCTGAATTTACTTGTTTTCGGTATCTGATTGGTATAGGATACATTTTAACTTTAAAATTCTTCAAATCTTTCACTTGTATTTTATGCACATAATCTTTAGCAACTCTATTTTCTTCATTAATTAACTGTTCATATTTTCTAATTAAATTTAATATTTCATTCTTCTGTTCACAAGGACATATCAATATTTCATTAACCGCAATCTGACTATTTAATCTTAAATTATTATTTTTATTTTCATATACATAATTCTCCTCATTTAAATCATCATGACCCTTCTCATGTGATTCTACCGCAAATCTAATAATTCTGTCCTGTAACATAATTATTTTTGTTCAATATTTATTTCCGCATCTAATTTCCGTAGCATATCCATGCCTAAAATTGCATTGTATGAAAGTTTCTTTACAATTAAAAATTCCATTGATACTTCTATATCATCAAATTTGACCCTTACATTTGTCTTCTCGTTTACCTCAAACAGTTTTTATTATTTGCAGCTATTATATTAATCCTTTTTATTTTTATGATATTATTTTCTTCAATTTTCAACTTTCCTAATATTTCTTCATCAAATAAGACTTCCTTCCGATCCTGTATCTATTAAAATTTTAAGATTTTGTTTGTTAACTTTTCCATTAATATAAATAAGTTCTAAATTTTCAGCACTTTCTTCTTCTAGTTCCTCAATTTCAATTACTTCTTTTAAATGTTGGTAGGTACATACATTATTAGGTATAAAATAGTCTTTATTAGAGTTTATATTAGCGTCATTTGTTTTGGTATTCGGCTACTTTAAAAATCCTGATTATTATTTTGTTCTTGCTGATCAGCACTGGTCACTCTATTTATATCATAATTCCTCTGTCGTGCTTCACAACTTCTACTTCTTTGGATATTTCTTCTATTTATTTGATTCCCATTAACTTTCTTCTGAATTAGTTCTACTCTCTTCTCGACTATGTCTTCTCCAGAGATTATTCATTCTTCTACTTTCATCTTGTTGTCTCGGTTGATCATAACTTCTTCTACTTTCTTGGTTTACATTTCTCTCGTTCCCGTTAAATCTTGAATTAAAATCTCTATTCTGAAATCCATTATCTCTAAATTTATTTCTATTATTGAATTGATTATTTTTCCTGCTATCTGCTGAAATTCCTGTTTTGATATCCCCGGTTATCTCCATAATTTGTTTTATTGTTGAAACGATTCCTATTTTCATTCCACCTAGATTTGTTTTCCTGACTCCTGCTTCTTACTTGATTTTGATAATTTCCTGTTTTATTATATTTTACTATTTGAATTCTATTTAAATAATTAATAAACTGATCCATTTTCTTTATATTTTGTATAACTATTGTTTCCGCAATTCCTTCCCCATAATGTCTTGCAATATTCAGCACTATTTCTTCCTCTCTCATATGTGGATTCATATGTTTCGCAGAAGTTACCAACTTCAAAGCATAATCAATCATGTTACCCCTTTTTTCATCGTATTTACCAAAATATATTTTTTCCCTGAATTCTAATTGTTGCGTTTGCCCCCAATAATAATTTCTCCTCAATCTCTTCTAATGACATAACTTCACCTTCTATGGACGCAAACCATATAGCTGCACTATCTACCAATCCTTGCCTCATCCTGATTTTTATTTCTTCTATAGTTCTTATACCCTGTAATTGAGTTTTCATTGCCTGGATAAATATACATGGATGAATCTTTTTTCCATTAAACTTTATGCTACTGTCCATTTTCATTGACCTTTCCATCATTATAGGCATTCTTGTTTGTTCTATACGATTCATTTCTTGTTTCCATTGTTCTTGTAAATCCTTTTCATTTTGTAACATTTTCCCTTCTAAACCTTGAATTTGTTTCTCATTGTCTTGTACTTTTTCTTGCACTAAATTTATTTTTCCATTCATATGTTCCATTTGACATTGTCTTTCTCTTCTACCCATCTCCAAATCATTACTTGCTTTTTCTTATCCTTGAAACATTTCTTCTCTAACTTCCTGCATTTCTCGTCTTAAATTTCTTTCCATATCTTGTATCTTGTTATCTATTGTTGTATTTAATTGTTGCTTTGTTTCGTCAATTTTTTTCATTCATTATTTTAACATTAACTTCTTTTAATTCTTTTCTTATTTCATTATTGAATTCTTTTAATTCCTTTTTCAATTCATTAGTAGTTTCCCCTAATTCTTTCTTTAAATTCTTAATACTATTATTAGATTCCATTAATTCTCTTCTTAATTCAATATTGGATTACTCTATAGCTGTTAATATCATGCTTAAGTCCACTACCATTTCCTGTGTTCCTATCTTTGGTGGATGTACTTGTGGTCTAGTCTTCACTACTCTTCCATCAGCATCGTCACCATCCTCCACTTCCTGGTTTCTGACACTTTCCTCATCTCCATGGTCCACTTCCACCATGATATCTTCTTGCACATCTTCTTGACCTTCCTGATTTGTATTTTTCTTGTTACCACCATTTTATATATTTATTTTATTTCAAATTTTTATTTAAATTTGTAATTTGATAATAATAATAATAATAATAATAATAAGGGAGGGAGTGTGATGCCATACATTGTATGGTCAAGTCGGGATAATAATAATAATTTTGTCTAGCGCTGTTTCCGCTTAGCTCATTGCTCAATGAATCGCACACTGGATATCAATGCAAAAACGAAAAGAATAAAATAAATAACCTACTATATATCGATGATCTAAAGCTGATAGCCCAAAACGATAACGAACTCGAAAAACAACTTAAAATAGTGAGAACATTCAGTGAAGATATACGAATGGAATTTGGAATTGAAAAGTGTGCGAGAGTGACGGTAATAGGTGGTAGAACGACGAGTAAACGGAATGTACCGATTGACGAAAGAATGGTAATACCAACACTTGAGAAACACGAATTCTATAAATACCTGGGAGTTGAAGAAAACGAGAACATAGGACACAAAAATATGAAAAAGAAACTCACCCAAGAATATCTTAGAAGAACACGACGAATTCTTAAGACAGAACTTACCGCCAAGAATAAATTGTCGGCCATCACAACGCTAGCAGTTCCGGTGTTGCAATACAGTTTCGGAATCATAAAATGGACTCTAGCAGAAATCAGGGATATTGATCGGAAAACTAGAAAATTGTTAACCATACACGGCGCGTTACATCCACGATCCGATGTAGACAGATTATATATTCCTAGAAAAATTGGAGGCCGAGGCCTAACTAGTATACAGACTAGCTATGAGGTTGCAATGTGGGGACTCACAGAATACCTGAAGCTAAAACAACATGACATATATCTCGGAATGGTATTCAGACGAAACATGAGAAAGAAAGGAGGACAAATCCTTGAAAGACCTGACACACATCTGGAAACTGAAACTGAACAAATAAAGAAGATAAAAGCTGAACTCAGGGAGAAGAAGAGACAGGAAACAAGAGACAGATGGAACAAAAAAAAGATGCATGGTCAAATATTAAAGGAAATAGAAAAAGAGACTATCAACGAAGCAAAGTCTTGGGAATGGCTCAGATTTGGAAAGCTAAAAGTAGAACTGAATCACTTATCACTGCATGCCAAGAGCAAGCGATAGCAACCAATTATTTAAAAACTAAGATCTTGAAAACTGGCACAGATCCTAAATGTAGACTGTGTCGGTCAGAAAATGAGACAATTTATCATGTAATGTCGGGGTGCCCGATCTTGGCAAAGAAAGAATATTTAGAGCGACATAATGCGGTTGCTGCACACTTACACTATGACAAACAGTACGGAATTAAAGTGGTAGACAGATGGTACGAACATAAACCAGACTATGTGGTGAACACAGACGAGATGGTAATGCTGTGGGATACCCAAATTCAAACGGATCGTGAAGTAAGGGCAAACAAGCCAGATATTGTACTTAAGGATAAAGCAAAGAAACTGTGTCTACTAATAGATATAGCAATACCCTCAGATTATAATGTTATACAGAAAGAGGCAGAAAAACGGCTGAAGTACAAGGACCTTCAAATAGAGATTGAAAGGATGTGGAACATGAAGACCAAAGTCATCCCAGTGATCATTGGAGCAACAGGAATCATACCCCATAGCACGTGTCTGGCCATAAACGATATTCCAGGAAGACACTACCTCCTAAGTCTCCAGAAAACTGTCCTGCTGAAAACAGCCCACATTGTGCGGAAGGTGCTATAATACCTAGAAACAGCGGAATTTGAGAAGAAAACATCTATTTAACAGAAATCACCCTAAGTGCACGGTGTGCACTCGGTGAATCTATACTTGAAATAATAATTACCATAAAGCTATTTATGTGAAAAGAATTAATAAAAATAATAATAATAATAATGTTTTTTGACATCCATATGCAATTTGGCCTAGACAAATGCCGGATTATCAATATAGTAAAATACAGCAGGGGCCCTATGAAATGAGAGATGGCACCTCAATTGAATCCATGGCGGAAGGCCATACTTACAAATACCTTGGAATAAAGCAGGCTCAACGAATTGATCACTCCACCATGAAAAAGGACCTATCAACAGAGTTCTATAGAAGGGTAAGACGACTGTTGAAAACTAAGCTTAACAGTAAAAATCTGTTTCAGGCTATTAACACTTACGCGTGCTCAGTACTCAGTTACTCATTTGGAATAGTTAAATGGTGCAAGACGGACATTGAACAACTACAACGGAAAGTACGAGTTCTACTAACAAAAGCTCAAAATCAGCATCCAAAGAGCTCCGTCGAACGTACAACGTTGCCACGGTATGAGGGAGGAAGAGGATTGGCAGATATAGGCAAGTTACGTGATCAACAAATTTCCAATTTGCGTAACCATTTCCAGAAACTCGCAGAATTTTCTGATCTACACAGGGTCATATGTCAGGTTGATGACTCAACACCTCGGCGACTGACAGAACAACAAGTTCAACTATACCACCAGACAACTGATCAGAAACTGCTGAAATGGAAAGAGAAGCCGCTTCATGGAAGGCATATAAATGACGTCAACCAAAATTATGTCGACAATTCAGCGTCGAACTACTGGTTGATCTCTGTTCATATGTTTCCTGAAACGGAAGGCTTTATATTGGCAATCCAAGATCAAGTAATTCCAACTAAGAACTATCTAAAGTACATTGTCAAAGACCCTTTTATCAGCAACGACAGATGCAGATATGGTTGCCAAACATCTGAATCTATCCAGCATATCACAGGAGGTTGCCAAGCATTCGCTGCAACTGAATACAAAGAACGACATGATGCTGTGGCAAAAATACTGCACCAGGAACTAGCGCTGAAACTCGAGCTATCACAGTCGGTAAGAACACCCTACTATATATACAAACCAGAATCTATTTTAGAAAATAACAACTACAAACTGTACTGGGACCGAACGATATTGACCGATCGGACTGTTGCTCACAATAGACCAGATATAGTTTTGGTAGATAAAGTCTCTAGAAAAACAACCTTAATTGACATAGCAATCCCAAACAACAACAATATAAATATTAAGCAGGCTGAAAAAATAGCCAAATACAGGGATTTAGAATTTCAAATACAGAGACAATGGGACATGATCAACACTCGAACAGTACCAATTGTTATGTCAACAACAGGAGTAGTCCCAAAACATCTATTAAACAATTTGAAATACCTCGGTCTGGACGAACATCTTTACCAACTGATGCAAAAAGCCGTCCTGTTAGGAACAGCCCGGACGGTTAGAAAATTTATGGGGAACTGCAGCCACGACGCCAACCACGGGCCTGATAACCTGGCAAGGGCTCCCACAGAGCTAAACCCTTTTGATATGATGTAGTATATCTGGGGTTTAGTGAATTTTTCCCTAAGGGCACACTATGTGTGCCTTAGAGGGAGTGTGATGCCATACATTGTATGGTCAAGTCGGGATAATGTTTTAATTTTCGTTTATATATGTTGTTATTCTCCCAAAATTCCCAGAATTATCTTGTAAACCAATTCAAAAAAATCAAATCAAAATATCAAACAACTCAATCAAAAATATGCCAATTAAATATTAAGTATTCAATCAAAACTTTGTTCAAATCTTTTTTACAACTAACTGTTTTGGGAAATACCTTTTTAGTAAATTTATCTTTTTAAATTATTTTTTCTATTATAAATACTTTTAATATTTTATTCTCCTCGTTCTACAGTCTATAGTTCCAGTCTACTTCTCCACTCTACTGTCACATGTTAGGCTCGCCAATAATATTATACTGGTGTTTTATATATATACCAACGTGTACCAGATTAGTTGAACGCCAATAAATTGTAATAGTACTTTTTTAACTCTATGTTGTCACGGCGTGTGTACAGCTCCACATAGGGAGCTATTTACTGTTATGGTGTTATTATATATGTTATATTAGTTTATACTAAGAACTTAGCACGAACTTATATCGCAACGATAGTTCAACACTCCCAGCTGACTCAGCGACACGTGTGGTGTCATATTACGGCCCCGCCGACATCCGTGAGAATCGCCGTGTCAACTATGCCTATTCAGCATCTTTAAACTTATATATTGTAAAATTTCTCTTCTACTGTATTCATTATTACTCAGAACTTTTGTCAGTTACATTGTTATTTTTCATTTATATTTTAAAGTTATAATTGTTTTTGTTTATTTTAATAAAATCTTTTTAAAAAAGTTAATTAATTGAAGTGTGATATAACAAATTGGCGCAGTCAGTAGGATCCGTCAACGTTACTAGAACACGAGCTTACTTCTAACTGGTAGCGGCGGATTCCTATCCCTCAACGGAGCAAAGAACCTGGAAGAAGTCCCAACTGCGATAACAAGGAGAACACGGATCTTCCAATGTTCCTGTTGATGTGAATAGTAGTGATCGTCTAACGTTTAAGGTTTTAACAATTTATTAATTGATTTGATTGATATATTTGATAATTTGATGTTTATTATTATTATTATATATATTATATATTATTTTGAATTGATTTATTACTTGATTTATTTGAATTTAAATATTTATTTGATATATTTTGATTTACGTTTACAAAGTTATTTTATTATTTCATTCTTTACCGTTCTATTATCCAAAATATCGTTTATTCCCCATTTATATACATTCCCTTAATAATTTTTATACTATATTTTAATTGAAACCCATTTTAAATTGAAATCCATTTTACAATCCCTCGTTTATTTTATTTTTTATTGTTTTTCAACTTGTGTATACTTTTAATTCTAACACATCGAAATGGCACAAGCAACAAATAATGTAGTTTCTGATAAAACCGAAAAGTACCGGTTATCGGAAATATTTTCTATCATTCCGGAATTTGAAGGCGACCAGATCTCCTTGGCCACCTTCATACACGCATGTAATTGTGCGTACAATATGTCGACTGCAGATCGAAAATATCTGCTAGTCATTCATATTAAAAATAAAAGCGGCTCAGTTGGTCAACTCGCGAAACCCCGCTTCATATTTAGAAATCAAACAGCTTTTGACACTACATTTCGGGGATTCACGCGATCTGTCTTCTTTGATCCACGATCTCCAACGCCTCAAACAACTTTCTAATGAGTCCCCTCTGACCTTTTATAATAGGCTTCAGGTTTTGAGTGCGAAAATGCACTCATACATTCAAAAAGCGTCTGGACTAAGTAATGAGCAAAAAGAAGCTCAGACTACCCTTGTAGATACGATGGTTCTAAATACACTACTTACCGGACTAGAACCTCGTTTAGGCCAAATCATTTGTGCCAGCAACCCCAAAGATCTTCTGGAGGCACATTCTCGCATAGGAAGAGAGCTTCAGTTCAGTCTTATTTCGAAGAACAGAAGATAAACAAATCTGCTCCACCTAAGCCCTAATTTCAGGCTAGGAACCCAAGTCAGCCACCCAAATGTTTAAATTGTGGACGATTAGGCCACATATCCACAGACTGTCGTTTAAGATACCAAAATAACCCTCAGTCCTCAACTCAAAATATCCGACCAAATTTTGTAGGGCCAAATCAATTTTCGAGGCCATATCCAACCACAAATAATACCAACCATCCAGGTCCACCATTTCGACCGACGAATTTTCAAAGACCCCCTTTTAAGCCGAATCAATTCCGACCGTCTGTAGTACAGACCAATCCATACTATCGTCCAGAAAGGCCGCGCACCATTTTAACCACCATCAAAATGGTGATTATTCCCAAAATTCTGAAACTGATTACGGTTATTATACTGATAAAAACCAACACTATTTTGACGATATCAGTCAAAATTAAGCCCCGACTTCGAAGAAATACCAGACGATACCCCCATTGAACCTTTCAATACTGACGAATACCAGGATTTTCGAGCTCTCCCGGGCCTAGATCAGCCCCCCGATTCAACAACTACCATTTCCGAAGTCCAAACCCAAATCCAGAATTTGAATCTGGAAGATTTCAACCCGAAAGCGAATTTCCCGGAACAAGTCCTCTTTTAACAGTCAACTCCAAAAATTTATATTTCATTCACGACGCTTCCGGAAAGTTCAAACTTCTCATTGATACCGGTGCTGGTATCTCCATTTTTAAAGAAAATACCGTCAAAAATTTCCGTCAGCGATTTCCCGAAAAAGTGACAATTCAAGGTATTACGCACAAGAAAATCCCGATTTCAGAATCCACCCTTATTCCATTTGCCTTAGGTAATCCCCATAAGGTTTTTATCTACAATCTAGATATTGAGTTTGATGGAATATTAGGCCTTGATTTTCTTGAGCATTACGAATGTATTGTTGACTTAAAATTAAAGCAATTAATTACGAACTTCAAATCTATTCCCTTGCATAAAGTGCCCGATCACAATCAGTCTAATATACAACCGACAGACATTCCCAATACTAAAATAGCAAATTGTACTCATAACAATCAATAAACTACAACCGAACAAATTTTCAAACTCAAGTGCGACCTTTTTAATACTGACGCAATTTTACCGACACAAGTAATTGACAAAGTACGACTTCCCAACGCAGTTGTACGCGTTAATGCAAATGGAGAATTTCTGACCTCAATAATAAACGCGAACGCGATGCCTAAAACTGTTAATTTTTCCGATCTTCACTTAGAACCCCTTGACCATTCACACCCTCTCCTAAATTTAAATACACAAGAATACACATACTCTCTAAACTTGGACAGAAACTTAACTATCAGGGAACAAATTCGTACAGAACACCTTAATGACGAAGAGCGAGAACTTATCACGAACCTCTGTTTAGAATTCGAAGATATTTTCTATCTCGAAGGCAATGTTTTGTCTTTTACCAACGCTTGACACCAATAATGCCAAGCCCGTTTTCAGAAAATCTTACAGATATCCTCAAGTCCATAAGGAGGAAGTGAAAACTCAAATTGCCAAAATGCTTAATCAAGGCATAATCAGGCACTCTTCTTCTCCGTGGTCCTCCCCCGTATGGGTCGTCCCCAAGAAACTCGATGCTTCTGGTAAGCAAAAGTGGCGAGTTGTTATCCACTATAGGAAGTTAAACGAACTAACTGTAGACGATAAATATCCTCTGCCCAACATTTCTGATCTCATCGATTAACTTGGTAAGTGTCAATACTTTTCGACACTGGATCTCGCTTCCGGGTTCCACCAGTTGGAAATCCTTGAGGAAGACATTCCCAAGACCGGTTTCTCGGTTGACAATGGCCATTACGAATTCGTTGGTATACCATTTGGTCTGAAAAATGCACCTTCTACCTTTCAGAGGGTCATGGACAACATTCTTTGGGGTATCCAAAATGAACGTTGCCTTGTTTACATGGATGACATCATAGTCTATTCACCAACCATCCATGAGCATATGTCGCGTTTGACAGAAGTCTTTAAGCGTCTTAGACAATCAAACTTGAAAATTCAACCTGACAAGTGTGAGTTTCTCCGTAAGGAAGTTGCTTACCTAGGTCATCTTATCACCCAAAAGGAGTGAAACCAAACCCTTCAAAGGTTGAATGCATCCAGAATTTTCCTCAACCCCAAACTCCTAAAGATGTTAAATCTTTTCTTGGTCTCGCCGGTTATTACCGACGTTTTCTCCCCAATTTCGCCAAGATGTCAAAGCCTCTAACGAAACTCCTGCAGAAAGATGTCAAATTCATCTTCGACGCAGATTGCAAGTCTTTCTTCAACGAACTGAAGCAAGCCCTTGTATCTGACCCTATCTTGATCTACCCAAACTTCGAAGAACCATTCCTGCTCACTACTGATGCTAGTGCTTTTGCAATTAGAGCGGTTCTCTCACAAGGCCCCGTAGGAAAATATATTTCTATAGCATATGCTTCCCGTACCCTCCGCGCTGCAGAAACTCGATACTCCACTATCGAACGGGAACTGCTAGCCATTGTGTGGGAAGTCAAGCACTACAGACCGTATCTTTTTGGGAGAAAGTTTACTTTACTTTGCGATCACCGCCCGCTTACTTGGCTCTTCTCTATCAAAGATCCTGGCAGTCGTCTAGCCAGATGGCGCTTCAAACTAGAGGAGTATAACTATAAAATCGAATACAAGCCCGGCAAGGTAAACTTGAACGCAGATGCTCTTTCCCGAACTAAAATCAACCACTTTAAACAATGCACTAACTTTATTTCCAAAATCAACATTTTTGCAAATAACGAAACCGACCCAGAACAACCAGACTCCGATAATGATCAAGAACCCGATGAACATGACGAAAGAATGACAACAAAGTTTAATCGATTTGTTCAATTATATAAAACCGAGTCGATAATCGATTACTCAAAAATAGAAATTTCTAACGCCCAACTCCTAGACAAATCTCACAAACGAATCGTCACTTTCTTCTGGCAAAATAAACTCAATGACTTGCATGACAAAATCATCGAAGAAATTTTCGAAGAAGACCCAAATTTCACTACCGACACACTAAACATTCTAGCCAGCAAATCTGTCCGGCATAGAAAGTATTTAATTGTCCCCTTACCCTTTGATCCTGGAACAGTTGTCTCACATCTTTTTAATATCCTCTATAACAACCAAGATCAGTTTGACGAATCCGAAACTTTTGTATCGAAAACAACATAGAACTACCGATTCTTGAAACACTATCCTTTATACTTGCAGACAAAGACGTAAAACTTAAAATTTGTCAAAATATCGTGACAACCCCTTCACAAGACGAGAATTAATTAATTAAGAAGAATTAACGAGACCATCCGACGCATTAAAGAAAATTATAATTGGACTGGACTAATCAAAAGTGTAGAGCAATTTATTAAGTCCTGCGAAACTTGCCAAAAGTTAAAGTTCTGTAGAAAAAACTTAAGTGCTCCTTTTGTCATAACTGAAATACCAAAAACGCCCTTCGAACGTATCAACATTGATATTTTCGAATATCCAACCAGAAACTACGCACTGACTATTAGGGATGAACTCACCAAATTTCAGGCCTACCCAACTGATGACAAAACAGCTAAAACTGTAGTAAACACCCTCCTAATATTTTTCCAACATTACGGTTCACCTCTTCGCATCCATTGTGATTATGGACGTGAATTTGATAACACTCTCATAAGGGACCTGTGCGAACTATATGACATAAAACTATCCTTTTCGAGTGTCCACCATTCCGAATCAAATCGTTCTGTCGAAAGGTTTCACGCGACTTTAGCGGAAATGATAAGGGCAAATACAGCTGAACATCCGGACGAACACCCATTCAACGTCCTCTCTTACGCAGTTATCTGCTATAACACTAAAAATAAGACTACTTGTTTCACGCCCTACGAACTCATCTTTGGCCACACTTCTAGTAGACCCCCCGAAACAATGTACGATCAGGAAAAACTCATTTCCAAATATGTTAGGGAACTTAACAACAGAATGAACTACTATTATAGACTTGCCCGCGCAAAAACCGACCAAGAAAAGCAAGAATCTAAAGTTAGATTTGACAAATATGAATACAAAGTAGGCGACAAAGTTTACGTGAAAGAGTCTCAGATTAAAAGCAAATCTGAAAACAAATTCAATGGACCTTTTGAAATTACCGCGATAAGAAAAAACTCTGCCACCGTTATAAACTTACAGACTAACCAAATCAGTAAAATTAACTTTGACAGACTAAAACCATATTTTGAATGAATCCCTTCTTTTCAGATTCTGTGGACTGTTTCAGTCGTGAACCTCCAACAATACTCTCTTACACCCGTTAACAATACAATAGGAGTTTTCTTCCATGAAGAAGGCACACTTAAAATTTCAGACGACAAATGGACACTTCTTGTCTTCAAAGATCTCAGCCCTTCCAGAGGTGCTATTTCAAATAACGACTCCATACTAAACCGAATTTTAGAAACATTTAACGAAAACACAACTAATACAAAATCATTTAAACAAAAAATATAAACACATGTTAGCCTCTTGAAACAAATTTCTAAATCCGTTAACTCTAAATATACAGACATCTTCGCTGACACTCAAACTTACCCTACTAACAGAAGAAAACGCGGACTTATTAACGGACTGGGATCAGTTTGGAAAGCTATTTCAGGAAACTTAGACGCAACAGATGGTGAATACATAAATGACTGTATAACTAAAATTACTAAAGATCAACACCAAATCCAAGACTTAGTAAAGAAACAAATATCTGTAACAACCTCAGTCATTACGAGCCTCAACAACACTTTACAAAAATTTCAATCAGAGGAGAAACTATGATCGAATAACATTGATAAAATAAGGCAGTCAATTTTATACATTTCAAATGATCTTAATTTTAATGAATTTCAAATCAATATCTTAGATCTGTGTGAAAGCTTAATGGAGAGTTGCATATTTATTGAAAACACTCTAGATGATGTTCTAACTGCAGTCTCTCTCGCCCGCTTAAAAATTTTACATAGTTCGATCATAACCCCAGTAGATATGGTCGATTCCCTTCAAAAGATTTCTCAGTCACTACATGAAAATAATTTACCACTTCCTATTTACAGTTCAAATGTTGCTCAGTACATCGATTTGATAGAATTGGAAGCTTTTCAAATCAACACCAAAATCATTTTTGTACTCAAAATTCCTTTAGTTGATCCTGAGATTTACACCGCTTACCACCTTTATCCGATCCCAATTTTGGATGATCAAACAGGGTTTCATCATATACTTTCAATAAAGACAAAATTTATCGCGAGAAATGACGATTCATTATTATACACATCCTTCGCAGATCTGGGTGACTGCAAGCCTTTAACTAAACATCATAAGATTTCTTCTAAAGCTATATCACACCCAATAGACAAAGATGCCATCTACGAAGGTCAGCTTCTCAGACAGCCAGCCACATTTCCAGTAACCTGCAAAACTTCCATATTCTATGCGGAAGAATATAACATATAAGTGATCGACATAAACCTCTGGTTGATCTCAGACCACTACCTATAGCCATCAAATGTAAGGGACAATATGTCGTAACGCAGACCATCACGACAAATTCGCTATTGCAAATCAAGTCCGATTCCAATGCCTTTATTGACAACATCAGGGTACATGCTACGAGAACGTCAAAGAACATCCAGAACATCACTTTCAAAAACCATCCAGTGGACATCCCGTATAGCTGCTGTGACGGCATGCCAGCCGCAAATAAACTTCCCAAATTAAAACCCCTACAATTGAAGGATTTAGATGTAACAGATCTATATGTTGCCAACCATAAGCTTGCCCAATATTCAATGGAATTGGAAAAGCTCATGAATCAACCACCATTGGAGAAGCATACATCATGGCTCACAATTACCACAATCACATTAACAGTAATTGTGATTATGTTCCTTTGTATCAAACCAATCAAGACAAGTTTCAGGAAGACCACTAAGTCCAGCCTCGATGCCGAGTCAGCTCCATTTCCAGGCCCATCAAAGCCTAAGTCCACCGGAAAGCTGCACAGCCTGCTAGATCCAACCCAATGTATGGAACTTCAGAACTTCCCCTAAAAGTTGATGATATACCATCAACTTTTTTATATGGATGGCAATTGTTATATAAGTGTACTATGAACTTAGCACGAACTTATATCGCAACGATAGTTCAACACTCCCAGCTGACTCAGCGACACGTGTGGTGTCATATTACGGCGCCGCCGACATCCGTGAGAATCGCCTTGTCAACTATGCCTATTCAGCATCTTTAAACTTACATATTGAAAAATTTCTTTTCTACTGTATTCATTATTACTCAGAACTTTTGTCAGTTACATTGTTATTTTTCATTTATATTTTAAAGTTATAATTGTTTTGTTTATTTTAATAAAATCTTTTTTTAAAAGTTAATTAATTGAAGTGTGATATAACATATATTTTATATATATATATATATATATATATATATATATATATAATTTGTTTGAATAACGGCTGAATTGGCTAACACAATGTAAGAAAGGAAGAAAGAGGTGAAATACACTTTTACTTTGCGAAAGCTTTCGAAATACTTTAATTTCTTCGTCAGTCTTTTGAAGTAAATTGTGATTGTCATTTGAAAAAGAGCACAAACATAGGAATTATGAAATTAATAAATTAGATGTAACAAAATTTTTTTGAGTGACATTGATACATATATATACAGGGTGTAAATAGTTTGAGTGCATATATTTTAGGTGGAGGTAGTATACACCAAATTAAACAAAAAACTCTTATACCATTATGGTCAGTAGGCCTTAATAACCAAGAAAATCCCTAAAACATATTAAGTAAATTATTGTCAATCCGGCAACGTCGCTCGCGTTCGAAACAGATTCACTCTTTGCGCGAATAATAAAGGAATGACTACGCCGACAAAAAACCTGTGTTTTTGTATTGACTGATGATATTGACCTTAGAATTAAATAAAAATGTATGAAATATTTTGTTGAAAATATTTACGTTTTTAATACAAGGTATTGCAATTAGAATTTGTAATTTGTAAGAGCATGTATTTGGAGGTTTCTTTATAGAAAATTCTTATAGAAAATTGGGTAAATACATATGATATTCAACTCAAGAGATCTGTATATGTAGTTTTTTACCAGTTAAATTATTCGAAGAGTCATTATTACTGATTTAATTAATATTATTTATATTAGACAAGTAAATATGTAATCCTACTTACCGAATTTATTATAATGATAGAACTGAGTTGAAACAACGGATTATTCACAGCAAATGTTCAAAATGCCCACCATTACTATCGACACAAGCACGACACCGTTTAATCCAATTTTCACGTATGCGAGAAAAAATTCCTGGAATATTTCGGATTTCGTCAGCAGCGTCAAAAATGCGTTGTCTAAGGTCATTCTCGTCAATAATGGAGTCGTGTAAACCTTACTTTTCATGTGTCTCCATAAGTAGAAATCTAAAGGATTGAGATCAGGAGATCATGCTGGCCAACGTATATGTCCGTTTCGACCAATCCAACGACGGGGAAATGTTCTATTTAAGAAGTCGACAACTAGATGACTTGCGTGGGCAGGTGCTCCGTCATGTAAGTACCACATATTGGAACGTGTTTGTAGGTTCACTTCATCTAACAAATCTGGTAGCGTGTTGTTCAAAAAATAAAGGTAATTCTCAACTGTCAAACGTGCAGGCAGTATAAATGGCCCAACCAAGTATTCACCAACTATTCCAGCTCACACGTTAACTGAGAATTGGTGGCGTATTTCGTGCGGATTTAACTCAGACCACGAATGCGTATTATGAAAATTTATTATACCATTCCTATTAAAACTTGCTTCATCTGTTGTTAAAATATTGTTCACAAAATTAGGAAATTGTCGATTTTTTCTGAGGAACCAACGACAGAAATTGAGTCTTGGTTGAAAATCATCAATTGAAAGCCCTTGAACTCGCTGCATGTGATATGGATAGAGCAATTGTTCCTGTAATGTTCTATGAACAACAGTGTGAGAAATTTGCTCACTTCCAATACTCCGTGTGCTACGATATGGGTTGATGTCGATAAGGTCTAGTATTTGATCCTCAGCAGCTAAGATACGATTATGTCGCTGTGGTCCGCGATTGCTTATTTGTGGTATTACACTACCTGTTTCCAGAAGCCTCTGCGAAACAGCTACGAATGTCCTAGCATTGGGCAGGCGTCTGTTTGGAAACCTTTCCCTGTATAACATTCTTGCTATTCTGCAATTACGTCTGCTTTCCCCATAAATTAAGAGCCTGTCATGTCTTTCCCTAATTGTATAATCGGCCATTATTTATCGCTATTCTTAATTTTCGAACTTACACACTAATCACAACCGATTTTATTTATTTAAAAAATATATTAAATGGAAAGCAAACCACGAAGTCTACATCAAATAGATATCATTCAAATCACTTTACCGTTTATCTATTCTCATTTACAAGAATCGAAAACGCAAAAAACAATCGTAACTCTCAGTCGTCGTTAAAGTAAAAAATGTAGTAAATAAGTTGGTTTGTATGCCATGCTGCCATATCTATTCGGAGAAACTTACACTAAATTATAAAAGCATATTTCGAGTTTAAATAATCAATTTTCATTTTTAATGTGGCTATTAAAAATGTATAAGCTATTGAGTATTTACATATTTAGATTAACCGACATTTTGAAATCGAAATTATTGTATTATTCACTGTAGCAAGGGCTACATAAACTCTAACTTTACGTGTCTTTTTTGGCAAAACTATAGTTAATTTTAGAAAATGTTATAAAGCTTTTTGATTTGTTTTTGCCTGAAGTATTGTTCTTCAAAATCTTTGCACTCAAACCGTTTACACCCTGTATATATATATATATATATATATATATATATATATATATATTGACTGCAATATAAGGCGTTGTAGATTATAATTTGAACAGCGATGTTGCGAAGTACAACTCATCGATATACTTCCCACAATATTTTCACTTTCGATTGGCAGATTGGCAACGACTTATATAAAGTATTTATTTGTTGTAGCATAAATTATTTCATGCTTTTTAGTTAATTTTCTTTTGAAGTCGGTTTTTGTTTTTTTTTTAATTTATTTTCTCTCAATAGGTACCGGAAATAATGTTCCATCTGGGTGTATAATAAATGTAATAAATAGAAGCAAAACATCTAAAATAAATAAATACACATACCTATAATAAAATATTATCTACTGAATGAAATAGAAGAACCTGTCCTTTCGAAAATCACACCTCGCAACATATGTTATTATGCCTATGACTAACAGGAAGTGTTAAATAGGAATTTTGCGAGTTAGGAAGCTCAACGCAACACCTGAAACCCCAAGGGTAGTTGGCTGAAATAACAGTGAATCATACATTCGGAAATAGCGTGAAAGATATCTCATTACATCAACGAATATATGTGTTAAGTGCAGTAATCTTTTTATTCGTTGTTCCCCTGATTTTCATCTTTGAGAACGGCGCACGTGCCCCAGCCATCTGTTACTGAGGAACTCTTTGTTACATCAAAACGACAGATGTTTAAAAACGACAGCATATCATCGAAAAGTTATGTATACGCAATGCAAAATGTTACACCTAACCCTAGGCGCTTTTGAGATGTTGACAATTTTAGTCACTACTGTCAGCCAAAAAAATTATTACTACAGCAGGAAATTACCTTTACCTTCTTGATACTCAATAATTTAATAACTACCTTAGATTAGAGAACGTAAAATTACTTAATCCTATTTTTGCATAAAAATCCTAAGGTGTTTGATTGGTTTTCCTTGAAGAAGATATAGAGCATAATACATAAAATGTGTTAATAACTTTTATTCCTCAGTTATACAGGGTGTTTAAAGTTGCAAAAATCGCAATTTTAGCAGTTTTTGTAACTTTTCAGCAACTGAATGAGAAGTTTCATAGTCATATTTAAGTTTGCTTTATACCTATTTTTAATAGCTACTAAATTAGTTACTGATTCATTTGCAAAAAATTGTTAAAAATGCCCATTTTTCAATCGCTCACAGTTATTGTTCAAAACAAGTTAGAACTCTGAAACTTGGCAAAAAAATTTCAATTTTATAAGATATTTAATTGATCGAAATCATAACTTCATAGCTTTAAAGGTTTTCTGGCAAATATGATTTTATTTTACGTGAAGTATACAATGCTCCCATTTTACGACAAATTAATTTTTACACCCATCTGTAAGGAACATAGAAATTATCAATTCTTTGAGTAAATTCCTTCATGAACCCCCCTCCCCCTTCCCAAATCGTTTTGAAAAACGGGTGACCCCCCAGTTTTTGGTGGGATGACTCTTTGTAACCTTGTTTTGGTCATTGGCAGTTTCAATCGAGTTTATAAAATAAAAGAATATATATGTCCAACAACCTTATATAATATATTTTCTATTGTCCACTGATTGTCAATTTGTTACAACATACCTTCGGAAGATTGTGAAAATTATGTAGTAATAAAATAACTAAATTCACAACAAAAACTTACAGAATAATTGAAACGAAAGTTACTGCTACTTATCCGAAAAAAAACAATACTAATCTACTACATTGACTATTTTACAAAAATGGTCTTCACATGATTTGACAGCAGGTTACGCTTTTTCCATAATATATAATAACTCAATAGTTTGACCGTTTTCCAAGGAAAAATACATTCAATAAAAATATATTTCTATGTAAAACATAGATATGTACCTAACTTACCACAACAAATCAGTAAATGCATTGAATTTCTTTACATTTTAAATACAGATAGTCAAAATGTCAATGAGATGTTTATTTTAGGTAAAAGTAACAAAACCTATTTTTAAATACACATCGTTAAAATGTCAATGACACGTTTATTTTAGGTAAAAGCCAGTTACCTTGTAATAAAACCAGGAATTTTGCAGGAATGGAACCATGTAATATAAAACAAATTGTTTATTAGATAAAATACATGAACACAAAACAGTAAACGATTCCCTACCAAAAAATAATTGAATGATTCGGCCTTTAAATATATTCAAATATGTAGCTATAATTTTTAAGATAAAAAAATGAATCCGTTTAAAAATATTAACATTATATTGAATAATAAATTAATATTGATTGTAATACTTAAAACATTAGTTTATACATTAATCCAATTTTTTTTTGATTTGAGACTGAAAAATTTCAATAGTCTTAAAGTAAGAAAACAAAATAGAACCTTTATTCTGGCATTTCACATTTAACGATTTCAGCTTGTAAGCAAAAATTGAAATCAACCAACTCAAAAGTTAGTATGAAGGTGTTATATCTACTATTACATTCCAAATAACTACAAAACATAAGTACATAATAATATACCTTCCACCAAAATCTTAAGGTTCAATATAATTTCATTAACTTAAATCAAACACATAGTAAGCAATGAGTATTCCTGTTTTGTATGGAAAATATAAAGAAGCATAAGCACCTGCTGTTAATTATTGATAAATAAGTAATACTTACATTTGTTAAAAACTTTTCGCAGTGAACGAAGCTGAAATCTTAAATTTTACACATTGAATTTACAATTTACTTTTACCTGCGTGTTATAATAATCTTACACCAAACAATATTCTGATATTTCAAAATTCAAATTACGGCGCTACATCAATGATAGCCATGAGCAGGGCTGCCAGATCTAACTTTTTGTCTTGAATATTAAATCAGTGCATTAATTCACATTTTTTGTAATCTTATTCAAATTATATGAAATTTATACTATACGGTAAAGATGAGAATTATCTTTAAATTGAAAGTATAACATTAACAAATTAATAAAATGTTATCAGAAATAAATTCATCAATTGCAACACAATTCTTATATTAGTTGACAAACCATATTTACAAAGCAATGAAACTTGCGAGAGCCCAATGAATGGTCATTATTATGTAGTACAAATTTTCCTGGGTTCTATTTCAATGGCATGACGATGTAGAATAACTTTAAGAACGGGTCAAAATTCGTTATCCTTTAGTTTAATTTAATTTGTCTTTCACATTCAGTCAATCCATCTAAGGATTTTCTCTCCAAGTAATCTGGCGACACTTACTCTTATCTGTTTGGCATTGACAGTATGGACGTTTATTTAATGAATGAACCAATATTATAAATAAATTTTAACATTCTGCACTGAAGGTCGTTAGTTGCTACTAAACAAAAAAATAAATAAAATCGGTTGAGCTACAGAGGAGAAAATGGTACCTAACCGTTTTGTCTTTGACTATTTATATATAGATAATAATATAATCCAAACACTTGTATTTATATAGTTTTAAAGTTTTACAAACACCCTGTACACATATATGAAATAAGTTTATATAACACTTTGTTGTGATTTGTGATATGTTATTGGTTTTTGCGATTTCCTGTAAGTTTCACTTACTACTCTTTTGTGAATTCGGTAGCTAGAGAACAAACATCGTAATCAAATCTGAAACTATTATTTCGCATAGTTAAAGACTGGAAATATCAGCCAATTAAACATTAAGCCCATATGCACCAGACTTCTATAAAACTGGATTTTTCTTGGTGATTCAATTTCGTGAACGTATTTTTAATC
Source organism: Octodonta nipae (assembly GCA_034190945.1). NCBI lineage: Eukaryota > Metazoa > Arthropoda > Insecta > Coleoptera > Chrysomelidae > Octodonta > Octodonta nipae. The sequence goes on along the minus strand of CM067220.1, from coordinate 88,850,489 downwards.
TTGTATTATACAATTATATACTATATGTATTGTTACATTAATAAATAAGTTGTTTATTCAATTTGAATTAAATTTCTTTGCGCTTGACTTTAAAGAAGCTAACTAAAGAGTCAGACTACTCAGAGGTATACAAGAACTTTGATTGTATGGACTTGAATTCTACCTACTCCATACGAAGTAGTAGTTTCATAACATTTTCTGAGTGTGGAAATGAGACTCATGATGCCGAGAGCTCATGGCTCATGAAGGTATTCTCACATTTTTGTGACCATTGGTTTTGCTCCATTGTCTACGGAGATGCCGCTGTTTCTATGAATGAACTATATTTGTCTTTAATTCCTGCCACTTTTTTCTTTGTTTCGCTCAGAACGCATATCTATGTAATGCTGTTCTATCTGATGGGATACTTCTGTCTGTTTGGGATTCTTCTGTCTGTTAGGGGGATAGTCATTATTTCTTTCTGACATTTCAACAGCACAGATTTCATATATTTTTTAAATTCTCTCGAGACAGTTTTGGAAAGGAATTCCTCTCACGAAATTTCAATCAACACGAGTACCTAATACAAAATTTGTAAGTAGCTAGTAGCCTTGTCAATTCTAAGATATTTAGATCGTTAAATTGGGGAAAGTCGTGCATTTACCTAACCCACATACCGGTCCGACAGTTTCGATATCCAAAAAAAAATGAAAATTGTTTTTATATTTTTCTGACTTTAATTTTTCCACGATTTCGAATTGAACCTCACTTTTACATTGCCACTTTTTGCTATCAGACCTTTCGTCATCCGGTCATCATCAATTTTGTTTTTCGTATAGGCGGCATAATGAATTTTAATTTTGTGTTAAACAGAACATTCGCCAAAAATGGCTTTCACTAACAATAGTAATCTGATAAAAATCTATAACATATACAACAATTATAAACATTGTTCTAATTTCGGATATGCATGAAGTTTGAACAACATTATGAAATAGAATATACAGACGAAAGTAATCAAAGTAAATGTTCAATACGCTGTCCATCTTCATAATAACACAACTCTGCGCTTTTTTCAGATACTATTCACTATACAATTGATTTCCTTCCAGCAAAATCGTCTGAACTATTCAACTTTTTTTTGAAGATCCACAATATTTTGATATTAACCTTGAGTATAAACACCGATTTTAGTATATTCCGTAAGAATGCATCTAAAGCATTCAAATCTACAGAGAGCAGATACTTGTATGATGGACCACCATCATGTTGAAACCAGATGTTGTTAGATTTGGTGAAAGGTAGTACCATCTAAACAGTTTTCAAAACTCGAGACTAAAGAAAAGAAATGACTATCAGGGGCCCGATTCTTGATACCATTCCACAGATGACGTGAGTCGAATGAAAACTGATAAAAATTCTCGAAGATCATGTACGACCGAATCAATTTGTTTTTCAATGGATTATACATCGTATACGATCATAGGGCAGCATACGAGAGTCTTTGTCGCATACTATGATTTTAAGAATCGGGCCCCTGAAATTATATGTTTGTTCCAAATGTGTTTGTTATTTCGACTGAATAAAGTAGGTTACTTACGTCTGTACAAATAAAATTTCATAGGAAAGAGAAACGTCAGATCGTCATATTAGAGAATTACAAAATTCTAATCGGTTCTCGAATTCCTCTGGATGAAATTTTGGAGATATGTGTATCATTGCTATTCCATCACTTCGACTAATCTATATTATAGACAAAATTCATAACCCTTCTATTTCAATTAAAACTATTTTTTAACCGCTTTTTTGGTGTTGTTTGCCAGCACTGTTATGACAAACATTTACAGCGAAGGATATTTGACAGGTTGTCTCTGCAAATTATTTATGAAAATAGACCTAATGCAATAATATTACCTGATTTAATAAATTTTCTTTAATTTCGATCTCCTTTCGGTGTCTGTATGTTTGCCTCCGGTTTGCAAATGACTTAAACTTATTTCAACACTTTTATCGACTTTCGGAATACAACTGTAAATACGATGTTGTAATACTGTTTCCATGCTATTGCACTTGTAATAAAGTTTTATCAGATCATATAATTTTTTTGAAATAAATAAAATTCATTTACTGCCAAAAATACAGTGATTTACTAAATAACAGAATGTGTGGCAGAACACACAATTTTCTACGAAGGTTTTTTAGATAGCTCTGCTTGACTTATTGAAAGTTTCCAAGAACACCCCATTTTCCCTGAGAACGAAAAGTATAATAGTAAATCTGAAAAAACATTATGTTGCATGAAAAAGTGTCAAAGTAAAAGTGCGATTCGTTTTGAAATCCTTGAAAAATTAAAGAATAAAAAAAAACTTGCTCAAAGTCAGTAAAATGCTCAACTATGCCCCAATTTTATCATCTTCATACCTCTTATAGTTTCCAAGATCCTAATGGTGAGAAACGAATTTGAAACCCATACGCCCTTAATTGTAAATATAGATTTCTCATAAATTCCTAGAAAGAACGGGGACGATAAAATATTAAGGAAATTTAACTAGCGATGACTTTAACGATTCAGCAGAACAAAAACTAAACTTTTGAATAATCGATTCTCCCTTTCACCATTTTCAAAGCAATGAATAGCCTAGGAACTAATATGTTTGTGCATAGGGACCAGTTAACTGTGCGAATGCTTGATTGGCGTATAATTTCTCAAACCGTTGGAATATTTGGCAAATGGCTACTATGAACAAGCCTATTAATGAAATGACCAATACCGTGAAGACAAGAAATGGTTTGACCAAACGGCAACAGGACTGTTTAGAGATGCTGTAAAACTAAACGGACACTATACAATAAGAATTTTTTCTGTTGATTTTGTTCCTTACCAAGATGAAATAAAAACTGACAAGTTATGCATTGATGCAACAATTAAATTGTAGAGCAAATCACATGTTCACCTAATTATAATTATTCTGTTTTATTAGTAACAATATTGGAATACTGTTTTTCGACTTACTAGAATGCATACTGCTTGTTCAAACTTCCGGTTGCCTATTTTATACGCTGAAAATAGAAGCAGATTAATTAATCATGTGAGAAAATTGGTTTTTAGTCGTTTTCAAAGTCGTTTAATAGGGTCATACCAAATGTATCTAGAATGAAGATTCACGTTAATTACAAAGTAACTTCGACGAAACCTAATTAATTGGTGAATAAACTTGTTTAATTAATACGAAATATAAATTGAACAAATTGATTAATTAAATCGTTTCCTTGTTTAAATTGAATAATGAACAAAAAATTAGTACATAATGATGTTTCCCATGAAGCAATTTCGAACGAGCCAGTTTACAAATTAATAAAACACAGAAACTTAACACATGGCAAGGTAAACTCTATGTAGAAACACTATGTGATGCAAAAAAATAACTTAACCAAACTCAATTTGTGTACAATAATTGTTTCGCTGATTGCTTTTCCCAAATTAAAATTAAATACATTCTAATTTTTAATTACTAACGTCAGCGTAATTCTCAAGCTCGCTTCTAATTCATACTGACCGACTGATGTTAATCTCTTTCTTCCTAATAATAACAACTTGCAACCATTATTTATCGTAAAGGTCACGAACAAATGGCAGGTCTTGAATCGACTCCTGTGGCGCCCTGAGATTAAACGTCTGCGAACTTATATTCATAAATTAGGAGTAAAATCTCAAAGCTCCAAAACGAAGAAGAGCATAGTAAAAAACTGAACGGCACACTAAAAAACTGACGCACCCAAACACGCTACGCTTCAGTTCACTCGAAATTATTATATTTTTTAAACGCTCTCAATTATACACCGTATAAACTGGTTAGCAAGAAATCATTAGCCCCGACAAAATAGGTTAAACTTCTGCGTGTAATATTGTAGTGAAAGTCCATGTTAACGAGTGTAATCGTTTTACTCAATACACAATTTTTGGCTTCCACCAATTTATAAATTTGTTGTTATATTTAAATTGCAACATAACATCTGGAAACATTTAACACTTAACAGGCCCAGAAACTCAACTAAAAGAAGACTAATAAAAGCTGATCTAATCATATCTATGAAGATAAAACGTCAGTAATACCTCCAGTGAATAAACAATGAACTTCACATGGTGTAAAACTAAGTAAACAAAGTGTTTTTAAAAACTTCGCTCTACTGGGACAACGTTTTCGACTAGTTATCACGTATTTTATAACTGAACCATGAAAGCAAGCGTTATTGCTTTTGAATTGCTTCTCTGATCAGTCTTGATTTTGGGTGTCCTTTATTTGTCAGTACTTGTGTACTTTCACAGTCAATTCAGAATTTTATGTTTTTGTTATTAAGGGTTTTCTTGGATTTCCCTTATGCTTTTAATATCTGCAACATCAGAATAATTTAAATTGCCTTTTATGCGAATGCAGTATCTTATCTTAGAAGCGCCACATAAACTTCTAAGATTTTCAAACTTTAAAATAATTTTATTATTTTTTATGACCTTTGAATTTTTGATTTGTGCCGTTTATATATCAAATAAGGCAGTCAACTGTTGATAGTTGTATAGAATACTGACATCTAAACAACAATAAATTCTCCTCTCATATCTATCTATCTCATATCTAGGAAGATCCAATTTATTCGGATCACTGGAGACATGGGGTACAATGGATGTACGTTATATTGCAGACGAGAGCGGATAAAACGCGAATTTCCAGGGCTTTAAAACTGGAACACGTCAACTAAGGGTACAGCCCTGGTAGAAATCTTTCTAGTTCTACAAATCGGGGGTTTAGACGATGAGCCTGCAACTCATCATTAGTAAAAACTAAAAATTAAAAAAGATCTTTTACAATCTTCAAATACAGGAAAATACAAATAACAGATGACGACATTGACAACGGAAAGGGACAATATTTATGGCTACATGGCTTGATTAAGGTCTCAACACTAAGAGAAGTTTTTCAAATCGATAACATTAAATTATATATATATATATATATATATATATATATATATATATATATTAACAAATACTAAGAAAAAAGGCACTTTTTATAGCGGGGTTAACAAAAATCAAAGAGCTAAAAGAGGGATCTCTAATGAGGAACAGCAAAAAGTTAAAAAATGCATAAAAGAATGGGAAGAAATTGACAGTTAGAACTATTATGTTAGAACTTCATACAAGTGGACACGAAATCATGACATCGGAGTTTGTGCAAATTCACAAAATTCAAACATAGATGTTTTTCAACAAACTAACTCAGATTCTAACTGATATAAATTCTCAATAGGAATTGGTTTTAATTGGTGACCTGAAATGAATAACTTTACAAGTAGATGGTATTTGGAAAACGTTTCCTTAAAATTCAAATGGAATTGTTTGCTCACAAAAAAATACAACAATATTAATCGAAGCAACCAAGTAAGAAACTTAAGTTCTATAACTAACTATATTATTCAACCACATAAGACTAAAATCCAAACAATCGAAGTAAGAGGACTGAAATATGGATCCGATTACTTCATGGTACGAGCTTCAATGATTATAAATTACAAATATAGCAAATCTCAAGAAATCTTTGATAAAACGAGAATCATTGAACAACCTTAGAACAATGGGAAAAGTATTATACGGAATTATTGACTGAGACACCTGACGAATTTAAATGCACAGAAATGAACATCTATCCACACAGTTCATAAACAGTTCATTTCAAAATATACATTGACATTTCTTATTGTTTGTGTTAATTACCACTGAAACGGGAGATATACAGGGTGTTCCTAAATTGGAGGTACAAACGAAAAGGGGAGATTCCTTGGATAGTTTTAGGAAGAAAAAGTCCTATTAACATGGGTCCGCAAACGTTTCGTTTTCAAGATACAGAGTGTTAAAGTTTCAATTTTTTTCAAGTTTTTTCTAATAGTATCTGCACTTCACAAGATATTCAAATGAAATTTGGCATAGATATTACAATTAAAAGTTTACACCTTGTGACATGCCAATTTCGATTGCAAATCTACAGGGTGATATTTTTTCGGGAACACTGTCCACTGTTGTCCTTCAGCACTTTTTTTTGGTGAGCCACTGGTACTTTCAAAAATTGTAAAGAAAAACTTTGTTGTTATAACAAACTTTATGTTCTCTTGTAGTTTTGTCGTAACTACTACCGATTTCGAGAAAAAAAAATTGAATTATTAAACTAGCAATGATTCTAAAAGATTCGATAAACTGGTATAATCATCAAAACAATGTATTACTGCAAGAAACGTACAACTCAAAAATTAATCATAATAAAAAAACTAAATAACAACAAAGGAACTAAACTACAGCAATTGTTGAAAATGTCATCCCCCAACCCTTGTACAAGCTTCTGTTCTTCTTCTAATAGACGATCGAACTCTTTCAAACACTCCTGGAGTATTCCTAATTACGGTATTCACTGGCGTTATGTACACTAGAGATTTCAGATGGCCCCATAGAAAGAAATCTAAACTATTTAAATCTGGGGATCTGGCGGGCCATGGCTGATGTCCACCTCGTCCAATCTACCTGTTTACATAATTTTCGTTCAAATACTCCCTAGCCAAAATTGAAAAATGAGCAGGAGCACCGTCGTGTATGAACCACATTTCACGTCGCATCATAAGAGGTATATCATTCAATAACAAGGGCAAATCGTCTGTATGACTGACCAGTAAGTCGCCCTGGCAAGAAGAAAGGACCAATCAAATAATCGCCAATATTACCACCCCACACATTTAATGAAAATTCCTCTTGAAAATAAGCTTCTGCAATTTCATGTGGATTCTCCTCAGCCCATATGTGTTCATTATGAAAATTTATGATTGAAGTCCTTGAGAAACAGGCTTAATCAGTGAATAGGATTTGGCAATCAAAATGAGGATTGTTCAATAGTCTGTTGAGGTACAACTGACAAAAAAAAATCTTGGATGACAATCTCGAGGCAAGAGCACCCTCTGAATGTGATAAGGATAGAGCAAAGAATCCCGCAAGATCCGCCAAACAACTTGATGACTTGTATTTAAGGTAACACTAATTTTTCTTGTACTGGTTCCTGGATGTTCTTCTATTTCGTTCAGCACTGCCTCTTCGAGTCGTGGTGTTCTCACATTTCGTGGTCTACCTGCATTAATATTTTTCGCAGAAAAAGATCCAGTTTCTGAAAGACGCCTGTGAATATTAGAGAACATCCGATGACCAGGCATCACTCTATTGGGATAGCGTTCCATGTAAAGACGCTTAGCTTCTCTTGAATTACCATTTGCAAGACCATACATGAAATGCATGTCAGCCATTTCGGAATTCGTAAAATTCGGCATGTTTTGATATTAAAATGCAACCATCTTTAATTTTCAAAACACAGGGGTTTAATTTGATGTGTCAAAACTAACAATAAATTTATTCATTCACCACAGCCTACTAGGTAACTAGATTTCTATGACAATTCGGAATTTTCTGAGGATTTCAAGAGAATCATTCAAAATTTATTTCTCGAAACCGGTAGTAGATACGACAAAACTACAAGAGAACATAAAGTTTGGTATAACAACAAAGCTTTTCTTTACAATTTTTGAAAATACCAGTGGCTCACCAAAAAAAAGTTCTGAAGGACAACAGGGGACAGTGTTCCCGAAAAAATATCACCCTGTAGATTTGCAATCGAAATTGGCATGTCACAAGGTGCAAATTCTTAATTGTAATATCTTTGCCAAATTTCATTTGAATATTTTGTGAAGTGCAGATACTATGAGCAAAAAACTTGAAAAAAATTCAAACTTTAACACTCTGTATCTTGAAAACGAAACGTTTGCGGACCCATGTTTATGGGACTTTTTCTTCCTAAAACTATTCAAGGAATCTCCCTTTTTGGTTTGTACCTCCAACTTAGGAACACCCTGTATACCAGATAATTGTGCTGATTGGTGTCTCAATTCCTTCGGTTCATGGTTTTGGTTTAAGGCTTTTTTATATTATTTTCTGTAAGTCTACTTTGTTTTAGAGCTGGTCCTAGTCTCGTTGATCTGATTACCAAACTAATAACTTGTAGTTGAGCTCTGTAGTGATGACAACTAATATGGAGTTATTGATTGATGCTGCCTTTCCGTGTACGGTATGACGAAGGGTTACGTGTTATCCCAGATTCTCAAATGATGATCTCTAGAGATACATCCAAACCTGCAATGAAGTCCTAATTGTTTCATCAAGCAGCTCAGTAAATAAATTGGGCTGTTGAGGGTGAAATCAAAATAATGAGCAAAACGACAAGGCTCTGATAAATCTTGTTTAACTCGCAACAAAGGATACGTAGGGTGTTGGATCAAAGGTTGTAGAAAAAATTTACCTCAAAAGGTTCCACCATTGTTATTTACCAGCACCTACGCCCATTTACCTTTTAAGCAAAACCCATATGTGTTCCAAGGCCTAATAGATGGTGTTAGTAATAACTTGCAAAGCCTTTTTATCAATTATATTTTTCGTAGCACCTTTGAACCAACATTGAAAGTATTATTTGGCCAAAAACTCAAAAAAAAATTCTTTAAAAAATCAAAAACTACAATAGCCAACAAGCGATATGCCTGACGTTCTTCAAGGAGAAATCGCATTTTCGAAATCGATTCCGCTGATTTGCTGGTTTGACGAAAAGCATCTTCACTGCTTACCGCCAACTTCACTTACCGAAAAATTCACCGATATGTCACATACCATATAATACGCCACCTAATTTGGCCATTTTTTGTAGTTGTACTCAGTGCAAGCCGGTTGAAGCCTGTCTGCCGACGAAGATATAAGCCGGTTTGCAGCGATTTACTGGTTATAATTGTTGGACCAAACACATTCTTGCGGTTTTGGTTAATACCAATGACGTCACAAATCAACCCTTTGTTACGTCATTGTTTCAAATACGTTTAACCGGTAATAACCCAAAGCGGTAGTTGTTTTTGATTGTATGCCTCTTTCTTAAATGACACTTGATGTTAGGTATTTACTATTTACTTAGATCATGTACCTTCTAGATATAGCATGTCATGCACAAATGTCGTGATTAGACTAAAGAGAGAGAGGGCAATAGAGAGGGGAACATGCTATTTCAATCTCTTGGGAGCTGCTTCAAATACGTTCAGCATGTTGTTCATTCACCCACTAAGTGAAATAGCCTGTTACTGTCTCTATAGCCCTCTCTTTCTAGCGTTGCCACGATTTTGTGCTTGACAGGCTATACTAGGAAGTACATGATTTAAGACTATTTAAATGTTTACATAGACATTTAACAATAACAGTTTTGCAAAAATCACTATTACCACTAAAGAACCACCTAAATAAGAAATTTATTGATGTGTACAAAATTTTAAATAAACAAAAACAAAATAATTTAACATATCATTTTGACGTTTTCTGGTTGAACCAAATTACATTCTAGCGAATGAGTTTTGGTTCTACTGCAGTGTTGTAAAGAGAAATGTCGGGGTACAACCAGTGTCAACCAAGGGTAGAACCAAAGTTATAACCGGTAGATCTCTGCAAATCGGCTATAGAAATTGCCGAAATACATTTCGGTTTCTCAATTACTAATTACTGAGAGATAAGCAACAGTAATTGTAAGAATTGGACATTATTATTGAAAACTGATAAATGGGATAAGGTTTATAGTGTAAATTTTTGTCAAAAACAAACTTAACCTCCAATAAAATACATACCCCTAACAACGTTTTAGACAAACTAATCTGCAACCTTAAAATGTTGCACTGTTTACATACCTCCTTCAGCAAATTTAACTGTTATTTGGCACCGTCATAAAAAAAACACAATATAGGTAGGTAACAATTGTGAGTAGGTATGTTGTTAATAATGTTCAACCTTTTACTTCTCTTTTAAAGTGGGTTAATTTTTTAATTCCTTTTATGTTCGTATAACTTCGCTACGAGAGGCTTCCAGTGACACCAACTCCCCAATAATTACATTTAAATTGGAATAATTGTTATAGTTAAAATTATTTAAATCTACTTGCAATTTTTTGAAAATTGGTCTACTTCTTATCATGGAAAAATATATAGAAATAACTCAGGATCTTTCTTAACAGAATACAGTTTATTCTATAGAAATTGTTTAAGCCATTTTCGCGAAACCGATTACCATATATAAATAATTTGGTCAAGTTCAAGTTGGACTCGCGTACTAAGGCTTCCGTAGCACTTTTAAGATTTACCATAATCTCGGCAATTTCTATAATATTTTATATATTATCTCAAAATTGGTTTAGGGTTGTTTACATTATTTTCGTAATTGTTAGCCAAATCATTTCCAAGGTAAGCAGGGAATGAATCAATTTTCTTATATTATCCTTAATAACTTTTCTAATTATAAAAATTAAACAGTTGCATAAAAGTTTTGAGTAAGCTCTTATATAATCTTTTTTTAATGGAAAATTTTTTTATTTTCCTTAATAATACAAATTATATTCAAAATATGGAGAAAATGCATTTTGATTCCTCCGTCAGAGCTATTTAACTTTATATACACTTTACTTTAGTTAATTTTAATAATTTGGTATCCAAAATTAATATTAGGATTCTCGCTTTATTTTTCCTATAAACTTTGAGGTAGGGTATTGGTGAGGATCGGTTGATTATTGTTAATATCTTTGAAACAATTTATTTTAAAAGTATGAAATAAAATATGTTATTTTCCTAATAAGTTCTTTCATTTGATACATTACATGATGTTCTTGATGAAATTAGACTTTTTATTTATTATTTAATTTTATAATTTACCCCCAACCTCAACATTAGCATTTTCTCTTAAGTTTTTTTGTAAACTTTAGTTGAGAACCTATATTATCATTTGTCCACTTTTAGTTGGTTTCTGAGATTAACATAAATGGCAGATTTTTGTAAAATTTGCCACAAGAATGTACTCGTAATCAGGAAGTAAAACTGTAAATATTGTTAGGAAATTTGAGTTTTTTCTGTCAGACAAGGGTGATTTTATTGAACGCTAGGAACCCTAAAAAGCGGACATACGCTTGGAATATAATATGTAACTCTTTTTTAGGGTTCCGTATATACTAGGGATGTTATGGAGCTCCGTAACCGTAACCGAAACTATCGGATATCCGAAATAAAAATCTATCCGAAACCGTAACCGAATCTGATATAAAAGTTTCGAATAGTTTCGAATAAGGACGGATTTGTATTAAAATGAGATAGGCACTTTATAAGGCTGTTCAAACCCGAAAAATAACTGATTGAGTTAGCGGTGGTTTGTCAGTTCAAATTCAATTCCAAAAAATCTAATATCCATAACTGAAACTATCCGAAACCATCGGATAATCCGAAATAATTTCATATTCGTAACCGTAACTGAAACCGATATAATTTTATTCATATATCCGTATCCATATCCGAAATTTCATATCCTTAACATCCCTAGTATATACAATATACGGATACCCTTATAATATCACTCAGGATTTCTGCCTCTGTCACATCACAGCCATTTTCTCCTAAACTACTGGACGGATGAGGTTGAAATTTGGTATCAATGTAGAGTTTGGTGACCCGATCAGGAGTACATATCGTAAAAGAAAAAAATTTGATTTTAGGGATACTTCTGGGGGGAAAAACTAAAAAAATCGAGCGTTCCCCCCCCTGATCTCCGAAACTACTGAGCCTAAAATTTTAAAAAAAATAGGAAACATAGAGCGTTGCCCGAACTTTACAGGAAAATTAAGGAGAAACAATTAATGTTAATTTTGGGGGGCAAATTATAGAATTAAATAAAAATTTAAAAATAAAAAAATTTTCAAACGCATCATGTAATATATCAAATGAAAGGTCTCACTCTAAGGAACACAAATATATTTTTTTTCATATTTAAAAAAAATTATTCAAAAAGATATTAACGAAAATATACCAAAATTTACCCATCCCCCCCCTTATCTCCGAAACTATAAAACGTAAAGTTTTGAAAAAAATAAATTTATAGGTTCTGACCTGAAGTTTACTGGAAAAATAAGGAGAAACCTCTACTTTTAATTTTGGGGGGCCAATTACAGAATTAAACGGAAAATATAAAATTAAAATTGTTTCTAACCCATCATGTTATATATCAAATGAAAGGCGAAAACAAATATATTTTTTTCATATTTTTAAAACAAATTAATTAAAAGATATTAACAAAAATATAAAAAATTTTACCCATTCCCCCCCCCCCGCTTATCTCCGAAACCATAAGCTGGAAAATTTTGAAAAACAATGGAGGTATAGCCCCTCACCTGAACTTTACTGGAAAAATAAAGAAAAACCCCTAATATTTTCTTGGGGGGCAAATTATAGAATTAAATGGAAAATATAAAATTATAATTGTTTCTAACCCAGCATGTTATATATCAAATAAAAGGGCTCATGATGAACAAAACAAATATATTTTTTCCATATTTATAAAATAAATTAATTAAAAGATATTAACGAAAATATAAAAAAAATTACCCATTCCCCCCCTTATCTCCGAAACCATAAGCTGAAAAATTTTGAAAAACTGGAAGTATAGCCCCTCACCTGAACTTTACTGGAAAAATAAGAAGAAACCCCTAATATTCATTTTGGGGGGCAAATTATAGAATTAAATGGAAAATAAAAAATTATAATTGTTTCTAACGGGTCATGTAATATACCAAATCCCAGGGCTCATTATGACGAATAGGTACAAATATATTTTTTTAATTTTTTAAAAATCAATATTTTAAAATATAATAAAAAAATATTTTAAAAGAATTACCCATTCTCCCCGTTATTCCCCAAACTCTAAGACCTCATTTTTTTGTTTATAGGAAAAATATGAAAAAAATCCCTAATTCTATTATTTGGCCTCCAAATAATAGAATTAAACAGAAAATAAATTATTAGAAAACCCCCATAGTAATTTTAGGGACAAATTATACAATTAAATGGAAAATAAAGATTCAATTTTCAAACGCATCATGTAATATATCAGATAAAGGGCTCATTATGTGAATTACAAATAATATCATATTTTTAAATCATTTGTATAAAAGATATTTACAAAAATATTAAACAGCGACTTAATTCCCACTTTGGAAACTACACTATTTAAAATTTGAAAAATATATTTTATTTATATTTTTAAATAATTTGAATAACAGATTTAATAATTTATAATTTAAACTTTGACCTATTTTGCCGTTTTTCTTCCAATCTACAGAGCCTCAAAACTCAGACAGTAGATTATAAAAGGCATCTCTGAAAGTTTATTAGTAAAATAAAACTCTAATGTTACTTTTTGGGGGCCATATTAGAAAATTAAATACATATGTATTGTCATAAAAATCAAGCGAATCCTAAAGCAGAGAAAAAGTCTATGTGTGGAAAATCAAAGTGTATATTTTTTATAAATTTAAAACGCTTCCTTTAAAAGATATTAGGATAAATATAAGAAAATGCACTCATTCCCTGCTTTTCTGAAACTGGAATATTAGAATCTTGAAGGTGGTAGGGAACCCTAAGTATGCGAGTCCAACTCGCACTTGACCAAATTATTTGAAGATGCTACTCCTTAACGACCATTTTCATATAATGAGCAGTGTAAGTTGCTCCAGCTGGAAATTTGTAGAAAAATCAGCCTCACGGTTGAGGATATCATTGTAGTATATTATTCATTAAATTACAGTTTTTATTTCATGCTTAATTACATGAACTTTTTAACCAAAAACATGTTACTTAGTATTTAAGCTTGTTGAATTATATTTTAAGGTAGTTTTCCGTATCATTACAACACTTTATACTATTCCTACTTTTGCAGAACATTAATGTCATTTACATTATTAGTTTTTTGAGAACTATAATCATCCTTAAATGATTATTGTCTGGCATTTATGGCCGATTCCGAGTTATTTTCTTCAACAGTAGTTAGGCTTTTTAGAGTAGGTAGTAGTTTTTCTAGACAAATAACTTGGCAAGACATTTGCTTTTTACTTATAATTTTTAGGCAAACGAAAGTTTAACACATTTTTTTTAGATTTATAATTTGAATTCGAGCTTGAGACACTGTACTTATAAGGCATATTTTATCAACTTAAAAGTAACATTTTAAAATGTAAAATCTAAAATAGAAATTTACGTTACACTTTTTGGGTTAGATACAAAACAGACTTCCGACATTTATCATTTGTTAATTGGGGGCCAAATAATAGAAAGCAAAATGATACAGCAGGAATTCAAAAAGAATAATTCCATTAATTCGTGCAACTAACAAAAAATGTCAATAAACTCAGAATAACGGAAATAAAATGTAAAGTTGAGGAGGCAAATAAGCAGATTTAAATAGTAAAAGGTTCTGCTGTTAATATTGAACACATAATTACATGAAGACCCTGTATAAAATGAAAATCACCAAGTACAAGAATTAATAGACCTTTACATAATTGAAAATTTTTTATGCGCATACGTCAGTGATCGTAATTCGGGCACTTTAAACTTGTTTATAACGTGAATACGATAATTTCAACGCAATTTAACAATTTTCTATTAGTACTAAAATTTTAATAGTGCTATAAATTCCGTGGGTTCAAATTAATTAAAGTTAAAAAAACTGACATTCACTTCACATTCTAGAACTTTTATTTCATCCTAAACATCAAATATATTCAACAGCTGATTCTAATACAATAACATCGAAATCATAACAACAAAATAAGCTGAACGCACTAAACTAACTGACTCCCAATACTCAAATAAAAATCGGCTTATGTAGCATACGTTAGGTTTTCTGCTCGTTCTATATAGTTGGAGAGCTAGTGACTCATTTTTCATGAAGTGTTTGATTCAAACAAATATTTTACATAGTGGTGTAGTTAGGATAGATGAGTAGGTTCGCATATGTTGCCCTAACCTGCATGGGGACAGGAGGTACTGCGCATACAAGAAAGATGTAAAAAAATGTTTGCCAAAAAAAGTGTTTGAATCACAGGCCAACAATAATTATTCGACAGTTTAGATGGCTTAGAGTTAAATTACAAATAAGGCAGACACTTTGGGGGGGGGGGCGGGTTAATATTTAATCATTCTATTTCAAAGTTTAATTTTTATAAATAAAAAAAAGTGATTGATTCACGCTGAAATTTTAATATATGCTTTGTTTGATATATTACAGAATATTCACAAAAAGGCAGACACTTTTGCCCGGGTTTAATAGTTAGCAAACATCTGAATAAATATTACCAGGAGAAAATATGCTATGGTAGTAACAGATACGTGTGAGAGGCAGCATCACAGGTGTAGTCGTGGTCCTACTCTGCGCTACCATTGGCTATAGAGCACGTGATCTATAGCAGCTATAGATTTAGATTTAGCCACAGAATGTTTTAAGAAAAAATCATATTTATTAATCAGGAACAAGAATAAAATAATATAATATTTCATGAATTATCCTTAATTCCATATGTAACAGGAAGAAAAGTTCACTAATATTCATTAAGTTTATCCATTAAATACATTAATTAACTTGAATTACTTAGTTATCTTAATTGCAGTTGATATCCATTAACTATGTACATCAAAGACACCCACTCAGGATTGCCGGGCTAAACTAAACTTTACTGCACCACATTTGTTAAAAAAATATGTCTAAATTTTGAGTTAGAAATGTAAAACAGTATTCGATCTAGAAAATAAAGCATGGAACACACTACCCCTACTAACTTAAATACGAATGTGAAATTATTCCAGATTTTCAAATTAAAATAATTATTATTTACATTGTATTTCCATTATTAATATTGTATTAGCGTTAAATTAGATGTTCAAAATATCCGTTATTGTTGGAAGGAAAATGGTGAAGTGGCAGCTCGAATTCCTCTCGCCCTTTAAGGGGCGTGTCTGGTGTAATCCGCTCACACTCCTTCACTATTCTACGTCTAAGTTCAGGAATATCGCGAGTTTCGAGTTTTAAGCACCACAGTTTTTAGACGTCGCCATGAAAGAACGTCAAGGGGTGTTAGGTCTGGTGATCGTACTAGACATTCTATAGCGCCCCTTCTGCCAATCCACTTATCTGGAAATGTCTCATCAAGCTAATTTCGTACAGGCAAGGCTTAATGTGGAGGTGCTCCGTCATTTTGAAAAAATAGGTTTTCTTCGTCTAGCACCAAAGTTCCATCTTGATATATTTGGTTTTCTAAAGATTCGATTATAAGGGGATTATTACATTTTCTAATAAGTCCAAAACCAATTCCCCAATTAAATTTTCTTCCAAGAATAAAGAACCAATAATTTTATTTCCGAGAATTCAGGCCCATGCATTAATTTTCTGAGGATGTTCGTTGTGCTCTTACCGAAAAACTTGTGGATTGGTATTGTCCCAGTATCTACAATAATGTTTATTAAAAAAATCATTAAAACAAAATTCTTCGTCAGAAAAACAAATATTTTTAATCAAAATTAGGGTCAGCATTTGCCCTTTGAGTCATTAATTCGTAGATCCTAACCTAACCTTCTGTCATAATCATCCACAGCAAGCTGTTGTAAAATCTGTATTTCGTACGGAAACAATTTATTTAGGCGTAACGTTTTATGCACAGAGCCTAGAGAAATATTTGTTAAATTGGAGACTTTTGGCATTAATGTTTGAGATTCCATGGCAAAATGAACTAAAATCTCAAACTAGGCAGCTTCAGTTAAAACTCTACTATTCTTGACAATTTCATTGCACACACTTCCAGTTTCGTGAAATTTATGAGATCCAACACATACTGATGCCCAATATTTTTATCGGGATGTCTCTGATGAAAAACGTAAGCAGTTCTGCCCATAAATAAATATTATTTCAAATCTTTCTTGTAAGGAATGAACCAGTGTCGAAATCTAATGGTAAGTATACAACGACCACTAATAATAATAAATTCTTTACATTCACAGTCACAAATATCTTTCGAAAAAACATTTAAGGATTTTTTCTCACTTGTATATCTTGATATTTATATTCTGCTTTTTTCAATTACAATTCTCTCTCTCTCTTTCTCTCTCTCTCACACACACACACACACACACACACACACACACACATACTGTAAAAAATAATCTGATTTGGCAAAAAGAGATCGTTAAAAAGATGTATCGCATGATACTCCGTTGTATGTAAACTT
This sequence comes from Octodonta nipae, assembly GCA_034190945.1. Lineage (NCBI taxonomy): Eukaryota > Metazoa > Arthropoda > Insecta > Coleoptera > Chrysomelidae > Octodonta > Octodonta nipae. The sequence goes on along the minus strand of CM067220.1, from coordinate 88,833,318 downwards.
TTATAAATAATATTTACCCCCGCTTAGGGAGGTGAACGATACTTGTAAAATGTGTTTTTTTGTCTTTTTCTTTTAAAGATATTTTAAAAATTATTTTGGGCGGCTAGTTTTGAAATGAAAGCCCTGTATATCTCCGAGCTTGTTTGCAGTAAGGTGATTAAAATTGGATACAAAAAAGTGCCCCAAAAAATGTTTATAAGTGAGCCCGTATGCAGTTCCATTAAGAAAATAGGCTCCAATGATTTTATTTCGAACACTTTCTACCCAAACACTATATTATATGTGGGTATTGCCTGTGAAGCTTTCTCATCCATTTAGTATTTTGTTTAGCCCATTAAATAAGCACATACGTCAGGTTAAGGCCGCATCTTATCCCCACTCCCAGTTAATATAACTAATTCAATCCCTTGTTTTATATAGCTATTTAAGTGATAATAGCTTCAAAAGGGTCCGTGTCATTAATAATTGGTAGATATAGCAGCCTACTGAATACTAAATACTTTTTTACATTTGGCAACTTTTTACAATATTGATTCAAAAAATATCTTTAGTTACCTACTGATTTTAAAATTATTGTATCTTTAACAATATTTAATTACCAAACATAGGTATCATGTAGTATTGTAATCGCCTTGAAATTTACAATCCAAGAAAATAAAATATACAGTGCATCCATTCTACTTTAAAAAAAATTAATGAAGTCACTACAGCAAGTGGTTTACTCTGTATATTTCACTCTCATATAAATATACACGAAACTAAAATCAAAAAAATAACTGATTTCTCCTGAAAATTGTTTACTTTAAAATTAAATTATACCAAACTTTATGTATATAGTGTGTAATATATTATTAATATAAAAAAGTGATGACGAAGTAAGAAATTCTGTGGATTTTTTTGATACATTTTTATATTTTCCCTTTAAACTTGGAAAATTGCCATAGCACTGGGGATGATAGCCTTTTGTAGAAGATATGTTTAATGGTATAACCAGACATATTTTAAATTATTGTCTTGACGGATTTTTAACGCAATATGAGAGTTTCCTAAAGTGTTTCAGAGTTTCCTCTGAAAATATAATAACTTTGTCACCATATCACACAAGAAACCCATTCCATTTTGATTGGTTAATGTTTTTATATTATATTAAACAACAATGTCTTCAAATTAACAAAACATATAAATATTAATCTGTACGCACTGCAATATTTTGTGATTACATGTTCGGTATAGCAGGTACCCTAGCGTATCTCTCTCTATTCCCGGTAACTTTATTTGTTGTTTGTCAGCTATTAAACCCCAGAAAAAGTGTATGCCTTTTTCTGAGTATTAAAAATATATACAACAAAGCATCTATTAAAATTTCAGCGTGAATCAAACACTTTTATTTTAATTTATAAAATTCAACTTTGAGGTAGAATGGTTAGATATTAACCCCCCAAAAGTGTCTGCCTTATTTGTAATTTAACTCTAAGCCATCTAAACTGTCGAATAATTATTGTTGACCTGCGATTCAAACACTTTTTTGGCAAACATTTTTTTACATCTTTCTTGTATGCGCAGTACCTCCTGTCCCCAAGCAGGTTAGGCCAACATATGACAACCTACTCATCTATCCTAACTACACCACTATGTAAAATATTTGCTTGAATCAAACACTTCATGAAAAATGGGTCACTAGCTCTTAATCTAATATATTGTTGCCCAGCATCGAGATTGATGGTACTTGCTCATTTTGAAAATTCTAGAGATTGGTGTTTTTATGTTCTTTGGAATGAATACTGTTTTACGGAGTGGATAAATTTTATAACAATACTTATAGACTTAAAGTAAAATATCAGTCCAACGATTTTAATTAGCATTTATAGCATTTCATCAATAAAAAATGGAGCAAAAAGCATGAATCTCATGGAATATGTGGGAGTCATAGGTACAGTAAATCATTTTTGGAGAATTTATTTAACTTTATTAGTTTTCCAAAGCCTTATATCGAATTTCTTCTTTTACAATATGTACTCCTGATCGGGTCACCAAACTATACATTGATACCAAATTTCAACCAGTAGTTTAGGAGAAAATTGCTGTGATGTGACACAGGCAGAAATCTGGATATTATAAGGGTATCCGTATATTGAATATACAGCTGGTGCATTCGGCCATCAACCAGTTCATGGAAGGGACATTATTCCGATAAATTCTGGGAACCCGAAATGTTTGTCTCTCAACCGGCGGACCGCTGCCGTTACTGGGAATTCCCTTAAAGCTTCCAGAACATGATGGAATTTCCCGATGGTTCGTGGACGTACCAGACAATTCCGAGGTTAATATATAAAAGGAACAGCTGGCGATAGGAGGCATTCAGTTTTCGTCTTTCGTATGGCACAGTTAAGATAAAATGTAAATAGTAGTTTCTGTGAATATAAATTTGTGTTAAAGTAGTGGAAATAAATTAGAGTGAGTTGGACTGTTTTTTTAAATAAATCCAAGAACTGAACTGAACCCGTTTGTGAAAATAAAAACATTACAATATGGAACCCTAAAACGTGGCGACGAATATATAACCTCCTCCTTTTTGGAAGTCGGTTAAAAAGTACACAATGGATAAATGAAAGTGAAATATCAAAAATCCATTGGTAAGAAAAGAATCTCTTAAAACCATCCAACTTCGAAAGAACTTCTTCTTGACCCGTGAAGAAGAGATAGATTCAATTACAACAAACACAACATTTAACCATTAGGTATACGTAACTGTAAGAGTTACGGTTGATTTTTTTAGTTTTCCCCTCCGAAGTACCCCTAAAATCAAAATTTCTTCTTTTACGATATGTACTGCTGATCGGGTCACCAAACTATACATTGATACCAAATTTCAACCTCTTCCATCCAGTAGTTTAGGAGAAAATTGCTGTGATGTGACACACGCAGAAATCTGGAGTGATATTATAAGGATATCCGTATCTTGTATATATGGAACCCTAAAACGTGGCGACGAATATATAACCTCCTCCTTCTTGGAAGTCGGTTAAAAACTACACAATGAATAAATGAAAGTGAAATATTAAAAATCCATTGGTAAGAAAAGGATCTCTTAAAACCACCCAACTTCGAAAGAACTTCTTCTTGACCCGTGAAGAAGAGATAGATTCAATTACAACAAACACAACATTTAACCATTAGGTATACGTAACTGTAAGAGTTGCAGGTATAGCTATTGTCTTTAGCTTCAGTAGCCGATATCAACTTGTATAGAGGCGGTCCTAACTTTTTTTCACCAATTATATATACCTAATCTAAATGGTAATATCCGTTATTATCCTGAAATGAAATTATCACTCCCATGTGGTTGCCACTTCCTCTTATAGTTGTAATATTTCATCAGTTACATAACAGAACATCAAAGTACTAAAGTTTTATTTCTTAATGTTCAAAAATATTCCCTTAATATAATAATTGCTCCCAACAACAATAACAATTGTATATTTGGTGGGCTCTAAAATATATGTGAATGTGAGGATTACCATATTAAATTTCTTACAAAATTAAATTTATTCTGAAACTAGTATTTTTAGGATATACTCACTTCTAGCTAGTATTTTTTAATTGGTAGCATAACTCGGGATTTCTTTATATATCTTCCCGTTTCCAAAATTATCGTTCTTTATAATAATATTAAACACTACAATCTCTTTCAACAGAACGGTGTCCATCAGACCATTAATTGCTTTTATTTTATTTGGCCTGTTGTGGTTTCATCTCGTGATTATCTTCAACGTTTTGGTGTTAGTTTCAAGATACAACTCTGTCGAAGTCAATAAAGCATAAAATAGTAGTTTATCGATCTTTATCGTTATTGCAGTGGGTTGTTGGGTTATAATGATCAGGTCTTCCAATTCTTCAGATAAATCGTGATTCTGCTGGTGGAGTAATTTCATTATATATTTTTTCTAAATATTTATTTCATGTGCCCAATATATTCTAGCTCCATAAACTATATACATACACACATATATATATATATATATATATATATATATATATATATATATATATATATATATATATATCCGGGAGTACATCCGTTCGTTATTTTGCTTCATGTTGGAATCTTGCAGACGTGTCGTTCTCAAAATTCGCTACACTGTATTGTGGTCTTTAGATGTCTTTTAGTGTGGTGCCTTTTTTATTTGATTTCGCTGATGTTTATTATTTCCGGTTGTAGACAATATTAATTTAGCTTTTATCAACTGATGATCACTTACATACTCTTCAGATCTGTATATTCTAACGTCATCTATACTTATTCTGGTTACCTCTCTCATAATTAGATGGTCGATTACGGATCTATGTGTGATATATGAAATTTTAAAAGCATAGGTTTTTTATAAGTGATTTAAATAAGAAATAGGATTTAGTGACAATAAAAACTAAAAAGATAAAAGGGTATCAAACTTTTGATAACAGCCAAATATATAGTGAACCTTTTCTTAAGAGGAGTGTTAACAATATCTCACGAGAAGTAGCACTTGCTATAGGGACACCCAATATGCTTTCTACATTTAGTATAGTGTTATTAAAGAGACAACTGATTTCTTTAAAATTATTATATAAATAAAAATTATTTATAAATAACCACATTGCTCACAAAACATTGTAGTTTACTTCCGATAATCGACATCCACAAGAAAACGACTTTTTGCATTTTAAATTATTTAAATTATATCAAAAAACATGTTTATAAACATGATATATAGGTATACTTCAAAAACACCAGACGAAAGTATTTGTTAAAGGCTAACCCATACTAAATTAAAAATCAATAATTGCCAATACATAACATAAATCTTTTTTAAAAAACTAATCAAAAATAAACATCAAATATAAAAATCAAATTATCTAGTTTATATAACTGGGCTATTACTAAAAACGTATGAAGTATAGTTGATTATTGTCAGATTATGAATGAGTAGTATTTTGTAGAAGTTTCGGAGCATTGAGATGCTGCTTCATATAAACAAGCACACATCAAAGTTCAGACCCTACAACGGCTAGCAAGTATTCTTTCACCATATCACAAAAATGAATTGAACGGATATGGTCGGGGAGAACCTGAAAGAGAGCTTTTTACATCATTTGCACCGACACAAAACGTAAATGATTTATGGCGCTGTTGGGGTTAACATTTATGAATGAGAAATATTTTTCGATTATAAATCTGGGAGTCCAGTGATATACTACCAAATTTTGCAAGCTTTAAAAATCTGCAGGGCACTTTTTAAAGAAGATTGCCCTTAAAATTTACTTGTAAATTAAACTAATGATATGACCTCAATGTCAGTCATTCAGTTTTTTAATATTTATATCATTACTATTGTTTGTTCACCTCAAAATAAAGTGCAATGATCTCCTGATTAGACATTAAAAACATTAATTTAGTTTTCTCGGATTCTTTGAGGAAATCTTAGTTACCTCTGTTAAAATGAACTAACTAACACAGCACCCATATAATTTATTTAATTAATTTCAGTACTTTAATATAGATTAGTATTTTCATATTTCTTATTACTTCCAACAAACTTTTATAACGTGCCTTTAAGTGATTTAAAAATAAATTCTGCCTGGTTATTGTGATTTTTTCTCCTCGCCCTGTAACGAAAAATAACTGCAATTTCGATAAATTGTCTGAATTAATTGTCCTTCTAATTCTTCTCTGTTGGACGTCTAGAATTGTAAATCAGTGTGAGCTACACTATTTTTTTGTAAAATAAATTTACCATTGTTTTTCTGTGTGCTCAAATTAACCTACGGGTTCCCCTTTTGTACAGTTCTAGGAATATGTGTTTACAACTTTTGTGTAACTCTATTGAAGGTACAGAAAACCAGGATCGGACAATAATGACAATAGTCTAAAATATACTTAGAATGAATAATTTTAATAATTATTTTTTTTAAATATTTTCCTTCATGGTTTATATTTTTAAAACTCTAGAAATTAAATGTAATAATCACAATAATTATTATTTATTCCTAAAAATATGCACAGTGCGTATGTCGTTTGTGGATAACCTCATTGTAAAAATATATCGTTTCTGATACGTTGACGATTAAGCGTCTGATGTACTTTAATGCCTCTTCCTTTCACAATAATCACTTTTTGCTATAAGGTAAATAGTATGCGGAAATTTTGGCTAATTTGTCTAAAATCCATCTTTCTATCTTAGCTATTCTCCTTATTATGGCCAAATATTTTATATATATTCTGGTGTGTTATTTTTGGTCAAGCTTCATACTAACTTTTTCGGTACTGTTTGTTATAAGAATCGCTAAAGCAAATTAATTGCAAATGTTGTAGTATTTAACAGTATCGAGACGAATTACGGAACAAGGTAATTAACAGCAGAACAAGATAATTGTAAGGCCAAAACATTAAAATTAATTTATTAGTAAAGTGTACTTTTAGTAATCAAAAGTCTCGAACAATACTCGATAATCATCTTTTTTCTTTTAAAATACAAATTAAAACATCTCTTTGCTCTAAATATTACAAACATTCAACCATTATTTCCATATGTCCTACATCGTACATAAACAAGTATTTTGCTTGAAGTAGTTACAGACATATTCCAACATTGAGGTCCTACACAGCAACGATATTTTTTTTCTTTTCATATCGACCAAACTTTACACGAAAAACAAACAGGTTCCATTAAATATTTGCAAATATAAGGTCTTCACAGTATTCAGGATGATTATTTTAAAGTATTACTGAAAAATTTTCCGAACCTATATTGTGATTAAGACCTCTGCGAAAACCCTTTGTTCCATATTATTTAACTAATACAAAAACGATTTAGGGATTGACAAAAATATGTTACTTATCTCACTTCTGAGAGCAGAGACCCTGGTGCTGATTGTGAAAGCCGAAAGTGATATGCAATAAGGGATATGTTAGCTGCAAAAGATAAGCAAGAGATTTGATATATCTCTGAAGAAGACGAAAAAAAAACAACAACCAACCAACAATAACCTTCGTTGTGTCCTGGCGGTCGCATGTTTTCTTTCTCACATCCATTGTTACGCATCTTAGTTTTGGCCTCCCAGCTTTCCTATTCCCAGTTAGTTTGGAGTTCAGTACTCGATTTGGCACTTTGGACTCTTCTAAGGCTTTCGAAAGTGTAATGACTGGAAATTAAAGTTTTATAAACTTTCGAAATAAACTCGTACTTCAGAACTGTTTTTTTTTTGTAAGCCGCAGTAACTGCGGCTAGGACGGTTTCTGGTATCTTTAGTTCTGTGTTGGAGGGGTTATCAAATGGTCCCAAGTATACGAACTCGGGTGAACCTTTGAACGCCAATGGCAAAGTTTTGACCAATGTTCTTTTGACGTTGTTCAGAAGAAACTACCATGAATTTCTGTTTTGCTCATTGATTTTTGGGCCCCTGTTGTCCCCGAAAATCCTAGAAGTTGATCATTACATGTCGTGCCAACCATGAATTCAGCAGCAAATGAAAGTGACCCGAACGATTTTCCAAAGGTGTAAACACTTTATGTTGTAACCTCATCAGGATATGCACGCAGTCGTACCAAGTTGTTGAATATGGTACCACTAACGTCGATCTTAGACTCTTTAACAACCTTTTCGAGGTCAACATTAAATTGTATACAGGCAAGTGCGTTGTACCCTCTCTTCTGAAACTTTAATTGATTGTACAAGTTTTAGAAAATGACACCACAATTAAGATTTTATTTGCAGACACAGTTATCTTAAATAAAATTCACTACGATTTCAAAATTCAAAACACAACAAACCAAGCACAATATACAAAATTAAACAAAATACAACAACTTCCATAGAAAACAAGATATATCCCTTACATTACAATCACAACATGAAATTACAGAACAAGAATAGAAAACTCTTATTCTTCATTGTTCCATACTACCACATTTCTATGCGTTACCTGAAATCCATAAATCAACCACTTTAAGACAATTGTCAGCTCTATAATGTATGCACTGAACTCTAAAAATTTCCTTTAAAAATTATTTCACCAGTAACTGCAAATTCTAACTCTCATCTTACAAACAGCGCACATTTTTTAGAAAAATAATCACATATACAATTCAAAAATAATTACACACTGGCAAATCTATACAATATGACATGACTCACCAAAACCTGTAGTAAAAGAACGATTAAAACATGATTCAATACTAAATTAACGTATTGTCCATGACACTATTGGAATTACTAACATATCGTAGTCATGTTCAGGGTTTCTTATTTTTATGGAAAAATTTCAGGAACAAACAGTTTTCTCAAAACAGATTTCACCTTTAGTTAGGTGGCGTTATGCTAACGACATATTCTTTATTGGGGAACATAATCTTGAAGATGTAAATCGCAAAATTTTCATTTTGCAATTTACATCAATAAATATAAAGCTGTTGACAACGAAGTCAGAATAGACTTTGAAACGTTTGGTTTTCCTTCAATATACGTCGTTTTATTTCGATCGTGGTGTTATTGCCTAAAAAAACATAAAAGTAATAAAGTTCTGAAGATAACCCTTTCAATTTGAAAGGAACTTTATTATTATATATTTAGAATTTTCTGTGCTACCCTGTATATTATCAAATTAAATTCTCTTACATGTGTTATGTATGTATACAGTATTATATTGTAGGTATCTTGATAACTCATGATCATAATATAGACGTAGACGTCGATACACAATATAAAAATATATAAATTTTAAAAGACTGGGGCACTGAAGTATAATAACCTGCAGTGGCAGATCCAGGATTGTCGTCGCTGAGGGTAGGTTTTAGGAAAATAAACACCAAAAAAGCACACAAAATAATCTTAGGTAGTGTAATCATGTAATCTTTACTTTTTTCGGGGGGTTCCTACAGCCGAGTCCCGCACTTCATACACCACGCTCTTCAGTCCCAGCATACGAATTCTTCTAATTCCCAGCGACTCATTGTTTTTGCAACGTTTTATTCCCTGTCGTCCTTGGTCTTCCTTTTTTCCTTCTATTCCTTGGTACACATAATTCAATGTTTTCTGTGGCCATCGTTGTTCTTCTATCCGCAAAACCTGTCCATACCAAATTAGCTGACGTATTTCAATTTTTCCTATGACTGTGTCTTCCATCTGTATTCTTTGTCTTATAACATCGTTTCTTACATGTTCTAGTCTTGATATTCTACATGAGCGTCCGAGGTAATCCATTTCCACTTTTGCTTTATCTTTGTTTTTGAATTGCCCAGCACTCTGACCCGTATGTTATAGGTTCGACAATTTTTTCATAAATTCTTGTTTTTGTTCTTAATGTCAATCACGGTGGCCATTGGTGGGAATTCAGCATTTGTATATATCTTCCCTGTGTCAATTTACTATGTACCTCCTTATCTGTGTTTCCTTTTTCTGGTAATATATTTCCTAAGTAATTCTATTCATGATATCCTTTTATTGTTCCCCATGCTATTTGAAGATTTCTTGTCTCTCCTCCGATGTTCAAATATTTAGTTTTGTCGATATTAATTTTCAAACCCCATTTTGATAATTTCTTCTCCTGTTTCCTGTACATGTATTGGACATCGTCTTTATCTGTCGCCATAATTGCTTGATCGTCCGCAAATAACAGGGTATATAGACAATCATTTCCGATTTAAATTTCCATGTTCCTACATTTTCTTATACAGTTATGTAATAATTTGAATTGAATATACATCTTAAATAGGGTGTGAGAGATAAAACAACCTTGTTTTGAACCTACTTATTTTGAAAGGCTCAGGTATGTTTTTCCCGGTTTTTATATAAATTGCCTCGTCTGTATATACATTGCAGGTTGCTCTAATGTATACTTTCGTCTAGCACTTTGAGAATTTGTTCAAGAGGGCAGTATCATAGACCTTTTCAAAGTGGACAAGATCAAGATCAATGTAATTGAGATTCCTTGCCATTCTTTTATCCGTTATTTTTCTAAGAGTGAAAACATTGTCCGTACAGGATCTACCGGCGCGAAATCTACTTTGTTCTTCTATTTCTTTCAACTGATTTTCTATTCTTTCTTTTAGAATACCTTCTGCTCTGGTTACAGATATGGCCCTGTAGTCCTTGTATTGTCTTTTGTCCCCATTCTTATAGATTGAGCTAATATAAGCCATATTGCATTCCTCTGGAACATCTTCTCTTTGTATTAAGCATTTATTATAAAAACACATGAGCATTTCTAATAAGAATTCTGAGGCATATTTCACAAGTTATATACGAATATTTCCAGGTAACTGCTTTTTTATTTTTCATCTTTCTTAATATAGATTTGAGGTAATGTGCTTTTTATTTTCATTGTCGTCAACTATTATCTCTCTGGCTTGTGGCTAGTATTTGATTCTTGTCTCTTTTAAATGATTAGCATAATGGGTTTTCCACTATTGCAAGGAAACACTTGTTCCTCCAATATATCTTTCAATTGCGTCCCATTTATTCTCTCATGTTACGTTTTTTAGATTTGCTATCTCTTTCTGTGCTTCTCTACTGAAACTTCTCTATTTAGTCCTCATTATGACCTATAGGTCTTTTTTGCAATTTTCTTTTCGGTGCTCTCACTCCACTTGTTTACTGGTGAATAAAGTTTTTACGATATTGGTAAAGCTGTTCGGTGTTCATATCTTCTTTGTTGATTTGTTATAATTTTGTTGCTAATCTAATTTTATTCCTGAGTTAGGGTTTCAATGTTGAATTTCTTGTCTGTTATTTCTAATTCTTTACCGGTGTTGGTATGACAGTTTTGTTTTTTATAGTTGATTATCACTATACCCTCACGTCGTTTGTTTTGAGATTAGATGTTTGTCTCTGTAAATATTTGTACGAATCTCTTGTAGCTTGTATATACGTATATTTGTGGACATCTTTATGGGGGTAAAATCCATTAATAATTCGTAAAGTTTTATTTTCGCATAATTCTATTAACCCTTGTCCATTATCATATTTAATCTCTTCTTCAAATTGGCCTATAAACAAACTTCCTTTTTCCTTCCCTATTCTGAGATTTAACTCTCCTAATATGCATATTTATTGGGTTTTATAGCAGTTAATATTTAATTAATTATATTATATTAATAGTTTGTAGTTTTTCATAGGATACGCCGGTTATATCTGTAGCGGACTTGTCACTGGGGGCATATACACCCAAAACAATAATTTCTTGTCCATTTTTCCTGATTTCGATTTTTACAGTCTGTTCATCTATCGCCTCCCAATTCACTCAATGTTTTGTTTTAGATTTTTATAGATACCTATGTATACCCTTCGTTTTGCTCTAATACCTTTGATAACCCCTAATTATAGATGTATATAATCGCTAATATCCTCTGTTCCATTTCCCCTTATCTTTGTTCCCGTTAATAGGCATACATTGATCTTTTTATTTTGTATTTCTGTAATTACTTCGTTTTGTTTGGTCCTGAATTGGTGCACATTCCACGTAGAGAGAATTATTTGCCGTTTCTTTGCCGTGTCCGTTTACCATTTTATCCAATCTGTATCCGAGGCTACTGTATGAGGTTTTAACAGGTTAATGTTTCCCAAGGATTTTTGTGATGTTAACCCAACCATCCAACCCCCCACTTGGAGGACTAGGAAATTTGTGATCGAGATTGTTTTCCCCTAGCCTTTAACCATCCAACATCTATAACTATAAGGCAGCAAGCAGCTTTGTCTGTAATCCTAGACAGGAGCCCTCACAGTGTTGATACTCCTCTCCTTCCTGATTTCCTCACCTCTTGTATGATGAGGCCCCAGGCTTTAGACTGGCATAGCGGAGTTTGTAATGTTTGCTAAAAAGTTTAATTAGAATAATAATCATGAAGTTCATTTTAGGATTTGTCAGGAAACAATTCAGAATTTTGAAAGGCTTGAGCCCCCACCCTCGCGGTTACATCACAAGTAACATGTATGACTAACAGCGCTTCAAGATTTTACAATATATATTCAATACATTTTGAAAAGATCTATATTTACATACCTACGCCCCAAGAACTTACCTATCTACATATTATATGATTCACCAACAAAGGGGTTATTTTGAATCTAGAACGTACCTAGTCTATACATACATGATAAATGTAACTTACTTTTCAGGTCTTGTTTTTTAATAAAATCTATTTTTACTTTTAATTTATTTCGCCCAATTATACAATTTCTACACATACAGGATTGTGTTGTTAGCCTGAGTTATTCAAAATAAACGGAAAACCTTTTAGCGCATTCCAAAAAAAGCATTCAATTCATACGATTCAATTCTTACATCAAAAACAACGAAAGAAAACAACAAAATTCCGGGCTGACAAACGAAATAACCAGAGGGCAAACAACAAAGGAAATATATTTGGTGCAAACGGCATCGCATTATCCTACTCGAACGATATTAACGGCCCATCTGTATAGGTAGCAGACTGCCGATTGGAAGGAAGAGGGTTTGCCCAAGGCACCGGCTTACAACCATAGCTTCGGCCCGGCAATGGGTACCTACCAGACCATTACACACATGCACACCGTTCAGTGAAAAGCATTCAGCAGCTTACGACCAGCGAATTCAATCCACTTCGCTTTTCAGTTTTACGTTTACGGCCGCTCTTGCGTCCAAAAGTGTCAGAGAGGCAGACTGTACTTGCGTTTCGGTCAGTGTATTTTTCTTATACATATTTATAAATCGTGGTTTTTTATTAAATTCATTGATAGGTGGTTAATTTCGAAAAACCGGATTGGTTTCATTCATGACTTTTGTGTTCTTCGGATTGTGTTGCCGGTTGGTCCTCTTGAGTACCTAAAGGATTTACTTATAATCGGATAAATTGGATTGTCTCAAGTTTTGACAGGTAAGCAGATTATTATTAGAAGGATATATATTTCATGTCATTAAGGAAATACGTTTAATCCCATTGGTATCTGTTTCACATATCTATATTATAATCAAACGAACCTACTTGTATAAAAATAATTGTTCAAATTACTAATCTATTTTATAAGTAATCTCATCTGGTGCAGCTATATGTTTATTCGGTACGTACCGCGAATTCACTTGCCAAAATAATGTAAAGAAGATTTTTCTTCTCAACAGAGAACTTAATTTATCAGTAAAATATCTAAAAAATGTATTATGAGAATGGAGATCTATCTAACTAAACATTGATTAGTTTTATCGATATTTTATTAGGTAAAAAATAAACATTTTCATAGGTTTATTTATTTTGTCGTGTTTTCTTTAATTATACTATTAGTTTTGCTCTTATTTAGGTGTTATCAATTCAGTGATAACTTCTAAAATGTCTGTAAAATATGTTTGATTAATGTGTTATTTTTATCCCACGGGAATAAAATGTAATAAGAAAAACAATATAGGCTCAGTATTATATCTACTACCACTTATATATTCTACATATATTTATTTAAAACTACAACTAACAAATTATTGCAATATTATGATCTGAAGATGATAGACAGATTAGCTGTTGAAACGGAGTTTAATATAAAAATAAGCGGGGTGCAAAACGTATTTATACATTAATATCATTTATAGAGAAATTGGTATAATTTTCTTAGCTAAAAACTTAATACTAGTAGATAAAGAAAATTGTTTGTTAAACTAGCTGTAAAACCTAGACAAGGCCGTAGCCAAATTCAAAGATTTTTTTGATAGGTGTTGGATTAATTAGGACTGCAAAATTTATATTTTATCATGATTTCCAGGACATATAAAAATATATAAATACAAAATTTATTTTTATGAAATAATCTGTGGGTATTTACTAGACTATGAAACTCTAGAGTCTAATCGTATATGTCTAACGGATGGAAACATATAAAGAAGTATTTATCCCGGAGTACATCCGTTCGTTATTTTGATTCATGTTTGAATTTTGCAGACGTTTCGCCAAGGTCTCACTATATGACCATCCATAAATTACGTAAGATATTTTAGGGTGGGTAGGTGTCAGCTAATATCTTACGCCATCTTAAATGGGTGTTGGAAATGGATTTTACGTAAGATTTTTTAAATAATATTTTTCCATTGCTTATGACTTTTATTTTTCTGAATTAACCATTATCAATTAACAATATTTAATCAAGTTATATAACAGCAAACCCCTTATTTAATACAAAGTTTTAGTTAATATAACGTAAAAACATATTAGAGAATATAATCTTAAAAAATTGTAATACAAATAAAAATATTTTAGTCGAAAACATGTACCTATCGGTCTAATTCTACAAAAACTTCTGAATTCAGTTTTCTTCGGAAACTTTTTCGGAACTAAAAATATTGATCTCAGTGCATCAGAACAATTCAAGATTTAATTCACAAAGATAAAACTTACTCATGTGTTAAATTGTCAAATTTCACTACAGAATTGCGATTAAGAGAGCAACATTTCTAAAAAAGATGCAGAACAAAATAAATAATATGCTTTAATAATAAAAATATGTGATATTAATAAAACAAGTAATATTAATAACAAGTTTTGTGGCATTAATATTATGAATCTAATAGATATATTGCATTATATGTAGATCTTTTTAATATTAAAACCTATAATTTTGGAAAAATTAAGATCTTACGTAAGGTTAGTGGGTGGGGACCATAAAAACATCAAAATTCGTCTTACGATAATAATATATAAAATTAATTAATTGGGAAGCAGCCAGTTCACTAGAGGGTGTTAAAAAGAAATACTCCATTACTTTGAAAAGCTTTCAGAATACGTTTATTCCTTCGTCAGTTCCACTAAAATTACATAAAAAATGACAGTAAGAATTGTTTAAAAAATTTTTTAATATAAACTTACAAAATGCAATGTTCTTATTAGACTAACAATTACTAGAGGAAAAAAAGGCCATACTAATATAAAACAACTCGTCTTGTTCGTTAAATTGTACCATTGATGTTATAATAAAATTCTTGTTAGATATTTCATGATTGACTGACATTAGTCTGTTTTGAAGTTATTTTAGTTGAACTGACGAAGGAATAAACGTATTCTGAAAGCTTTTCAAAGTAATAAAGAGTATTTCTTTTTAACACCCTCTAGTGAACTGGCTGCTTCCCAATTAATTGATTTTTTTATATTAATTCAGCCGTTATCATCTATTTCTTATATATATATATATATATATATATATATATATATATATATATATATATATATATAGTTACGGAATTTATATTGTCAAATTCAATATTGTTAAAAATTATAAAACTCTGCTCCTCACAGGCAAACTCCCGTACACACCAAAATATAGACTTGCGTTGGGCATATATATATTATGTCATTATGTCCTTACGTTATGTGGTGTTAAAGATTGCCTGGAGTATCTACAACGGATATAATACCCCATGCCCTGCATAATTTCAAAAAGATTATTGTTTGCCCAAAAATCTAAATTTTAAGAAAGGTTTTAGAATTCCTAAAATATCAACCTACGTCAGAATAGATCCAGTCGTTCCAAACAAATACCCCAACAGACAAAATTTTGAGAATGGGTTATGGGTTTTTCTGTTGTATGATGAAATTTCAATTATATATTATGATTTGTTTAAAATACTAAATTTTACATTTAGTTTGGTAATACTAAAAATCGTATTACGTTCCAATTTTATTACTATGCTGAGTAGATACTAGGTACCTGTCCTTTAATTTTTGGTCCGACTCTACTCGATGCATGGCACTTTTTTAACACAGCCATTTCCTATTACACACATGTTTTTCTGAAACTTCTAAATACTTATTATAATTCTTTAGTATTCAGTAAACTATTTTTTGGAATTCCAATCCTGCAAATGAAGTTCAACACATGAAAGTTTAGTTTAGGTTAGGTCATGTCTATTTCTTAATAACGATGAAGGAAAGTGTAAATCTATTGATTTTCACATATTTGTTTTGTTAACAAACAATATTTCGAAATCACAATATGGCTAAAAACATTTGATATGTTGATATTCACAATAAATATTTTCTAATAACATATTTATCCCCCAATTTATATTTATAATTTCAATCTATAAATAAAATAGAGAGTAGTAATATATAAAACAATTAACATAATGGGCTCATTTTGTTTACGTTATTGACGGGGTAAATATGGTTGAAGGGACATAAGATTATTTATTATTTCTACGATACAGTTCATTTTTTTACGTTTGGTTATAGGTATATAGCCGTTTTAGTTTATTACAATGATTTTATCTGTACAAATCGAATAATTTCCCGCAGTAATATGTGAAACAATTAACATAATGGGATCAGTTTGTTTATGTTTTTGACAGGGTAAATATTGTTGAGGAGACATAAGATTATTATTTCTATGATAAGTTGATTTTTTTACCTTTGGTTATATAGCCGTTTTAGTTTATTACAATGATTTTATCTGTACAAATCGAATAATTTCCTGGATCTATTTATTTGGGAGAATGGAATACACGTGAAACATTGCTTACAAAATTATTCTATAAAAATTCAATCGTAATTAGTGTTGTAACTATTACGTGCGGTTTTTATCACGCTTTCTATTTTTTAAGTCGTAAGAAGCTTGTTTTTGTATTAACGATCGGTTTATTACACTAGTAGCTCAGGTCGTTTACTAAAATTCGTGACAAAGTTAATAGTAGAGCAAAACCAATTCCAACATGTTCTAAAGTTGATATACCTACGACTAATTGATATACTATTCAACATTTCTTACTTTTTGGTTTTTACAAGAAATTTGCACATTAACTAATTTTGCTATCATATAGAATGTAAACGGTTTGCGTACAGATATTCTGAGGAATGACAGTTCAGGTGAAAATAAATCAACATTTATTAAAAAGCAATAGAACTGAAGTTTAATTTTATAGTCACCAACAGATAGTTTATCATTCAAAACCGTAGTAAAGCTTCACATGTATAAATGGTAAATGTAAAAAGTTTATATATCTTCACTGATGGCGAACCATTTTTTAAATTAAATTGACGGATATTGCAACATTAGAGGTACCTACTTGCTTGTTTATAATGTTTTGTTTACCTTTATATTAGCTAGAACATGATAAGAAGGAAAATCACTTAGTGTCTCAATCTGCTTACTCCCTAAGTTTTACTGCAAGTTCCAAGAACCCGAGTTCAAATATCTAGTGACACTTGGGAAGTTCGATCCAGACTCTGAAACTACTTTAAATCGTTCCTTTAGTGAGACTTGAGGAGTAGGCAGATTGGGACCCCAAGTGATTTATTCTATATAGTCATTTGCGGTACCCACTAAATAGTGATCTCTCGAAATATTCTTTATGTATTTCATGTCGCAGACAATGTTGACGGGAGATATATTGTGCGAACATTACATTTCAGATGATACCAAATTAATTTGAACAACTACTTACTTTAAACCAGAACTTAAATTATCAGATCTATTAATTAATCTAAAGGAAAACCTACTACAGACAGTGAAATCCGTATTTTATAAGTTAACCTGGTCAGGGTGCCATAGCTACTATATGGATATGACCCGCCGAAACTTCAAAACACGTTACCTTACTCGTTACCTTGCGTTAATTTAGGTTAAACCAAAGTAATTCATTTTTTAATCATTGCCATACCTTCTCTGAATTATAATATTATAGTAATTATTATATTTTAGCAATTTTAAACTAATCGCTGCAATTTTTGTAACCCAAAAAATATTTAAGAACGTCAAGGAACCATGTACTTCTAGAGGTTTATTCTTAATGATAAATTAGATTTACACAATGACTTTCAAAAATTGGCTTTAACCAATAAATACTTTGTTCTCCTTATTAAATAAAGTTAACTTGAAATTAAATAATAGTAAGTAATATCACATACTGATTTTATGTATATGTATATAAAATTGAGATTTATAGAGACCAAATACTAGATCTAGCAAAACAATAGAACATAAGTGTATTGAAACCAATATTTTATAATCGAGTAACTAAAACGAAATTTAATGTTATGTTATCCTAAAGATTTTTAAAGACCAGGAATACTGTTTAACAGCCCAACGGGCAATATTATTAGCATTTGTTACATAAGTGACAACTGATTATTGAATAATGCACAAATCCAAATGGTAGAAACATTAAACAAACCTATGAAATGGCTGATAACTAATAAATTGCCACTGAGCAAGTAGATTAGTTAGAATATGAGGACTTCTTCGAATTGTAGTGAGGACAGAACGATAATGGTATTAACTGTCCTGAACATAGCTTTAACATAAATTTGTACGATATCACAGTGTTTAAAATATCGTTAGCGGTTACCATACCTCCAGGCAATTTAAATACTTATTTAAAAAACTCCCATTATGATCAAAATGTTTCATGAAGCAGGCGATAGTTCGAACTATTCGTGCATTTGTATACTATAGTTTAGTTTTTTTCTTATAATATTTGCACACATAGGAATTATAAAATATTTCTCCAGATACTGCTGGAAACATGATTAGTAAACAGACTAGTAGTATTCTGTGTTAAGTCTAATAATTAAATTTTACTACCACATATATTTCCACAGAAATATGCTTATTACGTGTCGTTGGTGTTTAAACCGACACTTGAAGAAATCTATCTATTCCTCATGAACTTTTTTTCGACATATGTAATTAAGAAACATTATTTTATACAATCCGGGCCAAAACAATCAATATTTCATCTAATAATACCGTAAAATCGATATAAAATTAGAAAAATTGACAAAAAAGGAGGCGACAACGTTTTTTTTTTATTATTTTTTGTTATTTTAACCCCTTCAAAACCAGATATGTAATCTGCTGCACTTAATAACTTGACCAAGTTAAAACTAATTTTGACCATCCCAAGTATCCTAAAATGTGGTGCCCAATTATTGCCATGTCGCCAATTTTCTGGAAAAATATGTTGATTTCTTGAGTTTTTTGAACTTGAAAAATCCATCTGTACTTACATAAATAATTGACTCATATATACGTTAAAAAATAAAAAAAAAATACTCTGTGAAAAATTGTTGCATCTCAAGGGGAAATGGCGAATAAAATATAGAATCAGTTTACATTTTTCAATCAATTTAATGATACTTGAATTTACTTTAAAAAGTACTAAAATTAAACAAAAATATTTTTTAATGTCAATTAGATATTAGTCTATTCGAATCAATTACATCTGTATTTTCACAAGTCAAATATGGAATTCTCGGTTTTTCATTCGAAAAAAATGATTAAAATAAGTAAAATAAAGGTACTATGGATAATTAATGGATACAGATTCCACTCTGCTATTATTATTTTGGTGTATGAAATTATGAAAAATGTAATATATTTTTTATTTTTCCAACATAAAGTTTCTTACCTTTGAAATCCCATTTAAAGTGGGTTATGCGAGTTTTTATATTTGATAATTATAATTCTAACCACAAAAAATTTTGAAAAGTGTGCAATGAAAAAAAATTTTGTTTCAAGATATATTCCTATTGCCGCACAACAACAACAACAAATCATAAAGTTTTCTTTAGAATTTAAAACATTTCTTGTATGTTTGTATTATGGGCATAACCACTTTTAATAAATGTTCTTTTTCGAAAGTTCTATTATAGGTAAGCTGGAGTTTTCATACATTCATACACATTCCCATATAAACCTCCAATGGACTCCTATCCGGTGATTCTTCAGTGAGTTTCAAGACCGAAAACTGTAGATACAAATAATCTGCGTTATTAATTATATTATTACAAGATATTTTCTAAATGGTCGGCAAGTTAATAGTAATACGCTTTATTACCAACATGAAATGTAAATTCCAATTACAAGATAATTATAGAAAAGCAATTGGTACTTTAGGTACTGCTATGCATTTATGTATACTGTTAAAAATTAATAACTTAATTAACATATATTTAGTAAAGTGATTGATACAAATACATGAGGTAGTAGCATGGATGATCCGTCTCAGTCAGGTAAATATAAAGAATTCGTTGGGTTAGCAAAGTATATAAGAAAGATATCACTGCTTGAATTTAATCTCATTAATGTTATGAATAAAGAAATCCACCAAATCATTAGGTAAAGATTGATTTAAATAAAAGGTTGGTATAACTATAACTAGTAATTACCTCCAACAATATTAGTGCATCAGTGTAGTTCTGCAACAATTTATTGATATAAAAAAACTAGTGCTCTAATTAACTTTTCTCCGCTCCAGGGATTCATGTGGAATTTTTTTTCAATATGAATGCCTCAGACTACAAAAATTTTCATTGCACACTTTCTTGTATGTTTTTGCTGTTCTCTGAATAGGGACCACAAACGTATAATCCAGTTTGGTATGAACAAGGCTGAAACACAAGGTTTTTACCTTAGAATGTATAGTTAGTTATTTATCCCTTTAGATCATCTGCAGAAATTAATCTCTTCCAATATATTAAAGTAGAAAATCAGTTATGAATAACCGAAACAATATCGGTCCTAAATTGGACTCCTGTGGGATGCCTGTTTTTTTCAATAAAGTTGTTTGATTTTAAATCTTCATATAAAATATAATTCTATGTGTGTTATCATACACAAAGAATTAGAAGTGCGCATAGTTGTTACAACCAAAGTGCTTACTTTTTGTATCTAAAATGATGGAATAAATCTATCGTACACCGCGTCTACCTGCCGTCTAAGGCCCATTTCTTCAGCAATACGTTGCGTATTCTGGATGGTGTTTAAAATCCTGACAGCAATTTGGTATAAATCCATAATAAAGTAAGGTTGTAAGACACTTGAAGGACGAAAACTTTGCATGCAGGCTTTCAAAAACCATATGTGTTTTCATTTTTTTAGAGTATGCGTATATGTAGATTGAATGACAAACTTTTTTATTTTAATGAGCAAGGTCAAAGATAGGACACCAAAACTTTTAAAGACCAATGTAGTATACAAGGTGGATTGTAAAAACTGTCAGTCTAGTTACATAGGCCAAACATCAAGAAACCTCAAAAGCAGATTAACAACACATAAAAGTGATATACGCCTTAACAAGTGTAGCTGTGCTCTGGCTGAACATTGTTTGAAGAATAACCACTCACCTGACTTTGACAACCCAGGGGTTTTAGCTTGTGAATCCAATACCTTCAAAAGACAGTTTCTGGAGATGGTTTGCATACATCGACACAACAATAGTATCAATAAAAAAACAGACATAAAAAACCTAAAAACAATATATTGCAATTTACTTGAGTTGGACAAAAATCATAAACATTAACTGTAATTTTACAAGCTATATCTCCCCCTGTTTTTTGGGTTTTAAATGTTTGTATATATGTACATATGTGTGTATATGTATATGTGTTTATATATCATCGAGTCAGTATTCCATTGGACACTCTCTCTCTACAAATTCCTTCAATGTCTTTGTATTTACACCCCATGACCTAAGAATCTTAGTGTCCTGTAACACCGAGGCTCGACTTTTGTTTCCGTTCCATGTCACTGGTTAAATATGACAAATGGCTTGTGCATAACTTTTTTAAAATGTGATGGTTTTAATCTTAAAAATTGTACTCAATGGATGTGTGATCCAGTTACAATAATGTTTTATTCAATTGTTGATATATGTTTGTAATGTTTGTTTAAAGCGCATTACGCATTCTACAGTACTTGCAATGAGAACCTGTTTTAATAATTTTCTAACCTCGATATTGTAAATCTGGTTTATCCATCTAGATTAAGTTTTACTATTATTAATTTGTGTAATCTTTCAGAAAATTGACTGAAGAAGAAATCAATAAATTTCGAAAGCTTTCATAATATAATAAAAGAGTACACTTTAATTAGTGCCCTTTATACAATAAAAAATTGGCTACTTTCCCATTATTTTTTGGAAATTCCAAAATTCTATATATATATATATATATATATATATATATATATATATTATTATTATTCCTGATGTGCTCTGTGTGCTAGTTTCCACGAAAATCCTAGATGTCGTCTTAACATCTCGCGACTACAAAATTACAAAAGTACGATGATATAAAAAGGCGGACATATAGCAGTATTTCAGTTCAGTAATAGCACCGTAGCGATCATCTGATCAAGTATGAGGTCATCAACATTTGATTTAAATATTTCTGTAGTAAAAAGTATTGTGATTTATTTCGGTATGAATACGAATCAGACGATTATTTTGGGTGTAAAAATTTGTTTCTGAACCCAAGGGTTTCGTAATAATATAGTGCCGCTGAAAAGTGCCGTACCACGTTTCACATTGTGGGTTATGGCCCCTTCCGAGACCCTCAACATCTGTGAGTTACACACTAAAACCAAGAATCTTACATCCAAATTTCGATGGGTACACGCAGGTAAATTTCATGAGATGGCACCTCTGACGCACTGAAATCCCTCCACCTCCCTGAAGCTCGGGTCGTGATCGTCACCAGTTATGCGGACAGGGAATTAATTCTGAAATTTAATGTTGTCTTTGGAAATAATATTGGCTATCTTCAAGACGTCTGATTAATTTAAAATTTTTGCACACGGAATTTGAGGACCGATGATTATAGAATAGTTTTGTAGCTTTTTCCTGATGACCTAAAGGGGATCACCAGGAAATAAATTACTAATTTCTATGTAATGGATTTTTTAAACGTTCGCTTCAATGACTTTAAATGTCCAATTAATTTTGAAATTTACAAACGTTTTGAGGAGGGATGACAATACAATAATTTGATAACTCGGTCCAACGTTCTGTCCAGGATCATCAGGATAAAAAATAATACAGTCTATCCATTAAACAGAATGCTTAAACCTATTAAGGACAGATGTCAACACAATAAGTCGGTAATTTGTTACTAATGTCCGTACTAGGATCAACAGGATGAACAAATAACTAATTTTTCATCATAAGTATATATCATCAATAGAATTACAGACAATATTGTTCATTGTCACAAAGACAACAGCAGATTAAACACTTTTTAATACCAAACCGAACTAAAAAGTAAAAGATAATAGATAGTTCACTAAACTATAAAATTAAATGATTCGTAATAAGTTTAAAATAGGCAAAAGAAGTTATTGAAAAAAGCATTATCTTATTTTAAACTTATTACAAATCATTTAATTATATTGAGTTATTGAACAATATCTTATATGTAAAATTTATTTTTTACTTTTTAGTTCGACTTGCTATTACAGAATGCCTTTTAGTATTTTAATCTGTAAGTTATTTTAATTTGGAAATTTATATTGTCCAAATTTTAGAGGGGCATCATATCAGTAGTATCGCCCACATCCCTATCCCTTTGTCTACTTGAGGTTCTTCTTCTATGTATTTAGTAGGGATCTTCAACTTGTTATTTCAGAATTTTTAAAACGTAATTATGTCGAATTAAATCCGTCTCTTACGGATATTATTGTCAATAAAAACATTTAAAAAATTCGTGACATTCGTGATTTCGATAATTGAATATACTCGGAAATTCCTTTTAACAATTAATGTCTATTTATTTAAGACACCATTAACTGTTAAACAAACCGACGTGGACAGGTGGCCTAAAAGGTATCCTATTCTGTCATGTTTACTTAGCACTTGGACGGAACTAATTCCTCGACACCGTAATTGATTATTCAAAGGATTTCATTGAAAACTTCATGAATAGATTAGAAACGGACGAACAATATGCCATTCAAAACATAGTTACAATACATAAACCCTTTAAGAGATTATAAGTAAATTTTTAAAATTATTTTCTTTTTATTACATAAAAAAGATGTGTCAAGTAAAACTGTTATAACTATAATTAACTAAAGTTTCAAATAACTTATGAATATTCTTTGCAAAGCACACAATTATGTAAAAATATATATTTAGTAAAAACGAAATAATGAAGAAATGAAATACGGGTTTTGTAACATTTTATTCTCGCAATACTGATAATTTTGTAATTAAATATGTCGTTCTTTAAAAGCTTCTTGTTAAGAAAATATGTTGTGTTAACAAAAACTTCAAAGTAAATGTAGGTGGTATATATGCTATTGACTTAAAGTAATAGAACTTGAAATGAAATTCATTCATAAGCCAGCCAAATATTAAAATTGAATTATATAGGTTAATGTACTTAGTGACGGATCTAGGATTTATATGAACAAGTTAGGCAAGATAAAAATTATAATGAATTATATTAGGTTGGTTTGTTGAATTATATATCAAAACCTATTATTATTTAACGTTATTATTATTAGCTATGCTTAGTAGGTTATTAGTTACATGTCTACTAATTACAGTATTAAATAGATTATTTTATCATTTTTACTAATCTATAGGGGATGATGGCTGATCTGCAACAACCTCCTGGCTTCACTTAACTCTATTTAACAACCACTATGAAACTCTGAAAATTGGCTGAATTTAGATATTTACTTGTCAAAATAAATAAAGAAATTACCTAATTATAAAATATCGTCTACACTTTAGGCAGGTTAATGAAAATTAAAATAACAAATACCAACTTCGAAAAGAAACTTAACTAAACCAGAATTTTTTTTGGCTTTTTAGTTAAGTTCGTTTATTGAAGTCGATTTTTGTGTTTTATAAAATGTATTTATTTTACAATTTTTAGTGACGTAATGGCCTAATTGGACGCAGTGTTTTCAAATCTAATTAACATTTTTGATATTGAAATAAGGTATTTTACTTTGAAGTAACATTCATTACTTTGACCTTTTTATCGTTTACTGTTGAATAAACTAGTGACTTGTTTTCTAATTATTTATATGTATTAAGAAAGTTTTGCATGCTATTCCAACTTAGGTGGACCCAAAATTTGATTCAAAGGTTTCAATGTATATTTTGCCATTCTTTATTACGAATTACTTCAATATTTTTCAATATAAATGTCAGAAGATGCGGATTTCTTTGACAAATTTCATCCTTTATTGTTGACAACCATGGGAACGACAAAATTTTACAGCTGCGTAGGCGACATAATCGTTTTCATTTATAAAGTTGTATCAGATACTATAAATTACTCTTGGTGTTTATAGGACTTTCGCAAATTGCTATATTGTACGGTAATATCTAACAGGTGTATTCTTAATACTTTTATGTCCTTCGTCATGAATAGAAAATTAGTAATTATACATATCCTGTAAATTCATTTGAACTATTAATTTTATATTACCATACATACAATATTGAAGCGGAAAATTTTGAAAGTACATTATTTTTATAAAATATATAATATCAGAAGGAAGGTTTTTACATATTTGGGTTAAATAGCGTATGCTACTTGACTTTTTTAAACGACGAGAGCTCAAGGAAAAGCCATTATTATACATTCTTCTAATCTTGATACATATTCCACTATTGGACGATTTTTATTCATATTACGTGTGCTTGTCTGAATTTGTTTTTATTTCCAACATAGTTTGACTTATTAATTTATACTTTGCTCGTCAGAAATCTCTAAAGAAGGCCACTCAATGACGCCATCCATCCAAGACAAACAATATGACATCTGACCGCATCCTGTTGAAAAAAAAAAATTTCGTTAAATCTAGGAAGCTGCTGAATCAAAATATACTTAGATCTGTGTGTAGTTATTAAAAGTGTGCGCGTTTCCTCTAGAAATCTTACAAACCATAATGAAAGTGCGCATCACACCGCAACTTGCGGAGTATATATTGACTATTGATGCAATTCACCTTTGTTTCTATTAACTGTTTTGTGTGTTTACATATCCATTCAAATAAAACTGTTTTGCATCTGACATAAACAGCATCATTTTTACTTTGCATAAGTTTCTCTCGGAAAGCGGTACCATTTTGGAAGAGGGAAGACAAATGTCTTAATCATAATGATGTCAACAATGTTCATTGTGGGGGCAGAATGTTGTGGATTACAAGTCAACGTTACTGAACTCTGACTATTTTGCTCTACTTTTATAAACCTTGTTGGTTAATATTTTAAGTTAAATATGGCACCAACTTTTTCACTTCCTCACTCAAGACATAATCTGATGAGTAGCACTTTTCCATGCCATAAAATATTGAAATAATCTGTCACCAATCTCATAAAACGAATTTACACAAAAAACATGGTGTATAATAAATGACTTCAAAACGCAAAGAATACTGAAACAGCAATCAAGTTTTTCCGCTTACTTAAGTAAACTACTACATCAAATTTCATGGACAGACGTTTGGTAAATTCCTTATGACTCCCAGATTGTCATATCTAAATAATAATTATTTGCTCATTGGGTGTCTCTTTTACGATAGACCGGGACTGTTGTAATCCTGTTTGTAATAAAAACATTTTACAAAAATATGTTCATGGTAAATAACCATTGCTATTTTATTATCAATTTTGAACACAAAACAAATTGATAATTCAATCATTGTTATTGATTTTCATTATTAAACGTTTTTCCTATTTGCTAGATGTTATAGCATACTGTGTTATAAATTATAATACACTTTATTCAAATGCATAACATAATTTTATCTGAATTAAGTATTGTCATACATCGTAAGAACGCTCACTATGCTTTATAAAATAATAATTATCTTAACTGACATTCCATTAAATCTACGTTATTTATATGTTGTTACTTTGCAAAATTGCATTAGGTGTTTCGTATTTTGTTGCATACATGTAGGCGTTGTATGAATTGTGTTGCTTTCCTAGTAGTTTGAAAATGCAGATTCAGCTTCATTTACATATTTCAGTAATAATACTAATTTAAATATCATTTCAACTGAGATTTATAGATAGATAAACTTCTACCATACTAGTTATCCAAATTATAAGTACTTAAGAAAAAACAACAATTAATTTGCTTGCTGAAATGTCAGATTTCATTTTTACACCTTTTTTGCAAAAAATGTATTATTGCAAATAATAAAATCATTTTAAATCTAGCGAACCTACCGATCCAAGCAAGGCTAGAAATGGTAGGTTTTGCTTTTAAGGGGGGAGGGTAGCAGATCGAAAGGTTTTTAATCTAGATGGGGGCAAATCAGAAATTTGCTATTCATACAAAATGAGAGGTCTAGAAGGGGGGCAACTGTACCTCCTACCCCTGTCTGGCGACGCCCTTGTATACCAGGTAGCACCTGAAACTTGAGGAATCAGATAAATAGTGTCTCAAAATTTACAAAAGATTTGAATTTTGTGTAGTAAATGTGCCCAATGGAAAAAGATGGCGTTACATCTGACAGTTAAATGTTACTAAAAATGGAGCGCTACATGAAAGAATAACGTATTTTCCTTTAGAATAGAATAGATGCTATCCAGTTAGTTGGATCGGCCGACGTATCCTTTAGGTGTCATCCTACTGTTTGCCCTTCAAGTGTATTTTTGAAATTTAGGATGAAATAAAGTGCTCAGCAACAGGATATTACTGAGTTGCTTATTAATCCAAAAGCTGCCGAATTGCGGTTTTAACTACTTTTAGAGATTCATTTATTAAAAACTAATTATTGCGTTTTAGGACACTACATTGTATAGAGTATATAGTGGCGACAATTGTATTGGAATATATTTCCCACCAGAAGACGCATTTGTGTATATATAGAAATCGTATTCTCCCTGATTTGTACAGAAGAATGTACACTATAACTATATTTGTCTAATAATCAAGTTCACTTCCTAATTGAAATTTTACGATCGTAAGAAACAGAAAGTTTTTGCTTTCATATCAAATGCGGTTTTCCCTTTATAGAAGTATCCTTATGAAATTATTCATGTCTGATGAAGTTGTATAATTTCTTGATTTCATTTTCATCGAAGTCATGATTACCACTCTCTGAACTTAATAAAGATTATGCGGATGCCATTAATGTAAATCTAATCAACCAATCCATTAATAACGTGACTCCTCACATCATCCGGTGTATCCAAAACGGATGAAAACAAGTATGTCCAGTATAGTTTGGTTACCTACCAATTTAAAATGTTCGTTTGCCTCGTCGCATTACTCGAATTCTTGTTCTTCGATCTAAGCTGTGAGCTTTCAACGCAATGGTACGTTTTTTAACACCAATTAATACAAAGTGTCCCAAAAATTTAACGATGATTTTATCACGTTAATTATAATTTATATTCTGGTTTTAGTTAGCCTTTTTAAGTATTTATTGCCTCTTAGACAAGGTTTATGACAAAGTTATGGTTTTGAAATGATAGTAATTGATTTTTTGCTCAAGCAGTTAAAAATGATTCTTTATTTAGAATTATAATGAGTGGTTGTTAAGTTATCAAATCAATCCATGAGATGCATTTTGTTTTTTTTTAGTTATATTTTAGATATACTAGTAGTCAGTTCATAAAATTGTTACTTGTTTAGTTTTTCAATATGTTAACAATGGAAAAAAATATTTTTCTTATCAAACATCGTTTGACAGTATGTGTAATGATTATTTATTCTGATTTCTTGCTCTTCTTATTTTAGAATATGAATATCCTATCTTAGAAAAACTCATGGCAAATAATCACCTGAGAAGAAAGATTTTCACAACTAATCTTAATTCTCAGAGCTAGGGCACTGTTTTCGATCTATTTGTACTCTGTGCGCTGAATACCAGGTCTATAATTCCTACAACATAGAGATGGAATTATTTACTCCTGTAATTAAAAAAGTGGCAGTCGTTGGTACTAACCGATGGAAGCAAAAACTTATTAGTGATGAAAAAAATCAATATGATTTGAAAATAATGGTAGGTCTGATTCAAATAGTTCAATATTCGATTAATCTTATACATCCTATGGGTATACATACATCTTCATAAGAATCAAAAATATTGCATAACGCCGAAACCTTAGAATATAAGATAAATAAAAAAATAAATGGCTTAAATATATAAGATAGCTAAGACAAACTTATCAATATCAGTGCTATAGAGTAGTAATGAACAAACAATTTAAAAAAACTAAAAACAACAAAAGGAAACAAGACTTTCAATATTTCGGAATTTGAGTGGAACATATATCCAATCTGCGGCAAGATATATTATAAAAGGAGCATATTCAACCTTGAACTTTGAAATAAGGTTAACTACTAGGTTCCTAATTATGTTACAAAATAAGAAAGGAATAGAGAAAAAACCCTAAAATGTCTACTAAATTGCTTATAACATTCAGCTCTACAGAAACATAATAGGTAGAGCAAAAATATTTATATAGATTTTTAAACATAGACAATAATAGGCTCCTAATTGTCTTCTAAATGTTATTTGTGGAATATTCTTGATTATTTTGATGTTTTCTTGGGAATAACACACTGGAAATAAAAAGCTGTATATTGAACGAAAAAAGCAAACGTTTAAAAGTCTGACTTCGTTGTCAATGGCTTTATATGTCATAAATCAATCTTTCATTTTGCAATTTACATTTTCAATACATATAAAGCCATTGACAACAAAGTCAGAACTGACTTCGAAAATTTGTTTCAATATACAGCTTTTTATTTCAATTGTGTTGTTATTCCCAAGAAAACATAAAAATAATAATAGACTCAATCCGATACCAGACAACTGAAATGGTCGCTAAGATTGGAAACGTAAATTACCTTGCATTTTGCAGCATATTCGGCCTGCACTCATTTTATTCACAAATCTTTTAGAATGCGCTGTAAAATGGTAATATGTATTGTGCCGATTTCAGGACAGACCTGCCATAATGTCGAGATTTATAGTTAAAAATCAGTGTATTTTCTGGTATATACTTAACTCAAGGTCGACAAACTAGATTTCAAAATGAAAAATTCCAGATGTCTACTGAGATAATGTTTCCTCCAAATACTGTTAACCCCAAAGTAAATCCAAGACGATGTGGTTAGTTTTTATTCTTCTCAACCAATCAAAAAAATATTACATTCTATAAAAATGGAGAAGTTAATACCTAAACCAAACAAAGTAGGAATTTGCGGATGATCACATTATTGTTATAGCAGAAATTCATGATGCCAGTTGTCAGTTATCTTATACATAAGCTAGAAGAAGAATTCCATATGTAGTCGAAGTAGGACCCCATTGATGTACTTAGCACTCGTTAAGTCTCTTGTCTCGTCAGCGTAGGTGTCCCCATGGGACAAACAACGCTCAGATAAAAATTGTTCCTTAGATCGTGCATTATGGTTCCACAAGCAGTTTGCTAACGGATGCCTAATGCACATCGTAGTCTTGTCTAAAATCAGATCGTACCATTCAAATCAGATGATCCTGTGCAAAACGCAGGTGTGTTATAAGATACACTAGACTAAATGACAAGTGTTTTAAGAGTAAAACCCCTGCTTTGCAGTCTTCTCGTTACTGTATATTGATTAATAATCACTCTTTGTATTTCACGGACTTATGTCCAGGACACATATGGGTAGATCCAGCCTCCTCATGGTTGACAGATGCTCTTCCAGTGGGATATCCAGTTATTAAGTTCATCAAATATATACAGGATAACTAATTAAATTATGAAATGTACAAATACTCCACAAGTTTCAATGGCAAATGTAAGAATTTCAAACTCTCACAAGATATGGTTTGTGTTATTACCGTTTTATCTATATATAAATATGCTAAGACAAAACGATTAGGTACCATTTTCTCCTCTGTTTCTCAACCGATTTTCTTCATTTTTGTTTTGTTTAGTAGCTACTGACGACCTTCAGTGCAGAATGCTAATCTTAATTTATAATATTGGTTCATTCATTAAATAAAATATAATAAAAATTCATTATTTACGTCAATAATGTCAATGCCAAACAAATGAATGTGCCGCGTGCCGCTGCCGCCAGACTCAAACCATTGAGTAATTATATATAGACAGACCAATGCTATTATATACTTAGAGCATGTACTTCTGGAGGTGGCATGCAAGCGTTGTTATTGTTTAGTGGGTCAAGTAATCGTTGAATATCATAATTATACAGGGCGATTCCAGATATGTTAGAAATAATTTTTTTAATGGGTGGCACATAAGCAGTTGCATATTTAGGGTGTTTAAAATATAGAGTAAAGTGCAATTATAACTAATAAAATAATTATATAGGGAAGCCCAATTAGCGGTTGAATTTACGGGGTTCTTGGAATAGAAGGTGCAGTAAAATTACAGTTATACAGGGTGGTGCAAAAAATGTTATACATAGATGCATATACAGGGTGGCGGAAATGGAAATGCAACATTTCGTAACCCATAAGCAGTTGTATATATAGTTAAGATGAAATATAGGGTAAGAGGAATTATAGATATTCAGGATGGTGATAAAAAATTTTGGAATAGGAAATGATTTATAGAGTAGACCACGAAGAGTTCCATATATATAATGATTGAAATATAGGTCGGAGTAGAATTATAGTTACAGAAAATAATTAAAAATTTCATAAACAAAAAGAGTAAATATGGTGGGTCATAGGCAGTGGCATATACAGAATGGTTTACCCGGTGGTTGAAAAATGTTAAAAAATATTATGCGTGGTCCATAAGCATGCATGGAAATATATAATGAGATGGAATTATTATAATGAGGATTTTAATAAATGTTAGAGAATTGAGTGCAATTATAGCTATACAGGGGTGTTAGAAAAAATAAATATGTAGGGTAGCCCATTAGCAGTTGAATTGTTGTCATATTAAATTAAGAATTACGAATTTGAACACAAATAAAGTTCTATAAATTATATCTGAAAAAAACTTGAATTTCGTTACTTATTTGTAAAAGCGAGATATAGACCGACATCTAGGATTTTCGAGGAAACTATCACACAGAGGTTTCGAATCTGGATCCGTTCTGTGTAATTGCTGTTCTCCCTAAAGTCCTAGGATAGAATGTCACGATAAAATTTTCATGTTACTTAATCTGCCAGAGATATTGACACAATTGGTCGAATTTCGACCACTGGGCGACAGCTAGTCCTCATAAATACGTTTTATTTCTACAGTATTTCTTTCCTTAATAAAAAGTTCAGAGACTAATTTCTGTGCATGCAGCTTTATTAATTTCAGCGCATGAATTGAATATTGATATGCTTAAGATGAACCCTACCAATTATTCATTTATTTTGAGACCATGGCACTGGTGTAATACAAACAATCCTGCTAATGAAACCATAATACTTCTGTCTGTCATCAGGAAGATCAGACTTAAAACTATATAATGCAAAACATATAAACTTTCAGAGTCTTCCTGATGTCTCGGTACAAGCAAAATTTTTTTCTGCTTCCTCTTCATCCTCCAAAGGAGCTTATCGGGTAAGACTGGTCTTGAACCCGGATCCTAATTGGCCATGTACCATTGAATTAGTTTGTATATATTATTGTTACTTCCATAAATACCTGGTAAAAGGTTTTCAAATATAGGTTAAGTTGTTCTTTTAAATAGTTTAATTTGACTTGATTTATAACCTAAATAATGGCTAATATCACTTAAACACCTAGTTAAGCTCATGGCAGCCACACATGACTTCCGGAATGTGCTAGACTGAATAATAATTTTACAACGTTGGTTAAAATTGTACCAACTTCCATCACTTCTTAGGTGTTTTACACTTCTTAAAGCGCCCCTAAAGTGTTATTTAACTATAACTATGATTGAAAGAAATATTACTATGGAACATTAGGAGGTTCATAACTAATAACAATATTTATCCTGTACATCCTAACCAAAAGAATAAAATTAAATCTTCTTTATAGCAAACTGTACAAGTGTGTGTCCGCTTCGTCATATTGAATGGAAGTCCACAAGCCAAATACCCAGATTGATAGAGAAATACGTGTTTGTCATCATATGTTCGAATGGTGTTGTCATAACTAATTAAAACTAAGATCTGACTTAGGTACCTACCCTTCTTTCGAAATTTGAAAATACATACATCGCTTTTTTATATGTTTCAGTAAGTCGTAGATGATAATACTAATAAGACAATATCTCTCTCAAAATATTCAGTGATAATTTGTGTTCAAAATATGCCTCGCGAATATCTCCAAAAAATTTTTGAACTTTCAACATTTTAAATTGATCTTAGGAAGATGTATAATTTATATAACTATTCTATCCATTGAGGAAGCCAAAAAATGATCAACTAACTTACCAAATATATGATTTCTTTTAATTATTTATTTTGCTTGTTATTCCCGGACAAATACCAAACATAATTGTCGGTTTTCTGCTCATGACCCTTGTCATTAAATGTTTTTTTACATTGTTCAGATGCTTATATGTTGGAAATTCTTCGCCCACCAGCCCATACCTTTGGGACACCGTGTATGGAGTTCCCATGTAACTGTGACAGATGGATAGAGACCGAAAAATGATAAAAAAGTCTTCAGGTAGATAAATAATTAACGGTCGTTAATTAGGTATCGTCGGAACTGGTTTTGTTTCTGAGAAACAATCTGGTTTTCGAATAAGAGAATTAAAAGAGGCATCTGCATACGGATGATACACAAATAACAAATCACTGAGGATTCCAATTGGGTTGGTAGTATCTTCCTCGAGCGAGTTCACAATTTTTTTTAAACGGCCTCTCATTTAGTGTCCTGTCGGGGTCCGAGTGTTAGTTATTTTTCGATTTAATAAGAGAGATTATGGATCCGAAAGCTATTATAAGAGGTGTTTATTCATTAAAGTTATCTATTTTATCATATTTGAATTCGATCCGATTATTTGGTATGTATCGACGGGTGTGTTATGAATGATGAGTTCGTTGAAGATCTTTAATATATTTTTTATAAATATTAATTTAGATTATATTTTCAGAGAAGGTTCCTTAGTTTTTAATAACGAATCAGTTATCTTTATGGCGATCAACATTGGAAGTTTCGTTAGCTTTTAATAGACTGTTAATCTCTCAGTCACGCTAATTAGCTGTGACAACTCGAAGATTTGTTGTTGACATAACGGATTTACATATCATAAATTTTAGACAGTTTAATATTTCTTTACATGTCGTTATTCAATCTTTAAATACATTATTTCATTTATTTACAGTCCAATTACCAGGTTTGAATGACGAGTTCAAATGGGTATTAAAATTTAAAACTTGTTATTTATATAAAGGTTTCAAATAAATTACAAATTCAGTATCGCTTAATTTTTTTCAAAGTAACCTTACTGGATAACTTTAAAATGTTTACTTTTTGTATTTTATTGTTTAATTCAAACTAACCGGAACAATCTCTGTACACATATTATACATAAATAAAGGAAAAAGTGTAACAGATAAACAAAATATTTGTCTAAATTAATAGATTTATTCACACGTCAGTTAAGTAGATACAAATAATAATTACAAAAATATTTAAATATAATTAAACAAAGATAACATTGTCAGTATGGTAAGCAAGAAAACTTTTAAACAAAATTATGTTTATTTATTTATTTACAAAAAACAGGGACACACACACAGATTAACAAATCCAAAATAGTGTCCTCGAAATACAATTTTAGAAAGCACAGTAATGATTTATTAAATACAGTTATTAATGATGATAGAAATACAATTATTAATCTACGCCCAAAAATAAATTCTTAAAATGCTTTCTGACTGCAGGCTGTGACCACTCAAAGATGTTAAAATCATCGCAATATGTATTAACAGTTCTTATCATTCTACAGACATTCATAATTAAACTGAATTGTTATTGCGAAAAGGCTGAAAATAAGTATCCCTAGTTCTTATGTTTCTTAATTGTAAATGTAAATTTATCTTTGGTATAATGTCGGTAGAATCTAGTGTTTTAGTCACAAGTTTGTAAAAAATAGTAAAACAGCAACTTTTCTGCGTTTCGTAAGAGTGAAAA
The DNA here is from genome assembly GCA_034190945.1 of Octodonta nipae. Lineage (NCBI taxonomy): Eukaryota > Metazoa > Arthropoda > Insecta > Coleoptera > Chrysomelidae > Octodonta > Octodonta nipae. The sequence continues at coordinate 88,798,506 of CM067220.1, read as the reverse complement.
TTGAAAATCTTCTCAAGATACCAGAGTAATTTCTATTCATGGTAAAATTGGCAAAATTGATAACTTGCCAACCTATTCAAATCAGCCTGAACCCTCTGGCTGGCACTAATAGTGCTGAATATTTTTAAATCATTAGAGTAAAGTAAAAATTTTGAATTATGAAAGCAGCTATTAATATTATTTAGATAAATAATGAAAGATAATGGACCTAGATGACCGCCCTGAGGAACTCCCGATGTTATATTAAAAAATTTTGAATAACAACCGTTTATGAGTTTATGACTGAGTTTGATCACTTATGTACGATCAAACCTAGCGACAGAGATGACCACCCATGCCAACCTCCGCCAGAAGCTGTATCAGCAATCTATAGCTGATTTTGTAGAATGCCTTGCTGAAGTCGGTATATATGACATCAATCTGTACACGATTGTTCATAGATTTCAGAACAAAACCAGTAAAAGTTAGAAGATGTCTGTATTGACCTGCAAGGATAAAAACCATGTTGCTGATTTATGATGATATTTTTAGTAACGGCTAATATGTGCCCATGAATAATTTATTCAAACAATTTACCAAAAATAGAAAGTTTGCTAATCGGTTTGTAATTTTTTATATTATGTTTATCTCCACTTTTTAAAAGTGGTGTAATATATGAGAATTTCTATTCAGTTGTTCAGTTCAAATAAAATATATTTTTGATTTTTATGACGATGTCGTTCATTTGATTGATTTCCAGTTCAGTATTTCAAAGATGAAGGAATGGGTCGGAATTTTATTTTTTCTCTTAATATTATCAAAAAACAGATAATTGTATGTCTCATTCACAATCCTTTCATTTGCATGATGGGCTGGAAAATATTTATTTTTTAGTTTTCTTTTAATTTATAATTTACCTTCTAAAATTAATCAGGATTTTTGCTTTACTTTCCTGTAAAGTTCATGTGAGGGCCTATATTCCTAGTTTTGTTCTAAACATGTAAGAGAAGATGTAAGAACTGAGAAAAATGTAACCTAATTTAGGTTTCCTACGATTTTAAGGTTATACATGGCATGGTCTTTTTCTATTTTTCACTTGAGTTTTATTTAAACAAATACCATAAAATAAAACAATAACAGTTTTTACTTTTATGTTCCATTTTTTCAGGACCATGGTCAGCATAATTTTTGCAACTAAGGTAATAATGAGGTTTGCTTAGATGTTGATTTATTCAAAGACTAATCGAATCATTAATATGGCATTATGTGAAGTTTATACGACGTTAGTGGTAAAGTAAAAAAAACGGAAGATTGAAACAAATAATGTAGTTTCGCAAATAGTTCTCACCATATCTACATAAATTATATTTTAATAAATATATAAAAGAGCGTTCTGGAATTCTCATACACTTACGGTTCCAGTTGCACCGTTATCCTATTATTACAAACATTCCTTGGATTTTGTTATAGTCGTAAACTTCATAACGAAAAGCTTACATGTAAATACTTAATTGTCAATTAAAATATCCACAATTTCAACTTTTCTGTCATTACTATTGTTTTCTTCGAAATGTCTGTTATTATAACTATTTTTTTATTATATTAGAAAATAGTTATAAGATTTTGGAATATCGGATCCTAACAATTCTTGAAATAAATATTATTACGTAGGAGTAGAGTATATAGTCAATTACCCCATTTGCAAACTACTCGGGTAGTTTTTATTCTTTAATAGTTATTTTGTATGTTATAATAGACCGGGACCAGGTAACTCCGAAAGCACCAACATTACAGAAAGAAACATTTTGGTGTAAATTAGCAAGTAACTGTTAAAGGAGCATAATGGACTTAGTGGGCGTTGACTTTATATATAAATATAGTTAATAAAATTAAATATTATTACTATTGCTTTAATCACTTTAATTTATGGTGTTGTTTGCTATACACTTTGTGTATAATCGCACTTTGTGTATAATCGCTCCGAGTAACAGTTTAGAGCTTGACATGTGTTGTCACTTAATTTTCTATTAGCGTGGCTTCACACGTACGCCTTGAAATCGGCCCGATGCCGGGTGGTGAAAGACCGGTTGCATGTACCCTTACGTACCGTTTCACAAATGCCGGACAAATTCACCCTGCGTCTGGCAGACAGCTACCTATAATGTTGATGGGATCTGCCGGATGCCGGATAAATTCAACCGGCACGTGTGAAGCGACGCTTAGGCCTGGAGCCGGAGCGTATGCAAAATTGAGAATGTTTCATGTAAACCGACATTTAGGCTTGGTAGTCGTTGATTTAATTAGCCCGAATTAAGTTTAATATACTCAATTATTACTACTAATATATATATATATATATATATATATATATATATATATATATATATATATATATATATAACTATTAAAATGTTGAGTTCCTGGACTACGTAGGAATTAAAATATTTAAAGTCGATTCGCATTTTACGGACGTCAACGTCACCATCCCTGACTGTTCAGTTTTCCTTAGAAGAATAGTTTGACGCCGGAACGGTCTGTGCTGCTGTCTGTCTGTTCCTGCAAATTATGAGTGCAAATGCAGAAAAGAACAGTAGGGTAGACTGGGTACGGTTGTGACAATTTTGGCTTGATCAACAATAATTAGGTTTATATATTAGTTAGGGTGGAAAAAAGTAATCAAAATCTTAATATGTATATTTGCCTACGTACAAACTCCAAAATGTTGTCCCTAAATGCGCTGTATTATGTAAAGCATCAAATTATATAAAAAAGAGAAAGTGTCACAACCGGCCACAACCCAAGGACGGTTGTGACAGTGGTTGAGGTCGGTAGTGACAAACAAAATTAAATTACGATTAAAGGGATAAATACCAGTTTTGCTGAAGTCTGCCTAAATGTTTGCTTGTGTGAAAGCCTGAGGCATAGCAGTCTTGATGATACCTGGTATGTCGGAAATACTCATTGTCTTGCCAGGGTCACAAGCACTATTCACAGCCTTCTTAAATGGTCCAAAGACAGATCGGTCTAATGGTTGCAGTTTGTGCGAACAATGCGGAGGAAATGACAACAGGGTAATGCCCTTTTCTTTGCAAAAATCCAGCGTATTAATATGGACGTGAGAAGAATGATTGTCCAGCACAAGTAAGACTTTATGTGTTAGAGAAGCCTTGGAGAATGTTTTGAAATGTTGAAGAAATACTAAGAATGTGGCATCTTTCATCCAACCTGAAGGATTTGCAGTTCCAATCGATCCTACTGGTCATTCCTAACAAAATGCTCATGATAACGAACCCTCGAAACTTAAATAAAGGAGGAGTTGCATTTCCCAAGGCATTACTGCACAAGCAACTGTAACTAATGTGCCACGTTCTGCTGAAGTAACAGCTCTCACTGGCCTTACGCCACGTCTTGCCACTACTTTATCAGGCTTTTGTACGGTAGTGACACCTGTCTCATCCACATTGTATATATCCTGTGGCTCATATGCGTGTCTGTCCAAAACAGTTTGCAAATTATTATAAAAAGCTTCAACATTAGTTTTGTTAAAACTTGTAGCTCTTGAAAGGCTTGTAGCCTGAGCTATGCGTACAAACAGTGACGGGTTCCTATTCATAAATGAACGGAACCATTCCTCACCAGCCATCTAATTCTCAACCCAAGTATGCTACTTGGGTAAATATGACATAAAGCGACCAGCAGGTTGTTAGTTCAAATGCCAGCTTCCGTACCTCTTTTGTAGAACGACCAAAATATATTTCAGCGCAACGTGTAATACATTTTGATAGCTGCTGTTCTTGCTCCTCAGAGAATACTTTATTATGAGCAACACACCCCATGCTGATGCTGTCTTTATCGTGATTCGCACCGGCATTATCACATTTACGAATGTATCGCAACAACCACATGCGATTAACTTCATGCATTTCCGCAGCTCTCCGTAAAGAAGTCCCACGTTTCACTTCTTCATAAGCTTCTTTATATTTACTAATATTACACCCTGCTCTTTTGGTCTTCCGCAAGCGTTTTCTGGGCATCTAAAAGCAAAAATATAAAGAAATATATGTCACAATCGTACCCATAAAATTTGTCACAACCGTACCCAGCACACACTTTCGAAAACAAAAGATCGCCATATCTTTGCTAAATAATCTTCGTAAAAACTAATCACACATAATTAACTACTAATGTTCAACTTGTAACAAAAAAATATAGGACATAGATTATCCGTATTCAAATAGCAGTAAATATTAAAAGAAATTGAGCAAAAAAACCTACTTTTGACTGTTGAAAAACAATGTGGTCCCCTGCTTACGTCCACGTCCCACGTCAGCTGATGTAATACTGTAAAACGCGTTTAGACATGCATGACGCTTCTCTCTTCCCTTACACCCCTCCCGCGTTCCGTATAGTTTCGCTGCTAAAACGACTGTCACTACCGTACCCAGTCTACCCTACCGGCTCAGTCAAGTCAAAATTTGGTGGAATTTTTGTCAGTTTAGAAAAGAACATTACTTCTGTTTGCTTGTATGTAGTGCTCTTCTTCTGAATTTCATTCTCAATTTTAGAGAGTGTCACATAGAATTGACTGTAAGATATTTCGTATCCATAATTTTTTTTGATTTCTGGTGATCTGCTCTTCTTCACCCAAAATTAATGCAGGCAACACTGTTGCAATTCCAGTTAGGTTCAGAAATGAAGTGACCACTCTAAGAAAGCTATCTGAAAATCATTATGAATGAGCGATGGTTTTGAGGTGACGTTGCCGGCCGAAATGTGAGTTACGTCACTTCAAAGGTATTTTTCGGTGATTTTCTGAAAACTTCATATTACAAATCATACAAGAATATGAGACCACCTCAGGATCTCCCTTAATCGACCAATATATTTGGTAGTTTGGTGATTTTCATGCAGACATGTGTTCAATCACAAATTTCATTCCTTTAGGAAAAACTTCTTTTCACAAATTTGAAATGGTGAAACCCACATGTACATTCTATTAAACAAAACAATAATTATTCAAATCCGTTAACAACTGGAGAACAAATCAAGTAACACACCGAATTGATTTACTACTGAATATCCGTCCAGCCATCTAATGATCACATTGTTTATAAAATAATATGCATTTATCTATCCTGTTAGAAGTTTTCAGTTATTTTTATGTGTGCTTGGGAAATAACACCATAATCGAAACAAAAATCTGTATATTCAAGAAACCAAACGTTTCCAGGTCTATTCTACCCTCGTTTTGAAAGGCTTTAAACATCTATTAAAAATATAAAAGGCAAAATGAAAATGTCATATATCAAACTTTCATTTTGCAATTTATATTTTCAATACATGTTCAAAGTCATTGAAAACGGGGTCAGAATAAACCTGGAAACGTTTGGTTCCTTGAATATACAGATTTTTGTTTCCCAAGAACACATAAAAATAATCAAGAATATGCCACAACAAATTATCAAATAGGCCTAAACAATATTTTATGGAGTATGGAATTCTAAACAACTTTATTACATGTCTAGATTTAAAAGATTAAATTTATTTTTAAAATTATAGCCACTGGAATTGTCAATTTGGTATTTGTTGTATTCTATAATCCAAAGTCTTTATGAATGATGTTGTAAACCAATGATTTGTGCAAATAATCCAGTATTTAAAAAAGTCATTTGTGCAAAATTATTTGCTTTTGAAAGAACGGAATTCGAATTTAACAGACTTTATACATTATAATCTTTGAAATTATATCCTTTTCACAAAATATTTCATAGACTTGTCAACTTTAACTCAAATAAGGAAAAAATAATTCAAGGACTTAGTGCCATTAAACAGATAATTACAAACAATAAATTAGGATCTAAGACAATAAATGTGAAAGCAAGGAATTTATATAAAATATTGATCATTAGTAATCCTTTGGTGAATAAACTAGATAAATTAGGCATAGACGGTAGCTTGTATTTGGAGGGTAAATTGAACACTGTATAAACTGAACAAAAATCTATATGAAGCATATTTTTGATAACCCGATAGAAACAAGAATCATATTATATAGAAAATGTTTCATAAAGCTAGATAATCTTGACCTGATGTACAAAAAACTAAAGAAAGCTGAAATGAGCCTTCTGTGTATATTTAACGACCAACTTAATTTTAGGCACACCTATAATATAGTCATATTAATAATCTCTTCTTAATGGCCATTACAAACTGATATATCAAGTGTAATTTTACAGGGTTTACAAAATTTAAAAAAGTTATATAAGGTAGCCCATAAGCAGCATACATACAATGTGGATGGAGTAGAAAAAGTTATATTACTAGGGCCATAAATAACTATATATAGTTATACAAGATAGTTAAAGTTGAATAAAATTATTATATGGGGTGACCAATAATTAGTTAAAGTTTGGCTGAAATATGTTAAGGATTGGACGATTTATAGTTATACAGGGCGGTACAAAAAATGTTATAATCTATAACATAACATAAGTAACAAGGTGGTTCTAATTGGGGGCGGAGTAGAGTTATTTTACAGCGGTGATGAAAAAGTTCCATATAAGGGGTGGTTAAAATATAGGATTGAGGAAAATTATACTTTAGAAGGTGGCTCCCAAATTTTCAGAAATAAGCAGTTTCATAGCTGAAATATAGTATGGAGTAGGGCTATAGTTGTTTAAAAGGTGTTTAAAAAATGTTATATTGTGCGAACAATAAACTGCTGGATATAAAGGAGGTTGCATTATAAGGTGAAGTAAATTTACTGTCATACAAGGTGGTTCAGTAATTGATATCTAGGGTGGCCCATAAGTACTTGCAATTTGGGTAAAATGTATTCCGGATTGGTGGATTTAGTTATGTAGGGTGGTTCAACAAAGTTAGTTTTTTTATTTTCTTTTTAAAACTCAATACTAAATTAAATATTTCCCAATGATAACTAAATTATGATAATTATCTTACCTAAATTTACTCTGGGCGCGTATTAAAATTTGAACCACTTATATTGAATATTATACTACCTTGTTACACTGGGTGCGTATTAAATTTTCAACCTTTGTCCTCTTCTTCCTCCTCTGCACCAATCTATATTTGATGGCTGGCTCTACCTGCAAACTCGCTCTGAACCTGTCTACAATTAAACAGCTCCTCTGTACGCCTTCTCTTTCTGTAATCTCACTCCAAATCTGCTTACTATTCACTTGCGTCTTAATATGCCTACTGTCTCTATAAACTCTCTGCTAGCCTAATTAATGTTCAACTGCTCCTTCTTATACCTTCTCTCTCTATAAACACTCAGGAAAGTAGAGCTTTCCTGATTGTTTTTCAACTGCTCCAATAATTTCCTGACTATTTTTGCTTCTGATTACTGCTTCACGTTACTACTTTTGCAATTGTATTTTTTGCCAACTGAAGATACAGACTGTGGGTGCTTGTAAATTTATCAACTTGGATCACTATTCCAAAATTTTCTGACAATCAATATCTACTGAACGACTAATAAAAACTTAATGCACTGAATGACACATCCTACCGGCTATTTATACTTTATCCACTGACATGGAACGTAAATTTATTTAAGTCTTTAATTATCAGTTTTCCAATCTCCATTCCTCCATCGTATAATATACTCTCTATACCTCTTGTTCAAATCTCACTTCCTTTATGTTTAAATTTGTAAAATACGATCCCATTTTCTTTAAATCTGTATTTTCTTTCTTGTTGTTCCTCCATCCAATTGTCACTAAAACCTCAAAAATATATCCTGCTCCTAATTTCTGAATAATCTTGTAATATTTCCACACAATGTTTTGTAACTAAATTGGTAGCTGTTCTCATCATCTGTATTAATATGAACCCGATCGGTTCGTCGGTCATGTTAATTTTTCGTTCCTTTAAATTAACTGTAATCTCATTTTTAATTTTGATATTTTAAATGGAAATAATGAATATTCAATTGCCATTGTTGTTCCTAGAGCCAAATCAGTTCCCAGTTATTCCAACTCAAAGCCTTATTGTATGAAAATTATGGATTTTATGAAAATCTGGAGTTATGAATTTACAAAATGCCACTACACACACATTTATAAAAAGATCAAGGTAAATCTTTTTCCTTCCATTACTTAAACATTGTCGATATGATAGATTCCACCTCTTCCAACATTTTTTTAACATTACTCGCTTTTTTAGAAATTTTGATAAATATGTCAAATTCACTATATTTCTAAGTTATATTTACCTAGGTTTATTAATGAAAATTTCCATTAGAAGTTAACCAGTTCATGTTCTAGATTCATTATTGTAACATCCCAGTATAAATTTTATTAGTATAAACCTTCATTGAATATTTGCACTGTGTTTTACATAATATTTCCATTATCCATTATCTCTTACAAAAATCCTAAAACGATTAATAAATTCATTATTCAGAAATGAAATGTTGAATATACTGGAGTTATATTGGTTGAAGAACAACAAATGGAAATATTTATAAAAATGAGTGAAACAATACTAACATGTCTTTCATTACACTTTGCAATAATTTGTCTTATAGGAATATGTACGTCAATGTTTATTTATGACATGCTAAATATTTAATTGGTTCTACGATTTCTTGTAAATACATATGTATTTATTGATTTCTTCCTTATAAAAATGTAGTGGGATTCATTAAATGTTTTTGCTTCACCTCTTCTTGTAATTGGCTATAAATTTTAATCTGATAAGCAATTATTATTTCCGGCATTAAAATCATTTTATAAGATCTTTTCGGTAAGTGATCACCTATTTATTTGTAATTCGACTAACAGAGTGAGTTTGTTTAAAGGTGTTCACTATGACGCAGGTCTATTTTGTTTTGTAAATGTAATTGAATTGTTTAGTTTTTTAAAGTTATTAAAATGTTATGAATTATATATGAACGATAAGAAAATATTAGTGAATAAAATGAAAAACGCACAAAAAGTTGGGGCTGCTGTTGAGAGTACTATATAAAATAGCAGACATAAACAGGAAAAACCTAAAGTGTGTTTCACATTTACTTTCAGATTATTATTAGATAGAAATAACAAAGAATCTTCAGGTCTGTGTATACTCGTTCTGTAAGAAAAATCAATTTAATCCAAAAAAACTCTTAAAAATTAATATTAACGAGCGATTGGTTTCGAATAGTGATGAATTAACCATTGCCAACATCGACATGGAATGGTTCGAAGATAATACACTGAAGGGGTACGGGATGCAACCAAAACGCTGATTAAGGTATGTCGACGACACCTTCATTATTTGGCAACATGGGAGGTTAGAACTACATGTATTTCTGGAGCATCTAAACCGATCACAACCATCAATCAGATTCACCATGGAGGCGTTATACTTACACTACAACTCTAATCAACCATCAACAACCAAAACTGGCGTCATCAAAACATTAGTCCATAGAGCCAAACATATTTGCAGCACACCAGATGTAATCAAATAAGAAAAAATGAAATTTAGAGAAGACCTGTTGACGAACGGATATCCGGAAACCATCATTAACAAGGCATTTGAGCAACTGGAGAAACCACCTAGGCAGGAAGAGGAAACCCTGATAGCAACCGTATTACTACCATACACCAAAGGCTTGTCGGAAACACTTAGACGTATTGGACACGGATGTGGTATCAAAATGGTTTTCAAGAGCATAATCACAAAAACAAAGCCGGATAATCCTGCAGTACCAGAAAACTGTATATACAGCATACCATGTGAATGTGGTAATCTCTACATTGGGGAGACTAAGCGACCACTGGACACCAGGGTTAAGGAGCACCGCATAGCTACTCAAAGGAAACCTAACAAAGTCTGAATTAGCTAATCACGCATGGACCGAACACCACAGTATCAACTGAGTCCAGGCAAGGGTAATTCACAAAGAAGAGCACTGGTATATAAGAAAATCATCGAAACGTTATACATAATCTCTCTCGGGGTCCAAGCGACCCAATGAGCATGACGGGTTATTGGCGTAAATACGACGGGTAATCTGAATTTCCCATCTTTCACCTGATGACGATAGCAGATCCAAAGCTATTGAAACGTTGTGAGATCAATCATTCCAAGACGATGGAAGTCCAAGGACACTTCGAGAAGGGGTGATGGGATAATTTCCAATGAAATATAATCGATCATTTGATTATGAAAATCACTCGAATATTCCGATTATGGAATCAAAGTATTAGAATGAAAAACAATGGGAATTTTAACTCGTAACATTGACTGAGTGAACACAATGAGCGACGTGGACGAGCGATACTGCATTCGAGTTATAATCCCATCCGAATGATTTCCATACGAATCGCGAAGTGCTTTTCTGTCATTAGTGCTGTAAAAGTAACGACTTTTTGAATACTTGTATGTATTCGTTACTCTTAGTCTGACTACCCGTTACAATGTATTCGTTACTCGTTACTTTCGTTAGTAGTAATTTGAGTAGTTGCAAGTAAATAATATAGAGTACTAATGAGTGCATACCTATATAATAATTAAATAATTATCCAATATAATACGTTGCAATTAAAGGGTAAAATGTAATTATCTGCGTATTATGAACGGATTTTATTTTGTAATATTTTCATTCAAATATAAATATTAAATAAATAAAGAGAAAAATAAATATACCGCCAGGCAATGTAACTAAATAAATATTTATATTTTTTTATAACAGTCTCCTTAGTACGTAGAAAGTAATATAAACATAGATACTATTGCCAATAAAGAAATCGATAAACAATTATATTCTTATATTAATTTGACAGTTCTCCTAAACTCCTCATCACAATGAAAATTACCACATTTTATTTTATGCCCAAAGTATCTCATTCACATGTAGAAATATTTTTTTATCCGTTTGGGTTTTCACGAGGCACGTTTTTCAGACAAAATTTACCCGATTTTGACAAAATTCGCTCTTCTGGCAATGACTTTACCAACATGTATAAGTATTTTTTTTATTTAAGTTTAAGTCTTTTTTATGAAGAAACTTTTCTTCCATATATTATTTTTGCATAATGATACTAGCTGTTATTGACGATGTTGTAGCACTCGATTTTGTTATTACCTACATCAAACTCCAAATGGAAACTGCACTCAATAAATTCATTCAATCCTAAATAGAATATCCTGAGTAAATCTTTTATTTTATAGAACTGTTTTCGAAATTATGTATTATACTATAATATACTTTTATAGATCTCAATTGTTTATGAAATCTTTAAAGTAAACAAAGACCAAAATACAAAAGCAGGTTATATAATTTAATAAAAAGCAATATAAAAATATATCAGTTATGAATGACAACTTATTTATCTTACTGTCATAAGAATTCGGTAGTTCGGCAGGACAGACACCATTTCGGTAGTAATACCGAAATACGGTAGCTTCGAAATCATAACGTATCTAACGAAGTAAGGAAACTAACGATGTGCTAGTCAGACCTTTCGGTATTATGCGGCAGTCGACATGGGTTGTGAAAACATGCGATTCGAGTAAAGATACCAATGTAAAAGTAAAGATTCGGTACTTCGAGTCTTATTGAGTATTCGTTACTTAGTAACGAATACATACGGTTTGTTATAGCCCTACTCTTTTCTGCCACTCAGCTTTCGTGTTTAATATATTGGCACTCGCTCTTATGCAGTCGCTTGTTTACGTCTTTTAGTGGACAGAAGAAATATGGTAATTTGAGGAACTGGTTAATGTAGTGTAGATTACTGAACATTATACTACTATAAATTTTAAATTAAATGAATGTTTAAGAGAAAATTAATAGTATAATTTTATCTAAATTTAAATGTTCATACACAGGGCAGCCGCTGGCATGTAGCAAAGGTTAAGAAAGAATTTGAGAATAAAACAAGGGAGAATCGTTAGAATCATAAACGTACCATCGGTGTGATTGTTCTTTCCAGCGATCGAACGACTATTAAAATGATTCGGGTTGTAATAATCGATTTTTCATATCATTCGATTATGCCCATCACTAGTTTCGAACTAATGGGAAACTTATATTTCAAATTATACCAGAAACAAGACAGTCTGAACAATTATAGGACATTGTACGTAACTAATACCTTAGTAGATTTGTGAAGGTCTTATAAGATAAAAAAAAGAGCGGTAGTCATTTGAGACTGAGCGATGGATGCAAAAGCTTCTTACGAAATATACTTCCCGTCTCTCATTATCTCACTGTCTGGGTTTCTCTTTCTTTGTGTCATTTTTAGCAACGCAATAAATTTCAGGTGAATTAAAATAACTGTCACGATTTTATTGTGACTCAACCATTAATCCTGATGTGTAATTTAAATCTTAATTTAAATATATCTGCAATCAAACATATGACGTGTAAGTTAATTTAAATTAAACAGAAGGCCGTTAATAATACGGAATTATTATTGTTGCAATTAATACATGTTTGAAACTACCAACCATTTCAAAGTATTATGGAAGACAATATCCACAGTGAGAGAGGAACAGATAAAATATGACATGCTAGTGATGATTGCAATCATTTTTCAATGGATATGCAGACAAGAAAATAAAGGATTAATGGGGACGATTTTTTAACTAATAGTTTTTGGTATGAAAATATTAATTAAAAAATTAAATTAAAAAATTTAAATTGATTCAAAATTTTTCGAAATTCAATCCTATTAACTCAGCTGACCAACGATTCAGCATTTAGCTTAAAAACGAATGTTTGGATTTTTTGTATTAGTCAAAACAAATATGTAATCAAGTGCGTAGCTTTCATGGGAATTTTGTGATTACACACACCATTTTCAGTTGTAGTACAAATTTCACAAAATTTATATTTAGAAAAAACTAATTTTGAGATAATTACATATATCCAACAAAGATTTTTTATGAAAAGAAGACCAGTTTCCGCAAGTTAACCAATCAATTTATAGTTCTCAGGACATAACCTTCAATTAGTTGGTAGTTAAGCTCAATTTATTCCTTGGATATAAAAGATTTAAATGGTATAATTTTCATTGGAGCAGGAAATTAATTGAAGATAAGGGCAGGATCGTTAATCGGTAACCTGAAATAAGAGTTCGAAAAAATGATGTTCAGTTTTCAGTTGCTTCTCAATGTTTTACTTAATAAGAGACTGGACGCTAAACAAGATATCGAGTGTTCTCGAATCGATGCAAAGATTCGTTGAACGTATCAAATTCTTTCTGACATAATCTTTCACCTGATATCGAGATACGATACCGTGGCTTCTTGTACGTCTTTCCTCTGGTGCATTTAATGATACCTTCTTCTTCAAGCAGGTGTAAATTTCACGGAAAGGAAACAATGGGAAAAAATATATCTGATTCTAAAGAGCAGAACGGATCTGGTTTTTATGCAAGAACGATTCCTCTTCAATCGTAAAAATACACCTGACAATGATTTATCTTAAACGAAACAAAAAAGAATTATAATTAGGCTTCGTCTTTCATGTAGGAGATTTCTAAAAGAATTTAATTGAGATTTACGGCATTGTTTTAAAATACCAATAGTACATACTCGTGCACAATGATAGCCAATTATTGGTATTGGTATTTATTAAATTAATGAAGACAAATATTCCGAATTCAAACAGTTTACCGTTGCAGTGATAACTACTTGTTTATTTTTATGGTTTTCTTTGGAAAAAATAATACTAATTTCAGAAGTACTTATACTTGAAGAGCAGAATGACTCTTGAAAAACAAGATAATGTTAACATATAACGACAACGCATTTACCATCAAGCAAACAATAGGAAAAGGCAGAAAATTTAATTTGGAAACATAACTAGCTTTTGTAGACTTTGAGAAAGCGTTATAGAGTAAATCGAAATAAGCTTTGAGAAATAATGATACGATAAAGACATCTCTTCCACCTAATTACTTGTACAAATACGAGATGTTGTGATTTACTGCACGAGGTACGAGGGTACAATCAAACTCGTACAATTTTGTACGAGATTTTAACATATGAAATTTATTCTGAGGGTAATATTTTATTGCATAAAGGGGATTTTACGCTTTGGCTACAATATCTATGCTGAATAGAATTGGTTCAATATAAGCCCCCAGAATACATCCCCATAAGTCATAAGAAAAACTTTGAATGCCATCGTCCATCTGCGTCAATCTTAGAGTTCATACTTCTGGGGGTAGCCTGCAATGCAGACATATCGGGACAAGACTAAAAAGATACATGTGCATTGCAGGCTACATCCACAAGTGTATGCTCTATTATTGAAGCGCATAGAAGTGACTTTGCGTTCCAATTGACCTAAATCAAGTAACATTGACAAAAGTCTATTCTATCACCAAGTATTTTCTGATGTCATATTTCACGCTGTACACTAAGACTAGAAACTTCTTACCTACCTAAAATTTGGTACTTATAAGCATTTTTTTCTTATCTTATGTAGGTAAGTAATATCAAATATTACTATTGATACAAATGGAGTTTAAAACATAATTTTTTACAAAGACTTTTTAAAATTGTAAATGCTGGATGAATGTACGAGGTTTCAAGTCCACATTACGAGATTTTTCGATGTTTATGTTCGAGTAAGAACGTTCTAATGTTGGTAACCCTGCTTCGGAGTTTTTAAGAAGGTCCTTTCTTTTAGAGCGTTTGTAATCACTTATACGAACCTGTCTAATTACCATTGAGAACCTTTTGAATTCGAGAGACAACAGCGCGGTATCCATCAAAGCTAAATGTTGTAGCCACTGTGAGATTTCTCTGCTTTCCATAAATTTGCTAACTTGCCCCCCTAACCCAAAAATATTCTGATTTGCCCCTTCCTAGCACAATTTTTTTCTGATTTGCCACCCTAAACCAAAAGCTGGGTATGTCTCTGACTGCAAATTCAACTTGATAAATTACTCCAAATGACAAGAACGTTATAAATAAATTAGTTATGTTTGTAACATCTACTGGAAAAAGTGGTATTTAGATTGTATTTCATATGTATCTCAAATTTCGGTTTGATATTTCCAATAGTTCACTGAATAATTTGGGGTTGCTGTACCCTAATTATATATTTAGTAATGTTTATTGTTATTAAATATAATTATTTGTCTATTTCCAAATTTTTAAATTGTAGTATTTCCATGAAGAAAACAGACTATTTACCATAACAGATATAATGATCGAGATAATCATTATAAGTGCTCATAAAAAAACAACAGATACTCTACAGGTGTTACTATACATAAAAACCACTTACTCTAAATTCAGTTGCTATACCTTAAAGACGTGATCAACATAATTTCCTAGTGTTCTGTAAAAATAAAAAGTTCTTAAATTTCGGGAATTCATACATATTTATATCTATTAATATGTATCAGTTGTTTTCGAAGTGCCTAGAATATTAAAAAGGTAGTCGTATAAATTACATATATGAAGTCGTAAATTTTTGAGTTCAGCGGCAATGACCCACCGATATGAATTGTTTGTAAATCAGTACTTTTATTTTATTTTTCAGCTCCTCATTTCATACGAATAATAACGTAAAAACTTATTCACATAAATTTTCCAAAATATTTCCCTTCCGAAATTTACAAATTCAATGTATTTCATGAACGGATTAGAGTTTAATAAACTTATTATTATCTATTCGTATTTTAAGCAAAAATTCTAATTTGAATCTTTTTTAATCAACAAAATTATTTGTCATACAGCTTACTATAACCCATGGCTTCATCTAGATAAAATTTGAACAAAATGGCAAAATTTTATTTTTCTACAGTGTGCTTACTGCAAATGCTGAAATGTTTTTCTTTGGATTTCCCTAACCATCCACAGTTACACACTAAAGCAGGCTTTTATAAAATAAAGAAAAATGATTTAATGTAAATAATGAATCATTACATATCCTCGTTACTGTATTTTGTTAGTGTTTTGCAATGATATTACAATGAGATAATTTTACAATCACTGAGAAAAAAATAAATTTAATTTTGCCTCATGACCTGGATTTCAATGACATCCTGGCAACATATAGCTTCCATGACATGGACGCCATTCCAGAATTAAAGTTCTGTGAAAACTCAATGAATAATCTAAATCCAAATGAATAAGTTTATTTATAATTTTATTTAATTTTAATTGTTCTCAGTATATTTTCATTCCCTAACTTCTAGACATTTACTGAACTCCAAATCTTGTAATTAGGTGTTCATGTTATGTTTCAAATGGAGCTTCTTAATATGTATCCAAGAGTTGCAAATACGCATTAATTTCATTTAGTCGCAAACCTTTAGTAACAACCAGAAACATTTGTCTAGAATCTCCCAAATACAACTGTTACTCTTCCAAACCATTAAATTAAACCCCAGTATCACAGCGACTCAATTAGTGTCCAGTGGGACGTCGTATCAATTTGAGTTTTCGACACTACAATTGATGAAATTTTTACATTCTTTTGACAGGTAAATAAATATATTGAGGCCGTGAAGCCATCTTGTGCAGAAATATGTTGTAAGTTTTCTTATGGTTCATTTTATGCAGTTCTTATATATATGAATTTTGTGAGGTAGTTTTCTCCTAATAGCATCAAATCGTATAGAAGTCGGGGAAAATATTAGCTAAAGAGCTCACAATTTTTCTTAGAGTACAAAGACGGTGGTAAAATGTTTTCTACGCCAGGTCTAGGAAAATAGCTTTTCATTTAATATGATTTCTTTTATTGTAAGAAAATTTCTAAAAGGTTTGGCAGCCGCCTGGAGAAAGTATAAGTAAAACATTTACCAAAATTGTAGGTACATCATAAAAAAACAGTAATATTATAATATTAACTTTATGATGTTTACATTTATGGTTGAGTGGAATTTGTTGTACTTTGTATCCTGTTTTAAATGATTCAGTAGGAATACTCTAGCAGAAATACAAGGAATAACCAAAAATATGCCTGCACTGAAAACACAGTACGAAGTATACGCCCGAGATGGTGTACAAGTAACAATTGAAAGGAATATGGAAAACTTTATATAGAAAAGGGAATTAGGAAGCAGCAAGATATTAGTATAAATCTGCGAAAATATCTCGAAAATCTAACATTTACATATGATGGTGAACATTAGTATATTCACTTTTCACTATAATGTTTTTGCAAACATTCGCTTATCTAATGCAAGCAGTGGAGCGATATAGTTTATTGGAAGTTCAGTTTCTCAAAATCCGAATCTGACACAGTTACTAGAGTGGAAAGACACTAGGTATATGGTACGGTTCAAGATTTAAAACAGTTTACCAATGATTAAAAATATATCATGTACTAATACCCGTTTTTTGTGCATGTTCTTTGTTGTTGTTTTTATTTTCCCCTTAAGCCTTGGTATGTGTTTTTTTTTTCAACTCCTGGAAGATTTTAGTATATCTTGTAATGAATTTGCAAACATCTTAAAATGTAATACGTCCAATAGTTTATAACTGATATATTATATTTTATTTTTTTACTGGTTGTCTTTTATTTGCGTTGTCTTTACTAGAAATAGACTTCTCTTATTATAACATATACGATATTTAATAGTCCAGAGTAGGTATTAGACCATTTAAAATGCTCAGTTACTTCTCTCAGTGTTTCATCTTTTCTATTAATATTCACTCCACATTTTACCAAGCAGTTGTGTGCAATAGATTTTTCAATTTTCATTTCATATATGGGACTTCTAACATTAATTTCGATGTATAATTCCAAACTTTTGAAATGTTAAAAGCTGGACAAACGTAGTTCAATAAATTACATATTTTTATCGGAATTCTCACTAAATATTTCATACAACTCTATGTATATATTGAAATAATATATCAAAAACTAATATATTTTTGATTAATCACTTCAATAAATAGATTGCCTTGAACAACTTCGACAATACCTACTTGTTATTAAACAACCAAAATAAGTTTTGCTTATTTGTTTTTTTATCCTCGGAAGATATTGCAAGCAATCTCTTTGTTCAACCATGTAATATTCAACGAGTTTACAGTTTATAGTGGAAAATGCATACGTAGGTATATATTGTTCACCTCTAGACACTTTTTAGTATACAAATTGTATGAAGAGTACATAAAGAAGGAGGCAACGTCCAATTATGTTCAATACGCACCAATGCGGCATTTTTAAAATAGCTATTACCCTGAAATACCCGCATATTGCCTTCGTGTTCAGAAATAATTAGAAAATTGAAATATATAGCAATTTTGCTCCCATGAGCGAATTTCATGCCACTTCAAGCATGGAATTTTCGCAACAAAAAAGTCTAACGAACTCAACGAGATACATACGAGTGATTTTCTTTTCTACCATAGAAATAATTTAATGGTTGAGATTTAACGAGCATGCCATAACGCGACAACAACAACTGATAATAGCGAAGAAATAGTTTAGAGCGACAAAAAACTGTTTCCTGTAACATACTAAATAAATGGAAAGGATATTGCATCTGCAGTGATATGCGGATGGAACTTCCGGCGTACCTGCAATAACCAATTCAAAATAATCAGTGAAAGTGTGGAATCTGATATGGATTAGTGCACAGACGGGTATAATGGTACAAAATAAAACCAGTATTGGTGACAGGAAGGATGTCAAGAAATATTATCTAGGCGACGCCGTGACTCGAAGAATTTACATACGATGCATTTTAAGAGGCACTAAATTTTGTTATATCTTGAAAATTATCAAATAGTGATATGGTTTTTGTTTTTAAATGGCTTCAAGGGTCAAATATGCACGCGGCTTCCTCTTTATTCCGATTTCAATCTCTTTAGTAGTTATAGTGCGTTGGTATATATAGCTATTTCGTTGTTATTGAACCGAAAGCTTCTTAACGTAGGCCCACACTTACACATATGGAAATAGATGAGTCTGGTAATAAAATGCAAAAATTTAAATTGCATTTGTTGCAATACTTTCACTACCTTGATCTTTAAATATCCTTACGGCTTAGTTTTTCCATGTAAGAAACAGGAACCACGAATATAATAAGAGTATCTTCGTTTATATAAAATTAATAACTTGTAGTAAAAAATCAAATATACCATCCGATTAGTGCGCAATACCTGTACTCAATTTGCTTTTCGTTCTAACAAACATTTGAATTCTCTGTTTGCCATACTTTAAATTAGTCTGGACAAAACGTCAAAACGAACAAATTTATAGATGATAGCGACAAAACAATGTTGACAAACTACCACTCCGCACAAAAGTCAAGATGGTAGTAACACGGATGACAAACTTTACTGGGGATTAAACTTAAAACGTGTCCAGCTGAAAGCATTAAATATCAAGTTCGAGAAATGATCAGAATGCCGCTAGTGTAGAAACAGGGTATGATGTAAATTGCTAAATATAACTTAATATTAATGTTAAGCCGCCGGTGTTGCCTTTTTGCAAGCAAGGGAGGTCTAGTATATATTTTTTTCCTAAATTCTATGGAGATATTCTAAAATCTTTTGGTGTTCTACTTAAAATCCTTCCTCTTTCTACATGGGTGCCACCCTAATTTAATCCACTTTGACGGACACTTTTTTAATATCTACTGGATTGAACTATAATAAAACTTTACAAAATAGCAATTATATAAAAATAAAAAGCGTGAACTTTTTGACAACTAACCAGAAGCGAACTGAACAATCTTTATTAATTAAACGTGGAATAATGATTTTAGTATTTATTTAATTTATCCATCAAAATTGGGATAAACCCGAACAAAATTAACGTGACTGAGTACGTTTTATCAATACAGTTGAAATGAGCTAGCACTTTTCTAAGGTCCTGTGTGGAAATAGTGGGTCTGTGACGTCAACTCTTACTGTTATGTCATCTCTTACCACTGATAGAAAAGTTTAGAACCGTTTTTTTTTTTCAACCTCCAAATTCCATTGGTGTTAGTATAATGGTTCAAAAGATACGAGGGAGAGGGTGACTTTTAACTGGCACTGTATATTTTTGTATACTACAACCCTCCTGTAAGTACAAGAATCATAAAAATCGGTAAAAAATCTGAAAAACCGAGGCACATACTAACAAACCGGTGTGACGGGAATATTTCGTGGAATCGGCATTCATCCAATATCTCGTAGAATCCAAAATGTTGTTGTTCTGCTCTCCCTGGACTAGCGACTGCCGCTATGAAAATGCATCGAATTTCATGAAATAAACGAGAAACCTTCTAGAGAATTCGGAGTGGAAATATATAAATACGGAGTGATGGCGAAAGGCCAGTATTCGATAGCCATATAGTAAACATCAGGTTTTCAAGCTAAATTGTAAATAGTTGTGTGAATACAAAAGTAGTGGAAATAAATAATAGTGAGTTCGAATGTGTTTTTAAATAAATCCAAGAACCCGAAGAATAAAAACATTAAACTGGGATACAGAAAAGCTTGTTTTTCCAAGTTGGATTATAAGATTTTATATTAATTGTAGAATAAACTTTTATTGTTGACATTAGAGAATATTATGTCTTAAAAACCAACTGGAAGAAACAATGAATGTAGTTTTACATTTTCACGAAATGGTAGCGCTCAAATAGTGTGATCACCTTGTTCATCTTTACCAATGCTTCATTCCGTAAGAAATTAATCAATGAACCTAATAGATACAGCTACATCTAGTATGTAATTTCCGAGTAAGTCATGACAACAATTTTCATTAAGCAACGAATTAATAGCTGGAGAGAATAAATTGTTGAGTTATGCAGTCGGAAATGAGTAAAGATCTTAATATTTCAAATGGATATTTTTAATTTCTCCATAATTTGTAATGAAAATTATTTTAACAGAATTGTAGTATATAATTTCTGAACATTATAGTATACCGAATATTTTTGCTTGTGTTATGTTTTTGTGATTTCTTTGATATAATGTAGAAATGTGATCTTAACAACTGTTGTATGTTAATTAGAAGATAAACAGCTTGAACAATTGGTGCATTAGATACAAATGTCTATTTCAAGAAAAGAGCACCATATGGGTTAATCTGTTGCAAAGTATTGTAATTCGTGCTTGACAAAGTATTTAACAACTGAATCAGCAGTATACAAGATGCTGCTTTTGCAAGTAAACTACCAGAAAAATAATTTCTAATAATACTATTCGAAGACGATTGCGTATCTCCTTTGAGAGCTACGAGACCCACTACACATCCCGAATGCGTGTGCGAGAATCATGTAAGACCGGACAGAATTTTATTTCAAGAACGGAATATCAACTCTGTTGTACCCAACAATCCAAGCAATTAAAAGAACTCCAACATTCCTCTCAAACTTTACTACAATTGGGAATGCATTGGATGCAATTGGGAAAGCAGTATTAATAATTTGATAGCGGCTGTTCCAAACAGTAACAGTTTTAAGACGAGCCAGTGGTAGCCATAAAATATATTAAATTGTTTGTAAATATACATTAAACATTATTTTGTCTACTCATTGGGTTTTCTCTACTCAAAATTTTTTCCTGCAACAGATAAGTATGTGAAAATTGTATATGGATAACTAAGTGTAGTAAGGCAATATCGTAAAGTTGTCCGGGTTACTGGCTGTCTGTACAGATATTCTTCCTCACAGTTATTCTGAGAAAATTTGAAGAGAGAAAACCCAATGAATAGGCATAATAATTCAAGACCTCCTCAACAATCTTTTCGAAATTACATAGGTACATTAAACAGCAAATATAAATAATTTTTTATTTATCACCTTTCTTGGATTATTCACTTTCAATTAATTTAATAGTTCTTTTTATGGGAAATTAGTTCTTTAGTTTGTCAAGTAACATTAATGAATACACTATTAATTAAACATATCCGACTCGTATTAATTTCAAAAAGTAACACAAGTCACTTCAATAGTTGCGCAGTTTATTAGGTAAAATACATAACATTATGATTACCAGTAATAGTTAAAAACTGGTATTTATTTATTTTTTTTTGGGTAAAAGTAAAAGAAAAGGATTGATTAATCGTTTAGGTTTTTATTAATATTTTTGTAGTTATTTATAAAACTACGATAGCTTTAAAAAAATAAACGTCTGCTACGTACAGCGTCCTGTAACTTTCTCACATAAATTTGATTTATTTCTTCTCCCATTAAAAAGATTAAAACCGAGACCTTGGATTATCATCTCAAATTTATTCAATGCTTTCTACTAGCTGTACCTCCTAATGCTCATTCAGCCGTAGAAGATAACAAAGACTAATTGGCTCTAATAGGAAGTACTCGTTTCTAAATTAACCATTTACTATGCATTTTACCAATCGCATCCATTTTAATAAATACTTCGTATGAGACTTGAACCATTAATCATTGTCTTTTTACAAGCAAACATTCGACATTCATTAAGGGTAAATTATTTTACAGTGAGTTTTATAGCCCGGTAATTCTATCTACTACTTTAATGGAATTAATTTTAAGCAAGTGCTCGTAATTAAGTGTTAAATTGAAGATTAACGAACATTACTTTTAATGTACTTAGGGTTTTTTTAAATTTAATATTGCTTAATATACGATGCTGTGGCAACTTGTGCCTCACCTGTTAAGTAATTAAGTAAGTAAGTACATTTTGATGATATACAGAATGTTTGGTAGGTAAACCTAATGATTATGTGTCTCATAAATCCTGCCAAGTTCACAAAATGCATTAAGCTTTCGGGTTAATTTATAAAACTATGTGTACAAACATGCGTTCAATAACGATTATGTGATTTTAATTAACTTAAAATAAACATTAATCATTCTGGTGGTTCTATGTTTTACCTTAATTGAAAATTTTATCCAAAGGTATTTGGGTACCAGCTGATGAAATTTGTGTGGTGCCAAAAATTGGCGAGCTTTATTGATAACTTGTGTTTTGTTACTTTCCATTATTATGGTAAATTAAGATGGCATTCGTAACTTAATTGTTTTTAAGTTCACCTTACTATTGTTTCTAATTTGATATTGTTCCTACTGTGATAACTTTAGTACAAAAACAGTGAATGATAATATTTTGTGTTAGGTAAAGCTAAATAATAAACTTTTCGGGATTTCTTTGCTAGGAATCACAGGGAAACGGCGTTATACACAGTAAGTCTCCCGACTTGTGAGCTAGATTTTCCTGAAACTCCTGGATGTCGGAATTCATTTTGCGATAAAATATAAGTATAATACTTAAGCATAATAACTAAAAACATTATAAACTAGTGAACATCCTAGGCTGGAAAAATACTTACTAATGAGGTTTTATGTAATTTTTCCATTGACAATAATTTGTAGTTGTGGACCAGTATTACTAAACCATACTCTGCGGTTAACTTAGATGTGTAAATAAATATTCTTGGGGTTACTTCATTTTGAAGAACAGAAGTTAGTAGTACCAAAAACAGAAAACAGTCTAAGAGCAAAATTAATGCAAATTATCAAATGGTACCACAGGAAGATTCTTATAAAAATTCGGCAAATATGAGTTTTGATAAAGTTTCGTGGCTAGAATTTCTACGGCATTATCAAAAGGGTTTTTAAGAAATTCGGAATGACTTCAAAGTCTCAGAAACAAGTATCAAAATGTATGCACATTTATATTACGAAATCGACGGAAATTTTAGTATCGGTATTGTGGCTGAATGTTTCACATATTTTGATTTTTTACGATTTTACTGCCGGAATGACTTGATATTAGTGTAGAAATCAGAGAGAAGCTGGTTTTCACCTTATAAACTCAAATTCAGATAGTTCATATGTTTTGTTAAAGCTATTCGCTATTTTGTAATTTGGTAACAGAGCAATGCTTTTCATTCAAAAAATTTCCATCACTGCTAGAAGTTCGAAAGAACGCTGGTGAGACATTTTCTCCAAACTTTTAATATACCCGCGAAATTGTCGGTGATTCATACCACTGGATTTTGTGAAATTAACAACTGATTTGCGTGGTTTTAGAATTTCAAACATATACAAACATAGCCCGCACAAACACTGTTGTTGAATCATAGAATAAAATACTAATGCTTGTAAATTACCATCATTTTGCCTTTATTTTTACCACACATGATTTTGCCTGCATCAATTGTGATAGATTTCAAATTTTACCATCGAAGGTTTTTGGTACTTATGCCAACATCCTTAAAAATATCTCCCCCAGTAGTTGTAGCCATTAATACTATGAATTTGTGCAATGTCTTCAGCCACGGAGTTGGTCACAAACTGATAGTTTTCTTCGGGATTGTATCATTTCAATCGGTAAATAACTTATGACGTGACTTAAAAGTAATAAGTCAAATAACAGGTATTGTCCAACACTTTAATTTTACATTTTAGAATTGTGCCTTTTTTCATCGTTTTTTTTGCCATTGACACCGGAGTCTGACCCAGACTCCGAAACGTTTGGAAATATACAGAAATTTCGTGACTTGTGATGTTATTTCCCAAAAAGTGCTTAAACATTGAAAAAATATGCCACTAATATCCTTCAGGAAATCGACTGCAGTGTTCTTGAAATTGGTTTTATTATTGTAAAAACTATTATAAACTTATTGATATGGTTAGACAGAGTGTTAAAACACATCTTTCTTAAAAGTATTGGAAATACCCAATTAAAATGTTTTTTCTATAATAAAATCTCCTTTAAAATGACAAATACCACTAAATAACGACCTTATTCCTACCACTTTTACCAATAAAACTCTCCTACGTGATTAGACTGCAAAACTTACGTAACTTTCTTCTTAAAAACAGTCTATGCGTGTTTGCGCATTTTTCATACGGATTTTCTGTACGCTAATAAAACCTCCTACCTATTTTTCCTAGACTAAATTGCTTGCCTCCAAGAATCGTAGTGGGACTCTTAAGCCATCCGCGATGCCATTCTTGTTAACTGTACTAGAGAGGATGTTAAGAAATACCAGTTTTCATCTAATCAACGATGATGGGAAGTTATATATTAACATAATATGACATTATTACTATTTCAAGACTTGGTGAATAAAACAAAATAGGAATAATTAATAGTTTAATCGAAGGCATAGCGACAGTCTGGTTGTAATATTTATGAGAATGACACTAAATTATCGGATTGAAATGTGTAAAAAATAAAAACAGCAGAATATTTAATTACCTGAAGTGGTGTTTTCCTATTATAAACATTTCAGGTTTTCGGTACAGTTAATGCCATATGTACAAAGCCGTTAGCATTAAGAGAGGTTTCATTCAACTGTTATGATTCAAATCATCAACCACCTGTGTCATTTTTCTTATTAATAGTTTTGTTTGTAACAAATAATTAATTTCACATTGTCTATATATACTAATTTAGTTTAGTACAACTTATAATAAAATATGTATTGTTTTTGGACTGGAACCTCCATCATAAGAAAATGTCCTCTCGAACAATGATTTATGCATTTGATACATATCGTTGAATACGTTGACACCAGTTGTATTGTGCGACATATAAGACTTTTTGGGAAACTCGCACACAGAGTTCCGAATCTGGAGCCGTACCATGTCATTGCTGTTATCTCGTAATTCCTAGGTTAGAATGTTAGGACAATATAAATAATATAATATAAAATTGTTTCTGGTCGAGAATCTTCATCAGTTGCATTTCGCACGAGTTAATGTCCTGTCGTACAAATATTTATGTTTTTGACACATATCGTTGAATAAGTTAACGCGAGATGTAATGTTCGACATCTAGGACTTTCGGGGAAATTCGCACACACGGGGTCGGAATCTGAATTGGAAACACTGTGTGCTAGTTTAACATATATAACTTTATTTTCAACAACCTCTAACCTAAAATTAATATTCACATTCTCCAAAACAGTACTAGTCGGTTGCAATAAAGACTAGTCCTGATATATATAACACAAAGTTACTAGAAGTGCGTCATTGCAACGAATGCCATCTTTCCTTTTCTACCAGCGTTCCAGCATCTTAATGGACGCCCTATACTGTTATTGCATCGAGTATCGATCGATTACCTTGATCACTCTCATCCCCAAAATTTGATCATACCGGTGTGTCATCTCTCCGGACTTTGGTTACAGCTACAGACACCAAGTTAGTAGTTAGTTTTTAAGCTGTAAAGAAAGCTTTTCTTAATCTGGTTCAGATTTGGAGGGCTCAGCCTGATCATCGTCGAATATTTTAGGATTCTTTCATGTTTGACTCCTCTAGGTCTATTCTCATTTTTGTAGTTCGTAGTCTTCTCCCTAGCTATTATTGTCCGCTCTAATGTGAGCCCCTGGACATGATTTTGCTGAAAATCTCATTGAAGTCATATGCTGATCTTGGGTTCGCCGAACCTCAAATCTACTCCTCGTTCACTAACTGGATCTCGCAAGGCATGAAAATGTGGGCTTGATTCTGCAGTCTCTTTTAACGTAGTCTGTAGGTCCTCATCGAAAACGTTCTACTCTGATGGATCTGATCTCGACACCCTATCTGTTCTCTAATAACTTTTCTATCTTGGATAAGAACTCACAGAACATGCCTATTACCTAAGTGGTTTTCTCTGGATCTGCACGTTGTTATGGAAATGTTCTCACCCTTTGTTTCGGCATATTCAGCACTAATATCTCTAATGCAAGAAGGAGAGTTCTTGCATTTGCCATGGAGTTCCAAGCTCTTCTGATTTTTTTAACTTTTGAAGTTTTGCCTTTTCTTGGAACTGACATTTATTGTTTTGGACTAAGGAAAAAGAAATTTCATAGATTGTGTACTGGATCAGGCCAGAATTTTGTCGAGATCAGATCGATATAAAGGTATTGTTGCTACAACTGCCCTTGCTCACTGCTATTAAGGCTGCAGAAGCCTGCTAATGTGGCAGCCAGTTTTCCCCAATTTCAGTTTGAAAATTTCATAATGTAAACATATGCAAACTATGGCATATCTTGGAGGAACCGTAATATCGAAAACACCTAATACGAACGATACAGAATCTATATTTGAAACCCACAATTGTAGTAGATACAGGTGGAAAACTACGTAGGGAAATAACAACAAACTATAGAATTTTTTATGGAAAGACACTACAAATACCGGCATCGGCTGTTTGCGGGTGTTTATAGTGTGTTTCTAGTCATACATACTACGAATTATATATAGCTGTCCCAATACTATTATATTGAAATGAAATGTAGACGAGGACGAGGAAAGAGAAAAGCCGAATACAAACACAACAGATGTAATTTTTTAGAGAGTGAAAGATTTCACAACACTGGATAGAATAAGAAACAGAGATATATGAACAGAGCTGAATTTATTTGATATGAACAGAAAATAATAGAAAATTATATTAAATTGAGCGCCAGAGTAAAATTCTACAAATGTTCTAGGTGATAATGTATTGTGAAACCTAGGAAAATATGGGTACCGTAACGATCAAAGTACCTAATATCTGAAGTGAAGAAGAAGGAACATGTATCGGTGCAAAATAAAAGAGAAGTAACAACAACCGTTCTACAGCTCAAGCTATAAGTAATTCATTCATTGTTATGACGTTGAGATAGTTCAGGAACTGTCTTTTGGCACATTAATACGTTAATTAATAACAGAAAAAATTACCCATCTCGAGGTACATAATCTATCTTTCTACTTCAACCATTTTCAACTTTAAAAATCAAATAATAATATGATAATAGGAATTTCATAATAGAACTCCTGACATTGTCTACTTCATGTAAAAAAACAACAGGCCAGACCCATTTTTATAACAAAATATAGTTGCTAGAACGAACCAAGTAGAAACACTTGATCGTACTAGTGCCCCGTCTTTTTCGCCCCCTCTTTAACATTAGCATTCATACTTTATGAAGCGCCTTGATTTGTAATGGCAACGTTAAAGTAGAAATTAATTAAAAAGTCTTAATTAGTATTCATTTCAGAATCTTATCGAAATAGTATTCAAATGTTATAACTACCTTGTCGTTAGGCTACATATGTTTCAAATTGAATTTCTCCAAGTTCAATGGAATAGCACGTCTTCCTCGATGAATTACAACCCAGTCACTTTACTTAGATAACAAAACCTATCGCCGCAATAAATTTCAACATTAATGTTGACTGAACGGTTATTTTTCCATCTGCCCTTCCGTATACTTTATGTCCAACCATTAGTATTCTATTGCGCTTGTGGCGTTTTAAATCTTCCCAGAGCGGTAGCTAATCAAGTACTTCGTACTCATCATTAATATCCGAGTCAAGTGTTGTATTCATTTAGATTTTATTATCTCTTTTTCAACCTTCCCAATAACAAATGGATTCTATTAATATTCATTTTCTGTTTTGTATCAACATTTTTCTGTTTTAAAATCGTTTCTAGTACTTCCTTCAAGGTGCTGTTAAGTTATCGCATAGCATCGAAATTAGAAATTCACTCCAACACATTGAATGAGTCAGCTTGTGTGAGAATAATGCAATACGGTACCGCGTTGGGCACGATCATGTCTTAGATTTGAATAATTAATCGATTCCTTGGGAACAGACGCCCAATAATTCTCGAGACAGTTGTGACTGGCGTGCCAATTGTTGCGAATATTATTATTAAGATTTCCTTAAAGTGCTCGTACGTCAATCTCCCTTGAAGTTGGAGTGCCCGTATATACAGTGTGCGGCATATATCATACGCCAATAACTTCAATATTATTTAGTTTATTATCATATCAGTCTATAGAGATTTTTAAGTGACATAAAATTCAACAGCAAACCGCTTACTCCATGAGTAAACATTTTAAAAAAACTCGTAGAAGTAAATTATTTTAGCTTTAATAATCCCAGAATTTTTTTTGCTTATATAGTAAAAAGTGATGACTCGATCATAATGTCGTCAATGAAAAAGATGTAGAGAATCAGAAAATTTCCTAAATGGGCGTTCACAAACTTGATCGGAAAAGAGATAAACCGACAACACCGGTAAATAGGGATTTTTTAAATTATGACCTTTGATGTCCTATTCATAGCTTACATCGTTGAGATTAATTGAGCTCAAGTTCCGTATTGTCTAAGTAAATCCAGTGGAAAAAACTAATAAATAACAGTAATCCGTAGAAAGATAACCATTAACCTATAAACCAATGAAAAAATAGACCAATATGCACAGACAATAGAAAAATAAATAAAAACCTAATAAACTGGGAAATAAGAAAAACATAATAATAATTTTATCATAATTTTCATCTTGCCTCCATTCCTCAAAAAAATCTTAGGTCCCCCCATATTCTTTGATAGCTATTGTCATTTTTCCGCCGGCTGTCTCTGACATATTGGGGCTATTAATGCAATTAATGGTACAATATTTAAACCAATTTATTTGGTAAATAAATCCCTGATAGACAAATTGAAGTGCATTATATGAACTTTCAAAATATTTAGTAAATCGCGTTTTGCAAAATATTTTTCTAAATTATTTAAATTACAATTCTTTAAAAACTACTTCCACCACCAGTACAGATCTTGAACCTATATGAACTCAAAATGTTGAGTTTATAATGTATAAACTATCATTTTGATGAAGATTTATGTCCAAGTTCTACTTACAGGGGAGTTAAGAAGTGTTGAAAATTTAGTTTACCTACTAGGTGAAAAATGACCCAATCTTCTAAATGCTCTTTATGAAGATTTTCTGATTCTTTATAACATTTCTGTTAACGGCCCTACAATCACTTCTTAATCATTTTCTATAATTACCTGGAATTTTCCTGTATGGTAATAAAGCATATTATTATTATTACATGTCTTAATATAATATAAACAAAAAAAAGGAATTCGTATTTTGAGGGTTTTTATTATTTAAATAATTTACTTGCAGGAATTTGTTGTTAAAATCTTATCAATTATTCCCTATAAACTGTTACTGAAGTAATGATATAAGCCAACTGCTGTTAAATTTTGTGTCCCAAAATTAGAGTAGTAGAAGTCTTTATTTAGCACAAGCTATTGTATACTTACACTACATTTACATTACATTATATTGCCTTACATTAGATTAAATTACATAAATTATATTACAGAATGTCAATTGACATAGTTAATATTACAACACACTCCTCCCCACTCATTATGAAATTTAAATATCTAAACATTTTTTAACATATTCACTACACAATTTTTTGAATATTTTTGTGATCTCGAAGTAATTAAATGGCTTCAATTTTGCTCCATAGACTGTTGAATAGCTAGCTTATGCTAATGTGTTATTTTCTTCATCCTCATTTCGCTTTTCTCCTCTGGATAATGTATTGACTGTCTGGTCTTTTTGTAAATATTACTATACTGTGCTTCTCATTATTTTTTTAATCTATAATCTTTATGTGATATTTGAAAAGTAACATCTAAATCTGCTCTATACTTATGTCTTTACTTGTTAATCTTTGTAAATTTATTCATTACAAATTCATGGCCTCTACTATAATTAATGGCTACCACTATGATGCTTGTCCAAAGGTGTGTATTATTCTAAGCTCAAAACGTTCTCAGATATTTTTTATTGTTAAAGAAAATCTTCTGCATTGTCTACTTTTCGATTTTTTTCCCTCTACCGACTTATACATGTTCTAAATTAGAATCCAATTTACCAATTTCCATTCTTATTCAAAGCACTTATAACAATGCGAGTTTTCAAATGACACAGTTCTAGATCCGTACCAACGT
Organism: Octodonta nipae; assembly: GCA_034190945.1. Lineage (NCBI taxonomy): Eukaryota > Metazoa > Arthropoda > Insecta > Coleoptera > Chrysomelidae > Octodonta > Octodonta nipae. Next base: position 88,767,871 of record CM067220.1, on the reverse strand, counting down.
TTTAATTACCTAAATAATCATCTTTATAATAGATCTTTACATCTGCACCTCAAATTAATTCTGTTCTATCTCAGTATCAATTAGTAGGTGTTTTATAATTTTTTATCGGCGTATTAAAAATGTTTTTCTTAATTTTTTATCAAATTCAATCATAGGTATTCTATAATAAATATAATAAATTCTGTTAAAATTCTAAACTTTTTACTTTGTTATGTGGTCTATTTTAGCTTTATTGACCTATTTTTGTAGAGTTTCTGATCTTTTGTGCAGATATATTTTTTTTCATAATATCTTAAAATCAAAATTATATATAAATATTATTATTAGGTAATATTTCTGTCATAATCTACTTACCTCTATCAATTTTTATATTCAATAATACATGTGGCATTTAACAGCAAATTTATAGGTTTGTAAAATGATGACGTTTTGACTCGGGTTGGGTGTAATGGAAATGCATTAGTATTAATTTGCTCAAACTTCTAGTTACACACGGCAGTTTGTAATTGTTTACATACTTATTTAATTTATAATAAAATAATCACATGAAAAAATACGAACTCATTACAAATGTTTAAAAAATCTGTTTTATATTACATTCATGTACGTACTTGAGTTTACGTTTACTTATAGATTTTCTGTTCATACAAAATTATTGTCAATTAATGGTGTATAACTGCACTGTTTATGAAAGTTAAAATGTGAAATTCTAATTTCTTGTCACTAAACATTAATAATACTGAGCAGCTATCCAAAAATTCTTTAAGAGCTCCAAATTTTTTAGGTAGGCAAAATTAGGTCTCACATTTTGCTTTTGTACAATTTCCAGTTACTTCATATCTGATCTATCCTTTCTGCATCTTCGTTACTTTAGTAACCTTAACCTAATATGTAGAGTAATTCTCTGGCTCGACCAGCTGCGATAGGAGTCGGTTGTATACGATGGACGGCGTTATCGCCTGCTTTTGGTATTGCGTGCACATTTTTTAAATAAAGTTTCATTAGACGTATGATAAAGGTTAGAAATTCTTAGCTTTGCATGCCCTGGTTGCCGTTTGTTATGCATAGTTGATCAAAGCCAATCATATGAGAATTTAAGAAAATATACTGCATAGTATGTTAGTATTCGATTTATATATACATACATATTCATTTCAAAACTGGTCACCCAAAATAACTTTTGAAATTACTTTAAAAGAAAAACGCAAAAAAAATGTTAATTTATATTTACGGGGGAACACAATTTACACGTATCGGTCACCCTGCAATTTCAACCCCTAAACGGGGGTGAATAACACTTCTACAAGTATAAATACACAGGGGTATCATGTGATACCTCTTTTTAAAGGTCTTTTTTTGCCAATCTTTTGACACATAATTTTTTTAAATTAGATTATTTTTTACAGAGTAATGACCTAGAAACCGTACAAATTAAATTTTAGAAAATAATTTCCAATTACACCAAAATTGGTTTAGGTGGTTTTTAGGGTCTCTGATCACGAATCCGAGGTCAAATTTATAAAATTCAAAATGGTGCATCCAAGATGGCGGATGTTTTTTTTAAATCAACCGATATACACCAAAATTGGTATATAGGTGTTTCTCGACTTCTGATTATGAGTCCGGAATTTACAAAATTCAAGATGGCGGACGAAATTGTCGTCTCATGGGTTATTTTCATCTTCCATATTGGATCCCCCATTTTGAAATTTGTCTAACAGATTCGTGATCGGCGAACCTAAAAACCCCCTTATAAGAAGATTGGTGCAAAACGTATATTTTTTAAATTTTCATTTACCAACTTGGAACCACTCTAAACCAATTTTAGTGTAATTGTAAATTATTTTCAAAAATTTATTTTTTTACGGTTTCTAGGTCATTACTTTGTAAAAAATAATAAGATTTAAAAAAATATGAGCTACGTCCAGTCTGTAGTTCAATGGCTTCTTCCATCCAACACGTGAGATAACATTATGCCCTCTTTATTGTCCTCACTTTCTAGTCTTGACACGATATTTGTGCATTACAGCCTACCTCCAGAAGTATATGCTCTAAGTATTTAGAGTCGTATTATTATTTTGTTTTGTGGATAAATCGATTGAGATGTAAATTATAAATTTTCCCTTTATTTATAACTCAAATATACCACCTTCTCAATGACTTAATGGTCTAAATTGTTTTGTTTTTACTCAGTGTGATTAAGTGGAACAAAAAAGTCGAGAAAGCACTGTTGCCAATATGTTTACTTTCATAATATTTGTTACTATACAATAAAATAACAGTCTAACAATGGCTAAAGAATGTTTGGTGATTTAAGATTTAGAACGAACAAACATTCACATTTATATAAGTATGACGTCTTTCAGGTAAAATGCGTATTGGGTGATATTTTTACATTTACTTTATATATATTTTACTATTTAATCTGCAGAGCCGAATATTTTAACATATTCAATAAATTTTTTTGATGATGTTTTTTTGTCATTGTTTATATTTTTGACAATTTAGATAATTTTTACATTTTGAGATCTTTTGATATTTTTGGCGTTTTTGATATTGTTTAACTTAACGACTCTGTGATTTAATATTTTTCAAGTTTCTTGCATTTTTAATAATTTCTTTCATGAGCAAAATTTATACCGCAATGGCTTCTAAAAGTCATTTTGACCTTATAGAAGTTATCAAGATTTTTAAAAATTAAAAATTCTAGTTATTTTATACATTTTTCATCATTTATGATTTATGACGTTCATATTTTTACATTTTCTGAATTTTGATATTTTTGTTTTCTTTAAAATTTCGGAAATTTTATGATTAATATCATTTGTGTTGCTTTTAACATTTGTCATTATTGATTGCTGACATTATGATCATTTGAGAATTTTAGTATTTTTGATATTTATAGGTTTTTAATATATATTTTTTATTTTCATATTTGCCACTTTCCCCAATTATTCTTAAAATAGTAAATCATTGCTGCTAAATGACGAATAACGTATTTATTCATTTAAAGAAAGGAATACACCTATTAATTCTCATGCCTGTATTATCAACAGCAAAGTAAATTATTGCAAGAACCCGTATTGCCCCATCTAGTAATTAATAATTTATCAAAATGAAGTATAGCTTTCTATTACTAAAAAAGATTACTTCCCAATTTCAATGATATAGGTATTTGTTATCAAACGAAAAACATTTCTTTGGGGTGAACTAGATTCCCAAAGTTGACCTTATGGGGTAATTTTTAAGTGTCATATTCTTATAGTTAATCTTTTCCCAAACACCACTGTCAGGATCTACTTAAAATTACGAAAACTTATATAAATGAGTATTTAAAAATAAGGGAATAAAATAAAAACTATTGCTTATATTTCAAAGGAAGTAACGGCGATCGAAAAAGCATAAAAATACGTGTTTTGCTTTAATTTAAAAAATAGTTATGTAAGGTTTAAATTATTATCTAAGTTTATCAACTTTGGGAGTCCATTTTACCCCCTAGAAATGTTTGAACGCTGCTAAATTAACACGTAACTTTTAAATGTAGTACAATATATTTGAGCGACGCGACGTTGAAAGTACCCGGAAACATTTCCTTAATAGACAGTTAATGCATCATATTTTTTAATTATGGTGTTAATATTCAAAGCACAAAGCAGAGTTTACTTATTTCTATAAAGTTATATTTAATCATGCACGAATTAGTTTATCATAAAATATATATTCCCACACTTTCTGTGACTTCTACTTAGGCTCTTTTGAATAGCGTCCTTCAAAATAATTTTAAACGTTGATCTGATTGTATTCTTTTGAATTAAGTGGAATTCATTTCCTTTATCAGATCCAAATCACTCCATAGATCCACTTAAGCGGGCTTTTATATGCTGTCAGTTCCAACCACGATATTCATACGTCCACTATTCTTTTTTTTTTTGTTATACTTGCGTATCATAAGAACGGTTGAAGTATTTATGTTTTTTCTGTTACAGATAATGCGGGTCTACTGAGATCTGTCGATAAATCGGCTCGGGCATCCTGCAATGGCGCACAACTGGAGAATTTGCATGTTATTCGCAACAACGTGTGTCTTAAAAATAACTTATGCTGAAGACTTGCTCGATCAGTACGTGAAACATGTAGAACGTATGAACAGGATATCAGACGACGAGGACACGAACGCGAAATTTCATCTAAGAAAAAATGGGGTACGTTTTATAAACAGCCATCTTGGGCGAAGACTTCAATCCACACTTGACGAAGTCACTGAAACTAAAGATGGCGATATCTTCTCCGTGGACTTGTTGGATTATTTAAAACGGCCCTTCGAAGAGGATAATCGGGAAAGAAGAGACGCTTCTAGTGATATTTTATGGACGCATTCGGAAAGCTTGGATAAAGATAGCTCAGTTGTTTTAAGGTGGCAACCGAGGCACCAGGAAATTTTGTTCAGGGTTGAAGCAAGGACAAAGGGCTATGTCGGAATTGGATTTAGTCCTGATGGAAAAATGGAGAATGCCGACATCGCTCTTGCCTGGGTTGATGATAAAACAGGAAAGGCATTCTTATTGGTAAGTTGTTCTGTACGTCTATTTAAAAAATCAACTATAGTGTATAGTGTAGCCAAAATCCTACGCAATTACTTTTTAATGAACGAAAAAATGATACAATTGTTCCGAAAATATACAGCTGAATTTATACAAATTTTACAGTTGATTGAACCCTAGGATTCATTGGCGTAGGCCAATTTCCAAAATGTGCAATGCAAATGACTGTTTCTTTACATTTGGTAGATTACTTTAGCAAGAATAGTTCATTCAATTTAGGGTCTTTAAAAATGTAGATAATGATGGATTAGCCTTAAAATGGCTCAGTCTCTAATTTTTTAAATTTAAAATAAGAATTTAAAATTGCTTTAAATTAAGGCATACATATGGGTAGTTAGGTAATCTTAACTCAAACAATAAAGAAAAAATATACAGGCTTACCCATCAAAAGAAATTCAGCAAGATTTACTGCTTTGTATGCGATAATTAAAAAAAAACAAATGTGCTTGAATTATCCCAGGTGTAGTTACTTATTGTTCTCTTCTTCTTCAAGAATGTTGTCTCTTACAAGACGGTTGTGGCTTTGATCTTTTCGATCTTATTAGCCAGATACCAGTGTTCTATTTATTAAATGGTTTATATACAATCATATTGACAGCATGGGATAGCCCTGGACTTCCGGCTATATCTCTAACCTAACAAATATATTCACTACTGAAACCTTTTTGTCACTTAAAGTGTCTTTCTAAAAGTGCTTAATCTTTTTATGATAACTTGGGACATTATCTTTTTTTAAGAAACTTGTTTAAAGAAAAATCACTAACCCTAACACGCTCACACATACGGCCGCCCGGTCATCTTAACCGGAAGTCTATTTGTTCTCATTTATAACAGTCCAAGCTGTAATCGTATAACATAATTCTCATTTTATACACGATAAAACTTAGATCGTCGACTCAGTCTGCGGGCAACACTTTTTACAGTACCTTTAGTTTAATAAACAGCAGCAATTGAGATAATTATGAAGTAAACAAAAACAAATTATGAAATTTTAAGTTTAGATACTACCAATAATCTAAATATCGAAACAGACAAAGTTACTTCATAGTTTTATGTTCTATTTCTGATAGCAGTCCTCAAATGATCACCCATTTTAACTACTCTTAATGAACTGGTACCCATTGTTTTCTTAGTATTAAAAAAACATTGAAAAAATAAATCATCAATATGTCATACATTGTTTTATTGAAGGCATCTGTATGTCTGGACATTTACAAATAAAATGACCGGAAGTAACAAACATTTTGCAAGCACTTATTTAGTTTCAACTCTCCCGCTGTATGTAATCAGATCTCACAAGTTAAAGTTGAATCACATAGTCCCTATTAAGTGAGCTAAAATTTTACAAACGTATATAGTTGGATGTCAATGCAATATTAAGCTATCACTGAGCTGGTCGGTGATGGGAAAATATATATGTTAAAAAACAGCTTTTATTTCACATTATCCGATACCACAAATAAAATAAATTTAAATATATAATTTGAAAAACAATCTTTAATTATGAATTATTTAACTAAACAAGAAAACATACTGGTAGAATAGAAGTATGCTTCAGCAGAACCTCAATCAGTGCTCAAAAAGTCATATTACTATCAATGAAGGCAAAAAACGGTAATACTGGGTAATTTGTCTAAGCAGCACGGATTTTCCTAAAAATTTGGATTTAATTTCTATTTACCCTTTACTTCAAAGTTGACCCTGTGCCGGGGGTCAATGGCTTTAAAATATTTTAAAGCTATTGACAACGAAGTCAGAATCGACTTTGAAACGTTTGGTATTTTCTTTCAATATACAGCTTTTTTAATCCAATTGTTGTGTTATTCCCAAGTAAACTTAAAAATAATCAAGAACATGCCACAAATAACACTTAGAAGACAAATGATTGAATGCGATCCAATGTTATTAAAATATTTATTCGTTCTAAATTGAGTCATAATATTCTATATCTAAAATCAGATATAATTTAACTATGTTAATAATTTCTCGTTTACAAGAAGAGCAAATATTAAATTTTACAATCGGAAATATTAAATTTACATACGGACAATTTAATTTAAAATATGAGACTACTGCTCTAAATATAGCATTGTTAGTATTCTAAAAAGGTACTTAAAGAACAGTCAGTGAATTCCAGCAGGCACCTGGGATATTTTGCAGAGTCATACAAACATCAATTTACCTTGAACGTGTGGGACGGAATTGTAGCGTTTTTCTTGATGAGCACATTTTCATAGTACATTTAGACAGCTTAAACATATTTAAATGTATTAGATAACGACGGTCAAGCGTTGTTTAATGATGTTCCACATGATATAACAGAACAGGTTTTAGCGGTCTGATTTATGCATAAAGAAACACACCTGTGCACTTTGTTTATCTTGATTATGAGACATCTTTTAAATGTTGGATGCTTATATACCAATATGACTTCGATCTGATAAGGAGTTTTTGATTTGTTGTATATAACCGATGACTTTTCCGGTACATCTTGAAGGAACTCACAAAAGAATTCATTTGCAAGGTTCTTGTTTTTTTTATCCTTGGGCAATACTACAGAAATGAATTATCTGCTGTCACTCACAATTCGGTAGTTTATCTTAACGATAATTTACGGGAACATTTAAAATAGTAAAAAAACAAATTCTTTTGGAAAATAATTAATTATGCCAATCAATTTCCATTAAAGTGACAATGACACAGTTTTCAATATAATTGAATATAGTATTTTAATGAAAGAAATTCTTTATGATTTTGAACTTTTTGTACTACAGATAGAGTCGTTTGGCAGAGGTATACACCTGATCAAAACAAAAGCAACAGATTATAATATATATATATATATATATATATATATATATATAGTAAATCTGTCCTAAGACAGTTATCAACATAACCTTCTCCAAAGTTCTTGTTTCATCTCATCGTAATTCCGACCTTTCATGATGTCAGTTAACATTCCATTCTTTGGTCTTCCTCTACTTTTAATACCTTGAATTTCTCCTTCCATTATTCTTTGTTGAATACAATCTCTACCTAAAATGTGCCCGATACAGTTAGCTTTCCTTCTTCTTATAGTTTTCATTATTGATCTTCCTTTACTCTTCTTAAGACTTCTTCATTTCTTATTTTATCTGACCACTTGATGTTTTCTCTTCTTCTCCATAGCCACATTTCAAAACTCTCAAAGTATTTTTCTTCTTTTTGTCTTAATGTCCATGTCTCTGATCCGTATAAAACCACACTCCAGATGTAGCTTCATGGCTATTCTGCTCCTGATTTCTTCAGTGCAACTTCCACTTGAATTTATTATTCCTCCCAAATATTTAAATTTATTTACTTGTTCTAGTTGTTGCCCTTCAAGCATAATTCTTACATTTTCTACTGTTTTTCCCCTCTCGCATTACCTTTGTTTTTCCAATATTTATCTTCATACCATACTTCTTACCAGTTTCGCTTATTTTCCAGACCACATTTTGTAATTCGTTTTCTGTTTCTGTAAGAACTGCTTGGTCATCCGCATACTTAATATTTTTCACTTGTTCATTGCCTACTGTAATCCCAGCAGTCTCTTGTAATGCTTAATTTATCAATTTTTCAGTATATAAATTGAATAGTGCCGGTGACATACAACAACCTTGTCTCACTCCTCTTCCTATGATGATTTCTTTGGTTTCTTCATTTTCGACCTTTACCGCTACTTTTTGCCCTTTGTAAAGCTCTCGAATGAGGCGTCGGTCTTTCCAGTCCACTTCAATATTCTTCGATATTTTCAATAGTATATTCCAATCTACTCGGTCAAACGCTTTCTCCCAGTCAATAAATTCCCTTGTTCTTCTCCATCAGTCTCTCTGCTAACATTCTTACACACCCTATAGCATCTCGAGTTCCTCTTCCTTTCCAAAATCCAAACTGGTGTTCTCCTAGGTTTTCTTCAATTTTATTTTCAATTCTTTTCAACAGTTATTACTTTGGTGAGATGCAGATAAAGCTTATGGTTTTATAATCTTTGCATTGAGTTGCTTTTGTTTTCTTGGGTAAGGGAACTAGAATGGATTTTAAAAGATCGTCAGGCCATATTCCTGAATCATAGATTTTGTTTATAAGGTTGGTGGTTCTAGAGATTGCAGAAGGTCCTAGTACCTTAAGTGCTTCAGATGGAATGTTATCGCTACCCACTGCTTTGTTGTATTTTAATTCTTTAGTTGCCCTTTCAACTACATGTTCTTCTATTCTAGATCCAGTTTGCTCTTCTGGCTCTATATCATTCATATTTTCGTTCGCATTGTTCTTATAAAGATCTTTTAAATATTTCACGATTTCACCCATTCTTCTTTAATTTCGTCTACGTTAGCTGTTATAGTACGATCTTCGTTGTTCATGCCAGTTTTTCTTATGGGGTTAGGTTTACTCTTCGATGAAGACTTTACAGTTTTGTATAGTTCCTCTGTTAGGCTGTATTTTTCCAGATATTCTATTTTCTCGCACTGTTCTTCGTCTACATATTCATCAGTTGCGTCGGACGTGGGCATATAAACTTGAATTATTAAAGTGTCGACTGGTTCAGATATTATTTTTATTGCAATTACTCTATGACTTTTCGGTATTATTTTTGTGATAAATTGATCCAAGTCTTTCCATCTTACTTCGGCTAACCCTAAAATGTCGATGTTGTATTCGTCAATTTTTCAAAGGTTGTTATCTTGCTATCCTTGTTCATTGTTCTGACATTCCAGGTCCCTAATGATAATGTTGGTACTTTGTTCTTCCGAGTTTTATCTTCATTTTCTTTCGAATCTAAAGTTCCTGTCTGTAGCCGCCTGGAAATCCAATTGCGGGCTTTTTCACTTCCGGATAAGTTCATGTCAGTATTGAGTAGATCATATTAAGGTCATGTGTGACTGGAATACCTCAAGGGTCTTTAATGTGCTGGTTTTCCTTTGCCTGGCACATCCCCATGCCGTTGGCCTCTACAGGCTCGTCCGCCTTCGGAGCAATTTCTCACTCTCTGGTTAATAGGGACCCACAAACGCTTTCTCAAATAATCAGACAGAGCCGAACACTTTAACCGGTGTTCATTCGGTCGTACAATCCAATAAATACTATTATATTATTATATGCTAATATAATATCTACAAGCCTGCACTGTTTTAGTGGTTTGCTATAAGGTGATATTGTCAGATTATAATAACACATTTTTAAGAGCTCTATCCAGCTTCGATTTCATATTCGAGATTTGAGCTCTTTTCTTCTTACAAGCTTTTATTACTTTATTTCTTTTGTATGTCTTTATTGAATTTGTTGTCTTCACAAGAACTGATCTTTGCTATAACATATAATGATTTAATAACACCATTTACTGAATTTGGGTGATTTGAATTAAGATTGAGGTATCTGTTGTTGTAGTATGACACGGGTTTTTATAAACCTCAAATTCGAAAGAAGGTTTATATTTGTTATTAATATGTCTAGGAATTTCTAATGTAAATTTTATGTTTGTATGATTAAATAAAACAAATTTCTATGTTTTCTATCACTAAAATTTATTTCACTGTATATAATTTTGTCATGTGTTTTTGTAAGTTTATTTGTATTAGTTTATAACATTTGATAATCACGCTTTAGCGTCGAAACTAGTTAACGTTTATAATAAATTTTTAGTGATAAAAACATATAAATGTGTTTCATTTGATCAAAATTTGAATTTCATCTCCCTGCTTTCTATGACGATATTTGAGAACACCTAGCATTCTTTCCTCTATCACCTGAGACTAGCTCAGGTCCTCATTGTAATACAATTTTCCTTGGCCGTAATGTATTTTTCGCATTTTTGTTCATCTGTAGCTGCTTTTCATACTGTCGTTTCTATGTTGGTGTGTAGTTTTCTTGTCTCAGTACCTAATTTGAACTAACCCGTCCTCTTCCGCTGGGCTTCTTCTTCGCCGTCGTTGACGAAAAGCTGCTTCTTTGACCATTTGCATTTATTAGTAATTGTGGAACCGACTCAAATAGTTGTCTTTAGCTATTGAACCAGTGTTAGTCACCTGCAAGAGGTAGACCAATGTTCTCTTGCTTCTAGGTAACCAGCCTATTACTCTTGTTGATATGCCGCCTTACTATTTATCAATACATTCGTAGTGGCAAGATAATGTTCTGATGAGAGTTAAGTTGTTCTTCACTACCAACCTGCTTCCTCTTACTATTACTGAAACTCAGCTACTTACATGCCTAAAATGACAATGATTTCTGACCAAAGTTGTTCCATGAAATTGCTATGTTGTTGAAGTTCAAGTTTCCTATTATAAAGCTGGTGTATCGATGTCCGCATTCAAACTATTCTTTTGGAATCATAGTGTCGATTGATTCCTGGATTGAGTGTGCGAGGAACCTTATAGGTTCTTTACTCATGGCTGTTGGAAGACTAATAGTTTGATGGTTCTGAAGGAACGCTCGTTCCTTCCTGACCGTATGAATATGACAACGTATCTCCATTCCATCGTGTAATATATAGGTTTTAGTAATGTATTGTTAATCTTTCTCAATGAAAGAACTGCTTTCCTGGTGAACCGTTTATCTGGTTACTCTGAATATCCTGATCTGGTCCCGTACCGTTTCCACGGCCGTCGTCTTGATTGGTGGAACGTCTTCTTGGGTGCTGATCCTCCCAGCACACTCCTCGCCTTGAGGTGGAGGACGTTGGCCCTTGAAAATTCCATCGTGCGTTATAGCCTAGCTGTATTGTTGGTGGCACTCGTCTTCTAGCTCTGTTTTTCTGAATTAATTCTCTGATGTCATAAGAAAGGTCTGCACACTTATTATTTGTCTATCTGGACATGGTTAGGGTTTTTGCTCCTAGAACTGCGTTTATGCAGTGTCTAAAATCGTTTTAACTCGCGTGCGAGAAGCGCTTCTCGCATTCACCTATCTAGGCGTTAGGATGTCTTACCAGCAGTGGATCCAGAATAATGTCCGTGCATCCCTCCTGAACTGTTTTAATATCTAGCTTTTAATAATTGCGATGTCCAAGAAATCGAAACCAATTCGTTCTGGTAGGAATTTGTGCAAAGCGAAATCAGGTTTCTCATATCTTTTGCTTGTGATTTTGAGCTATAGGCTGGGGCTGGTCGGCAGTTTATGGCCTATAAGGGGTCAAATTAGATATGTTCTATTAGCATATATAGAAAAATATGTTTAATACATTAATTATTATGTAACATAAATAGTTGTTGTAAGTTTGATTTTACAAGTATCGAAGGGCCAATGATAGGCAAGAGAGAAGAAATCAAAGCACCAATTCTGAATTCACGATAATCTGCTGTAAACTCGTATAAACCTTTATTTTAACATCCTAAAACTTGTCTCAAAACCTACTTGTGATAGTGTGGACGGGAGTGAAGATAACTAAGGTCAAAGTTAAAAAAAAAGATTTTTTTCTTATTTTTTGCAAATATCTCGTTTCCTGTAAGTTTTACGCTATTTGCATGTATTATAAATATTGTAGTGGATAAATTCTCTACAACTACCATTTTGAATATAGAGGGCGAAAGGCACTCAGTTTTAGACTATGTACGGTATCATTCAAATTAAACCTGTAGTACCGTTCAAAAATACGCCATATAAAGTCCTTTAATTATTGGAAAATATATAATTATTAATAATTTACATTTTTTTCATGAAATATCACATTTCATATATATATTTTCATTAATTAGGCATCTATTCATTTAATAACACTTACTTATTCGTACAATTAGAAAAGTAGTAAGAGAAATACTTTACTTACATTTTATTTCTAATCTAATTTATACTAATTACTTTCTAAATAAATAAAGAGAAAAGAAATAAGTTTTTAATTTATATATTTTTTAAAAAATACGATTTTATACATTTTGTCATAGTTGAAATGAAAGAAATTGAATAAAAATAAGTACTCCAAATTCTAATTTAAGTTTTCTTCTTCTTCTTTATCTTCGTCTGGTTTTCGTAAAATTTCAAATTCTTCTTCGTGTTCGTCTTCAACGACATTTGTCTACAGGTCTTCCAGGATTTCGGGGTTAAAGATACCATCTCTATTGACATCACTCTGAAAGGGTGAAGCACTGAGTCATGCTTGCCCATTACACTGGCCACAAGCTAAAGAGCACGGCAACCCTGATTTCCTGATAATGAGTTCAGCAATTCTTCTAGAACTGGAGGTAAAATGTAGTAGTAAGTTCCAGAAATCCATTACGCATTATCCAACCCCAGTCTTGCGGTTCTAAATCATTCCCTAACCAAATCTGAAGTTGGTAGTAAACACGCTTGCAATGTTGGTGTGCTGCTGAACTTGTTGGTGGAAGATTTGATAACTGCACAGGTCTATTAAGTTTGGTTGACTTGATAAATTGTGCATAACGAAGATGATCGATACTGCAAGTTGATACAAATTCTGAAGTTTTTTCAAGTGTTCTTAAAAAAGTTCTTTTTCCTTTTTTTAAAGAGCGCAGTCGTGTCACAGACATTCACTGCGTGCAGAACTAAAATGTGTTTTCCAAACGAGGATATTTATCAGTACCGTACATAGTTAAACACTCCGAAACGGTTTAACCTATAAAAAAAATTTCAAACCAAAGAATTTAATTCTCTACAATATTTGTGACAAGTACAAATAGCGTAAAACTTACAAGGAACGAGATATTTGCAAAAAATGAGAAAAAAATCGCTTTCTGACCTTTAACCTTAGTTACCTTCAGTCGCGTCATAAGTAGGTTTTTAGGATGTTAAAATAAAGATTTATACGATTTTACAGCTGATTATCTTGAATTCCAAGATTGTTACCCTATTTTGACTAACAGGACTGGACTAACTGTCCCGAACCAAACATTATACAAATAACAATAATTCACCATTTGGTTTCAAGCTAAATGGTAAGAGTCATCGCCATTCATATTTAAAAAATGTTTGAACCATATTTCAGTTCTTGTCTTATTAAAAGTTCATATTTAAAAAAAAATGATTTCGAGGATTGAACTATGTTCGCAACAATTTCAGTGCTTAGTAAAACAATTTTTAAAATTACTGTCTTAATCATGATATATTGTTTTCCAGAGTTGATTCGCAAATTACAAATTATAATTACAGCTTTGATTTCCAAATTACTCAAATACGATTGACTTCATTTTATAGGTATAACGTTTTCCTTACCCTTCTCAAAAAACAGAGAACTGCGCTGAAAAATTTACGCACCATTTAATACAACTCGCTGATCATATTAAGGACCACCCACATCATTATATCGATCAATTTCCTTAACACGATTTAACTTCATGAAAGTTTTATTGCATAAGCACAGCTGAATATTTTTCGCCGAGCAAGAAGAAATAAAAAACGAATGAAGGCACACATTACGCGGCGGCACCGCGCTCTCACATATGCTCTGCTTCCCTTCGAGCGCCGTTTGGTGGCAGATGTTTTTACACCTGGCACCACGTGCCCAAGATATTTTTTGACTTTTACAGACTGGTTCCGTTTCATCTGCCCTACTGTCGCTTGTATAGAGCCTTTTATGTTGTGTTTCTTTAAAGGATTTGGCGCGAATTGTTTATGGGACTTAGTGGAAGGATATGGTTATTTCACATACTGTTTTTGGATGTTTCGAAATTAGGACATTTTTAATTAACTTTCTTAAAAGGTCTGATGCCATGTATGAACAGATAATCAATTTTTTGTTTTGTTCATTTTTATTTATTTATGTCACGAATCAAAAATAAATTAAATGTATTGCTGTAATACCGTAGAAGCTGTATCCAGTGAAATAAACTGTACACTGATACAAAAGAAAAACAAGAATAAATATTAGATACAATCACAGGAAAACTTCATTGTGTTAATTTAAGGGATGAATCTTTATTTCTGCCAGTTAATGTAGTGTATTTTTCACTTAATCCTAATTTTAACGTCATAAAATTATATTAATATACCTTATTATAACAAACACCATTTTGTATTACAGAATCAACGTATATCTCATCTTATTGTGTACATCATGAATCTAGAAACTTTTATAACGGATATGTAAAGCAGAATGAATGAATACATTCATATAATAAATTTAAGTTAAGTTGTTAAGTAAATATTAAATTAACTCCCGTTTTAATTTCCAGCTCTTAATTCGCAGAAAAATGTTGTGGACTGTATTTCGTGTTATGAAGATACATGAACATTTCAAATAAATTTAACTACTGAAAAATTATACTGTAACTTTGACTTGAGATAGGACTTGTCTCACCACGTGTCACGAAATCTCGCCAAGCTGGGAGGAGGTCCTAATAGTCCCAGAGCTACATAAAACGGTCGATAAGGTGCGTGCAGTTTCAGTTTATAAACTGGGGGGTCCAACTTAGTACATCACCAAATGCGACTTCTTGAGGTCAGCACAAGTCAGATATGTAAATGCCAGCCGGTTTTCCCGGACGAAAAAATTTACTGAGAAACCTCATAAGAAGGGGCGCGCGTGAAACCTTTCGTAACGTGTGGTTTGAATGCCAAATAAGAGCGGTGTAATAGTGCAAGA
Organism: Octodonta nipae; assembly: GCA_034190945.1. Classification (NCBI taxonomy): domain Eukaryota; kingdom Metazoa; phylum Arthropoda; class Insecta; order Coleoptera; family Chrysomelidae; genus Octodonta; species Octodonta nipae. The sequence goes on along the minus strand of CM067220.1, from coordinate 88,752,718 downwards.
AGTTTTGCAGGCCGGAAAGCCCTCGTAAGAAGTGATCGAAAGTGCCGGAAAACTCTTCTGAAACACCTCATAACGTGCGCGCGCGAATTTTTTTTATTAGATTTTTGGCGTCTCAACTAAGAGCGGTCTAATAACGCAAGAAGTTTGTCAGGTCGGAAAACGTCCTTGACGCCCTTTGAGAAGTGCTTTTCTGTCATTCGGCACTTTCGTTCGTTCTCGCTCTTATGCAGTCGCTTATTTACTTCTGTCATTGGAGAGAAGAAATATCTAAATACTGTATTTTCAGGGTAGGGTGCAGTTATTACAATGCAAAGTAATTTGAGGAATTTGCTGTCAATATATATTAAGGAAGATTATACTGTTCTTCGAATTATTAATAGCAGTTCCTTCACAAATAAATTTTAAATCAAATGAATATTTACGAGAAATTTAATATTATAATTTTATCTAATTTTAAACGTTCAAACACAGGGCAGCCGCTGATATGTAGCAAAGGTTACGTATTTGAGAAATAAAATAAAACAAGCGAGAATAGTTAGAGTCATAAACGTACCATCCGATTGATGGGTCTTTCGAACCATCATTAGATTATAAAAGTCATTCGAGTTGTAATAATCGATTTTTAATAACATTGAGTCATGCCTATCATTAATAAAAAGTATGCTCCTACAATTTTAAAATGTATTATTTCCTTTTATAACCAATACACCCACATAGTACACATAAACATACGTAGTATGCATTATACACTTTGGAGAATAAAATATTTTATATTATAATCTTACAGTATCTGACAATTAATTTTTTTTTCAATATACCTACCAATGGATCTATGTACCTGTCGCAATTGGACGAGATTATCTTATACATACCTCAAACCCCGTCCAGATTTCACTCAACCTGTTAAAAAGTTAACTTAGGAAATCCAAGTATATGTGACTATGCATATATATATATATATATATATATATATATATATATATATATATATATCATGCTTATCAAGGTCTCTTGCTTCAAATATTAGTTATTCTACTTTTGTATTTCAAATAACTATCCAGCAACTAGACTTGGATCTGGATTCAAAACATTGCTATTAATTTTCAAACACTAACCGATTATTACTGGTCAACACGTTGTTAATGCACAATCGATTACTGATACACAGTACATTTCTAAGATAATTCATACGGAACATAATTTTAAGTACACAAATTGTGATTTGACAACCGTTCACACGGAAAAAAGTTATTAAACAGCCAATAATCTTTGGCTAACATGCAGCCACCTGTAGTTAGCAGTGTTAGCGCACAGCCTGAAATTGATGTAACTTAATTGAGCAAGTTCAGTTTGCTCATTCCTCGTGTGAACAACTATTACGTTAATAATTCTAAACCATGTCATATGCAAATTAGAGGTAATATTATTTAGTGATACTAGTGAATATAAAACCATTAAATTGTTAAAGTTGAAAAATGATATATAAATTTCCAGTCAGTAACAGTTTTATATACCATTGTATCAATACACTGTAAAATCATCAGAATAAATCAAGTTTTAAACTGATTATTACAAAGAAACTATTTACTTCAGAAGCATTTAAAGGAAAGTGATAGTGGAGAGTGAGTAGATAAACATAACAAACTTCGAAATTATTTACATATGATGTTTGATCATAATGAAGTTCGGGGGCAGTTTCTACAACTAAAATGTAACAAAAACTCTGATGTGTGCAAACACACTTTTTTAAATCTAACGATTAATATTTCCCCTAACCAACAAACAATTAGCAAAAACCATTTCTAATAAACCTATCGACAAAAAGCATTATTTCCCGAACGTTCCGAGAATTTCGATCATATTCCGGAATTAGGAATTATACATGTTAGCAGACCAGAATCAGACGGATAAGATCAGGAACCACTATGATGGTATATGGTAGATAGCAACGTAGCGAACATCTGTTTGAGTGAGTTCATCGACCTTTGAAGTAAATATTTTTGTAGTGTGTGTGTATTGTGATTTATTTCGGTGTTATAAAAATATTTTGAAATCCCTGAGTACGTAATAATTGGTGTCAGAAGTGGGATTTGTAGAAATTAATTGCTGGATGATACTTGATAAGAGGCAGACGCAAATTCGAGAAGAAATTCAATAAAGGTTCGTAGCAACTATTGATAAGAAATTAGAGATTTTTTTAACTATGAATGATAAACAGCAAAACCTTGTCCATACAATAGATACAATACAACAAGCTCATGTCATTACCATCAAAAATGAACAACAAAATTTAATTGATGGGTTACTTTCTAAATAATAAGGTGAGTACTAAACATCCGAGAAAAAGTAGACAAGATGAACTTAAAATATTTGAACTAAAAAGGCAAAATGAATTAAATGCAAAGGGAACAATATAAGCAACTAATGCAATTAGTAATACGGAGAAGCGTGCAGTTACCACCCACTTTTGGTAGGTGCAATTAACTTGGGATAGTCAAGAAAAGTCTAAATTTGTTTAGTAATTACTTTAAGAGGTCCTGCGTGTGAACTTTCTCAAGGCATTCAAAAGATGATTTTAGTATTAGATAAGAGATATTACACTGAGTCAAGTACAAGTGCAACGGAGAGGGAACACAAAAAAACTGGAGAGAGTTTAAAGGAGTTTGACCTACCAGAGGATTTTAAAGACCAATGGACTACACAAAGTTTTATCAGCGATATTAGAGATGTCCAATTTCAACAAAGATAGTTAGTGGGTTAAAGATATTACTGAAGCTCTGCGGAAGTAGAGGCTATCATGAACATGTCCAAACAAGCAGTTTCCTTCAGTCAGGAAGAATTAGAGTCGTTCCTTCAAGAATTAGTCAAACATTAACAAAATAATTTATATAACGCCGAAACGAAGAACCAATGGCGTATGTTATCGCTGTAAACGAACAAGGGATTTCCAACGTGACTGCAGAGTGAGGTCACAAGACATTTCGCCAGTCAGTGTTCACCAACACAACTATACCAGGAACAGTCAGGGAATAATTATAAGCGGCCGAACGCTGACTAACTCTCCGCCATCCCCAGGACAGTACCCATAAGCCAGGCTCTTGTACAGCCATTGTGGACCCAATGAGAATCCGTAAAGGTAGAGAATCCAATGTTAAATATTGGATAAATTACTTCAAGGAAGTTAGAACCTGATGTTGGAAAATGGGACATCTGCACAGCCAGTAAGGCGCTGAAGACCCGTAACGAGGGCACAATGCAGCAATACAATGTGGGCGTGCCACTGGAGGGAATTGCTGTTGATGTGGCCGGCCCATATTAAGTTGCATTTTTCAAGTTACTGCCCAAAAATACCCCAGTAAATGAAAATACATATCGAAAGTAAAAAAGGTACAAACGGATCAATAATCAAGATCATTCATCCTGTTTCGATACCTGAAGAAATACAATGAATATATCCAATAATAAAAAACACCATCAGGGATTTCCTCTGAAGAACAGTACAAATCAATGTTTTTGCCGATCTGCCCAGATCTGAGATCCCTGAGCACACGACGTTATACTTAAGAAACTCTTTAAATAAAAGTACTTTCAGTTTATGTTGAACGAAACCTTTAATCCAAGACAGACCAAAAAACCTTTAATCTAAGACAGACCCTTATCAACAGCGACTAGTAGTTTCATAACAGGCATAATAAAAAATTACACTTTCGTTAATTGCACCAATCTTAAAAATTCTTTATTTTGGTATAGACGAACGCAATTTTAATTCGGCTAACAAATTCGTTCCGAATTCCGGAGTAAAATAATTCTTCATTGATGATAATCATGAAGCTTGTAGAATTTTCATTGATATTGAAACATTGCAAAAGATGCGGTTTGCTTCATTACCTGAGCGGTTATGTATTTTTATAATCGTCTATGAGTGCATTCCTCTTTCATCTCTATTAAAGCACACTGATGTTAACATCTTTATAGTACGCATATTTATCAAGTATAGCTATAGACCAATTTCTAGTAATTACATTACGCTAATTAAGTAAAAGTTATTACGTCTGTCGGCATTTAGTTACTTCTAAAGCAGAATAAAGTGTGTTATAGGCCATTACTGAAACATCGAACCGTTTATATAAATTAGATTAAATAGCTAGACTAATGGTGTTCGGATTGCCGCGCTTCATTAATTTTAATGAGGGTAATGTCATGCAGTTCTATAAAAATAATGCATTTAAAGTATTTGGTGAACATCATAACATTCTTTAAAAATACAGTCTAGTGTACTTAATCATGCTATTTCGATTTATTCCTTATCTAGACTAAAGTAGGAGTTTAAATTGGTATTTAATATTTTAGCACGTAATAAATCTTGACATTTAGGAGGTTCAGGGAAAACTACCTCACATAGAGCTTCCCTGTGATTCCTAGGATAAATTCACACAAAAAATTCCTAGGTTAATTAAAAACTATCAAAACTGATCATTTTCAGTTTTAATTTAAATCCAGGAATTTCAAGGGAAACTAGGTCACAGATACTATAAAGTGAGTGAAAAATGTCCACTCTCTAGAAGTGGTGGCATCCAGCCCACCCTGTGAAAAGTTTCTAATTTTACAATATTTTAAAAATATATCAAAATCGGAGCTGTTCTTGAGGACCTCCAAGAAGACTTCATTGAGGCTACTAAATATAACTGCAGTATAACTGCAAAAACAGATGTGTAAATTGTAGAAACTAGAACCTAGTAGTGTTTAAACTTTCATACAGACTACATTAAAATATGCATTAATGAGCACAAATACCTTTTTATTGGACGTCTTATTGTATAATTCAGTATTTTTATGCAAAATTAAAGATGAAATTTTTAGACCACACTGTTATTGTAAATTATAGTGTGAATACCGAACAAATATAACCAAATATAAAATATAGTTTAATTCCTAATATATTTTAAAATTATTCTCAATAATCAGTAGGTGCAGGGATAATAGATACTAGGGAAACGACTACACATCTTTCCACAGTTTCGTTTTTTATAACAGAAGCATCTTCAGTCATAGATTGGCATATTAAATGTAAATAATGAACCAAGAATGAAGATGAAGCCATTTTGTTGTAATGTTTTTTTTTAGAAATAAAGCCAATATTTAAATGTCGTTAGAAATACAGAACGAAATAATAAGATGTGTTGACAGTATAATATCTTAACATCCTTTAAAAATATTATGGATCTCCCGTATTTTTCCCAGTTCAATATTATATTTCAATATTACATGATAGGGGTGCCCTTTGCACTCTCATCAAAAAATAAGTTTCCCACGAAAATTATATGGGCGAGTGTCACTAGGGATGAAAATATACTTATTTCGGCAATTAAAACTTTGAACAGTTTACCTAAAATTTTAAGGATATAACGTAGTAGAAAAATATGAGTTATCTAAAGTAGATTGTAGAAGGTTCATTCACTTAATTTTTCCTGTAAAACGTTATAAAGTTAAAGATCTTTTGAGCAATCAAGTTTTAAGAATGTAAAATCTCCCCATAAGTGTTAATTCGTGCGTAACCGGAATCGTGAGCAGACTTTACTGAAATCCCAGCATACGGATTCTGTAAATCCTTATGTTACAGCGTACAATAGAACGTAAAGTTATTAAATATTGTGACCCAGATCGCTTTTTGGACTACTTTTTGCTTTATACTGACAACTATCCGTTTCGACCATAAAGAGTTACAGTATCACTATGCAAGCAGGGCTCAGTTATCACCTATAAAAATTCATTTTTTTGAAATGAAATATTTTCGTATCGGAACTGTTCTCCTCGACTTTACCATACAATGTATGGCATCACACTCCCTCTAAGGCACGCTATGATTGCCTTTAGGGGAAAATTCACTAAACCCCAGATATCCTAGATATCAAAAGGGTTTAGCTCTGTGGGAGCCCTTGCCAGGTTTTCAGGCCCGTGGCTGGAGTTGTGGCGGCAGTTTCCCATGAATTTCCTGACCGTCCGGGCTGTCCCTAACAAGACGGCTTTTTGCATTTGTTTGTAAAGATGTTCGCCCTGACCGAGGTATTTGAGATTGTTTAATAGATGTTTTGGGACGAGTCCTGTCGTTGACATAACAATTGGTACAGTTCGTGTGTTGTTCATGTTCCACTGAGTCTTTATTTGAAATTCCAAATCTCTATATTTGGTTATTTTCTCAGCCTACTTGATATTTATATTATTGTTGTTAAGCATTGCTATGTCAATCAAAGTTGTTTTCCGAGAGACTTTATCTACCAAAACAGACCGATCAGTCAGTATCGTGCGGTCCCAGTACAGCTTGTAGTTGTTATTTTCTAAAACAGATTCTGGTTTATATTTATAGTATGGTAATCGTACCGACTGTGATAATTCATGTTTCAGTGCTAGTTCCTGGTGAAGTATTTTTGCCACAGCATCGTGTCGTTCTTTGTATTCAGTGACAACCTCCTGTGATATGCTGGATAGATTCAGATGTTTGGCAACCGTACCTGCATCTGTCGTTGTTAATAGAAGGGTCTTTAACGATGAACTTTAGGTAGTTCTTAGTTGGAATTACTTGATCTTGGATTGCCAATATAAAGCCTTCCGTTTCAGGAAACATATGACCAGAGATCAACCAGTAGTTCGACGCTGCACTGTCGACATAATCTTGGTTGATGTCATTTATTTATCTTCCATGAAGGGGCTTTTCTTTCCATTTCAGCAGTTTCTGATCTGTGGTCTGGTGGTGTAATTTGACATGTTGTTGTGTCAGTCGCAGTGGTGTTGAGTCATCAACCTGGCACATGACTCAACAACACATGACAATAGAAATTTGTTGATCTAATAGTTTACTTAGATCTGTCAATCCTCTTCCTCCTTCATACCGTGGCAAAGTTGTACGTTGACAGAGCTCTTTGGATGGTGATTTTGAGCTTTTGTTAGTAAAACTCGAACTTTTCGTTGTAATTGTTCAATGTCAGTTTTTGCACCAATTAACTATACCGAAAGAGTAACTGAGCACTGAACACGCATAGGTGTTAATAGCCTGAAACAGATTTTTACTGTTTAGTTCGTCTTACCCTTCTATAAAACTCTGCTGTTAGGTCCTTTTTCATAGTCATGTGATCAATACGTTGAGCCTGCTTTATTCTATCTCCTTATTATAGTCATTATTATTCTATACATTATTTCTTGTGAGACTGCATCATTTAAGATCTCAATATAAATTCTATCAAATTTTGGTTTGTTAACAACATTTGTACCCATAGTAGCATAATTTTGAATAGACAGCCGTGTATCACCATGAACAACTACTACAATGTTATCTATATAAGAGTTAACTGAGCTATTATTTATTATTATAATTCAAACGGGTACAAGAATGGTGCCCGTTCACTGAGAATATAGCGCCAGTCTGTCATAGCTTGCAAAAATCTCCTACACTCTCTGTAAGAATTCCAATTTAACAAATGTTCTCTTCTCTCCCCATATTGTACCACCGAGCTGCTCACTTGTGCTTCGATTCTTGTTTTTGATATTCATCAAAAAGGCTTTAAGTGAATGTTATCCTACATTTTCCCATCTCAGTAGTTAAGAACAAAAAGATATGTGCATCCTCTCCTTCACACCTACTGCACCAGTATAGAAGAAAAAAACAGTTCACCGGAAATTCGTGATTGTTGTGCACAGTTGCAAACGAACAGAGCGCATAGGAATAATAGTCATTATTTTCATATTTCTCCTCCGAAGAACAGAAAACGAACAATTAGTTACACTCTGCGGGGTTCCATGAATAAAAATAAAACCCAATAAAAAAATTTATAACGTACCACTATTCTTTAATTCCGTAATCTAAGGTGATTTGTGCGGTACATGAATAACCGGCAGTCTTCAGCTGTCATAAAGAACATAATGAACGCTTTAAATGGTTTGAACTTTTCTTCGGCTTAACCTTGTGACTTCTCGGTTTAATTAGTTTATTGCTACATGGCTGCTTCCCAAGTCATTAAATAATATTAAACTTGTTTTAATGAAAAAAGTAATAGTTCATTAGCCACAGAAACTGAAAGTCTGTAATTGTCGACATTCCATCGCAATTGTCTGAATAGCTATTTGTTATAAAGGCACTAATTTTCATCCAACAGTTTTACTACTAGGTAGGCATCGCCGAGGTTCAAGATAATAGACTTCAAGTTATTATGTTTGAAAAAAAAAAAAGAACGAAATGAGATACAAGATGTGTGAGGCATAAAGGATAAAATGCTTGTTAGTAATAAATGTTCTTTAACAATAACGTAAGCTACAAAGAACATTACAAATTGGAACTTAATAGATGTAACTACATATTCTTCTCTATTGTTCCCATCAGGTAGTTAAATTAATAATGTGGCCGAGAAATTTTCCATATTAAAATTCTCGACTTTTTAAGGTACTACTCGTAAAATCCTGTTTGTTACTGTCTACAATACGTAAGATAAAGAATATATACACCTTAAGTTTACACAAAGAGTTTTGTAAGCAATGTTAATACTGTAAAATAAAATATATTGCACTTTTAAAATTATCCCTTTATGTATTCCTCATAATATATACAGGAAGTACTGAGTTGACAAGAGTCACATACAATCTGCAGACCTACTTTGCGAACCGACCTTTCTGCCGATTTTTTACTCGATCCCGGCAGAGAGGCGGATGCCGGAAACCACCTAAACATATATATCTATATATAATGCATGACAACTTCCTTATTAATAACAAATAGGGCACGTGTCCACTCTTTAGACTTCCAACTACCACGTTGATTTCGTCAATTGACTTTACTTATCTGTGTAATTTTAAATCAGAACCATTATCAGTAAGTCACTCAGTCTATTGAGTGGCATCCCTCAATCCTGTTAGGATTGTTATTTCACTTCATTAGTGCTCAACATCTCGACAAAATATTTATAATATCAAAATAGACATAATCCAATAACACTACATCTAGTAATACTTTGGCAGGTTCCATGAAACCCCATTATCAATGGCAACTAAGGCATAGATAAAATTTTCAATTCAAAATGGGGAATGTATGTCTAATTTTATGATTGTTTGCGCTCTCTGCAATAATAGAAACACCAATTTAGAAAACTTTCCATAAATAAACAAATTATTACAAACAGTACTTTGCAAATTTTCAATATTTAAAACCTAAATGGATTGAATCCTGTAATTATTTGCATTCTATCAATCCTCAAATCGGCTACATTATTTAATTTTTGTAAACATATTTATTATATTAAAGTGAGTGAAAATATCAAAAGTTTTAAATATGATAGTTGAATTATAAATAATCGTTCAATAGTAATGGGGGCCTAGAAAGAGAATGTGTTTGTCAATATTGAGCACCTGATAAGCATAAACTTCTTATATGAGCAGTTTAGGCAAAATGTTAATTCTACAATTGTAATGGGACTCCCATTCGTAGATACTAGGGATCAACTGTTGCTCAGTTGACAGAAATTTGCTCAAATTTTCTTGGAACAAGGCTGGTATGACAAAATCTTTGATCAAATCTTTTATATAACATTTGATAAAATATTTGATATGAATGTCGTAGAGTGATCCTTACATAGATAAGTAAAGTAATTGAAAATCAAAGTGTAGTATCCAAGAGCAGTTTGTGGAAACCGATAACTCTCTCGCAGGATTAACACAGATTTGTCAACAGTCAGCGAACCGTTGTCGAACAATGCCACAACTTTGAAGCAGCTATCCTACACCTGACAAATCCATACATCTGCAGACCTACTTATTTATGAAAAGGCAGCTAGTGTTCCGGGCAGTGTCCACTCTTAGATACTACACGCTGAGACAGAAGGAGTGAAAACCCACATGAACATGACATATTACACTAGCGCTACGTCATGTGTTTTTATGGCTACAATTTCAGAATTAACAAGAAAGTAATGGGGGCCTAGAAAGAAATTGTTTGTCAATATTGGACCTGATAAGCAAAACTTCTTATTAGCAGTTTAGGCAAAATGTTAATTCTTTGAATGGATTTTCCAAAAGGGCGTAGACGTCACATTCATATCCTAGGTGTTGTTTCGTCACATTATAGGTGTTGTTTCTATAATTGTCTACTGCAAAAGAAAAACACAAATAAAGAAATTTTATTAGTATAGAGCATCCACCTACATCATTTTAGTCGAGTACAACAGTGCGCTTCATCTATACTACTATAAAATTATAAGTTTGTTTGTTTGTTTGTTTGTTCGGGCATCACGTAAGAACTACATGTTTCGATTTAACAAAAATCAACATATATCAAGGGTAATTTTACAGGGTGTTCTGTATATAGGAAACTTAGAGAGGATTAGAATTATATGGATTTAAAAAATCTAAAAAAAGTTATATTTGGTGTCCTATAAGCAGCTGGATTTGTACCATGGGGTGGAAATAAGGGGGAATGGAATTAGTTATACGGGGGTTGTCCAAAAAATTTATATTGAGTGGGGCATAAACAGTTCCATATCCCAAGTGGTTGAAAAAGGGTAGAATATTTATACAGTGAATAAAAAAAACTAAAAAAAAACGTCTTAAGTAAGCAGTTAGGATCATTGAATTATGTTCATAGGATACTAAAGTTATATAAAGGAGTTAACGAAATGTTAGAAGCAGTTGTTTGTACAGAGTGTTTGAAATATAAGATGCAGTGGAATTATAGTTTATGTTGTGGTTAAAAACTTGTATTATATCCACAAGTAGTTACATATATAGGATGCTTGAAATATGTAGCGGAATATAATTACAGCTATACAGGTGGGATTAAAAATATTTTAAAGTAATGGTATGATCTACAAGCTGTTTCATTTACCGGATGGTTGAAATATAGGGTGGGTAGGATTCTAATGATACAGGGTCGAACAAAAATGTTATGTTTGGTGGCAAATAAGTAGTTGCATATAAAAGGTTGTTGAAATTAGGGGTGGCTTACAGTTAAAATTATACAGGGTGGCTAAAAAATGCTAGACAAATTTTGTTATATAGCACTTGCATATACAGAGTACCTGAAGTATGGTGCGTAGTAAAGTTATAGTCATTCAAACAAGGTTAGAAAAAGTTGTAAATGAAGGGTGGTTTAAATGAAGTGTGGAGAGCAATTATACTTTTATTTATCTTGAAAAAATATAAGGAAAAAAATGTGAAAAATGTGCAACTTATAATAAGTTGCAAAGATAGGATAGTTGAAACATAGGGTGAAGAAGTGTTATGATAATTATTTAAAAAATGTTATATTGGTTGACAACAAGCAGTAGCATATACAGGGTAGTTGTAATACATGCAAGGTGATTCAAAAACATGTTGAACAAAATTGTTATTTTCGGTGCCCCATAAGCAGTTGCGGTTTTGGTGAAATATATTTGGCATTGATGGATTTATAGTTATACAGGGTGGTAGAAAAAAATGTTATACTGGTTGGCCGATAAGCAGTTGCAAATACAAGGTAATTGAAATAGCGGGTGGAGTAGATTTATAGTCAAACAGGTTGGATATATTTTTTTGTAGGATAGAACATGAGCTGTTGCGCGCGTATCTGCAATATCTGAAACATGGATCAAAGTAAAATTATAGTTCATACAGTGTGATTAGAAGTATTTAAACATTTTATATTTGGTTGCCCCTAAGCAGATGCACATATAGGGTGGTTGAAATATTTTGTAAAGTAAAATTATGGTTATACAGGGTGGTTCAAAAATACGTTGCAATGTTTGACAAATTGGCATTGAATAAAATTGTTATATAGGGTGGTCAATAAGCAGTTGCAGTTTGGGTGAGAGTTTAAATAAAAGTTTATATTTGTGATTCATGAAGGGTTCCACGTCATTTCCATTAGGATGGATCAAAAAAATTGTTATATAGGGTGTGTAATACAATGTTAGAAAAAGCTCATATAAAGGTTGATTAATATATAGAGTAAAGAGAAATTTTACTTTAAAAGGTGGTTAAAAAAATATCAGAAATAACTGTTATACAAGGTACACCATAAGCAGTTGCATAGCTGAAATATAGGGTAAAGAAAAGTTATAGTCAGGTGTTGAAAAAAATTATAAAACAGCAGCATATACAGGATGGTTGCAATATAGGGTGAAGTAGAGTTACAGTTATTCGAGGTGATTCAAAAAATGTCGAATAAAATAGTTATATAGGGTGGCTCATAAGTACTTGCAGTTTGGGTGAAATGTATTCGGTATTGGTGGATTTATGGTTAACTAGGATGGTTCAAACAAGAAAATTTGTTATATAGGATAACCCATATGTTTTAAGTTTTCTTTTTGCGAAGGCTTGAACATTCCGTACGCGGGTGAAACCGCGGGTAACGGCTAGTTATCTATATAGATCTGTGATATGATTTATAGCTCACTATTTTACAACACACAGAATTACTTTAATTTTTTCGGTATATTTATTAACTTTTCAGTGCGTCGAGTTTTCTTCAACACAATGGTACTAATAATTTTCATTGTAGGTAATTAACCTCTTGTTTTTATTTTATATATAACACACTCAAAGAAATTTTCATTTTCACTGAGAATTAATGTCAGAAATCTTTGATCAAATATAGGGCGACGCGTGTAAATGTGATCAAAGATATAATTCTCTCAAATAAATATTTCGTCAAAGATTAGGTATCAAATATATTTGACAAAGATGTTTGATCAAATATTTGACAATGTACAATTGATTTGTATGAATAAAATGCTTACTAAAGTCAAAACGTCTTTCATCCCGTTTTTTACATCGAAAGGCATGACACAAAATCTAACAAACTTACTATGACCAGGATTTCTGTCAATTAGTAAAATTAAAAACCATTAAACCATTATATTATTTTATATAGCCACGTATAAAGACATTTCACAACACAATAAAATGTTTTCCTAAAACTATTCCTACTATTAAAATTTAAAATATATCATTCGGGTGTAATATATATACTCTTTAAATCCAAAACGGCTAATGACGATGACTCAACCGAATCCATAACATTATCATAATAATTCGTCCATGCCATGCTTGAGAGGCATGACGATGGCCAAATCGGCGGAAAGCAGCTCACCACGAGGGGGCAGTTGAGTAAATTTTACCAATAATCTTCTATCAATCTTGTGGAATGTTTTACAATCAGTACGCATTATCCCAACGCTGTGCGGTTACTCGAAGTATCATTTGGACTTTAAAATTGTACACTAAAATGTTTCTGTCGAAGAACAAACCTGTGTTTCGATGCGATACCATAAAAAACGCAAAAACCACAGAAAAGGTAAAACTGTAGGTGGATTTGTGGTTTCATCATTTCCTATAGCCATTGGGAAGTTAGTACGACTGTGAAAGGCCGTGTGAACGGGTTCGTTCGGAAATCAAGCAGGAATTAACTACAAAGTTTTTTTGGTATCGACAAATTTGGTCATCATTCAGTAAAAAAAAAGTTGCTCATAATTGAATTTATAACGCAAAAATACTCTTTTGGAGAATTTAATGGAATGATAAATTTCAATCAGGCGGATGTTGTTTTATCCAATTAGGTGTTTTCCTCCTGCGAAGGAAGTTAATTTGAATGAAGAAATAAACGACGTACTCTTTTTTCAGCGAGGAATTATATAAATCTTTGTTATTTAGTAGAATATGAGAATACATTGTTCAGCTGTGTACGTGTCTAAGATATGCTAAAGGAAGATATCAGCCGAATAATAATTTTTTAAAGATACTAGCTAATATTTGACGTATTTATTTTGATCATATTTTTCCATTTGTTATTTTTCAAATCCCCTACATTTTTTTGTAAAACCGTTTAACTTCATCATTCATGACCGCTTCTAAAAATAAATATTTTGGGACTTACAGATTTGCCCTGTGTGAGATTTTTTATGTTTGAGATTGTGGTTTTCCCGTTTTCCATTTTTTACATTTTGGCGGTTTTTGACAGTTCTGGGATTTTTGACATTTTTGACGTTTTTAACATTTTTGTCATTTTTAATATTTTAGGCACTTTTTACTTTTTTACATTTTTTAAATGTATTTTTAAATTTTTGACAGTTAACATTTTTAACAATTTTAAGATTCATACATTTTTCACATTTATGATGATGAGATGTTTCGACATTTTGTCTATTTTAAATTTCTGAGATTTTTCTTATTTTAGGTTTTCGATCAAACAATTTTGACAGTTTTGCCATTTTTTATATTTCCGCTATTTTCTAATTGTTGTTTTCGATTCACTTGTGATTAGCCAGATATTCAAAATTTTCAGTCCCCATACCTTCCATAAATTCAATATTGGGAAATGACGAATAATGTACCCATTCCTTTCAAGAAAAGTTTATCAATTATCATCCAATGTTATGTACCACCTTTCACATCTGCATCATTTCTTTTACCTAAAATTGTCTAAAACCCATCCTCCTATACAATAATAGAATTTTCTCAAAATTTGACATCAATTCTCTATTAAAAAATTAATATCATAATTTTCGTATCTGTCTTATTTTCGGTTACCGAGAAATAATAATTTTTCTTAGAAAATACCCCACTTACCCCTATTGGAAAACTGAATTTTCGCAAAACGACAGAGCCCTCTTCTATTTATATTCGAAGACTATATATATATATATATATATATATATATATATATCAAGATTTACACCCGTATTAGATACTTTCCGTTTCGAAGATATTAAATTCTCCATAAAACAATGGTGACCCCCATTTCCGCCATTTAATATTCCACTTTTTGCAAAATGTCGAATAACGTACTACTTCACTTTGAGAAAGGAATCATCCTGTTAATGCTCATAGTTTCATTATTTTAGGTTCTTGAAAAATAATAAATTTTTCAAAAAACATTTCCTCACTTGTTCCCCATGAGATAATTGATTTTTTGCAAAATGATTAAAATCGGTTTTATTTATTTGGGGACTATACATTTTGTTTCCAAGATATAAAATTTAAATAAAAACAACAGACACCCCACTATCGCCCACCGCGTTATCAAACATTTTATCAAAAAAAAAAAGTAAAATGTAGACAGATGATCCCAGATATGAAACGAGTGCTGCCACTGACGAGGATACCTTTTTACATATCAATGTAAGATCTCAAGAGTTTTTTGAAAAGATACACTGTAGTTGAAAATTGTCAATATGCATGGCATTAACAATATATTTTTTAAAGATATATCTGGGTCTTGCTATAGTTCTTCTAAGATTTATTTTAATGGTTCTTCCAACAATATGAGTGTAATGTACTATGAATATAATCGAGGGTAGTCGATTTCGTTTCGTTAAGATATCAGTTGCAATTAACATAACTTTATCCAACAAGAGAGAGGTACTCGTTGAGATATTCTCCATTTAATACATCTAGTCAACGTTGATAGTTTGCACACTCCGGTATTACGAATTACAATTTTCAGTGTACTGCAATACATGTTTGTGTACAGTCATATACTTTAGTATTAAATATATGTGTACAGCATACACACGATTTGTTAATGTTCTAACGAGCATAAAATAAAAATACGAAGTACGAAAAATTCCTCACCAGCAGCGCTAGTGGTCCTGACAAACATTATTTAAGTCCCATGTCCCATTCAAATTCATGACAAATTAGTTGTATCTGAATGACACAAATATCTGTCAGAAAATGACATTGCAGGATCAAAATTAAAATTCTCAAATCTCAAGGCCAACATCAAATAGCTGGCTTATTTGTCGTTATTTAAAAAATTAGGAAAAAATAATTTAACGGCAGGTCAGTAAGCAGGGAGTAGTTATTATATAGCCACATTTTTCAACTCGAATAAAAGACCTTCAAATAATTGGACAATTTAAAATTCAGTTCGAAATAAAATAGAGTGAAATATGCTTGGTAATTAAGAAACATTTACTTAATTATCATAAATGAATCAAATTCAAGCAAGATTATACTTATTTTCATAATGATTCCTGAATTACTACCATAGTTGCAAAAACTGGAAATATGCATATTTATTTATTTATTTTATCTTTTGACGAACATTCTGCGTGATGCATACACCTATTTATCTTTATATATATAAATCTTATGTACGTGTGTTAGTCATTCCTCCTAAACGGCTGGACCGATTTTGATGAAACTTTTTGTGTGTATTCCAGGGGGTTTGAGGATGGTTTACATTCACAATACGGTCAACTATATATTGTTTTTTTTTAGTTAAATTATTTATTTAAAAATTGTTGTTGATGTTAGCACAACTTACATAGGATCCGGCAGACTGCGCTGTAGTCGCTGTGTCAAATATTCAAGAGTGTGCTTTAGTTTCAGTTACGTCTGATAGATGGCGTTCAGATTATATTGGTACAGCTAATTTTTAAAAGTTTAAATGGGACAGGACAACGTCTGTCGGGTCCGCTAGTAACATATAATTTCTTAAACGTGAGCTTTTATAAATGGTATAACAATTCATTTTTCTCTGAATATCTAGTATGCGAAATATAGTTCACAAAAGTACAATGTTTTTTGACAATGTGGTTATTAAAAACATGTTATTTTATTTGTTTAATAAATTTTAATAATTCAATTATATGACTCAACAATAAATGGAGATGCATATTGTTTGTCCCTACTGCAAGTGCTGCATCCCTTGATAAGTTTGTAACACTAAGGCTGTGTGATAATAAAACAACAGAGTTCTCCGAACACCAACCATGTAATTTTTATTTCTCACTTTATATTTTGTGAGGTAATTTAGTAAGACAATTAAGTGAAAGTAATTTAAACTGAAATAATTTATACAAGTTAAGTTGAAATTACTTTCAGTTAATTACTATTGTGAATTTCTATCAAGTATTCATTAATTTGATATAGGCAATTTTACTATACCGAATACAATTCCTTACACTTAATGCATCATTAAAATATGTTTCAAAGAGATTCCTAAGGTCCAAACAAGAAATGCATATCTCAGCCTATTTACCATATGAAGATTCTATAATAACCACCTTAAGAATATTATTTTGTCTGTTCATTGGGTTTTCTCTTCTCCAAATTTTTTCCTGTAACAGATAAATATTTAAAAATTGTATATGTAGAACAAAGTGTAGTAAGGCAATTTCGTAAAATTGTCCGGATTACTGGCTGTCTGTACAGAGATTCTTCCTCACAGTTATTCTGAGAGAAAGAATATAAGTATTACTTATATACAGGAATACTGGTTGATCATTTTGTAGACATCTCTTTCTCTCAGAATAACTGTGAGGAAGAATCTCTGTACAGACAGCCAGTAATCCGGGCAATTTTATGAAATTGCCTTACTACACTTTGTTCTACATATACAATTTTTAAATACTTATCTGTTACAGGAAAAAATTTGGAGGAGAGAAAACCCAATGAACAGACAAAATAATTCAAGACCTCCTCAACAATCTTTTCGAAATTACTTAAGAATCGAAAATGTTGGTACTTCTCTGTTATAAATTTAGAAAGAATTAAAACTTTATATGCCTAAAATAATTCATAATCGATCAAAATGTCATTCATCCACTGCTATTATAAAAAGTTTTATTACCCTCTAACGACTATAACGACCATTCAAGTTATGAAAAGTACGGTAACAGTTTTTTTAATATTCACCCTACGTGTGATCCGGATACATCCGGTCATGAATTTTTCAACCGGCAACGTATTATACTGTCACGCTCAAAACACACAGCGTGTACTTTACTCTTATAGGAGAATACCTACACCAGATTACCAGCTTCATGTGTTTTACTTCCTGTGCTTTACATCCGCTCTGCAGCACGTTCGGCATATGTGTACATATTTCCCTTATTTATTCTAATAGACAGCTAGCTACAAATAGGTACTTGGTTTTTCTATTTCCTCTGTATATTTGTTATCGCAACACATATGGAAAAAAGTTTAAAGAGTAGTATGGTGATTAGAAAACCGAGTTATAAACAATCTAAATTTTATTTACTCTCTGATAATATATTTTAATTTTATATTAGGTGTTGTATATAAAATCAGCTTATTAAAAGTTACATGCACGTTGATTAAATCATCTAAGGCAACAAACTCCCCGCCTTTTAAAATAAAGTTTTTTGTATTTCTTTTTACGAAGTTAAAAAAAGAATACTAATAATGAGCATTTTAAATTTTAATGACCCTTTATTTCGAAATTTTTAGGATTTCATCGTGTCAGTTTCATTATTAGTCTCATTTTTCTCAAATTGTAGATGAAATAAAATTTGTATATAGTTATTTATTTATAGTACCGGAAAGCATATTTCTATTTATGATGGATTTAACAACAACAAATATGTGTTGCGTATTTGTGATTTTTTTAGGAATAACACTACACTTTCGAAAACTTGTGTATATTTCAATTTGTCCAAATATTTCTGGGTCTAAGTCAGACCCCGTTCTCAGTTCTCAATTATATTTAAAAAATTCAATGTCAAATTTTACACTTTCTATAATTGCCATTTAATTTTCACCAAGCGTACTGTTGGACTCGCATACTAAGGGTTCCGTACCACCTTCAATGTTTGATGCAATGTAGGTGAATCAAAGTATATCTTTTTCTAATATTCCAATTTCAGACAAGCAGGGAATGAGTGCACTTTCTTATATTTACCCTCATATCTTTTAAAGGATGCGTTTTAAATTTATAAAAAATATACACTTTTATTTTCCTCACATAGATTTTTAATTTTATCTGCTACATGCTTGATTTTTATGAAAATATGCATATAATTTTCTAATTTGGCCCTCAAAATTAATATTCGAATTTTAATTTAATAATAAACTTTCAGGAAAGTCTTTTATAATCTACTGTCTGAATTTTAGGCTCTATAGATTGGAATATAAAGGGGAAAATAGTTTTTAATAATAAATTATTAAATATTTTACACAAATTATTTAAAAATACAAATAAAATATATTTTTCAAAATTTTAGATAGTGTAGTTAAGTGGGAATTAAGTCGAGGTTTAATAGTTTTGTTAATATATTTTAAACAAATGATTTATAAATATGATATATTTGTAATTCACATAATGAGCCTTTTATTTGCTAAATTACATGATACGTTTGAAAATTTAATTTTTATTTTCCATTTAATTCTATAATTTTCCCCAAAAATTAACATTGGGGTTTTCTACTAATTTTTCTTATAAATTTCAAGTGAGCCCCAGTACCCCTAATTATTTTCAAAATTTTAGGTGGTATGGTTTCGGAAATAATGCAGGAAATGAGAATTTTTTATATTTTTCTGTTAATATCTTGTAAACAATTAATTTCAGAAATATGAAATATATATATTTGTTTTCCTCATGACGAGCCCTTTCATTTGATGAATTATATGATTATATGATGCGCCCCCACAATTAATATTAGGTATTTTTTCGTACTTTTCCTTTAAACAAAAAAATTTAGGTCTTAAAATGGGTAATTTTTTTCAATATATTTTTTTAATATATTTTAAAATATTCATTTTAAAAATATGAAAAAAATATATTTGTATTCGTCATAATTAGCCCTTTGATTTGATATATTACATGATGCCTTAGAAATAATTTTAATTTTATATTCTTTTAATTCTGTAATTTGCCCCCAAAATTAATATTAGGGGTTTCTCCTTATTTTTCCGGTAAAATTCAGGTGAGGCTCTATATCCCTAAATTAAAAAAAAATTACGGTTTATAGTTTTGGAGATAAGGTAGGGGGAATGGGTAAAAATTTTTATATTTTTGTTAATATCTTTAAAATAATTTATTTTAAAAATATGAAAAAAATATATTTGTTTTCGCCACAAAAATATGAAAAAAATATATTTGTTTTCGCCACAATGTGCCTTTTCATTTGATATATTACATGGTGTGTTAGAAACAATTTTAATTTAATATTTTCCATTTAATTCTGTAATTTGCTCCCCCCCCAAATTAATAGTAGGCCTTTCTTCTTATTTTTCCGGTAAAATTTAGGTGAGGCCCTATATCTCTAATTTTTTTTTCAAAATTTTATTTGTATATTTTCGAAGATAAGGGAGGGGGAACCGACCATTTTTTTAGCCCCCCCCGGAACTACCCGTAAAATCTAAATTTCTTCATTTACGATATGTATTCCTGATCTGCTCACCAAATTATACACTGATACCAAATTTCAACCTTTTCCATCCAGTAGTTAGGAGAAAATTGCTGTGATGTGAAAGAGGGATAAATCCGGAGTGATATTATAAGGGTATCCATATATTGTATATACGGAACCCTAAAAAAATGCAAATACAAAATAAAGCTGCAATTATCATTCAGAAGTTAAATAAAAGAATTCTGATTAACCCTACACCCTCAAACCAACATACATATAGGCACATCATCATCAGTGAACACCTTTCAATTAGTTAGTAAATTTTTCTAGCGATTTTGTACTGCATAAAACAATTTCAGAATGCAGGAGTAGGTATGTTCAGAATTACCTCTTCAATATTATGCTTTATCTTCTTCCCTTCAGCCCTTACTTTTCCGATTGTACATTTTGATTGGTAGGCGCTCTTCCCCCATTCTGTTTAAATCACCTTTCAGTTTAGTCTTTTATTCCTCCATTCTTTTATTCAAATCAAATATTTCCAATTTGATTTTAATTACTTCATATCTTATTTTTCAACTATAAAACAACTCTCCAAGTTTATCTTTCGTAACAATTACCTAGTAAAATCTTAGTTAAGTAATCTGTCGTTTCATTCTCCTTAATTATTCCACATATTTGTAATCTTTGTTAACGTCTTTGGTATGTATAATCATAGGATATGTTTCTTCCAACATATCTAAATTTTTCCACTGTTCTATTGTTGAGTCATTATTGTACAATATTATCTCCATAAATTTTTCAATGCATGTTCTAAAAAAACTGATGACAATTACTAATCTAGAAGAGAAATAATTGGAGGCGCAAATATCGAATTTAGTTACGGCATTTGTCTTTTGTCATACTTGAGAAATGTCTGTGTTGTTTTTACATTTTCACAATATGCCTGCAGCTAACAACGCCTACCGCTTTGTTAGCTGCACTCTTGGGTTAGCTCTGTACTACAAGAATTCATCTACAGTTTGTGAATGCCTTCTTTGATTTGCTCTAACCTAAACAAATTATTTTATGTTGCAATCACAAAGAAATATTTACAGTGAACAAAATATAACCCAAAGTGATGAAGAGTAGATCATTTGACTTTGTTCTCATTTCAATAATTAGTAATATTGCTGATACCTTATATTTCAGAAACAAATTATTTGATGTTGGAAAATATAACAAATAAATCCACTTAAAAAAAAACAAAAACCGACTTCAAAAGAAAATTAACTAAAAAGCATGCAATAATTTTGCTAAAACAATTAAATATTTTTTATGAAGTCGGTGCCAAGCTAAAGTGAAACTATTTTGGGAAGTACATTGATAGTTGTACTTCGCAACTTCGCTGTTCAACAAGCTATGGTATTGAAAAACAATATTGGACCACTTTCCTTTTTAATTCGAAACATGGGGTGTTCCGAACAGAAAATTTGTCAATATTTTTAATACTAGCGACTCCACCAAAGTTTACTATCTAAGAAAATCGGTAAAAAGTTTTTCCCGATTTTCTAAGAAACGGTACAAGCTACTTTATAGAAAAAAAATGTGAGACCACTTCGGGATATCCCGGAACTAATCCAATTTGTTTTCAATTTGTCCCATGTTCCAAATATTTTTTTTATATTTTTTAATCCGGCGACTCCATCAAGGCATAGAGTATAAGATAAAAATATGTAAAAAGTTTTTCTCTATTTTCTAAGAAACGATAGAAGCTATGTTATGGAAAAAAATATGGGACCACATCAGGAAATCCCGGAACAAATCTAATTTTTTCAACTTGTCCCATGTTCTGAATATTTTTTTTCCATATTTGTAATCCGGGGGCTCCACCACGGCATAGAGAATAAGAGTATAGGTATAAAATAGTTTTTCTCCATTTTCTAAGAAACGGTACAAGCTATGTTAATGAAAACAATATGCGATCACTTCGCGATCCCCCGGAACAGGATCGAGTATAAACGGTCGAAATTCCTTGAGCCGTTTGCGACTAATCGGTGAACAAACATTAAAAAAATAGACGAATTGAGAACCTCCTACGTTTTGAAGTCTGTTAAAAAGCGTTTATGCTCTATAGTCTTGTAATAATAGAACTTTTAAATAATAGGGATCGAAATTAGTAATTAGTATCACAATATTGAGGTGATACATGTTACAGTAAATTAATATAGTAAGGCATCATATAAATTTCTTTAAAACACTACGATTTAAATGTCTCTGATTGATAAATGCCCACAATTTCTTTTACCCTAACAGCAAATATTTACTTTTCACTCTCAACCCCATTTCAACAACTAGGTTGTAACCTTCTATTCTACTGAACCTATTCGTAATTACTAAGAATTTGTTTAAAAAGATAAATTTTAAATTACAGGATTGTCATGGAGTACCAAAAAGCCAAGGGAGTGCGCCAGTAAAAGATGAAAATGATAATTATACGTTGATGGGAGGAATTCAAAATGACACCCATACTATAATTGAATTCAGAAGAGTATTAGATACTTGCGATCCAGATGACTACGTTCTAACGGTAACTAAAAAATTATATTTCCCCTTCTATTGTTGGCTAGTTCTAATGAAATTCTTTATTCCTTCCTTAGGGAGATACCGTCAGAGTAATTTGGGCACTCCATGATCGTGATCCACCACAAGGAGCAGAAATGTTGTATCATAGTGAGAAAAGAGGTTCACAAAGTCTTCATTTGCTGGGACCACCTCCCGTTCCAAAAGTGCAGTCTGGAAATTCTAGGCATTGGGATGTTGTATTTGAAAATGTAGGTGATATTTAAATGAATTTATCAATAGTCATAAAAACCGTATTTCCTTTTGCAGTTTGAAATTCCAAACGACATGAATACAATATACTGGTGCAAAGTCTTCAAGGGGCCGATTTTGAATGCTAAGCACCATATTACCGGATTTGAACCGCTCATTGGAGATGACCACGAAAACATGGTGCATCACATGATCTTGCATGAATGTGAACTTAACGACGACTTGGAAAAATGGGAAACGTTTTCAAAAGAAAAAGGGAGATTTTGTTACAATGATGTACCACCGCAGTGGGAGAAATGTTTGACACCCTTAGTAGCTTGGGGAGTAGGCTCTAAAGGTAAAACACTTTTTTTGTAATAATTTTCTACTGTTTTTAATAGATTTCCAAGTAGATATACATATATAGATATTTGTTTCTTTAAGTCGTTTGTGGTAATTTAATCATCAAATGCGTACAATTATGTATTTATGATGTATTATTTATGTAGGTATTCATTGAATCAATTTCTTCGATGCAAATATTATTAGAACAGCAGACAAATAAAGCCATAGTAACTTTATGAAACCACAATCGTCGTACAGTAGAAATGATGCTTAATTAATCCACATTCGCGAAAAATTAATCAGAAAGTCATCATCCCTTACGGTAGACAGTGGCGGTCCGAGGGGGGTAATGACCCCTATAACAAAATCGAACAAGTCATATTGACAAATCTCTTATAATAAAATGAAATGAAAATGAAATTAAAAATGAATAAGTATTTTTGGTAAGATTGTTTAAGATCTTTGATTATTGTGCAGGTAATAAAATAATCAAATTGGTACTCAAAATAATTTTGAAAAATGGGTAACTTTTTGCGGCTGCTCTTGACTGTTGAAGTATACGTAAGACGTGGAAGGTTCGGGATGAAAAAATAAAACACTGCCGTAAATTTTCAGAGATAGCTTCCGTGATCGCTGAACGTGAATCTGACTATAACTTCATCTTCAACCCCTACTTCAGACGTTCAACAAGCAAATATTTATACTTTGTAATTAATTTTGCACAAACTGATCTCAAAATGGCAATTTTTTATTGGATCAATTTTAAAATCGTTAAAAGCTTAACGATAACATGTTAATTTTAAATCTAATCTTGTGACCTGACCTTAATATACTTATATTGCAGTTACTTCATCTCCTACAGGAGAACAGACAGACGTTATTCGCATTAATTTTTCCTTAATCTACATTAATTAATATTAATGTGTGTTGATATGTGATTTTTACTCGGGAATAGTCTGATTTTGAACAAAATAAATTATTTGACTCTCATTGTTGAGCCAAAAGTTATCGAGGAAGAACCATTGCGGTGTTAGGTTATAATTAAAATTATCTAGATAAAGAAATTAATGACAGACAGGACACACTGTGGTCACACTTCTAAAATTTGCTATTTGGACCTACACTATAAACTGGACAACTAAAATAACAACTAAAGCACAGCTATCTGCACTTGACTTGTGGAAATCACAAGTCACTCGAGTTATTCAATACTGAATGACGATTAACGAACACAATGGTGAAATAACGTTCAGAAATATTACAAAATCATCACGTAAGCTAAGAATATGCAGGGGTACGGATATTTTGACTAAAAAACTAAAAAATATTAAAGCAAAGGACATTCGGACGAAATCATTAACCAGAATCCACCAAAGATTGGTTTTAGTGTTCTCTGCGTTCGGCTTGTTTGCTATTGTTAGGCACTTTAAGAGCTCCCTGCAACCCTGTCCAAGAGACATACATCCTTTCTATTCTTTTTCTCCTACATATTGAAATTACTTTGAATAACTTACACACATACTCTTTTATTTAGATTTTTTCATGTTTCCACCTCAAAAGCTCCTCTAAAATTAGAATGGTGTTTATTGTATAGTACTTATATTAATAAATAACACTTTCAGGGAAAACTATGTGGCTTCTTAGATTGAACAGAATCTTTTTATTCTGTACTAGAACCTGGGACTTCGTACATGTAGTACACATTTGAAAACCAAATATTAGCAGAATAATCTGAGTGTATGTGTGTGTGTGTGTGTTCCTTGACTAAAGTATTGTTTGTGGCGCCGTGAAAACATAAAGAATAATCGAAGGAACCTGAATGCAAAGAAATATATAATTTTTTATTCTCGTAATTAATTTTACTGATATCCGAATTGATTACTCCCCCAACTAGTAAAACTCTATTTATTCTTAAACCAAAACTGCTTGAGTCATTCACTATAGGCAGACAGACCGGAAACAGTGTTTTAAACTTATTTTTTGATGTAATACAATACAAATAACCATAAGAACTTAGATATTTAATTTTACTTATACGTAATAGATTGCGTTTCAATTTTTAGGGGAAAATTTTCCGAATCATGTTGGAGTTCCTTTGGCCAATAAGAAACATGCTTACTACATGTTAGAAGTCCATTTTGATAATCCACTGATGAAAAGAGCAGTAGCCACTACAGGTCTTCAACTTCATTATACAAATGTACTGCGAGAAAATGAAGGAGGTATTTTAATTACTGGAGTTGCTCCATCTACACTACATTTTATTCCACCACATCAAAAGGAGTACAAGACTGCCGGATACTGCAGCCTGAATTGTACACAGGAAGTAAGTAGCTACAGTTTTAGATGGTCCGACCGTTTTACTGTTTCTAAAATGTTCAAACTGTTAATGTTCAAGGATACAACTTTTGTAGTTAATTGTCCAGTAAATTGAGGTTATATTATTTCAAAAAGCTTGGTTTTATTTTTTTAATCAAAAATATCGTTTGCTTAAATGACACCATATGGAGATGGATGGTAGAGGTACTTGTACTATAGATATACTATACCTTGCATACTTCGTGCATAAATCGTGTGCTACTGGAACAAATACATGGAGTATTCAATTACCCGATTATTTACCGTCGGCTCAAAGTCGCTCTGGGGATTAAGAACATTCTTCAAACAATGGAAAAACATATTGACACTAACAGATCTTTTTTTGTTGCTCAAGCAATCGAAAGACGGTTTGATAAATGATAGATTCCGACTCATCACATCAGTCTTTTTGAACGATATCCTTCTAGACGTAGGCTAACCTGCGACTTCGTAGGATAGTATGATAGTAGGATAGTATTTAGGCGTTACACATTTCTCTCATTACGTCTAATTATAATTATAGTCCGATGATCGCCCATTTTAACTTTTTTAGTTCTCATTCAAATTCGTATACCACATTGGCTAACATCGAATAAAGATCAAAGCAAGTTGAAAATATTTCCTATATGTATTCTAAATCATTATTTTCTGTTTTTATCTTTTGGCATGCCCAACAAGTGTGTTAAAGTGAAAACATGTTGCCTGGACTGTCATTTGTTGGTTTTCATTTATATTTTTACATACCATTAAATTTTTTAATTTTTTGTGTAAACAATTTTAACATCATTTTTTCATGGGCTAAGTTTATGTCAACCACCGCTTCTAAAACAAATTAGTTAAGGATTTTATATGAAGAACCAAATATATCTAATATATTTGTTTTTGGTTTTCTGAGATGTTTGGCATTGTAATTTTTGACGTCCTAAGATTTCTGTCATTTGACATTTCTGACATGTTTCGACGTTTTTGATTTTTTCATGTTTTTGACAGTTTTAACGTTTTTGCCATTTTTTAAACTTTAAATTTGTCCGTTTAGATTATGTTGACATTTTTACTCATTTCTGTTATTTTTTCTTGTTATTTTGACATATTTTAAAATCTTGTAAAATTATATGAAATTTATGACGTGCAATAATCAAACAGTGAGTTCATAAATGCAGTACCCCCTAAATGACGAGTCATGTTTTGAGCCATATAAAAAGAGACAACCTATTAAATTTCATAGAATAAAAAGGTATACCTCTTGCACCGTATCATATAAGTGAATTTACAAAAAAAAGTACAAAAAGCAGCTCAGTTCTAATCTTTAAGGAGAATATATACCGCTTTACGCCTGCATCACTTTTGTTTTCGAGAAATTAATTTTCTCTAAAAATAATAGAAACCCGTATTGCCCCCCCCCCTTATTCATTAATAGAATTTTCGAAAAATAACGGTTCACGTCAAATAGTATATTTTTCTAAAACAATATTCCATTTGCCCCTTTTCGGATATATGAATTTTCGCAAAATTATTTATTTTGAGAGAAGAGTATATATTCATACCAATATCACTTTCAGTTTCTGAGATACTTAATTTCTCTAAAAACAAATTCCACCGATTCCCCCCATTTACAAAATTACGAATCCCGTATTTATTCGTTTAAAGAAAGGAATTAATCTAACAATTCTCCACCTGTCTTCTATGAGAAAGCTAAATTTTTGCAAAATAATTAAATTCCTTTTTATTCATTTGGGCGAAAGAGTATATATACCCATTTTTATGCTTGTATCAAGTTGAGTTTCTGAGATATTGAATTTTCTTAAAAACCATAGATAACCCCACTGCCCCGCATCCAATAAATAATTAAACAATTGGTCGAAATATAATATAGTTTATGTTACTCACAGATACAGTAGCTTTCTATCAGTGAAATAGTTTTTAAAATTGGCTCACTACTTTACTCCCTAGAAATAAACAAATAAACAACAAATTTTGCCTCTTTGTATGTATATTTGTATAGATTACAATTTTAAAAATTGTTTGAAAAGTATTCCATTACTACCTATATATTAATATTTTGATTTTTTATTTCAGGTGATTCCTAAAACTGGTATCAACATAGTGTCAGTGATGTTACATTCGCACACGGCTGCACGAAAACTGAGACTCCTTCATATCAGAAATGGGAAAGAACTGACACCTTTGGCTGAGGTAAATTTATATTTATTCAAAAATTGGTTGTATATTCTGGAGTGCGGATAAGTCGGTGACCCAAAGTGATCAGCGACTAGTGCCAACATTTCAGTGCTTATATTCTGTAAAATACAGTTTTGCACCCCAACATCAAACCTTTATTTAAACACTCGATACCGTTTCAACAACTCTAAGTTGCCATCATCAAGGAGTAAACCAAACGTTTTTACATTTGTGAGACACCATTTCCATTGCTTATATACTGAATAAGTTCTATATTTTCTGAGTTGGCTGAAATAGAGACTTATCACTGTAATCTTGATGATTGATTGAAAGTAGAAAATTTTGACAAGTTTTGGGATATTATATAAATGCTGACTAATTGTTGTTAAAGACCCAATAGTTGTAGGTGATAAAATGTGTTTGTAGGGAGAAGAGAGATAAGTTATGCCACTCACTCCTAACATTGTGACTTTCAGGATTATCGATGTGTCCTTATTGCTGACTGAATGTACCCCCAGTGGTAATATATTATAAATTACTACATAATATAAATTAAAATGAGAAATATTAGCTCTTAAAATAAAAAAATAATTAATCACCGTTCTATCTGAGATATCAGTCGCCGTGGCGACTACTAAAGCAAATACACATACACTACACTAAAGGGTTGGTCTGTAATAGCTACTGTTTTTTAATGCCAGTGTACAAATGATACCGATCTTACGTAATATTCTGCCCATCTTTTATTGATTTTATAATTAGTTCAAAAGTTAAACATTGAACTATTTGCAGGATAACCGCTATGATTTCAACTACCAACAATCCAGAATGCTTTCTCAAGATACGTTAGTACTTCCGGGTGACGGATTGATTACGGAATGCACTTACTCAACTGTAGAACGTGATATTCCAACTTTAGGTGGGTATTCTACAAAAGAAGAAATGTGTCTCGCTTTCGTATTACATTATCCAAGAACTCAACTCGCTGGTTGTTACTCCATACCGCCAGTGAAGTCATTTTTTAAGGCTCTTGGCATCGACGAATTTTACGGAAAAGATATGGCCGATGTAGAGAGGGACTTACTGGAAGGAAGGTAACAACATTCATTAAATGAAATACTTATAAAATTTCATGTTATTTTAATTTTTCTAGTTTTGAAGCTGAAACCTTACCTACAACGACTACAAAGTTATTCGTAAGTAAACCGGGAGACGAGCACTCAGTTGATGCCAATAATAAAGCAATAACTGCTTTGCAAAATGCCAAAGAATATAGTATAGAAGGAGAGAATAGTACTGGAAAAAACGTCTTTGATCGGCTAGTTATTAAGGAACCATCAGAGTTCAAAAACCTCACTTTTTCTGATCATCTTCATCACATTCCATACAATGAACCACTTTTAACGAAACAACTTGAAGAACATTTCTATAAGGGACTGCATTTAACTTTTTGTCGTAAACGAGACGACAGTCTACTTATTGTAAGTAACAGTTATTTACTAATAAATGAAATTGTAAATATATAAATATTTAGGGTGTCTTAAATTTCGCATAGATGCAATATATTTTATGTAAAAGGTAAGATATTTGTTAATAACTTGGGAAAAACATCTTAACTGAGAATTTAAATTTCTTACAATAATATCTAAAATCATTATAGTTATTTTTTTAATGCATTTGACTTTCAAATTTACTTTTTGTTGTAAATTGAATTTTATTGAAAGCGGGATCTGACATATCTTTCTAGATATGTCTGTATATCAAATGAAATTAGGTTATGACAGTTAATAATTACTGAGTCAATAAAATTATTTAATTCAGGGTTTGATACTATCAATGTATCTGTGCCATCATTGATGCCTCCTGATCTGAAAATCCAGTTTTTTCAATAATATCAAAGCATACCACAGTTCAAAATTTAAACCAAAGTTAATTTCGGAGTAGACGCTTTTTTAAAATATACGGCATTTACTGATTTTTCGAAACATTATTAAGATTTTGCAAGTGGTATATAGTAGATAAGTACATATAAGACAGCCCTATTTATTAAAATGAATGTTCTATAGGATTCATTCCACTTCTTAAATCATTTGTGTTACCCAGTTCCTTTGAATAGTATCATAGAATACCAAAACTTAAAGAAAAGTCAATGTCAGACTGGTACTTTTTATTATGTCAGTAACCTCGATAGGTGAAGTAAATGCTTTGGAATGAGCAGTATATGACAAATTTTATAAAATATACTACTTTCTATACGCTAGTAAAGTATCTTTGACAATTGGCATTTGCGACATCTCGTGTGTTATTTTTGGAACTGTGTCAGTCGTAATTTATGTTTGCTGTGTTATAGATTAAAAATTGGTTATTCCATAAAATTGAAAGAAACACATCAAACCGATGTGCGATGTAGTTGATTATGAAAATACATCTAGGAAAAATCAAAAATTACAATTCTACCGTTTTCCTGGAATTCCATATGAATCAGAGAGGGAGAAAAAATGGATTACAGCTGTTCGTCGTCAATGGCAATTCAATGAAATTTCCACATTTTTCATTACTAAATACATAAAATTAATCACAATTGTTGCTCTGTTATTAAAAAGAGATTCAATAACTCTTGTAATTAGAAAAGTTAACCTTTTCTTTCCAAAATTGGAAATTAAGGTTATCATAATCTTAATTTTATAATTATTATTTTCTTTAAAAAAAGAAAGTTTTTAATTACAGGAGGGATGAAAAGCCATGGTAACCAAGAACAAATTCAAGGATTTGCTGTGCTCATTTTCA
Organism: Octodonta nipae; assembly: GCA_034190945.1. NCBI lineage: Eukaryota > Metazoa > Arthropoda > Insecta > Coleoptera > Chrysomelidae > Octodonta > Octodonta nipae. The sequence goes on along the minus strand of CM067220.1, from coordinate 88,722,149 downwards.
ATCCAACAATGTAGATACATAACATAGTTTCCAATCCAACTATATTTCAATTTTTATACTCTTAAATGAATAACACTTTTTATTCTAATTTTAATTTTTTTATGAGCGATTCTTTATTTTTTGCTAATACAATAGCTATAAATATTATATCATCAATATTCATTTCTTTGTGAATTAACATGAATATATGCATTTGTTGATGCTGCATTATCATTGTTCCAACTTCAGCATTTTTATCTTGATCCAATAAAACTTCATCCTTAGGGTAACAAATGTGTGAATTGGTGCGTTCTGGTGAGGAAATAAAACTTTATCTTTCGCTGCCATGTTTCATGATTTTCTTCTGCAGGAATTTCGCAAAATAGACGCAATTGGTGACGCCATGATCTTGACTGGAACTATTTTCACCTTGGATGCTGACTCTCCCCATTCAGTCCATTGTTTTGACTCTTAGTTTGTCTCAGGTGTGACGTCATGAACCCGTGTTTGTTCCATGGTTATAAATTGACACAAAAGCTGGACAGTATTGCTGTGAAACTTCACTTAACTCGTAAACTCGCTATTGAGACATATACACGAAGTCTTATAGCAGCTTATAAGCCCTGGTTTATAATATCACACGCCATTTTAATAAACTTAAAAAAGAAGTTACTTTCTACAATAAGTAATTCGTTTCAAACCTCAAGCGCTATCTGTCGATTTGCGTAGATCTACATTAAGAATTTCTATTTCAATATTACACTTCTTTGGTATTTGTTATTGTCTGTTGTTTAACCATTTAAAGGTGTGATCTCAAACTGTCGCTCGGCACTTTGAATTTTCCTTCAATTTAAGAAAAATAGTTACAAATCGTTTCTTCAATCTGCAGGGCCAACATGGTCCCTTGCAGGATGCACCTCAAAATAGAAAGTTGCTGAGTATGTCAGGGGTGGATCTAAAGAGAAGCTTAAAGGTAGGATCTGACGCTTGGAAGGGAAGAGAGAATCTCTTTCAAAATGTATCCAAATAAATGCGGGCTTCTCTTTGGCTTTGGACACAAAGTATTTCCAGTGCCGTTACAATAAAAATAGTCGATTTGAGGTTCAAAGCTATAGTTTTCCAGGCTCTTGGAGTTAAGATTCCTTCATTTTACTTTTAGCTTCGCTAACTTTGAAGCACCATCGCTTCGCCTTGAATCTGCCCCTGATCGAGATATATATACCTTCTATACCTAACCTGGTCAAGTAGAAATAACAACAATTAATGGTAAAAATCAAATCGTGAGATATCTGTTAATAAGTCATAATAATTGATGAAGTCAATAAATCATTCTTATATTTCTCTAAGAGTGCTCTCAGAATTACACATTGTTGCTATTATTTCAAGTATTACTTAAAATACACATTAAATAATTTTGTTTCGAGTATTTTAGTATTTTATACTTGAAGTTTTATATTTATTATTCTAAAATAATATGAATTTCTTTATTGTTGCAGAAAGAAGCAATAGAAATGCTACCTAACTTTACAAAATATGAGAAAAGGCAAAATGTACAATGTAGCCACAGAAGTAAGTCCCAACCAATTGTTGAAGACTTAAACAGCAGTGCTATCAAAAATCCATTTTCAGCTAGCCTCATACTTTTTACTGTGATTTTAAGCCTCTCATGACAGATTGGTCAGACTTAAATGTCATGTTTCCTGTACATTTTTTATTACATTGTTAGGATAAACCATAATTTGAACTTTAAAATGCACTTTTGTTATCACAAAACTGTTGTTTCTATGAGGATAGACATTTTAGTTACCTGAGGTCATGCTAGAGATTATTATGTTTACCCTAACATCAATTAAGGATGAACACTGCTGAGAATATTCATGAGATGAAGGATTCTGTTTATATGTACATAATTCATCTCTATTCTCAAGTAAAACACAAAACTGCGAGTTCTCAATGCTAAACAAGCAAACTGAGTAGAATTGAATTGAATGTGGTACCATACCATTATCCAAAATATTTTTATTTTTAACAGTTGAATTAATTTTGTAAATTTTTTATTGGTGTAAAACTTGAAAGATATATTTTGTAAGTTATTTAATTTATTATTTTTGTTTTTATTTTTGTTTAAGTTGTATTTAATTTATATACTTGAGGTGTAAATAAATAGTCATTGTTCATATCAACTTTACCAAATGCTTAATAATATTAAGTAGTAATTATAAGAGCGAAAAAAACAATGCTGTGACTTTAATTTGTAAATTATTTTTGCTACACATGTTAAGAATAGTCATTATCGTACTTAAGTTAGTATGAAATAAATATTTTGAATAAAATGTTTTGATGTTTTATTGTTGCACAAAGTAGTTTCTGATTCATCCTAACTTCTAAACATCCAAGTATATCAAATATTTAATTTATTTGACAAAAAAGAGTAAATAATGAAATATGTTGTATCGTCATCCTGGGTGAATTCGTGGTTTTTTACTGAAAATAATAAAAAAAACAAATATTCCAGTCCAATGTCTTCAAAGTAAGTTTTTCAAATCAAGAAAAAAATATCTAATTAAATTTTTCTACTATACTTTTAACTTTGAAAGTATAATTCAACCCTGACGTGGAGGTGAATTGGGAGGGCCTTTGTTTTTTTTTCTTGAGATTGAATTTTTTAAGACGAGGACAAATAAATTAAAAAATTTTTCTTAAAAAAACTCCGTTAGCTTTAAAGGTTTAGTTAGAAAGCAAAACATTAATTAGAGAAAGTTATTATTTGTTTCCAATCTTAAAGCTTTCATGTTAAACAACTATTAAAATAATTCCTAACTCTTAGTCAAAGGTATTGTTAAACATAAATAAACAATTATTAAGTAGACACATCTCTTTATGGTTTGTTGGTTAAATAACACACGAAAAAAGACTATATATACCTATAGACGAAAAAAATTGTTAAAACGATAAAGCTTTCAATTTCAAATTTATATTTTATTAGTTCAGATTTTAATGCCACTGATAACAGTCAGATTAATACTAACGTTTGATTTTTTGAAATATACAAGGTTTTTCTCAAGTGTGGTGTTATCTACCGAACAAACCATAAAAAGAAACTAAAAGATGCCACAAAAAAAAACAAGCAGATACTTTGGAAGGCAACTTCAACAGAAAGTGGTTCATTGCAATCAGATGGTTTCTGCCCTGATTTCATATCTAGTCTTGGTAACTCATATGTTCTTACGTTATTGTAACGTTTTTATTTTCACACTCGGGTTCAGTTAAGTTGGATTTATTTAAAAAGACAGTCCAACTCACTATAATTTATTTTCACTACTTTAACACAATTTATATTCACAGAACTATTTATAATTTACCTTTACTATACGGCAATTGAATACTCAGTGAATCATATCGCCAGTTCTCCGGATATTTCGTTCATGTGTTCTCGATTCAAGGAAATTCAACGCCAGCCGCCGGCTTCGGGTCGACAGACCAACACTTCGGATTCCCCGAAATATCGGATGAATGCCGATTCCAGGAATTATCGGATGAATTCTCGTCACATTGCCCCCTCCTTAAAACCATATCGTCCCGGAATGTCCCAGAATCCTTCCTGGGGTAGCGATATTTGCAGGATTCTCGAGTTCGACAACGGGACGTTTGGTGGAAGTAACAGTAAACGGTCTTCGAATCTGGGCTGCGAATATTGATACAGCATACAAGAATGTCGATGACACTACTGAATCGAAGGATAGTTTCCGTCATACTTCTCACCACCCTCCAATTCAGTCTATCCAACCCACAGGCTATCTTTGGGACGGCCAATTTCATCGGATTTTTCTCCATCATTACAGTTCTCAATTCTACCAGAGTCTTCCAAAGATATGTTGGCTTGTCCTGTGAGAATGTTTTCGTTACCAAATAGAAGAAGTCTCTGGCACCCACTAGTTGTTTACATTCCAGATGAAGGACTTTCCCTACCACTGGGTCTTATTACAGACCAATTGTAGAAGGACAGCAGAACAAGTATCGTTCCGTTGGAACCAGACATGCGGCAATGCATCAATAGATTAAAAGCAGCTCTGTGTTCGAGCTCTATTCTAGCCTTTCCAAGAAAACACGACAACTCTATTCTCGCCAACAATGCCAGCAATAAGGCGATTGCTCCAGTTTTATCCCAGGTCCAGAGTGCAAAAGAACGGGTAATATGGTACAGTCGACGATTTTCTAAACCAGAGAGGAATTACTGTGTTACTAAAATAGAATTGTTGGCAATAATCCGAGCTGTTGATCTTTTCACAAATATCTTTTTTACGGTAGTGAAATTTTTAAAGAACTGACCATGCCGCTCTCAAATGCCTCCTGAACATAAAGACACCAGAAGGACAGTTTGCCAGTACAGTTCCTGCCGTATTCTTAACAATACCGACGCTTTGACGATCGAGAAGACCCTGCCATGAAGACTGCGGGCATTGTAGAAAAATTGAACAGAGAGAGGGCATGCCCATTAGACAGATTAGAGCCATAGTAAATGACGATTTGACTACAGAGCAGAACCGAACAGACCAGCTAGAAGATCCAGTCATCGAAATAATTTTGACAAAGAACAACGGAGCAGCGGACAGACCTCGAGGAAAACATCTAGCCAATAAGAGGTGGAAAAATCAAGCATTACAAAGTAGGCACTCCTTTCGAGAGACTAGCCATTGACATAGTTGGACCATTCCCAGAAACCAAGAACAGTAACAGATATATCCTTGTTGCTTTTTTTACTTCAGCAAGTGGCCCGATGTGTTTGGTATTCCCAATCAAGAAGCAACTACTGTAGCAACGGTTTTATTAGATCAGATGTTTTGCCGATTGGGATACCAATGGATGAACAAGCCAGAAATTTTGAATCGAATGTATTCCGGAAGGTCTGCGGCTTGGTGGGTATTAACAACACCAGAATTACGCCGTTACACCCTCTGTCGGATGGCATGGAGGAGAGATTAAACAGCATTCTAGAAACGCAACTTTCCTTAGTGGTCGACCAACGGGATTGGTATGAACACATACCTCTGTTTCTGCTGGCATACAGATCTGCTTTACATGACAGCACCAGGTTAACACCAACTAATGTTTTGTTTGGAAAAGAAATAGGAGTTCCATCTGACCTGGCTTTTGGGACGCCAGTCACGATTTCGGGTGTTCTATATGTACCAGTACTTTCTTATTCTGAAAGTCGTGGTGGCTTGTTCCCCAATCGATTGTTTGATATTTCTTTCTTCTTGCGTTCTCGTTTTCATCACTTTTGGCTTCAATTGTTCTGTTAGTTTGCCCTTTTTGTGATCCTTTTTGTTCTAAATTCAAAGGGAATTCTGCTCTTCGGGTTCCTCAAAGAGATGTTCACATTTCAGTTGTGCAACTCTTCTTGCTTGGTTTCAAAATGAAGGGCAGTTTTTTTGCAATACATATTGTGACGTACGATGAAATTTGAATTCACCACTACTCTCCCGAGTTGAAAAGAAAATGGAGAAGTTCTGGACTCGCTTGTCAGCCGGGGATGTGATGTTAATGGTTTTTTGGGACTTCACGATCACGGATCGCAATAAACGTTGTTTACTAAAGTGTCCTTCCTGATCAGGTTCGAGCTCCGTAGTGGGCAAATAGGCAACGTCAGCCTATCCGAGTCATCTTTCAACATGACAATACCAAAACTCTACACACTGCAGCCTTAACAACCCCAAAATTGGCTAGAATACATTAACCTACACTTGAACATCATCCAGACAGCCCTGACATTTCAACCTGCGATTTCTATTTATTTGGGTTACTTGAGAAAACACTTTGAGGAGACTGTTTTCGGGTATTAGCCTCACTGAATTTTGCACAATTATGCCATAAACGTCTTATTCAGGTTTAATTAACAGATTATATAACATAATCTCTCTTGTCTCATCCTACTTTCAAAGTAGGTCTAAACCAATTTTAACTTTAAGGAGCTTCTTTCAGCAGAAGCCCTACTGACTGAATCTCCATGATTCTGATTGTTATATTGTTTGTAATTTATGTCAAATAGTTTTTTAAATTGTACTGAATAAGTTGTTTTGCCTTCTAGTGAATTGAATTTTGAAAATTGGAAAATTAGTGATTCTAAAACTCATTAGTTCTACCAAACGAATCTGGATAAATACTACTTACGTGTGCGAAAATAGATACGAATAACTAAATTTTTTTCAAATAGCTGACTTTTTGGAAGGCCCCGTCATGCGGTCGCCGACGCCTAAAACTGCCACCGAACAACAGGAACTGCTTTGAAAGTATCCATAAAATGGGTTTTCTTTTTAAGTGTATTTTTTATAATGGCATTGTTTAACCAGATTAATTATAATTTCCTCTCATAATATATGGGTTTTACTCTGCAACTGTGCCGGAAAAACCTGGACGGATGGTTACCCTGTAATCAAGGCCGTAGCCAACGGGGGGTGGGAGAGTCGATGGTTCAAGTTTGGAAATTGCTAAAATAATTAACCCTCTGGCTACGGCCTTGTCAATAATTAACGCCAGTTAATACTCTACTGCCACCAGCCAGTTGCTTATGTTATTTTCACAAATAATTGACATAGTAGCCATATACCAGATGACCTTTTCTTGCAACAATTCTTGTCTACTTAACTGCTGCTCTCGTATGTTTTTAAATTTAATATTGTTTTGGTAAAACATACTTAGTAAGTAAATTATTAAAATTTGGTAAAATTTGATGAATGTTTTTTCATGTAAACTTTTTTTTTATAAATTAATATTGAAGTCGTTTTTTGCACATTTTGTTAATTTACCAAAAAACAAACTGGTGATGTGATCCAAAATCGATGTTATAATGCCTAGAGTACGTGTACGCCGAGGTATGCCGACAACATGGGAATGTAGAATGGCATCAGATCGTCTTCTCTAAAGAATCTCGATTCTGTTTGAAAGGGCATGATGGCCGAAGGGTTAGGCGACGTCGACAAGAAAGACGTCAACCTCAGTTTGAGGTTGAGTGACATGTACACCGAACAGTAGGCGTTATGTTCCATGTGCAATAACGCACATGGAAGTAGGTCTTTAGTCGTTGTTCGAGGCAACATAAGGTACACAAAAGCACTCTGAAAGATTTAATGTTATTTAGATTGATTTGTAGGCTATTTGGAAATAATTTTGTTGAATAGGTACCTTGGACTTTCCAAACAAACTAGGTAATAGAAAGTTTTGTTCAGGTCTTTCACAATATTCTTTTTGTGTAATGAGTTTTTTGGCATCAGTGACAATGTTCTTAGGTTACTATATTCTTAATGTTTTCTTTAAATTTAGAAACATTCTTAGACATCTGTGTATGTTTATCACTAGTTTCTAATTTAGTGACTTATCAAACTGGCTGTTTAGACAGTAACTCAACTAAAACTTTGGTTATTTTATTTCTGTTGTAAGCTATTGATCTGATGATTTTGGTGACAAATAATAAGCTAATTAGTCTATCAACAGTATTGTTCATTATTGAATTTGTATTTAAAAACTACTGACATCTTCACATTAGGTGGGAGCCAAATTTTTTAGATTGTTTTTTTCAAGTTCTCTGCTAAATTTTAGATCTGTTGCTGTTATATAACTGTCTCTTATCCAGGGACGTATTTCCAATTTCTGCACTCCAGGTGAATCCAATAGGCCATCCCCTGTATCTTTTGGTAAATTTTAAAGACCAGTTCTATTTTCTTTCTGACAGTTCCATTTTCAGTTCTATCTGTATGATTGCAGCTACTCTTTTCTGCCCAAGATTGCATGCAGGAATAGTGCCTTCTGCATCTGTTGTATAATAGAAGTCTAGGTATATGTTTATATCACATGCTCTAATAAGTTTGGTTTACTATGAAACCTTCAGTGTGTAACAAAGCTGAACCATCAAAACCAATAAAACTTATTACTTACTCAACAGGATAAGTTAGTGCAAATGTGTGTTTAATATCAAAAAGAAAGATTTGTAGTTGGGATATCAAATATTGAGTACCTCCTCTCCTGTCATTATTATTGGGTTTAGAAATGTAAGTTTAATATAAATTGCCATAAATCAACTTTATTAATAAAAACAATATAAAAGTTTCTGCAAGTAGCTACAGAAGGAAAGAATGTTGAGTCAGAAATATAAAATATTTTAATTTTCCTGAAAAACTGCAAAATTCTCCCTATCAGTCTTAAATTTCTTTACATAAATATTAATTTTAAAATTTTAGTTTTCAAGTGTCTAACCCAAGTAAGAAACATCTCCTATACAATATTTAAGGCCTTCTATAGGTGTTCTAGTTCAGGTGGGAGAGGTATCTTGTTTCTTATAGCAAACTGTTTCAGTGCTTCATATCGATTCCTTATACCATTCATTTCTTCTCGCAACATATTTACCTCTTGCTGCATTAATTCCATATCTCTCCATTCATGAGTTTTTTCGGTTTCTAACTCATCTTTCTGTTCCATTCTTTTTATTCTACAAGAAGCTGCATATCCTCTATTTTTTAATGTCCTCCGACGTTGTTTCATTCGAACTATTTCATCTCTTGAGAGTCCCCTCAGTTTCAATTGTCTGTTTAAATCTCTAACTGAGATAGTGACTAATTCTTCATCAGAAATGTCCACAACTGGGGATGGAGACAGGGGAGCCTACAAATATTCCAGTTTCTACTTAGAAACAATTTTTATAAACCTCGTTATATCCGCTTACCATTTTTCCAGCCTTCTTTTGATGCATCATATAAAATCAATATGGTACTTTGTTTTTTGAAGAAATAGAATGGATATTTCTAGAAACAAATATGTTATACTATTTACTTTGTTAGAATATTTGCAAGTCATCTTTAGGAATTTGCAAGTCATGTGTGTTTGACACAGAACCACAAACTTATTAGGATTTATAAAATATGAAATACATAGAAAATAATTATGTTTGGAAAGCCATTACAACACATTTTACAGTAATTGGAACAAAATAAAATATGGATACTAATTAAAACGTAATAACTAATAACTCATATATTTTCAAACCTTTTGCAGTAATCAAGAAATTCTGAGTTCTAAACGAATTGTGGTGTACACAGAACTGCACATAACGTAAAATAATAAATTCCAATTAGGTTAACTGTCAATATTTACATTCAAAATAAAAGAATTTAATAACATTAATATGTAAGTGTGTTTCTTGTTTGTTTTATATACATTCAAAGGAACCAAGTAGTCAAACAGAAGACCATTACTTAAATTTAATTCATCAAATATGGATCCAGAATTTCCTGTGCAAGAGATCAAAGTAAAAGTAGAACCCAATATTGACTACTGTGAATCTGAAACATGGGCTGGAAATAATTCTTGTGATACAATTTTAAAAGTAGAGATATTAGAACCAGAAGAATCCCAAAATAGTGAGATCAGTCTAACATGTAAATTGTGTGATGTAATATTTGTTAACCAAAATGAACTCAGTATTCACACAATGATTCACTCTGATGATCACAACTGTTTTGTTTGCAAAGAGTTTATAAAAAACAGATTTCAGTTCATGGGGCATGTGAGGAAACACATGTCTTTGAAGCCTTTTAAGTGCCCCGATTGTGACAGAACGTTTCCATCTTCTAGAGAGACTAAATTACACCAACGTGTTCACAGCGATGATAGACCATTTATGTGTACTGAATGTGGGAAATCTTTTAAGCAGTTAACAACTTTAAAAGATCATGAAGTGGTACATACTGGAGAAAAGAGATTTAAGTGTAAGGTAAATACAAAAAAAACTATTCCTTTTATGAAATTAAGTATTAATATTACAGTATTTAATGCAGTTAAGAAGTTTTGGGTCTTATTGATGATGATTCTGGATGTTCTAATTATTTATTATGCATATATAAAACAAATAATATATCTGTTAAAATGTATTTGTTCTGGTGATTACATGTAGGTGCTACCATACATTTTTTAAATTTTAATAACATTACATGCTTATTCTTTTAATCAGTGAACTTAATTTATACAATAGCTAGAAATATTTCTTCAATATGTCAGTACGATTAGTAGTATTTTATTCTGTACTACTACTTGCCACACTATTGTGTCAACAACTTCTCATGGGTCAAGGGTGTTGACACCATTCTAATGACACATAGCCCCTTATGACACACTCTCGTTTATCTGTACTGCCTCTGGTAGGGGTAGGACAAATAAAATCCGAGTTATATGTATCCCTACCTATCAACTTCAATTTGTTTACTGTGTTATATGACAAACTGTGCCGGCACGATGTTATGTAGCACACCGTGCGCGTGTTATTTCAAGTGTGCTGCAACTCAACAAATAGTACAGTGCTTTGTGCTAACTGAAAGGAAGAAATGAGATCCAGTGCCTAAAAAGTTTCAGTATCTCGCTCGGCATTGTTTAACTCAAACTGTGTGTTTCCCCAGCTTTGTCGGTGTAGCATGAAGTTTAATTAGTATTATGGCATGTGAAATAACAAATAACATTAATGAATCTAATTTAATGAATCTAAATGCTATTATACTCATGCAATAATGAAAATATTTCATAAACAATATTAGCAATAAAATTAATCATTACACAAATTCCTATTTAAAAATATTGTTGAGAACAATTAAATAAGCTCATGTTCTAAAAAAACAATGATTCACTATTCACTGAATGTTAGGCATAAGACAACCTGTAATTAGAGTATGTGTAAATGTTGTTCCCTGTATTTAAGGTATGTAGTCTAAAACTAGAATTTTTGCAATTCAGAATATAATTGATTCTAGATATTTTTGTTTGTTTCAAGAAAATAATCTGTATATAAGGTACAAAATAGGGCAAGGTAAGTGTTTTAAAATATCGTAAACGAACGTTTACATTTTGTTAACAAATACTGTCCTTGGAAATATTAATAAGAGTAATAAGGCTGAGTTATATTACACAATTGTGCGAAAACACTGAGCCGTGCGTGTGTTGACGTATCAGCACTCCAAAATCTGAAGTGTTATCCACCACTATCTTTCACACTAACCCCTTTTTAGCTATTGTAATTAAATTTTAAGTTATTTTTTTTTGCTCACTTATTCTCAATGCTATCATACAAAATAATCAATTTGGAGGTTAATCAAAGGTTGTTAATACTTTGTTTCTAGTACCTAAGATGAAACAAGAAATAAATTACGTAAAGCTTTATTGCTGTACATATACATATATATATATATATATTTGTTTTTAAGTTTTCGCGGGCACTAAATCTATTAGTTGGTTTCCGGGAATTCATCCGCGTAGTTGATAACTGATCCCTGACGGGATCGATAGTAAAATGACGACGTTTCGGCAGAGTCACATCTGCCCTCTTCAGGTCGGTTCGCATAATTCTCGTAGCCTTCTGCTTTCGCTTCTAGTTACTCGAATACTGATATTTTGAGGAGCGCGCACGGTGTTATATAGTCGCGGCTCGGCGTCTATTGGTTGGCACCGTGAACGGCTGCGTGTGATTGGCCCTGGGCGCTCAGTGGGGACGCCTCCCGCCTGCTGATTTTTTATTTCCGGTTGAGTTGTTATCGGACGGGTCCGGGTCGGTACGGTGTTTAATAGAATTTTCTAACAATTAGATAAGTTCTGGATTTCATTGCGTGCGTTTAGACTGTGAGGCCTTTTCGCTATTTAAATTGCCTCTCTTACGAGTCTTGATTTCGGGTGTTCTATATTTGCTAGTACTCTGGTGTTCTCAAAGTCTATTCATGTGACATCGTGGTGGCGTGTTCCGCAATGGATGTTGTTTTTTCCTGCTTTCTTATGGCATTCTGGTGTTCATCACGTCTAGCTTGAATTCTTCTGTTAGTTTGGCCCACATAGGTTTTATGGCAGTCTGCACATGGAATCTCGTACACTCTCTGTTGTTCTAAAGGGATCCTCGTCTTCGGAGTCCTCAACACCATGCTTATTTTTCTGTCTGTATTGAAAATAGTATCGATATTGTGTCTCCGTAGAATTCTTGCAATACTGTCCGTGGTACTCTTGACATACGGTAAATAAGCCTTGGTTATTGGTGTCTCATGCTCCTCGTCTGTTCGTCTCGGTTTTGACTTTAGGGCTCTTTGAATATTTCGGTCTGTAAATCCGTTTTGTCTCAGAGCTGTTGTTAAACTGTCCATTTCCTGTTTGATGTTGTCCTGGTCAGCTAGTCTTTGTGATCTGGTTACTAAAGTTTTGACGACGGCTTGTAGTTGGGCTGGGTGTTGATGAGAATTAGCATGAAGGTATCTGTTGGTGTGAGTTGCTTTCCTATATACCGTATGGCCCAGGGTTCCATCTTCCTTCCTATTTATGAGAACATCAAGGAATGGGAGTTTATTATTGGCTTCAACCTCCATGGTGAATTTTATTTTGTGATGGATGCCATTAAGGTGGCCTAAAAATGTGTTGAGGTGTTCCCTCCCATGAGGCCAAATCACAAAAGTATCATCCACATATCGCAACCATAAACTGGGTTCAAGAGTTGCTGTTCTTAGTGCCAACTCCTCAAAGTTCTGGTGAGAGTGGCGATCCCATTGGAGCTCCTTCCACTTGTTTGTATCGTTGGTTCTCGTAAACAAAATAGGTGTTCATCAGGCAGTGCCTTGTTAAGTCTACAAGGTGTTGAGGTGGTTTGTATTTTTCCATTATGATATCCAAGGCTTCGTCGATAGGGATGTTGGTGAAAAGGGACACTACGTCAAAACTGACAAGAAGACACTCAGGTTGTAAAACCGTTTTTCCAAGTATTTCGATGAAATGTGTCGAACGGTTGAAGTTGTTGGGCTAGGTATTTGGCTAGCTGTTGTGTTGGGGATCCATTTGAACTTACTATTGGCCTCAAAGGTTCACCTTCTTTATGTACTTTTGGCAACCCATAGAATTTCGGACATCTCGATGAATTTTCACGCGGAATGAGTTGCAGCTGGAGATTTTTGTCGATCCTACTTGCTTGGATTTTGGCCTTGGTTGTTTTCTCCAGATAAGTTGTTGGGTCAGTAGTAATTTGTTTATATGCTGGATCTTGTAGCAATGATTGAATTTTGTTTGAATAATCCGCTGTATCTAAAATTACAGTCGCATTTCCTTTATCAGCAGGTAGAATGACAATATCCTTGTTGAGGCGAAGTTGTTTCAAGGCCTCATTTTCTTCTATAGATAGGTTCCTTTTGGGTGGTTTAGACTTTCTTAGAACATGTGACACATCTTGTCTAATTATTTCAGCGGTATTCGCATCTAATTTTTAAACTGCTGTTTCCACGCCACATATTATGCTCTCTGTTGGTATGTGAGAGGGAGCAATAGCGTAATTGAATCCCTTAGCCAACACGCCAATCGAGGTAGAGTTCATTTGGACCGAAGATAAGTTCTATTCGTTTCCAATTGCTTTGAGGTTAGACTGTGACCGTTATTTTCCGATTTACTATCGATCCCGGCAGGGATCAGTTATCAACTACGCGGATGAATTCCCGGAAATCATCTAATAGATTTAGTGCCCGCGAAAACTTAAAAACAAATATAGTGAATCTCTACGGGGAGAATACCGTTTGCAGAGGGGGCAGACTCATATGTCAAAAATTCGACACATTTCATCGAAATACTTGGAAAAATGAAATTAGCGGTGCAGCGTACAACAATACAACCTTTAACAAATTGAGTCCAACAGTCTTCTTGTCAGTTTTGACGTTGGCGTGTTGGCTAGTTCAATTACGTCCTTTACCAACAGAGAGCATTCACCAACATGAAATAATTAGACAAGATGTGTCCTATCGACGAAGAAAATGAGGCCTTGGATATCATAATGGAAAAATACAAACCACCCCAACACCTTGTAGACTTAACAAGGCACTGCCTGGGTTGCCGATGACCACCTATTTTGTTTACGAGAACCAACGATACAAACAAGTGGAAGGTGTCCCTTTTCACCAACATCCCTATCGCTTGGATATCATAATGGAAAAATACAATGGGATCGCCATTTTGTTTACGAGAACCAACGATCTCACCAGAACTTTGAGGAGTTGGCACTAAGAACAGCAACTCTTAAACCCAGTTTATGGTTGCGATATGTGGATGATACTTTTGTGATTTGGCCTCATGGGAGGGAACACCTCAACACATTTTTAGACCACCTTAATGGCATCCATCACAAAATAAAATTCACCATGGAGGTTGAAGCCAATAATAAACTGCCATTCCTTGATGTTCTCATAAATAGGAAGGAAGATGGAACCCTGGGCCATACGGTATATAGGAAAGCAACTCACACCAACAGATACATACCTTCATGCTAATTCTCATCACCACCCAGCCCAACTACAAGCCGTCGTCAAAACTTTAGTAACCAGATCACAAAGACTAGCTGACCAGGACAACATTAAACAGGAAATGGACAGTTTAACAACAGCTCTGAGACAAAACGGATTTACAGACCGAAATATTCAAAGAGCCCTAAAGTCAAAACCGAGACGAACAGACGAGGAGCATGAGACACCAATAACCAAGGCTTATTTACCGTATGTCAAGGGTACCACGGACAGTATTGCAAGAATTCTACGGAGACACAATATCGATACTATTTTCAATACAGACAGAAAAATAAGCATGGTGTTGAGGACTCCGAAGACGAGGATCCCTTTAGAACAACAGGGAGTGTACGAGATTCCATGTGCAGACTGTCATAAAACCTATGTGGGCCAAACTAACAGAAGAATTCAAGCTAGACGTGATGAACACCAGAATGCTATAAGAAAGCAGGAAAAAACAACATCCATTGCGGAACACGCCACCACGACGTCACACCGAATAGACTTTGAGAACACCAGAGTACTGGCAAATATAGAACACCCGAAATCAAGACTCGTAAGAGAGGCAATTTAAATAGCGAAAAGGCCTCACAGTCTAAACGCACGCAATGAAATCCAGAACTTATCGAATTGTTAGAAAATTCTATTAAACACCGTACCGACCCGGACAACAACTCAACCGGAAATAAAAAATCAGCAGGCGGGAGGCGTCCCCACTGAGCGCCCAGGGCCAATCACACGCAGCCGTTCACGGTGCCAACCAATAGACGCCGAGCCGCGACTATATAACACCGTGCGCGCTCCTCAAAATATCAGTATTCGAGTAACTAGAAGCGAAAGCACAAGAATTATGCGAACCGACCTGAAGAGGGCAGATGTGACTCTGCCGAAACGTCGTCATTTTACTATCGATCCCGGCAGGGATCAGTTATCAACTACGCGGATGAATTCCCGGAAACCACCTAATACATATATATATATATATATATATATATATATATATATATGTATGTATGTATATAGATACATATGATTTTCTTTGTTGTATCCGGTGTTCATCCGTTTCACGGTTTGTGCTCTGAAAAGAACATTTTACCTGACGTTTCGCCAAAATCTCATTTGGCATTTTCAAAAGTTGAAATCTGAAAACAGAATGAAGAAATATAGAGACTAGCTTTCTATTTATACCCTCGTTCGAGATCGTAAACTGTATGAGACTGTTCAGGTGCGGTGCCGTTTTGGTCTTTATTGCTTTACCTGCTAATCCTCTTGGGATGTGACCACCCGTCGCGCTATTTATTGTGATTGTTTTTCATTGGTATTAGATTTATTACTAAGATTTTTATGATGGGATTTTTGTAGAAGTGCATTCCACGTTTTTGGCAAATTTAGAGCGTTGTCTCCTTAATTTAATTCTCCGATTTTTTGAATTTTTATTGCTTTCCGTATTTGCCTATTTCGGTGATTTTCTATGTTCGCAATTTCCTTGCAGTTTTGAAGTCTATTTTGTGTCCTGTTTGGAGTTCGTGTTGGAATAAGGCCGATGTCGTCTGCTTATTCCTGATGCTTAGTTTGTGCTCCTCTGCTCTTACGGAAATGCATCGGTTACTACTTCTCACGTATGACTTTTGGCAGTCTCCGCAAGATATACTATAGATTCCGTGGTTCTCTAACTCGATTTTACTTTTGGGTTACCGAGAACTTTGCCTATGTTCGTGTGAGGCTTGAAAATTGGCTTTATGTTGCATTTTCTCAGTACCCGTCCTATTCTGTCAGTAGTACCTCTAATATAAGGTAGGATAGCTGTATGTTTGTATTCCTCTATGTCTTTGTGGTTTTCTTCTCGTGTCTTGCGGTTAATTGCTTGTTTTATTGTATGGTTATTGTATCCGTTTTTCTTTAGTTATTCTGTTATAATTTCCATTTCTTCATTTTTGGTGTTAGGGTCTGTTAATCTAAATGATCTGGAAATAAGGGTGTTGGCGACTGCTTGGATCTGCGCTGGGTGATGGTGTGACGTGGCGTTCAGGTATCTATTGGTGTTTGTTGGTTTTCTGTAAACTGTAACTTGAAACTGTCTGTTTGCCGTTTTGGTAACGAGAACATCTAGAAATGGGAGAAGGTTATCTTGTTCTAATTCTAAGGTGAACTGTATTTTAGGATGCAAGGTGTTGATATATGTCATAAAATTTTCCAATTCGGCTTCTCCATGTGGCCAGATGATGAAAATATCATCCACGTATCGAACCCATAACGTTGGTTTAAGCTTAGCATTCTGGAGAGCTTTTTCTTCGAAATGAACCATGAAGAGATTGGCTATTACTGGTGACAACGATGAGCCCATGGGAGCACCCTCGGTTTGTTTGTATATTTGTCCATTGTATGTAAATTATGTGTTGTTTAGGCAGTTTCGATATTTAAAAGTACAACCACAACAAAATATATCTAATATTGTCTAAAGACTTTGAAACGAGTAAGTGATTAGAATGGTTATTTGGAAGCATTACAATTTTATAATTTAAAAGAAATTAAAAAATAACCGAAAAAATTGGATCGAATTAAATTTAAAACTAAGTGTTCCACTAGATTCTACAAATAGTAATTAAACCTTTCCTCGTGTAGGGAGTCTGTTCCACTGTGATTAAATTACTGGATAAAATAAATAATATAACACCCAAAATGATGTAACGAACAAAAAGAACAATACACGAAGTGTGCCAATAGTTATCAGGAGTAGTTCCCAAACATTTAAACAATTTATTTAAAAAAAACTCATAAATGTACAATCCCATCATAGTTAAAATTTTATTTTCTCTAGAAACACTTCAGCATGGCCTCCCATATTCCATGCGAATTATTGTTCTCACTTTTAATTTCTGAATTACACAAATTCGGTTCATATTCGAGCACTGGCCTTAGAATAAAACATTAAAAAAATATATAACCGACTTCTACCTATAACTAAAAAGCTAAAAATAATTATAACAAAATACAACTCTAGCAAATAAATAACACATTCAATGTTGTAAGGTACCTACCCAGGAAGTAAAAAATGTAAACATTAAAAGGTGCTCATTCTGTACAAATTAATTACCTACCAAACTAGTATATTTTTGAAGTCGGTGCCAAGCAACAATCAAGTTTGATGAATTAGTAGATAAGTACGCAATGAAGGATTTTAGATTTGCTTGGCACCGACTTCAAAAATATACTAGATTAGTAGGTAATTAATTTGTACAGAACGAGCACCTTTTAATGTTTACATTTTTTACTTCCTGGGTAGGTACCTTACAACATTGAATGTGTTATTTATTTGCTAGAGTTGTATTTTGTTATAATTATTTTTAGCTTTTTAGTTATATGTAGAAGTCGGTTATATATTTTTTAAAATGTTTTATTTTCAACTTTTTAGTTTTTTTGAACTCGGTAGTTTTCATTCTTTATTTTTTATTTTGTATGTATAACCTTAATAGACAGAACCAGGTAACATCGAAAGCCTCAACATTACACAATGATATTTTCTCATTTAAATTGACAGGTAAATCTTTACGAACACAATGTACTAGTACAGGTTGACTTAATAAGCCCAAAATATATTTTTGCCTTATGGACTACGCCATGTAACCTTTTTTCAACTTTTTTTTGAAAACCCTGTATAACTATAGATAATTCCACTCCACCCTATGTACCAACCATCCTGTACATACGACTGCCCACGGACAAGCATAAATTTGTTATCTGCCTTCTGTAAACTATAGGACGGAGTGTATTCCATCCCATATTTACGGAGTCAAATCCGTCCTATATTTGAACCATAGTATATAACTCCTTGTGGGCTACCCCATAAAATGTTTTATTTTCAACTTTTTATTTTTTTTTAACTCAGGTAGTTTTCATTCTTTATTTGTTATTTTGTATGTATAACCTTAATAGACAGAACCAGGTGACATCGAAAGCCTCAACATTACACAATGATACTTTATCATTTAAATTGACAGGTAAATCTTTACAAACAAAATGTACTAGTACGTGTTGACTTAATAAGCCCAAAATATATTTATGCCTTATGGACTAAACCATGTAACCTTTTTTCAACTTTTTTTGACAACCCTGTATAACTAGATAATTCCACTCCAACCTATGTACCAACCAGCCTGTACATACGACTGCCCACGGACAAGCATAAATTTGTTAGCTGCCTTCTGTAAACTATAGGACGGAGTAGAATCCATCCTATATTTACGGAGTCAAATCCGTCCTATATTTCAACCATTGTATATAACTCCTTGTGGGCTACCCCATAAATTATTTCCTTTTTAACATTTTATGTTATCGCCCTGTGTAACATTAATTCCTCTCCACACTTTATGCAACTTCGTATGGGCTATAAAAGAAATAATTTTTTAATCAGACTGTATAAATATAATTCAACTGCAGCATATATTTCAACCATCCTGTATATGATTTGCTTATGTCCACATCTATAACAGTTTTTTAATCACCCTATATAATTTTAATTTCACATTTTTTTCAACATTTTTATACGTTTTAAACGTCCAGTCCACCCTATATTCCAACCATCCTGTATATACGGCTGCCTACGGACCACTATCATTCTAGTCCGTCCTATATTTCAATCTTCATATAAATGCAACTCCTTCTACCACTTTACTTTGTGATTTTGTTTGCTATAACTAAACACCCTGTCTATAAGACACCACGTACCAGTTTAAAGTTTGACATGTGTTTTCACTGAATTTTCTATTAGGCGAGGAGAATGTGACAACCAAAAGTACCGTCTTCGCAAAATGGAAAAATTTGCATTTAAATAGGTATTTACCTGGTATACAAACAAAACGAGCTTGGTACTCATTGATTAAAGGAGCCGAAAATAGTATGCTTTATTACATATATGCTTGAGATGTACCTAGAAAATTTTCAAATTCGTAATTAAAACTTCCAGTGCTAAAATTACCGCACTATTACGTTAGAATTAAAATATTTATGAGGAAATGTCCGTTATGTCATTTCGATGAAATTTTTGATAAGAATTTTGGAATTTTCGGCGATTTTCTGCAAAACTGCAAGTTGCACGTCGCAGAAAAGTATATGAGATCACCTAAGGATCTTCCTTAATAGATTAAACGTTAAAAAACTATACGCATCCATAAGGAGTTATCGAAAAATCGACTAAAATATTAGGGATATTGGTCGATTTCCATGCACGCATGTGTTCATTAACAAATTTTATCACTTTACCAATAGAATTCTTTTCCAAAATTTGAAGTTTCACCAATCCGGATATATATATATATATATATATATATATATACTCTATTAAACAAGACCATATTCGTTCAAAACGGTGCACCACAGGAGAAGAAATCAGGTAATATACATACAAAAAAAAAGGGAAAAAATACGCGGCGAATTGATAACCTCCTCCTTTTTGGAAGTCGGTTAAAAATACACCAACTCTCAGCAGACTAAAAATTTTGCGTAATAATCATTTTTATATCTCATAACCTAGGTACTTCACCCACTACTCTTATTAAGAAGTGTACTTTATTTAATTTATTACAGAGATCCTCAACGTATCTGCACCTATGCAGGTTTTCATCTAGTATGAGCCCTAAGAATTTGGTTGACATTGTTAAGTGAAATTTCTCCAGGAGTATCAACTTTTGACCAGTTCGTTTTGAAAATGGCACAGTTTACCTTACTTTCATTCAAAATTAACCGTGACCCTGAAAACCATCTGTGGACTGTCCTCATAAGATGAGACCTTTACTGTTTACATCCTTGGCTGTTGCATCATCAATGTGGCTCACTAGATCAGCGGTTCTCAAACTTTTTTGGTGACAGAACCCATTTGGAAAGCGAAATACTTGAGGGAACCCTACATTAAAACAACAGTTTTTAAAAGTGTATTCTTGATTAATACCCATAATAACAGTACAATGTAACAGTTACTACTTATTAATTACTTTATTACATATCAAGTATAATAATAGAAGATATTAAAGAAGAAAAAAAACTAACTAATGGGAGGAATAAAACTGTTCATGATTTTTCATGAATTTATTGATATCAGGTTTGATAAAACACAGTTGAAGTCTCATATCAAGCTCGGCGTCTAGTCTATTGCGTTATTTTGTTTTCGTGGCTGCATAGGTTGAAAATCCTGTTTCACACAGATATGTTGTTGGGAATGGGAGAAGAATATTCAGACCCATTTTGCCAAGCATTGGATATTCATCACGAATTCTGCACCAAAAATCGTTGTGAACAGTGACTTCATACTTGTGTCTAATGACATTTCTAAAAGAGATTCATATAAATCGTTTGACAGACTTTCGGGCTTTTGCAAGTTGGGTAAAAAAGGTTTATGAATCCAGTTTCATTTTTGTATTTTGTTCTTTGGGGAAATACTTCTCAAAAGATGCGCGCATCTAAGTGAGATATTGGACCAATTCTTCAAATACATAATCTTGAAATTTTCTGGGCCGCTATGGCTACCGAACTCACTGAATTACGTAAAGCTTTCTATTTCTCTCTTACCAATGCGAATAATCCAAAAATCCAAGTTTCTTTTGAAGACAGTTATTTTGTTTGTTGTCTGTTTACCTTGCACCTTGATAAATTTAATTCGTTCACTTTTTGAAAGATATCCGCCAGAAAAGACAATCGGAATAACCAAGTTTCATCATACTGTAATGCTTTTATTTTCACAATCGGGTTCAGTTCAGTTCTTGGATTTATTTAAAAACACAGTCCAACTCACTCTAATTTATTTCCACTACTTCTACAAAATTTATATTCACAGAAACTACTATTTACATTTTATCTTAACTGTACAATACGACCGACGAAAACTGAATGCCTCCTATCGCGAGCTGTTCATATTTATATATTTATCTTGGAATTGTCTGGTTCGTCCACGAACCATCGGGAAACTCTTTCATGTTCTGGAAGCTTTAAGGGAATTCCCAGTAACGGCAGCGGTCCGCCTGTTGAGAGACAAACATTTCGGGTTCCCAGAATTTATCGGAATAATGTCCCTTCCATGAACTGGTTGATGGCTGATTGCACCGGCTGTCCTCAAGACCATTTCGTCCCTGAATGCCCTAGAATCCTTCCTGGTGTGACGATATTTGCATGACTCCATTTCGACAACGGGAAGTTTGGTGGAAGTAGCAGTCAACGGTCTTCGAACCTGCGCTGCGAATATTGAGACAGCATACCAGGATGTTGATGCCACTGAATCGAAATATTGTTTCCATCATACTTCTTACCACCCTCCAATTCAGTCCATCCAACCCGCAGGCTATCTTTGGGACCGCCAATTTCGTCAGATTCTTCTCCATCATCACATTCCTCAATTCTACCAGAGTCTTCCAAAGATATGTTGGTTTGTCTTGCGAGAATGTTTTCGTTACCAAATAAAAGATGTCTCTGGTACCCACTGGTTGTTTATCTTCGAGATGAAGGAAGGTCCTTACCTTCTCTACCACTGGATCTTGTTCCCGTAGCTTCTGGAACTGGCCGTACTTTTTGGCAAACACCTTGGCTATTCCTCTGGACATCCGGAGATCTCGAGCCACACAATGAGCCAGGGCATATTCTATGGGCACCTCAAACAGGTCTCGGGGTTCCTCTGTGGTCACGTCTTGCTGCACTTTCTGCCCATTAGAGTGCAGTGCCATAAACTGTTCGAAGGTCAGCTCATCATCGGGTGGTTGGATGCTGCGGACTTGGGCTTGGTCAACTTCGCCGTCATGACTTCCGGCATAAGGGGCTAACTTGTTGAAATGTACCACCTTTGGCTTTCCTCGAGGCAGCTTCCTTATTCTGTAGACAACATCGTTGATTTTCTTCACGATTTGGTATTGCCCCTCCCAAGATCTCTGTAGCTTGGGCGAATATCCACGACGACGTTGCGGGTTATACAACCAAACAAGATCATCAACTTGGAACTCTCCGCTCTCGGCTTTGATGTCGTAGGCTTCCTTCATTCGGGCACTAGCATTCTCGATATTTGACCGGACTCGTTGGTGTATGTCGTCCATCTTTCGACGTAACTGGCTGACATAGTCTTCACCTGCAGCCTGTTCTCCAGGGGGACATCCAAACTTCAAATCGCATGGTAGTCGTAACTCTCGTCCCACGTGGAGTCGTGCACAGATGAACGATATGCCACTAGAAACAAATGAAGGTACTGGTCCCAGTCTCTTTGGTGGTCGGAGACTACTTTTGACAAATGGCGGTTAATAGTCCTATTGATCCGTTCTACCATCCCATCTGATTGAGGGTGTAATGCTGTCGTCCGTGTTTTATTGATCTTCAGAAGTTTGCAGACATCTTGGAAAAGAGTAGACTCGAAATTTCTACCTTGGTCTGAGTACAACTCCAAGGGAACACCAAAACGACTGATCCATTTCTTGACAAGGACACCAGCAATGGTCAAGGCTTCTTGATTCGGCAAGGCATACGCTTCGGCTCATTTACTAAATTAGTCCATCACCACCACAATGTATTTATTTCTAGAGTCGGATTCAGGAAATGGACTGGCAACATCATTGGCTACTTTTTCGAATGGACTGCCCACGTTATATTGCTTCATTGGAGCTTTTGGTCGCTTCTGAGGCCCATTACTTGCTGCACAAACCGTACATTTCCGGCATCACTCCTTAACGTCTACTTGGCAGCTTACCCAATAGTAGCGTTCTCCCAACTTCCCCAAGGTTTTGGTCACTCCCAGATGTCCTCCGGTTGTACCGTCATGTAGTTCTCGCAAAACCTCTGGTCTCCTATTTTTAGGGACTACAATCTGCTTTCTGTCCTTGCCTCCTTCCTCTGGGGTTTCAAGGACGCGCTTTAGAAGTCCATTCTGCAGGATGAGAGAGTTCCACTGAGCCCAGTACGACTTTATGGTTGGTGAGTATCGGGAAATCTCTTGCCACGTAGGTTTGCGGTATTCTTCATTCCACCGGATAACCTCTTTCAAATCTGGATCTAATTTCTGACTCTGGCTTGACCTCTGCAGGTATTTTTCGCAGCCTCGAATTCTAAAGCTCGAGCCAGTGCATCCACTAATTGAGTCGGTCGAGCTAACGTCAATGCTTGCCTGGCTTCGTTGTCCCGAAGTCCATCCAAAAACGCTTGCACTGCTAACCTTTCTCACATTTTCCGGCGTGGCTGGATAGGCAAGGCGAACCAGACGGGCAATATCGGCTTCAAACTCTTCTAGCGATTCATTAGATTTCTGATGGCGATTTTTTAGTTGGGAGTGGTACACGTGCTCCAAATGAGTCTGTCCATACCTCAGCTCTAAGTGTTTAACCAGTTGTTCGTAGTCTTCTTGCTCCGAGGTATTCAATGTTTGCAAAATATCTGTAGCATTAAGGCTAGGGTGAATGCGATTGCCTTCTCCTCTGGCAACCATCCGTTTAGCTTAGCTGCAGCTTCGAATTGGCGACGATAATTAGTCCATGATGATTTTCTATCAAATTGGGGAGGTTTCATTTTGTGTCTTGTCCCCTCGAGGCCAATTTTTGAATTCACTACCTCTGTACTGCTTCTGCTTTCGGTTTTTGATTGTGTTTCTCCTCTTTGCATTGTGACTACCTGTTCTTTTATTTTGCTGATCTCACCCTCCATTATATGCTTTAGGTCGTCTATCCGAGCCTCATTCTCGACTATTTTCGCTTCCAGCATTTCTGAATTTTCTTCTAAGCATTCAGCATTTTCCTGTAATTTCTGTAGTTTATCTTCCAGAGACTTCGAATTTTCTAGTAATTTGTCTTCTAGGGTTTTAGAATTTTCTAGCAGTTTGTCTTCTAGGGCTTTAGAATTTTGTTCTAATTTGTCTACTAATTTATCTTCTAGGGTTTTAGAATTTTCCACTAGTTTATCTTCTAAAGTCTTAGAATTTTCTAGCAATTTAGCTTCTAGTGTTTTAGAATTTTCTGCTAGCTTGTCTTCTAACGCCTCTTTCAAGTTTTTAGAATTGTCTTGCAATTTATCTTCCATTTGTTTAAATAGCATAGTCATGTCACCATTTCCAGAAACTTCAAACAAATAAGTATCAGGATCGTTACCTTTATTTATTAGGGCATCTCGTAGCCGCTGTATTAATTCACTTTTCTTCCCACTAATTTCTAAATCCCTTTCCTCAAGTTCTTTTTTTAAATCAGTCACTTTCAATTGGTCCAAATTCACTGCTTTAAACATCGTTAGTCTATTTATTTTCCACTTCTAAAGTTTCACAAATAAACCTCACACCTGTCACCACTGTAATGTTTTTATTTTCACACTCGGGTTCAGTCCAGTTCTTGGATTTATTTAAAAACACAGTCTAACTCACTCTAATTTATTTCCACTACTTCTGTACAATACGACCGACGAAAACCGAATGCCTGCTATCGCCAGCTGTTCGCATTTATATATTTATCTTGGAATTGTCTGGTACGTCCACGAACCATTGGGAAACTCTTTCATGTTCTGGAAGATTTAAGGGGAATTCCCAGTAACGGCAGCGGTCCGCCTGTTGAGAGACAAACATTTCGGGTTCCTAGAATTTATCGGAATAATGTCCCTTCCATGAACTGGTTGATGGCCGATTGCACCGGCTGTCGGATGAATTCTTGTAACAATACCCTGAGACATCCATCGCACTTCTGTATGGAGCAGCAATGTTTTATGTTTGCTGCTATAATCTTCACACAATAATGAGAACGATCGGGACTGTAGTGGTCGTGATTTGATAAAATTAATTATTTTTACCACTTTATTCATAACTAATTTTAGATTTGACGGCATTTGATTCACCGCAAGTGCTCTTTTATACAGGATACAATGGCTGGAATTACAATTAGGCTATTTATTTCTTATTCGTGACACTACTCCTGCTGTTTCACCCGTCGTCGCCTTGACCCCCTGCACAAATGACAATGCAACCAACCGTTCCAACTGAGATTATTTGATGCAAAAAAATATAATTATTATATTAAAAATTTCTTCCCCGGTAGTGTCTGTTGGCAGTGGTGAACACATAAGCATGTCTTCTTCAAAAGAACTTTCATATGGATATTTCACGATAACCAGCAAGATAGCCTGTCCAGCGACATCAGTCGACTCATCCATTTGCAAGACAAATCGTGTTTTTTGTAGAAGTGTAACTAGTTCTTGTTTAACGTAGCTTGCCAGATCATGATTTCGCCCTGAAACAGTCTCGTTTGACAGAAGCACAGTAGAAAGATGCTTTGCAGATTTTTCATCGAGCATACATTTTATTATCTGGAACACACATGGCTTTATTAAATTCTCAGCGATTGTTTGCGCTTCACCTGCTTGTGCATTGCCTTTTCATTGATATTTTGGGTTACATGCAACATACATTTTTGACTTTCCAATAACTATTCGTTTTTACGTACAATTTTTTTTTATTCTTGTCTTTAGACTTGGGTTGTACAGTCTCTAAGTACCTATCTGCGCAACTTGGCAGGTGCCATGGAACTATTAGGAAGTAATTTACTACATAACATGCAGAGAGGTGAGCCGTTGGAATCAATAAATCCGGAACTGATTGATATATGATTTATCACACTCCACCTGTACTGCTTTTGAACATTCAGCTTCGTTAGAAGATACTCTCTTCGAGGTGTCACTCTTTTGTAGGCACGACAATATACATAATTAATATATATTGTTTCTGGTTAGGGAACCTTCATCAGTTGCTCTTCCCACAATTGAATGTCCTCTCGAACACTTCTTTATGTATTTGATACATATCGTTAAATTTGAAGACGCGAGATGTAAAGACCGACGTCTAGGATTTTCGGGGAAACTAGCACATAGAGGTTCCGAATCTGGAGCCGTTCCATGCAATTGCTGTTACCCGTAATTCCTAGGTTAGCATGTCACGATTAAATTTTCAGGTTAACTTCACCTGGCAGAGATATTGAATACTCTTTTCGAGATGTCACTCGTTTGTACGCAAGACAATATACATAATATATATTGTTTCTGGTTAGGGAACCTTCATCAGTTGCGCTTCCCACAATTGAATGTCCTCTCGAACACTTCTTTATGTATTTGATACATATCGTTAAATTTGAAGACGCAAGATGTAAAGACCGACATCTAGGATTTTCGGGGAAACTAGCACATAGAGGTTCCGAATCTGGAGCCGTTCCATGTAATTGCTGTTACCCGTAATTCCTAGGTTAGCATGTCACGATGAAATTTTCAGGTTAACTTCACGTGTCAGAGATATTGAATACTCTCTTCGAGGTGTCACTCTTTTGTATGCAAGACAATATACATAATATATATTGTTTCTGGTTAGGGAACCTTCATCAGTTGCGCTTCCAACAATTGGATGTCCTCTCGAACACTTCTTTAAGAATTTGATACATATCGTTAAATTTGAAGACGCGAGATGTAAAGACCGACGTCTAGGATTTTCGGGGAAACTAGCACATAGAGGTTCCGAATCTGGAGCCGTTCCATGTAATTGCTGTTACCCGTAATTCCTAGGTTAGCACGTCACGATGAAATTTTCAGGTTAACTTCACCTGGCCGAGATATTGAATACTCTTTTCGAGGTGTCACTCGTTTGTACGCAAGACAATATACATAATATATATATATATATATATATATATATATATATATATATATATATATATATCGTTTCTGGTTAGGGAACCTTCATCAGTTGCGCTTCCCACAATTGAATGTCCTCTCGAACACTTCTTTATGTATTTGATACATATCGTTAGATTTGAAGACGCAAGATGTAAAGACCGACATCTAGGATTTTCGGGGAAACTAGCACATAGAGGTTCCGAATCTGGAGCCGTTCCATGTAATTGCTGTTACCCGTAATTCCTAGGTTAGAATGTCACGATGAAATTTTCAGGTTAACTTCACGTGTCAGAGATATTGAATACTCTCTTCGAGGTGTTAACGCCTTTAAGCCAACGTTTTCTTTATTAATAATGTTACATTTCGGAATGGTGGGATCAAAATAATGTACGATCGATACTGCATAGAAGAGTTCAGTCCAGGAAATGTACAAAACTGATTCAATTAGAATACAGCAGGTAGTAGAACAATAAACACTTCGTCTAATCTCAGCGGCGGCTTTTATCAAAGCGACTGTGTGCTCACAAACAGATATTGGAGGTGGTGGCATAGTAAAATTGTACTGTTGGGGGTGGCAACTAAGTTGGGCTGCGCCTCGTGATACGCCGCGTCAAAACGTTCGACTAGAGAGAGGTGTTTTGATTTTTTTTCTAAATTCTTGCGGAACCCTACAGGGTTATTCACGGAACCCTAGGGTTCTGCGGAACACACTTAGAGTAACACTGCACTAAATGATCGTCAGCATCCGGCTCGGAATGCTACGTATTTACATATATTTCCAAGGACAAGTTAAAATTGTCTGACATAATTATCATACATTACTTGAACATTTTGCTCCCTATCCGAAACACGATGTTATACCTTTTATTTACTGTATATATTATTGGTCATTTCCATGCAATTTCTCGATTAATAAACATTTACAGTATACCAAAGAAAAGCATTTGTTGCATGTTTTTCAGACAAAATTGACTGTTGTTTATTTTTCAGATATGTGAAGGCGCATTTGCTACCGCTACAAGTTTGAGAAGACACATTAGAGTAATGCACGAAACAGTCCGATCGTTTAAGTGTCACTTTTGCAGTGAAGGATTTAATAGCAAACAAGCTTTAAAACAACACATGATCCTCCACAAAGATGAGGGTCCCTTGAAATGTCAACTTTGCAATGAACGCTTCAGTCATTTTGAAGACCTTAGTACCCACAAAGAAAAACATCACGACTTCAAACAGTCTGGAATATGTGAATATTGCGGCAATAAAACTTTTTATTTCGGTTTAAAAGAACACATTCAAAAGACGCATCATCCCAGAAGGTGTGATATATGCAACCTGGTTTTTTACGATCAGAAGTCCATTGATAATCACCGTAAAAGTCATTTGGAAGAAGCCGTAAAAAGCGAATTAATGTGCAATCTGTGCGGAAAGAGTTTTGAGTTTCCACGATACCTCAAAGCTCACATGAAAAGACATGAAGATGATTACAAAAAATTCAAGTGTGATTTATGCCTTAAAAATTTTTCTTCAAAAAGGGATTTGACTGATCATCTTAACGTTCATGCCGATGTGAAGAATTTCAAATGTGAAATTTGCAACAAGGCTTTTCGCACGAAACAAAGTGTTAGCAAACATATGCCAATACATTCGGACAAACGACCTTTCCAATGCAAATTGTGCGATAAACGTTTTAAAAAGCAGTCGATATTGCGAAAACATTCCTTCACTCATCAGCGGGTCCGACCGTTTAGTTGCGATTTGTGTGATAAATCTTACAAGTCTCAAGAGTCGTTAAGGGTCCATAAGTTCAGTCATCAAAAAAGTAATTACCAGTGCAATATTTGTAACAAAGAATACAAGTTTAATTCAGTTTTCCGAGGCCATGCTTGTTTTAGAAATAACTCAATTAGAAAATGTATAGTTTGTAAAGCAGTATTTAAATCATATATTAGTTATGTTCAACATATTATTTTTCTTCATAATAGAGAGAAGCCATTTTCTTGTGATGACTGTGGAGAGAAATTTCAGTACCTGTATAAATTAAGACTGCATAAATTTAAGCATACAACATGAGTTGCAAGATGATAAAAAACCTAGTGCTAAATGTATTTTTTTGTATGTTGTTTTGTACTGTATAGTTTTATTATATCACATGTTCAGTTTAAATTATAAATGTTATTAAATTATTCATTTACAACAATATTATTTAGAGCAAAAGCAGCGCTATAAATTATTGACCTGGACCTAAAAAATCTTTTTTGGCGAGTCACTAATTTGGCCTACAACTACTTGTTCCCAATTTTAATTTTTTGTTAGAAGAATAGTATGGGAACAGCTGAGGAAAATTTTTGTAAATGGAAGAGGGAAAATACTTAACCGTATAGGGTGAATTTGCAACAACTAATTATTAATATTTGTTTACAAGAATATGTTAAATTTGGTATAAATCTAAATCATGAAGAGGATTATTACATAAACAATTACAACCAAACCAAAATACTAACTTATATTTCATGATTAGATTATATTGTTTGCGTGCGTTGTATATGTCAACTACCTATTTATATTGGACAAAAATTCCCATATTTTCATGAAATTTACTGTAACTTTCTAGGAAAATCTCAAAGGTAGAAATTAATTTCTAGAAAAAGTAATTGGGTTGCCTATATTTTAAAGCAATTACAACTTCGCGGCATTCTCAAATAGGTTATAATAGGTTTGTTCCTACCCGATGCGAAAGCATACATGTGATGATCACCGTCTGCGCATTAAAGAAAACCTGTTCCAACCAAGTTATGACGGTTCAGTAAACGATGCATCACGGTGTTCCAACCAAATAATGTACCGTTTCTCGCATCGTCATTTCAATCCTTGGTGAAGAGCAAGAATCGTTTGGTGATTCTTACTAATCATGCGCAGTAGAAATTATCAACAAATTAAGGTTATGGATTATGGAATGCAGGTCGCAGAGTTCAGACCACAAACATGTCAGAAAACCGTTCCAACTAATATTTTTTGTGACTGTATAATGATAGTACGTTGAACGGTGCTAAATTCGCAGTTGCGTACAAATTCAATGCAGGCGATTTCGTGACAGTTTCATGGCGGTCCAGATACTGCGGGTAGGAACAAACTTATGTTCCTACCTGATGCGAAAGCGTAGATGTGCTGATCACCGTCATGCGCATTCAAGAAAATCTGTTCCAACCAAGTTATGACGGTTCAGTAAACGATGCATCACGGTGTTCCAACCAAATAATGTACCGTTTCTCGCAACGTCAGTTCAATCCTTGGTGAAGAGCAAGAATCGTTTGGTGATTCTTATTAATCATTCGCAGTAGAAATTGTCATTAAATTAAGGTTATGGAATAATGGAATGCAGGTCGCAGAGTTGAGATCATAAGGGGTCCGGTAGCTCAGCGGTTGAGGCGCACGTCTCATAAACTGACTCCTCTTTGGCCGAGGGTTCGAATCCCTCCGATGCCTATGGATGTTTGTAAATGTTGTGCGAATGCGAGTTTCTAGTGGATAAATTTGATCCCCCCAAAAAGGAGGTTGGAAAATTCACAGAAATAAAGACAAATAATTTATTCAACGTAAAAAGAGTAGACTGGCTAAATAACCGATAAGTGTTGAGGCCATAAAAGGAATGAATGAATGAATGAGTTCAGATCATAAACTTGTCAGAAAACCGTACCAACTAATATTTTTGTGACTATACAATGGTAGTACGTTGAACGGTGCTAAACTCGCAGTTGGTCACAAATTCGATGCAGGCGATTTCGTGACAGTTTCATGGCGATACGGAAACTGCAGGTAGGAACAAACCAGTTAAATGTGTCGTTTTGAAAAATAACTTTTTAAAAAAGATTAAATTTTATTTAAAGCGAA
Organism: Octodonta nipae; assembly: GCA_034190945.1. Classification (NCBI taxonomy): domain Eukaryota; kingdom Metazoa; phylum Arthropoda; class Insecta; order Coleoptera; family Chrysomelidae; genus Octodonta; species Octodonta nipae. Next base: position 88,691,304 of record CM067220.1, on the reverse strand, counting down.
GTGTACAATAAGAATAATGAAATTAGACAACTACAAATAATGTAAAAGTTATTCAACTGTAAAATAAATGCATTTTAGTAAAATTATTGCTAAGTGAGATAGGATATCTTGCGTCCGGTTACTTCTAGTTGAAAGATGCAGAATATGGGTTAATGCACCACATAACTCCTCCATCCCTTAGAGACTGGCCGAGGGAGGCCTCACTTGGGCGTCGTCTATTTGCTGTCTGGTCGCTGGCGTTGATGTGGTAGCTGAAGCTCTTTGTTTTCGGTAACATGAATACCACTATACCAATGATAATAAATATAGTGTAGGAGGGCCAAACCCAATGTGGACTTCCAAAATTAGTTGAACTGGGTTCTTCAAGGGGGTCGATGTTGACGAGTGCTAACTAATGTATTTTGTAGAGGTGTGTCTAAGACTGTCACACTTTTTGTTAGGTTGAGGGTGACATTGGATACTTAGTATTGCCATATGAATATGCTGCTGTACTTATTTGGCAGCTGGGAGGTAGTTTGAAGAGATAACTACCCTGGAGAGAAAATATCTCACTGGTACCACATTTTGCCTGGATGCGTTTTCTGGTGGGGAAAATTTCAATATAGAACTGCTCATTGATTTCTTCTATAATCGGACGTTTTATTTCTGCTTTCACTTGTCGACAATTTGGAAGGATGATGTCCATTTTTAGAAGTGAGAAGATGCAGTCTGGTTCGGTTGACTGGTAGATTAATGTGCCTTCAATGCAAAGATAATCCGGATCCAAAAATTGGCAGGGGTTGTCTTCATATTGATAAGATGTGTCGCCCATGGTAAGGAAGGAATTTTGAGGAATTATTATTGTGTTATTGACAGTTGGTATTGGAAATAATCGAAAATATGTAAACGAGTCAGAAAACACTAAAGGAAATTGTAATGTGAAAAATATTTTTCTTAGCCTTAACTCTGAAATTGCTTTTTCAAGTCTTTCAGAATCTTTGTTGCCCATTAAACCTGTAAGTCCTTTTATAACAGAACCTAAACCATTAATTAGACCTCTTTTGAAACGATTTCATCTTGGATGAATGCTTAAAAATTTCGATAGAACAGTTTTTAATTCAAAATCTAAGTGGGTGAAAATTTTGAAGAACATAATTATACGTTTCACTAAGGTCATTTTGGATGGTGGTTTTGATTATTTTATATTGGTTAGAAACGCTACTGATTTGCTTTTCTATTGGGAAAAGTTCAATGAAATGAATAAATATATGTGAACCTGCTTTTACTCTGGCTGATCCTAGCTTGAACGGGAGGATGCCTGGATTTTTATTAAGATTCTGCACTGTTACCTCTTGGCAGTGGTATAGTCCTACCAGGAGACTCACGGGTATCCTGTAACAAGGGAGTGTCTCATATTATTCGATCTGTCATTATTTCGCAATATTTGTTCCGGGTTGAAACGGGGATATAGTTTATCTCTAGGGTTTTCGTTTTGCATGTAAGCGGTTTGATTTTCGCGGTATTGTACGGGGTCCATTCGAGTTTCGTTAGCTTTACCAATAACTTTTTCTTTGATCTGGTGTGATTTGTCGGCAATTACTTTATAGAGTTCTTTCATTTTTGTTCTGTGAGTTTCTATGTAATTATTCATAAAATATTCGTTAAGTCTAAATTAAAAGGATCTTGTCTGTCAGTTTCACAGTTAATAATATCTATTGGTCGAAATTTAGTGACAGTGAATGGACTGATTATACCCTATGATTGCTCGATGCATGTTATCTACAAGGGCTAAGGCATTTTCGAGTTAAAGGGCTCTAAGAAGTTCCAGAAGGGCGGAATGAAATGTTTCTACAGGGCCATTTCCATTATGATGATGAGCTGTTGTATAGTGCCAATTTATTTTATGGACTTTTGCAAAATCTTTTACTAATTGACCAGCAAATTCTAAACTATTATCTGAACTAATGTGTTTTGGGATTCCATGGTGTGAAATAAATTTTAAGAGTGAAGTAATTATTGAAGGGTTATTATTAGTTGTAATTGGATAAGCTTGACCGTACATTGAAAAAGCGTCTAAGAAAGTATAAAACTTTTGTTAAGTTGACGAACTTGGAATACGTCTACATGGACAATTTCAAAAGGTTTTGTGGGTGTAGGGGTTATTTGAAGATTTAGATGTTGTGGGTGTCTTCCGTATTTACTTTGTTGACAAGTGTCGCAGTTGTTAATATAATTTCGTACGTCACTGTCAAGTTTAGGCCAGTAATAGTTGTTGGATTTTATTTGGGCGATAGTTTCAATAATGCCACGGTGATTATTTTTTATTTCGTGGTTGTACTGAACAATTTCACCTCTGTCAATATTTGTTATGTCTCTAAGTTTAGTGTTACATTTCAGAAAAGTAAATGTTCCATTTTTGAATAGTTGCGGGAAAATGCGGCACATTGTTTTATAATAAAAGTCTTGTGGGTCATTAGCAATATAAAAAGCATAAGTATTTTTTGGAATTAGTTGGTATTTAAAAAATTTGGTCTATAAAAGTTTCTTTTGTTGTATATATAAAGTATCGAATACGTTTATTAGGTTCTCTAAAAATCATGTTGACTCTAAATTCGGGTTGCGGTTTTGCTTCTATATAAATTTGGTTTCTAAAATGATTAAAAGGTTTTTCAGTTATATGTATAGTTTGAATGTACAGTTTCATTTGAATCACTTTCTTCTCAGACTTCTTGAGTAGTTTCAGTTTCTTCACTATCTTACTCTTGATTTGGGTTAGGGTTGTTTCTTTCTAATGTTTCGTCTTCTTACTCCTGTATGTCATCGCCAGTGTTAATGATCATCGAAACGTTGTCTGCAGGTTGTTCTGTTTGTGGTTGTAGCAGTTCTCTCATGAACCCTAAAAATAGTATATCAGAGTCATATTCTGCTTCATCAGTTTCTGTTGGGTGAATTTCAATTCGAGAGAGTGCATCTGCATTCAAATTCTTCTTCCCTTTCTCTTCTGTGTTCATATGGTCCGGTTGTATAAGTTTAGAAATGTCAGGTTTTAGTTGGCCGTATTCGTCAGAAGTGACAATGTGAAAAATTTCAAAGTCATTTTCGTAGGGATGCCACTCGCCGTAACAGTTTGATTTTTCCGAATAATTTAGAGCGTTACTCTGTTGTTGGGTAATTTCAGATTTAGGATCTGGATAATTTTCTGAAGATGTTGAGTTTTCCGCAATATTGTTTAGTTCTTCGAAAACGAAATCAGGGTGAGAATATTGTATAGGGCGGAAGTGAGAAGTGTTTGGGCGAATTGTGTCATGAAAGATACCGCTCATTGGTGTTGGGGGTGGAAGATTTTCGGCTTGTTTTTGGGGTTTCCAAACATTTCTTGGTGGTCCAAAAACTTGTCTACCAGTAGATAAACGTCGAGGTGGTGTATTTATGGGCTGAATATTGACTGGGCCTCTGGCGAATTGATTTTTCTGAGGTATAAATTGATTAGGTTGCATAAATCGAAGTTGCATTTGAAAAGAAGGTTGAATATTTGGTTGAAATTTTGTTTATTAATTTGCTTATTTGAATCATTAGTTGAAGTAGGTTTCGAAAAGGGAGGCTGAGGTTTTTGGAGATAACTAATATGATTATCAGAAATCATAAATTGCTGTGCATCACTAAGTGAAGTTGGTTTCAAAAATCCTTGCGGTTCACGGAGGCCAGCTAATAAAATAGTCAAAGCATAGTCATTGAAAAATATTTTCTTGCTATTTTTAATATTTTGATCAGTAATATGAATATCTACATAATTATGAAGAGCACTTAAGGTATTATTAACTCTATCATAAAATTGAAGTGAAGATTCATGTTGATTCTGTCTGAAAAGGCTAAGATCAAACATCAATCCAGCTTCATTTCTACGATCACCAAAATTTCTCTTAAGCAAATCTTTTATTGATCCCCAATCTAGAATTAAAAACATTACGCACTTGTTCCAATAATTTTGAATAAATACCTTCAACTAGTCTTAAATTAGAAATGCCATTTAAATCAATTGGGTTCCAAAACATTTTAATTAACCTATCAGCAATATCTATGTACCTATCTAGCTAAATCACGTGTATTTCCGTCAAATACAGGAACTAATTCTAAATCTTTCATTTCAAATGTTGGTCTGTTTGCACCACCTTGTTCTGAAATTTGTGGCAAAGGCATGATTCTTGATGCATTTAAATTACTACTATTTACTAAACAATTATTTTCCGCTATGGAAATATTTTTCATAAATCTAAATTACTTTCTGCTATAGAAAGATTCGAAATCAATTTATTTAGATCGATTTTACACATTTCCGGGATCGGAGACAATGGAGAATTCGAGGAGTCTGACATAAAAAATGGAAATGTAAAGGAAAGCAAATTACCAATACAATTTCATCCTTCACTTGTACAGTTGTGGAAGTAATCCTTTTTTGTTGAAAAAAGTCCCAAATAAATTATTTCACGCACGACACTGTCTATTTTCGATTACGATTGTTCGTTTCCAATTAATCGATTGAAATCGAATGGATTTATCACTTTGATACTCCTTCGAAATATTCCTGTTCGCAGCGCCAGTTAAATGTGTCGTTTTGAAAAATAACTTTTTAAAAAAGATTAAATTTTATTTAAAGCGAAGGGTACAATAAGAATAATGGAATCATACTGAACTACAAACAAAGTAAAAGTTATTCAACTGTAAAATAAATGCATTTTAGTAAAATTATTGTTAAGTGAAATAGGATATCTTGCGTTCGGCTACTTCTAGTTGAAAGATGCAGAATATGGTTTAATGCATCACATAACTAACCTATTATGTAGATCAGGCAAGTAGCCCTATTCTTTATCTCGTCGGTAAAGGAAGAAGGAAAATAAACCTTACCCTCTACTCTTAATATATGCCTCTACCGGTTATAAACGTCTGTTATTGTATCTGCTCTTGTGAAAAAACAAGCTTTAAAATCGGTTCACAATCGGCAGAAATATCTTACTGATAACTTCCCACTTTTTTGAAGTCGGTTTATAATGGTAACTATTATTGATTTGTTTAAAAGTTTAATTATTCGGCATATGTTAATTCAATGTTTGAGTTTAGTACATATATGAGATCGATGTATTACATTTGTTTTTTGCATTGGTATTTTTAAGTCCTTGAAACTTATCATCTATTTGCGATTGTTAGAAATTATCCAGCACTGAATTGATAGTGAAGAAAGAAATGTGCGATGATACACCCTCCATTATAAAAAGTAAATGCGCCAAGAAAGTTAATAAGATATATACATATTTAAACACCAAATCTATAAATATCATGGGAAATGTTTTTATTATATATATAAATGATTGGGAAATGTTTTTATTATATATATAAATGATTTTATTGTATTGTATATTCTTTTAATAAAATAGCATATCTTCGTTTAAGTTCTAACTCCACGTAATTCATTTTTTGCGGTTTTGACATTTTGAGTCATTTGCCAGAGTATCAGAAGACGCGTTGTTTTAGCCACCTAGAAACAAGGTTTATATTTATTAAATCTATTATGAAGTGTAGACAAATTATAATTTGGTTTTGTAATGGTGTCTATGTAAAATTATGCAGTTTTTTTCACTCTTCTGAAACTATTTACAATTTTTGACATACGTCGTGTTAGAACTTATGGGGCGATTTCCTGTATTTTCCACGCATTTGAGCGATTATTCAAATCAATGAATCTGGCAATGCAGGATGTTTACATAAATGTACAGCCCACATATTTCGAAAAAGGTGGGAGGTACGTTCTTCACCATTTCTATTTGTTGTAATAGGGGCACTGGTGCTTATCACAGCAGCTTACCTGCTCTACATATTGTTACGAAATTTACCCAAAGCCGACCCTGTTTCATTTCAGTACGACAACAAACGCTTTAAGATAAAAAAACGATTCTCGAAAAGACTCGGCAGCGGAAGGAGTGATGATGATTTTTACTGGAGAATTCGACGCTGGTGTTATAAAGGAAGCACGCCACGATGGCCAGTTCAGTGATACCGCGACGACTAGCGTATATGGGATTGTTATTGTAATATTTGAATCAGCTGTTGTACATTCGATGTAAATAAAAGTTTCTAGAAAAGTGAATATTAGTTTTGTAATTTAAAATTGAACCCACGGACTATATTGCAATATTATAACCTCTTTTAACATTGCTCCTCTTTAGTTTTGGATCAGTTATATATTCTCCTCGATACGGTGTAAGACGATTCAGTGGATAACCTTTATCTGTCCAACCGCATTGTATGCGGTGCATATCATTGTTTCTCTAAATAATTTCGTAGTGCCATTCCATGGTGATGACAGCTGGTGCTGGAGTCTAGTGGATTTTGCTTTTAATTCCCTTAGGGAGTCTATTCGATGGGCTAAAGTCACATGAGAGCCTTAAGTTTTTCAAGACCAAGATATGGACTATCATGTACAACGTAACTAACTATGCGAGAATTACATGCTCATCCCAAACCTTTTTGCTATTGCCGAACACTTTGGAAAAATGTTATTTTTATCATGTCTTCTTTCTGTCGCAGATCTTCCGGAATACAGCGAACTGGAAATTTCGTTCGGAATGAAGTTTCATTGGATACCTCTTGATTAGGAACTGTAACATGTATGATTTGGTTTTCTGGGAATTGCCACGCCTATGTTAACGGAAATTCTTTCAAAAGGAATGTTCCCGTTGTATTGCTTCATTTTTTCAGTAATCCAATTTTTGATCCCTTACTGATTGGACATGTCACATTCATGGCAAAATCCTCTCTCCTTTGTATTAGATCACCAAATGAAACGACCAACCAGGATTTAGTTTCTACCAACTCATTTGATATTCTTTTTAAAATCTCTGGGTATTCGATCTGGCCCGCTTGGCACTGGGGTCTTTTTCCGTGGCTCTAATTTGTGTGATTGAATAGCCTTCTCGCTATTCAATAGTTCTACAAAGCCGGCAACCTTCAGCAATTAATTGTAGAGCGACTAACTACATCTCAAGAAATTTTAACAACCAATGCCGTTGTTACTGGCATCTATGTCAATGTCGTGTTCTTTTGAGAACCTCAGAAGGAGACTCAAACATAGAGTATCTTTTAATCGCTTGATTTATATCGACGACTCTTTTTCTCCTGCTATTTTATAAACACGGAATTATTTCTTTTCTCAAGGTATTAGTCAATCAAAAATTGTTTCCACTTAGTCTTCATTATATAGTTCGTTATCTTTCATAGCATCAGTTTTGGGCATATAAACAATTCAACTGTTTATAACAACATTTCTGACCAGTTCGTAATCAGCACGCCAAAAAACGTTTTGGCCGAGTCCAGGACACTAAAAGAAAAAAAAACCCTTGACGCCCCAAATAACAGGTCTTTTATTAAAATAAACTTCGGTACATTATCAACTGACACTTTTTAAAAATATATTTGTAGAAAACCAAGAATATTTTCATTAACAACATGACATCTTTCTTTGAGTGGTCTCTTCTTTGTAAAGTAAATTTGAATTAAGAGTATAGTTGCAATACCTTCTTTCAATTGTGACTATTTGTCAAGGTTTACCTGTTGGTCATGTGAAATGATTTGAAGTTTTTCCAGTACAGGGGCTTTTTAGGGAATATGTAAGTTCTGTACCACTTTCATGGTTAACCTAAGCATAAGCACTAGTTATTGCACCTGCATTAAATTGTCTTATACCTTTTATATATGCAGAATAGCTTCTATCAAAGGTAGGTAGTTTCATTTTGTACAGTTTTAACTAAACTTATTTTTCCACTTCGTCTTTAGTTTCTACCATTATTTGAATAAGTTTATTCATTCAATTTTATGATACCTGATGTTCCATAACTAATTCTAAATAAACTGTTTCACATTTTGACTTGGAGTGTCAGCGATCTATTTATACAGACGTCGTGTTAGAACAGTTGAAGAAAAAATAAATCTCGAACATTAGTGCCTTTTTTGGAATTATTTAGAACAATTATAACACTTTGGAGCCTAGACCTTCCACAAGCTCTTTTATTAAAAGAGCTAAAAATTAGACCAAACGGAATTTTTTTCTCCATATTTATGTGCTATAAATTCGTTAGATTAGTTTTTTTGGCTCACCCTAATGAATATATAGAGGATAAAAAGGGCAATTTAATAGGAAATAGTAAAATATGGTAGGAGCAATTTGAAAAAGAAGTTTACATTTGTGATATTTTTAGGTTTTGTTTTTTGTCTAGATTGAGCTTAAAGTTTCAACTATAGCTGATAAATGTTTCAGAATTGTATTTCAATTTGTTTGGAAGCTATGACCATTACATTTTTGGGTTGTATTAAATTATTTCACATAATATAAATTATCCCAGAAACTGTTAGTCATAGACAAAAAGTGCTTATGAAACTTAAATTAACATTGTTAGAAATGGACTGTATAACAGCATTTTAGAAGGATATAGACAATTAATTAAAACTAATCACATCGGGGCACAACTGAGAGTATGGCGTACATTTATAATTTGACGATAATTATGACATCACAAGTAACTCCTTGCTTGAGAATAAAATTTCAGTAAATAACTGGCCACTCGAAAGTTATGATCTCCCGCAATAAAATGAAATGCAAAGTTTATTACATTTGTAGTAAACCACAATCATTTTTTAAAATTAATCAACATCAAGATGATAAAAAATTATAATTTACGAAATAATAAAATACGCGATTTTGTACAGTATTATTTACATCACAAAAAGTAGGTATCACTATAATTATAGTTTCAAAAATTAATATCACAAAGTAGTTCATTTAAACCATCATTGAATACATTGTCTAATTCATCTACACTAGTATTATTTGAACCACAAAGTAAGTCATCTAAACCATCATTGAACACATCGTCGAATTCGTGTACACTAGTATGATTTGATACACTTTTTTCATCAATTTTCCTTTTCTTTTCAGGAGTGAAATAGTGTCTTATATCTTCCGATTTTGAACTAATGCCACTAATATTTAAGTCAATACTGTCGGTAACAAATGAACTGTTTTGTTTTTTTATCACAACATCTTCAAAATTGTCTTTACACAACCCAACCTGATTTAAAGTTCTTTGTTTTTCTTGTAATAATGGCCAAATAGAATCGTCAGCAGTACCTGGAGCTAGAAGATACCTTACTACTACTTGATTTTCTTGACCAATTCTGTGGGCTCTTGCTTCAGCTTGACTGATGATCTAAAAAATAATACATGTTTATACAAGTGTAAATTTCAATTTTCATTTTTAATTCGTTAAACTGAGGAGCTGACTGTGAGCACAAGCTAAATCTATTATGTTTGCAGATCTACATTTGCAAAAAAACGGAAGCAACACTAGTCAGCTAGAGAGATGTAAAACGGTTTGGAACAATGTTGTAAAAAAATGAGTCTCCGACACATCAGATGTAAAGGGGTAAATTATATACTTCTCAACTACACTTCTCAACTACTTTACTTACTTGGTTTGAAGCCAAACGAGAAAGAGGAATGTTTTATGGGTGTTTCTTTATGTGACATTTATAATGGTAAACAACGAAATCGGGGCACTCAATAGTGATCACCAACCGCACAATTGTCACTATAAAAGTTTTTGACAAACAAGAAAAAAATGCATTAAGACGAAAATTTAAGAATAAACTTCCACCTTCAACACAGCGATTAACAACGACTTCCAGAGTTGGAGTTGAAACGTCTCCACAAACAGATGAGTATCACACAATGTTCAAAACACTATTTATATACAGGGATACTGGTTGGTCATATTGTAGACATCTCTATCTCTATGAATATCTGTAAGGAAGAATTTCTGTACACACAGGCAGTAATCCGGCCAATTTTTCGAAATTACCTTACACACTTTACTCACCATTTACAATTTTTAAATACTTATCTGTTGCAGAATTTTTTTAAAGAGAGATAATCATAATGAACACTGACATTGAAAATATTGAAGTGAGTGTATTATACAAGGCTCACAAAAAAATATTTTTATGAAATAAACTTTATTTGAACTGTAATAATTAAGAAACAATGATGAAATCAACAATAAAAAATCTAGTACAGTGCCATTAATTAAATTATAATAATTTAATTTGTTTCGTTTCTTATTTGCATCTCTCACTGACTAGCACTTACTCGCTTTTACTCATTATGATTTTTGAATACTATACTCATTGACAAAGAAATCGTAACACCCAGAAGGAGATGTTTAAATTTAATATTGTTTTGGTAAAACATAGATAAAAAAATATTCCAAGGAGTTAAGATTTTGTTTTATCAAGTTTGTTAATAATATGTTTGTCACCGCAGTTATCTATACATTTCCCAACATGTATTAGCATTGGGTGCACTCAGGGAATCGTAGCGATGAAGTGCTTTCTTAAAATAGTGTCTGCTTTACTCGAAGCCCTTCAGAGCTTTAATAAAGCATTAAAGTATATAAATTCTCCGCTTTACCACTTTATAACTAAAACAAACGTCAAATTCTGTGTTGATATATGCAAAAATTGAATATAACTAGTAACAAAAATCTACATTCAGCGAAAGCAAAGCGCTACATTTCCCTGAATGTACCCATTGATTTAATAAGATGGTCTATTTCTTCTTGAGGAATACTATCCCACGCTACCTGCATTTCATGTCTTAGAACCTCCAAAGTCCGTAGGGGCAGGGGTAAATTTCTATCCATCGTCAAATATGTTCTATGGGCGAAAGATTGGGGGTCTGGGCGGCTATAGCAACAGATGATTCACATGGGTCTCTTCAAAAAAGTTTAAAACTAACTCGAGCAATATCAGGTCGAGCATTATCTTGCTAAAATATGGGATCCATAAGTCGATTAAGGTAAAGAGGTACATACGTCTCCAATACTTCCTGAAGATAATGTTGCGGTATCATCTTACCTCAAAAAGTTTAAACTAACTCGAGCAACATGAATCAGAGAATTATCTTGTTGAAATCTGGAATCCATGAGCCGATATAGTTACATAATCGTTTGCCCCAATAATGCAAGGTGCAAATTGAGACGGGTATAGAACGTGTGAGTTGACATGACACGTGGTGACCCGCATATTGAGACGCAGATCGTGGGTCAATTACTTTAGAAAATGTCTGATTCACGAACGAAAAAACATTATTTTTCAGTTTTGTCTTCATATAATAAACATCTGTATCGTAGAACTCCTTTTGATACCTTACCCCTCTATTAAAATCTCATCTTGGCATTTTTCAAAACATTTGACAATCTGTTCACACCCGCGGCACGGGAAACTGTGTCTCAACTACAGCGCGACGCGACCGTCTGCAGAAGCGAGTCGTGCCCCGCAGGATTTTGTTGTCAATTTGCGCTGTTCTATTCAATCCCATAGGTTACAAAAGATCGCGCTGTGCTGCGTCATGTCACTCGGGCAATACGCGTGTTGTTGCGCCTATACTGGGTGCCAAATTAACTTGTAACAGCCGCGGAACTAACTAGGCTGAAATGACTTTTAAACTTCTTATTTTACAGAGTAAGGAGATTTATTACGGGCTCCTTACTTCCTGATGATAACGTTGCGCTGTCATGTTGCCTCGAACAAACACTAAAGGTGATTTACTTCCATGTGCAATAGCACCCCATACCATAACGTCTACTGTTCGGTGTACATGTCGCTCAACATCAAATTGAGGTTGACGTTTTTCTCCTCGATTGCGTTTAACCCTTCTTCGGCTATCATGCGTCCACCCAAGCAAAATCCAGATACATCAAAGAATACGTTCTGATGCCATTCCACATCTTAATGTTGTCGTTTTCTGCACTACTGTAGTCGCTGTCGATTCTCAGCAGTTAGAGGTAGCACAAGATAGGGTCGATAATGCTGCAGTCCAGAAGACCTTATCCGGCGGTAAACCGTTCGGGCACTTACAAGATGGTCTTGTTCTCCTAACCATAAGCCAAATTTCGAGTTGTCAAAAAAATCAGTCTCTAAACGCCATTAGTCTTAGACGTCGATCTAGAATTTAATTTGTACCGTTTTGACGTCCGGTGCCTACTCTTCTCCGTTTTGGCTATCAAACCACGCTTGACCACATCTCATAACAGTAGTTACCCGCATCCAGTAAACCAATTCCTTTTTCACATTACTCTAGGCATTTTAACATTACCAAACATCGATTTTGCATCCCATCAGTTTGTTATCTGGTAAATTAAAAAAAAAAAAAAAATGCAAAAACGACTACAATTTACAATTACAAAAAGTTTACATGAAAAAATACTCCCAAAATAATATTGAATTTAAAATGGATGTTGCGATTTTTTGTTAGTAAGTATAATTCATTAACAATTTGTAAAAATAGTGTGGTCAGTAACTTTCCAAATATTTACGGTATGTAATTATATTATTTCAATAGATATCAGTTCCTCATACATATCTTAATAGTTTTACAATCTAGACACTGGATCCAGTTTTCCAGATTGCAATCCGTAGTTCCTAGCGTGGAAAGTAGTGATAGAATTTTCAAGTTTATCTTAGATAGAAATGTCTGATGTATAAATATGTATATATATATACTCACACTTGGATTCCAGTGTAGCTCAGCAAATAAAACTAATTGGGCAGCTGTTAATGTAATACCAGCATTAGCAGCTGTTATGGATAAAATCGCGCACTTGTAAGCATCGTTAAACTGGAATTTCTCAATGAAATATTTTCTTTGGTCAGAAGTAGTATGACCGTCGATTCTGATGTATTTGATGTTTTTTCTCTTTACCAGATCTTCGATTGCATTTACCATAACTTGGTGATGAGCAAATACAAGAAACTTCAACCCTTCTTCTAAAACTTGAAGTAGGTATGAGCTGCAATTTATATAATAATAAATTGCATTAAAAAACATTAAAACAGCATTAAAAGAAACTTTTTCAGCAAGGCAAATATTTAAACTTTAACAAATAGAAACTGATTAAACCTAAAATGCATCTGATTTTCATCGGCTAATTTTTCGAGAATTATATACAGTGTGCAAATGTGTCAGAATACACTAAATCTGGTTAAAGTAGCCTAACAAATATTTTTATAGTATGTTTATTCTGGTATGATGTACACTTTGAATTTGAACAACTGTTGCATATTTTGCGATATGAAGTCACTGGGAATTTTTTTAAATATATAGGGTGATCCATACCCAGACTCCAGATTGTTTCACATTTGGATAAAATAATTAAATAAAACGTTTGCATGTTTACATCTTTTCGTCCGGTACTGATTAAAAATTGTGTTGTCAGTATTTTTCAAACTTTGTAGATTGAAATGAAATAATTAGTTGCAGTTGTCAATATTGAGAGGTTCCATGTGAAATATTTCATTAAATAGATTAAAGCGAATTAACAGAAACTTAGAGTAACGTTGTTGACGATGATTGGGTTTGGACACAGGCAGAGAACTCTACAAGATGCATGCAATGTTTTGAATAGAACATTATCTGTAGAACTAGTTCAAAATCAACAGCGTCCAGGCTTTTGAAAACGTATAATGAAAATGAAGACAAGTTACTGGATCTTATTAATCTACAAGAAGAACAAAAAATGCCAGTACCAAACCTGGCCTTGTATCATAGTATTAGCGACATATAGGTAAGGGGGATATTATCTAGAAATAAGCTTTATTCCTACGAAGCACCGTTTAAAATTATGTTTAGACAAGATTCATTGCATTAGGCAATTACTAGAGAAAAACAGAGAGAAATCAATAGACACAAAAAATACCTTTACAAACCTGGAAAATGCATAGAATAATTTACCAACATGTAGGTCTTGCTAGCAGAACAATAGGAAACTACCACGCAAACCTATTATAATAGCTATTATAATATATAATGACTTAAAACAAGGGTGTAGTTTATCACCTCTGTTCTTCAATATATATGGATACCTGGGATCGATAATGCTTGGATACGGGATTTAAAATAGATGAAAATACCTTGCACTCCCTATTATAGGCCGCTGATCAAGTGGTATTCGCTGAAAGTCAGGAAGACATGGAATTTATGTTGAGGGAACTACGAGAGGAATAGGAGAAATTGGGGTTGAAGATCAACTCCGAACTTCCTCTTCGAAGGGACTGCAGAAAAGTTGGAAATAGACGGCCAACTGTTTTTAAATACTTTGAAAATAATAATACATTTTACGGGAACTTGCGGGAAAGAGATCTTAACGAGGATAGGTATATTGAAGATGGCGACAAAACCCCTACACGGCTTGCTATGGAACGATAACTTAAGTTAGGATACAAAGAGTTACCAGGCAGGATAAATTAAAAACCCAAGTTTATCTAGCAAAGAATGGGAATAACAAAGACACTGGAAAATCAGATACTCCCATCCTGCGGCATGCTTTTTTTGGGTGTTTATAGTCTGGACCGTTTTTGTGTTGATCACTAGTGGTGGAGATAATTAGAATTTTAGTTAATAAAAATGGCAGAAGTAGAATGCATAAAGCGTAAAAATAAAATTTTCTATAAAAGACAGTAAAAATCCTGTGTTTTCCTGTGACGATTGTAGAATATATTTTTGTGGAGATTGTTCAACTCTGAATGCTTTGGAAATAAGATGTATGCAAATTCAGACAAGGACACTCATATTCAAGTGTCTCCAATGTAAAGAAGTAAAAATGTCAAAAAATGTGGAAGAAATAATTCTTGAGCACAATGTATTAAAAGCTTAACACTAAATTGATGAAAACCTTTTCAGCTGAACTGAAGAACATACAAAAGGAATTGCACACCAAAATTGAAGTTCATAAAAAATGTATTGTACATAAAATAACTTCTGAGGTACAATTATTAAGATTGGATAATATCTCTGAATATTTTAGAGGCAGGTGGATAATGGGATTCAATCGATTACACTAAATAAAATGTCTTACTCAAACGTTGTTCAAACGAACAATAGAACTACTACAGAGCGATAAAAGCGTTTAGGTCACTACCAAATCAGATCTCCAAAATTCATAATAATAAAAAATTCAGAAGGTCTGTCATTGGATACTTAAAAGAAAAAAGTTATTATAATTTTGAAGAATGGGTACTTTAAGGTTGATTATGAAAATTGAAGTAAAAGGGAAAGACTGATTTATACTTTAAGTCATGACTGAATTTTTTCTTTTGTTCCGTTTGTGTTCTTTCTTCTTTATTTGTGTATATAATGTAAATCTAGATAATATCACTGTTGTAATTTGACGTTGCTATGGCTGTGATTGATTTATGGCAATAAAGAATTTTATTATGATTATTAAACCCAAGAGGATAACAAAACAAAGAAAAAGAAGAATTGTCAAAGAGCATAGGGGGTCACTTGACTAAAATAAGTTGTCACATGTAATGGCACATCTACAGATTTCATATATTATCAACATATTCAGCTATATTCTACCATTATCTCATGGTGTAACCTCTCTTACACATTCCTTTGCCATTTTTTCCATGTGCCTTAGAGATTAGATAATGTTAGTTATCATAGTCACATCTTACGTGAGAGCGCCTTTTGGTCTTTTTACATCCCTATGATATCATTGAGTTATTTTTGTTATGCGCCTATTCTTGTCATCTTGGCTAATGTCCTACCCACGGCAATCTTAGGAATTTTAATTTGCTTATGACATCTATTACCATCCACTTTATTCTATCTCTCCTTGTTATTCCGATTATGTATCTCTGCACAGATCTTTGTGAACCATTAAGTTTCAAATTTTACCACCATATGTTGGTATTGGTAGAACATATTGATCAAACACTTTTTTGTTGAGATGGACTGGCGTTATACACTTCAAGACTAATCAGTTCCCTCCGAATTTCATTTATGTAACTTTGATCGTTTTGTTTAGTTCTGGTAGTAGTGAACCGTACATAAGTATTAAATATCCCATCACTTACAGGGTTGCATTATTTTGATCCTCATTTTCTTGATGTTTATGTTCGGGCCTATTTCACTGCAAATTGCCTTGTAATTGAATTGTCAAAAGATACTTTTCTCTGATTCTTCTGTGGATAGGATATTCTGAGCAGCCTATAAAATGTGGACCAATAAAATCAATGAAATTGCTGGTACATCAGATTGAGTAGCTATATTCAAATAATACAAGATTATGTTACAACAGTAAGTCAGTTGAAAAATAGATACACAACTACATAATGGAATCAAAGGGGCACTTGATACTAATAATAACCATTTTAATTTGGATAAAGACTGAAATATAGCAAAATTATATTTTGTCCCTCTACATTTCGTCCCAAATACAGATACAGAATTTGTATATGTTCTAGAGTAACATTGCAGTGTGAAAATCAAATCTAATAATCATTTCAAAATAACTATATCAATTAGTTACAAATTATCAGTTTAACAAAAAAATTATATTTATACTCACCAAACAGATGGAACCTTGATTCTAGCAGTTTCCGAAAAGAACGTCAACAGTATAGCATGCTTACTTCCACCTTTATTTTGGCTATATTTTTTGCCCAAAGCTAATAAACATTCTCTATCTTCATCAGAGAATTTTTCCAGTTTAGTATCTAATGTAATGATTTCTTGTTTTTTCTCAGGTAAAGCTTTTAATACGTCTTCTTTAGTTCGCCTGATCATGAATTTTTTGGCTAAAATGAGTTCTAGTTCCTGCAAGTTGGATTTTCCACTAGCATCCCAACCGAACTGTGTCGTTTTTCCATCACAATATCTTCGAGAATACTCATAGAATGTTCCGAAAAATCTACTGTCTATTAAAGAAAGTTGAGTAAAAAGTTCACTGGGTCGGGATAACGCAGGAGTGCCACTGAGTAAAACTAACCTTTTAGCTTGCTTTGATAGATCTAACGCAGATTTATAACATTTGGATTTAAAACTTTTTAAAACATGTGACTCGTCTATTATTATTATTCCAAAACGTCTTTGCTTTAGTTTTTCTAAGCATCTAGTCATTAGATCATGTGATGTTATCAGAATTTTGGCTTCATCAATATAATCCTTTCCAGAAGTCATGTACTGGATATTCATTACTGACACAGATGTTAAATAATTTGTAATGGTTTCTTCCCAAATTGCCCTAAAACAAATTGGTGATTACAAAAAAAAGATAAAAAAGTAATTCTAATTTTGCCTACTCCAAAATATTTCCTAGGATGGCCGGCAAGCCATCTTTGCAGAAAGAAACTCGTCCGCAATAATTTTTTATTTTCGCTCACAATGAGAGATGATTTTAAAAGCTGCAAACCGATTTAATTAAACTGAATTTAAGATTTTAATGTGAAATGAATATCGACATCTAGGAGTTTTAGGAAATATTAGTTCACAGAGACCCCAAATTGGGAGTCGTGCTGTGAGTAGTACCGTTTCCCTGTGATTTCTAGGACAATCACATTCTATGTCTTCCTGATGTACAATGCATTGAACGCAAGAAAATATGTTGGTTTAATCGAGAACCTTCATCAGTTGCACTGGTTGCGCCTCCCCTAACTCATTGAAATCTCGAATGATTGTTTCTATATTTCGTACATATAACTTTTTGTACTTTTGTTCAATGGGTGTTCTGCATTTCCCCGCAATCTGAACCGTATGCTTATTAACGGTTCAACAAGTGTTGGTTCTTAATAACTTTCGGTGATCATAGTAGAGCATTTTGGAAAGTTTAAAAATATTATATTTAATATTAATTTATTATTTGATATACTGTTAGTATTTTGAAATGTATTTGATTGTTTTATACTAATAGTAATTAATAAATGTTTAGATATGTAAATTTTTAGGTAAGTAATCTACCAGTGAGATGCTGTCTTCTGACTTTATATTTAATCTTATAGATATTTTCCGTTAATAATAGTTATTGGCACCATCTATTCCATAATAGCTGAACTAGCGCCATTAAACTTTCCACCGCTAGAGGAGAAAATTATTTCATATATTTTCAAGTAATTCAAATCAAGGCTTTTTATAAATTCTTGATTTTTTTAATTTCTATTGTTTTCAATAATAATATGATGGTATGAAAATTTTTATATTCTTTTTATTCAGATACAGAACGTTACTTGATTTTGCTTACTGAATATGTCTTAGCGTCTCAATAATAATGTGATGGCATGAAAATATTTATATTCTTTTTTATTCAGGTACAGAACGTTATTTGATTTTGCTTACTGAATATGCCTTAGCGTCGTACATGTACATTAACAAAACTGAAATCATTATATGATTTTTTACATAATTATAATGATAGTGAAAACTATTTTACAGACAAGTGTGTTATAGTGGAAAAAAAGATGGAAATATGTAAATTCATATAGATATACTATCTTCAAATTTTTAACAATGATTTTGATCGAATTTCGACCACTGGGCGACCGCTAGTTGAGTTAATACTACTGACAATGAGGTCAGATTAGAACCTTGGATAATAGTAATGAGCCTTTGAATATTTTAAAATGTCAGACAGCAGTATTCAATTGTTTCATGAGGGATATTTTGTCAATGTTTAAGCCCTTTTTGGGAAATAACACCAAAACGTTTGGAAATATACAGTAATTTCGTGAATTGTGATGTAATTTCCCAAAAAGTTCTTAAACAAGAAGTATTCAAGAAACAATCCTAGATTTTAAGCATAAACTTTACTGCAATATATTTAATATGTAACAAATACATTAACGATTTTTCAGTATTATTTACTCCAAGGGAGTAATGAAGATTTATGGAATTTATGGTTAACAGATAAGTTTAATTTACATTGTGTGTCAGTTTGGTGACCTGGTACAAAATTTACCGTAGTAGGGAGACAGACTTTTCTCTAGTATTAAATACATTGTATTTCCTGAGCTAATGTAACGAAAATAGTCTCTTCTCAGTTGAAACCCACATAAATAACTTTAAGCTTTCTCTGTATTTAGTGTCGAATTCACTGACCTTTTGAGACAGGTACTCGAATATTATTCAGTCAATTTATATGCAAATAAGATTCTAAGATTATTTTCAGTTCAGTATTGTAATTGTTATCTAGTTTTGAGGTATTTGTTCAAACAATAATTTAAAATTGTTTTCTGAAGTATATTTGCGACATTTTATGTTACATTTTGGAATTGTGCTTTTTTTCATAATCTCTTTGCCATTGACAAACGAAGTCTGACCTAGACTTCGAAAAGTTTCGTGACCTGTGGTGTTATTTCCCAGAAAGTGCTTAAACATTGAATAATTTCAAAGATATATTGTTAATTGTTTTTACGAAGTTAATTGTAAAAATTCTCCTTTGGGTGACTTTTTTTTAACTGTGACTTTACTGCTAAACCCCACACCAGTAATTTTTTAATTGTATATTATCATATATTGTTTTTATGTATTGAAATTTATCTCATTGCAGTTGAATCTAGTTTGTCATGTTCTTTATTTTTACATCCTATCATTGAATGGGTTAAATATCAATAACAAACTTAGGTTATAAACAGGGTGAGTCGAAAGTATGGAAACCCTTCAATAACTCTTCAGGAATAATTTATATTGAAAAATGATAAATACAAAAGTTTTAGCATTTTTCTCTGGCAATCTAACGGGGATCATGACCTTGACGGTCATATCGAGGTCAAGTGCATTTTTTTCAAGTGAGATCCCCCATTTTTTATTCTGGTTTCGGAAAGAGCCGAAAATTTTACGTCCAAATATAACTTTGACCATCAATGTCATTTCAGAGTCAACACGTTTTATTCAAAACGAAACCCCTTATCTTCTAAATCGGATTGGCAAATAGCGGAGAATTTTACTTGCGAAAATTACATTGACGACGACCGACAAGGTCATCCGATTTTTCAAATTTGTGTCCGCCATTTTGAATTTTGTAAATCTGGCCTCAGATTCGTATTCAGCGACCTCAAAAACTCCCGTTAATGATTTTGGTGAGAATCTATTGATTTTTCATAAAGATGCATTTGATCTTGATAGCGGGCAAGGTCATGGTCAAGGTCACTAAAATTTAGCGCTCTTTCCGAAACCGGAATAAAAAATGGGGGTTCTCATTTGAAAAAATGCATTTGACCTCGATCTGACCGCTAAGGTCAAAGTCATGGCCACCGTTAGATAGCCAGGGAAAAAATATTTGTATTAATCATTAAAAAAATATATATTCCTAAAGAGTTATTCAAATTTTTCTATATTTTTGGCACACCCTGTATGAATACATCTGAGCATAAGTGTGAACTAATTATTATCGCAATATCTTTCAGTTGAAAAAAAATGTGAAATTAAAATTATATAGGGTGATTAAAAAACTGTTATATGATGTGGACATAAGCAAATCATATACAGGATGGTTGAAATATATGCTGGAGTTGAATTATATTTATACAGTGTGATTAAAAAATTATTTCTTTTATAGCCCATAAGAAGTTGCATAAAGTGTGGAGAGGAATTAATGTTACACAGGGCGATAACATAAAATGTTAAAAAGGAAATAATTTATGGGGTAGCCCACAAGGAGTTATATACTATGGTTGAAATATAGGACGGATTTGATTGGTACACAGGTTGGACTGGAATTATCTAGTTATACAGGGTTGTCAAAAAAAGTTGAAAAAAGGTTACATGGCGTAGTCTATAAGGCATAAATATATTGTGGGCTTATTAAGTCAACGCGTACTAGTACATTTTGTTCGTAAAGATTTACCTTTCAATTTAAATGATAAAGTATCATTGTGTAATGTTGAGGCTTTCGATGTTACCTGGTTCTGTCTATTAAGATTATACATACAAAATAAAAAATAAAGAATGAAAACTACCTGAGTTCAAAAAAACTAAAAAGTTGAAAAAAAAAAACATTTTTAAAAAAAATATAACCGACTTCTACCTAACTAAAGCTAAAAATAATTATATCAAAATACAACTCTAACAAATAAATAACACATTCAATGTTGTAAGGTACCTACCCAGGAAGTAAAAAATGTAAACATTAAAATGTACTCATTCTGTACAAATTAATTACCTAACAATCTAGTATATTTTTGAAGTCGGCTTCCCAGAAATATCGGAGGAATGTTGCTTCCACGAATTGGATGATGGCCGATTGCACCAGCTATCGGATGGATTCTCGTAACATTGCCCCCTCCTTAAGACCATTTTGTCCCGAAATGTTCCAGAATCCTTCCTGGTGTGACGATATTTGCAGAACTCTGCATTTCGACAACGGGAAGTTTGGTGGAAGTAACAGTCAACGGTCTTCGAATCTGGGCTGCGAATATTGAGACAGCATACATACAAGGATGTCGATGCCAGTGAATCGAACAATTGTTTCCATCATACTTCTCACCACCCTCCAATTCAGTCCATCCAACCCGCAGGCTATCTTTGGGACCGCCAATTTCATCAGGTTCTTCTCCATAATCAAATTCCTCAATTATACCAGAGTCTTCCAAAGATCGCTGTATGTTGGCTTGTCCTGCGAGAATGTTTTCGTGACCAAATAGAAGATATCTCTAGTACCCATTGGTTGTTTATCTTCGAGATGAAGGACCTTCCCTACCACTGGATCTTGCTCCCTTAGCTTTTGGAACTGGCCGTACACCTTGGCTATTCCTCTGGACATCCGGAGATCTCGAGCTACACAATGAGCCAGGGCATATTTTATGGGCACCTCAAACAGGTCTCGGGGTCCTCTCTGGTTACGTCGTGCTGCACTTTCTGTCCATTAGAAGACAGTGCCATAAACTGTTCGAAGGTCATCTCGTCATAGGGTGCTTGGATGCTGCGGACTTGCGCTTGGTCGACTTCGCCGTCATGACTTCCGGCATAAAGGGCTCACCTATTGAAATGTACCACGTTTGGTTTTCCTCGAAGTAGCTTCTTTATTCTGTAGACGACATCGTTGATCTTCTTTACAATTTGGTAAGGCCCCTCCCAAGATCTTTGTAGCTTGGACGAATATCCAGGACGAAGATGCGGGTTATAAAACCAAACAAGATCAACAGCTTGGAATTCCCCGCCCTTGGCCCTGATGTCATAGGCTTCCTTCATTTGGGCACTGGCATTCTCGATATTTAACCTGACTCGTTGGTGGATGTCGTCCATCTTTTGACGTAACTGGCTGACATAGTCTTCACCTGCAGTCTCTTCTCCTGGGGGACATCTAAACTTCAAATCGCATGGTAGTCGTAACTCTCGTCCCATAATAACGCCTGTCGGGGTCTGACCCGTGGACTCGTGCACAGACGAACGATATGCCATTAGAAACAAGTGAAGATACTGGTCCCAGTCTCTTTGGTGGTCAGACACTACCTTTGACAAATGGCGATTGATGGTTCTATTCATCCGTTCTCCCATTCTATCAGATTGCGGGTGTAATGCTGTCGTTCGTGTTTTATTGATCTTCAATAGTTTGCAGACGTCTTGGAAAAGGGTGGACTCGAAATTTCTACCTTGGTCTGTGTGTAACTCAAGGGGAACACCAAAACGACTGATCCATTCCTTGACAAAGACATCAGCAACGGTCAGGGCTTCTTGATTCGGTAAGGCATAAACTTCTGCCGATTGACTGAAATAGTCCATCACTACCACAATGTACTTATTTCCAGAGTCAGATTCAAGAAATGGACCAGCAACATCAATGGCTACTCTTTCGAATGGACTGCCCACGTTATATTGCCTATATTTGCTGCACAAACCGTACATTTCAGGCACCAATCCTTCACATCTATTTGGCAGTTTACCCAATAGAAGCGTTCTCTCAACTTCCCCAGGGTTTTCGTTACACCCAGATGTTTTCCAGTTGTACCATCATGTAGTTGTCGTAAAACCTCTGACCTCCTATTTCTGGGAACTACAATCTGTTCTCTGTCGTTTCCCTTCTCTGGAGTTTCCAGGATGAGGGAGTTTCACTGAGCCCAGTACGACTTTATGGTTGGTGAGTATCGAGAAATCGTCTGCCACGTAGGTTTGTGGTCTTCTTCCTTCCACCGGATAACTTCTTTCCGGATCCATTTTCTGGTCTTTCTGGATTTCATCAGATTGCCAATGGTCATCGACGGCGGTAGTTCTAGAGAGAACAGCTGCTTTTTCTTCAGCTCGCTGACAATGTTTGCAGTCATCAGGACGTGGTCTCCTTGATAGGGCATCAGCATTCTTATGGCTTGTTCCAGTTCGATGTGTCGAAGTTGAATTCTTGCACTCGCTCAATCCACCTGGCCACTTGAACTTCGGGGTTTATAAACTGCAAGAGCCACTTCAGTACTGCATGATCTGTCCTCAGGAGGAATCTTTTACCATATAGGTACTTGTAGAAATGTTCTACCCCCTTTACCAAGAGTTCCCTGCGAGTGACGCAGTAATTCCGTTCAGGCTTGCTCAAGGTCTTGCTGAAATAGCCCATAACTTTCTCCTGATCGTCTTGGATCTGCGAAAGTACAGCACCAATTCCGACATTGCTTGCGTCGGTATCCAAAACAAAGTTCCCATCTGGCAAAGGATAACTTAAAATGGGGGCACTGGTCAATGCTCTTTTCAATGTCTCGAATGATCGCTGACATTCCTTGTCCCACTGGTACTGTACCTTCCCACCTGTGAGTCTAGTGAGTGGCTTGGCGATATTGGCAAAGCCCGCTACATACCGACGATGGTACGTGCATAATCCCAGGAAACTTCTTAGCTGGTGGATGTCTTTCAGTATCGGCCACTCTTGGACGGCTTTGATTTTCTGTTTATCAACAGCTACTCATTCTGCGGAAACCACATGTCCAAGGTATTGCACCTCTTCTTGGAACAGCTGACACTTCTTCGGGCTTAACTTTAGTCCGGAACTTGGAAGTCGCTGAAATACCTCCTCCAGGTTCTTCACGTGGTCTTCAAAGATACACCAGGCATGTTTTCCATGAAAGCCCTTTTAACACGGTTTCCATTAGTCTTTTAAACGTCGCTGGAGCATTACAGAACCCAAACTGCATCACCGTGAATTGGTAAAGTCTTGAGCTGATGGTAAAAGCAGTATTTTCTCGGTCCTCTTGAGCAAGTTCCACCTGCCAATAACCGCTCTTTAAGTCCAGGGTGGAAAACATCTTCGATCCAGCCAGCGTATCTAGCGTTTCGTCTATTCTTGGTACGGGATAGCTATCTTTCTTCGTTGCGTGATTTCGTGGACTATTCTATCGGCTTCTTCTCTTTTGGCTAGGGGTAGTCTTCTCGCCGACTGTCGAATAGGTTGAGCATCCCCGGTATTAATTTTATGTTTCACCAGATCAGTTCGTCCTCTTTTACCGTTCCCTACATCGAAGATATCCTGGTAGTTTCTAACGATTTTGCTTTCGGGTTTGGTTTCAAATTCTTAGATGAATCGGTGATGAGTCTTTCCAGTTCCTCAGATAGTTTACCTGGTGGTATTTCTGCATGCTGTGTGCTTCTGACTACAGAGAAAATTGTTGACCAACGTTCCTTTCTTTAACGCCACCGAGTAATGATTCAGGTTCATTAATCTTACTGGCACAATCTCGTTGGCACGAAACAGAGTATACCCCAGTGCGATTCCTCTGCCTACATTTCCGTCGTAAATTACAGGATCAAACCTCGTTACTGTTCCAGCTTTAGCTTTCCCATCTCGACAAGCATCTACAATGATTTCAGCTCTTTCCGGAACATTGACATCCTTGGCTAAGATGGCTCGAAGCATTATGTCATATTTTTCATGAAGCACCACTTCTTCATCATTCACTCGCAGAATTTCATCTTTAAAGTTTAACTGGAATCCCTTGGAGCTCATGACATCCATTCCGATGATGACTTGGTCTTCAATGTCCGCCACTAACGCCCGGTGTTGGAATGTTGTATTTCCCAAGATCATTTCAACCTCTATTTCACCATGGACATTTGCTGCCTCTCCTGTCGCTGTTCCCAGTTGCCATTTTGTTGGTTTTATCTTTGTCTCGTCTAAAACAATGTTGGGCCTTATAACAGTTTTCGTCGCACCAGTATCCAGCAGCATTGCAAATTGCTTCCTATTAATAAGGCTATCTACAAAGGCACTGTTAAAGTGGTTGCGTAGCGAAGAGACATATGCGTTGGTAGCTGGGACTTGTTGATTACAGGTCGACGATGGTCCCTTTACATTGACCTTCTTTAGTTTCCTCGAGGAGGAAGTCTGTATTCCGTTGCTCTCCTTGCAACGACTCCGGACATGTGCTACCTTACGACACTTCAGACATCTCACTAGTCTTTTTGCGGTAAGGACTTCTTCTACTATCTTCCTTACAGAGGCCCTATCACTTCAGCCGTATTCTGACTCTTCTTCAATGATTCGGACTCTGCCCTGACCTCTACAAGTATTTTTCGCAGCCTCGAATTCCAGAGCTCGAGTCAGTGCATCCACTAATTGAGTCGGTCGAGCTAGGGTCAATGTTTGTCTGGCTTCGTGGTCCCGAAGTCCATCCAAAAACGCTTTTACTGCTAACCTTTCTATCACATTTTCCGGTGTGGCTGGATAGGCAAGGCGAACCAGGCGGGCAATATCAGCTTCAAACACTTGTAGGGATTCATTAAATTGCTGGTGACGATTTTTCAGTTGGGAGTGATAAACATGCTCCAAATGGGTTTGCCCATACCTCAGTTCTAAATGTTGGACCAGTTGTTCGTAGTCTTCTTGCTCAGAAGTATTCAACGTTTGCAAAATATCTGTAGCATCCCCTCTTAATGCGAGGGTTAAAGCTATTGCTTTCTCCTCTGCCGACCATCCGTTTAGCTTTGCTGCAACCTCGAATTGGCGCCGATAATTAGTCCATGACGACTTTCCCTCAAATTGTGGAGGTTTCATTTTCTGTCTTGTTACCTCAAAGCCAATTTTTTAATCCCCTACTTAAGACTGTTCAGTCTTTGATGGAGTTTCTCCTTCTTTGTATTGTGACCACCTGTTGTTGTATTTTGCTGATCTCACTCTCTATTATCTGTTTTAAAAATTATATTCTTTGGCTCAAAAATAGTTGCATATAAAATGTGGTTGAAATAAGGGTAGAAAGAATTATATTTGTACAGGGTGGATAAAAAAATCTTAGAAAAATGTGTTATGTAAGCAGTTAGGATATTTGAATTATGTTCTGGATTTATTATAGTTATGAAACGGGTAGAAAAAGATGTTAAAAGCAGTTGTTTATAAAGTGTTGTTGAAATTTAAGATGGAGTGGAAATATAGTTTATAGGGCGCTTATTTTTTTTTAATATCTGCAAGTAGTTGCTTATATAGGAGGGTTGAAATATGTGGCGAAGTACAATTACAGTTATACAGATGGGTTAAAAAAATATTACAAAGAAATTTTATGTTCTACAAGCTGTTTCATATATAGGATGGTTGTATAGGGTGGAGTAGAGACCTAAATATACAGGGTGGGACAAAAATGTTATATTGGGTGGCCCATAAGTAGTTACATATACAAGGTTGTTGAAATATAGGGTAGAGTAGAATTATAATTATACAAGGTGGGTAAAAAATGATGTAAAAAATTTGCTTTATGGGGTAGAACATGAGCAGTTGCATGTATGGAGTACCTGAAATATGAGGAGAAATAAAGTTACACAGTGTGATTCAGAACAAAGTTAGAAAAAGTTTCAAATGAAGGGTGGTTAAAAGTTGCACACATAGGAGAGGTGAAATATAGGGTGAAGAATAGTGAATTATTTAAAAAATGGTACATTGGTAAAAAATAAGCAGCAGCATATACAGGGTGGTGATGATACAGGTCGAAGTAGAGATATACACACAAGGTGATATATATATAGATATAACATTTTTTTCAATTTTTGTTTGTATCACCTTGTGTGTATATCTGACTCATAAACAGTTGCAGTTTTAGTGAAATATATTGGGAATTAAGGGATTTATATTTATAATTAAACATTGTGGACCAAGAAATGGAATGCAAGGTATTTGAAATAGAAGGAGGAGTAGAATTATAGTTAAACAGGGTGGATAAAAAAAAATTCCGAAAATTTTTGTAGGATAGAACATAGAACATGAGCTCTTGCATACATGAATTATCTGAAACATGGGGCGATGTAAAATTATAGTTACACAGTGTCATTAAAACAATGTTAGAAAAAGTTGCATATAAGAGGTGTTTAAAATTTAAGGTGGTGACAAATTCAATTTTCCAGAGTGTTTAAAAAATATCAGAAATATGACTATATAGCGTAGTCTTTAAGTAGTTTCATTTATAAGATAGTTGAGCAGAGGTATATACAGGGTGGTTGAAATATTTTCTAGAGTAAAATTATGGTTATATGGGATGGTTAAAAAAATAAGTTATAATAGTTGACTAATAGGCAGCAGTATTAACAGGATGTTTTAAATATAGATGGAAGTAGAGTTGCAGTTATAAAAGGCATATCAATAAAAAAGTTGAATAAAATTGTTATATAGGGTAGCCAATAAGCAATTGCAATTTGGGTGAAATATGTTAGATATTGGTGGATTTATAGTTGGGTATAGGGTGGTACAAAAAATATACTGGGTGGCCGATAAGTAGTTGCATATACAAGGTCGTTGAAACAGAGGAAGGAATAAAATTATAGTAATACAGTGTGATTAAAACAATGTTAGAAAAAGTTGCATGTAAGGGGTTGTTGAGATATAAGTGGATACAAATTATACTTTCCAGGGTGGTTAAAAAAATATCAGAAAAATGGATGGATAAGATAATTGAAATAAACAGTGGAGCAGAGTGATAGGTGTTTAAAAAATATATAATTGGTGCTCCCTAATAAGCAGATGCATATACAGGGTGTTTGAAATATTTTGTAGAGTAAAATTCTGGTTATAAGGATAGTTAAAAAATGTATGGACTAATAATTTATAATGGTTGACTAATTGGCAGCAGTATAAACAGGATGGTTTAAATATAGATGAAAGTGGAGTTATAATTATACGAGGCCGTTCAAAAAAAAAGTTTAATAACATTGTTATATAGGGTGGCCAATAAGCAGTTGCAATTTGGGAGAAATATATTGGGGATTGGTCGATTTGTAGTTATACAGAGTAGTACAAAAAATGTTATATTGGGTAGTTGTATATACAAGGGCAGAATAGAAGTTTTATAGCATAGATCTAAAAATGTTTAAAAAATTTTGTTATATAGGGTAGACCATGAACAGTTGCATCCTATAATGTGAAATACCTAAAATATGAGGCTATGCAAAATTATAGTTATACAGTGTATTTAACACAATGTTAGAAAAAGTTGCATATAAAGAGTGGTTAAAATACAGGGTGGAAAGAAATTATACTTTACAAAAAGATTCAAAATTTTCAGATATATAGAGTGGAGTAAGGGTATGTTAGGTGTTTCAAAACTGTTACATTGGGTAACAAATAAACAGCAGCATATACAGGAAAGTTGCACTATAGGGTGAAGTAAAGTTACAGTTATACAGGGTTGTTCAAAAAAAGTTGAATAAAACTGTTATATAGGGTGACCCATAAGCACTTGCAGTTTGGATGAAATATATTCCGGATTGGTGGATTTATTGTTATGTAGGGTGGTTCACAAAAGTTAGAGTAAGTTGTTATATAGGATAGCCCACATGTTTCATAAGTTTTTTCTTTTTGCACAGAATTGTACATTCCATATGTGGGTGAAACTGCAGGTAACGGCTAATTTTTAATAAATTTCTAGCAGAGTTTTAAATTTCCAGATATTTTATAGTCGTATTCAAGCCACTTAATGTTTAGTCTTTGTATTAATTATGTCTCCAGACACTATAAGAACAATTTATAATATATTTACCTCATACTTGCAGTAGTAACAATAAGTAATGGCCAATCTTCTTTATAATAATTAGCAATTGCTAATGCTTGAAAAGTCTTCCCTAATCCCATGTCATCAGCTATTAAACATCTGCCATTCTTGTCAATTCCAAATCTAAAATTTGTATATAACATATTCTCAATTGTTGTACTTCATTATACTTCATAGCTGATATCCAAACTCAGAAATAAATAAGTAATTGTAATAGTCAGTATTTTCTATTACAGAAGTTTAAAAACTAAAGTACAATTTGCAGTAACCAAAAAATGAAAAAACAAAAATACATATAGAAATGAAGAATTTTTAGGAATTTTTGCTAGAAATGTTTCAGAATTTATTCATAATTACTTAATGTATGCTTCATCTCTATCAATAGTTTTGAGGAGGGTCACATTAAAGATATATTTACTTATACTATAATTAATTTAATTGCTAAATTAATCATTATTTCTGGGAAATACCAAGAACTTGGCTCAATGTTGACAAATTAAAGTAAAATTTCAATACTGGCAGAAGTGCTGCATTTAATGAAACTCTCATATGCATAGCTACTATAAACTGAATTGTAGAAAGGGTTCTGAACTATTAAAAAACAATAATATGATGTAGTTTATTTGAAATTTTTGCTTTCAGTTTCTGTATTACTTTTTTGTTGAGTATACACTTAGTTTCCAAATAAAACATTGGGCACACAACAATAATGAGAATGTTGTAACAAGTACTTGCCATAACTTTTTTGAGATAAGGTTTGAATTTGAATACAGATTATGATTAACAACTAGGTTATAATTAATAAGAAATAAAGGAGAATGTCCATGGTCAGTATTGCTAAGTATATTTATGTGTCACAGGTTCATATCATATCAGTAGGTACTTCATGTTTTGAAATAAGATGTTTTTATATAGTAATAAGGTTTGATGCCAATACTAAATCCCACAGTTACTTGGGCATTCCCATTTTAATTCTTAGTCTTAATGATATGATCTCATTTCAATAAATATGTTAACGATCACATTAAACTATTTGTCTATTAATTCAAGTTTAAATTTGAAATAAATTTATACATACCTTAATCCTTCAACTTGAAAGGGCAACAATGAACTAGATAAAACTGGATCCAATCTTTCAAAATCTATGATAACATCTTTTTTAGGTTGGTTGAGGCCATTAAATATAAAACTTGGTATTTTTTCTATAATTACTTTTTGCGATAGTGGGCTAAATTTATGAATTAGTAAATTATAATCTTTTAAACTGAAATTCCATATTCTAGTTTTTGGATCTAAAATGTACTTAATTACATTTCTAAACTGTGTTGGAAATAAATACTTTACTCACCGTAAAATTTTGATGGTATTAATTTAAATATTCCAATAGCTTCTTCAGAAAATCCAGACAACTCCACTTGGAACCTGTCTTGTGATACTAAGGAGCATTTTGCAGTTATAAGAGAAGGAGTATTGTAGAATGCTTTTGGTGTCCATGATTTCGACATAATAGGTATTCGTTTTCGAAATAACAAAAAATGAAATATATGACCAGAAATAAAAACAATTAAATTTCAAGTTTCCAACATAAATGTCAACATAATTTAACTTGAAGGTTATGTCACTGATCATACAAAGAGAGGGTTATGTTATGTTACTAAGATAGTAAGATGTCAAATGTCAATTCCTTTAATTTTTTTTATTTGTGAACTATCAAGAACTAACTTTACTTTAAATGGTAAATGATCTAAGAGAAGTAAATACAATTACCCACTTTTTCAGAAAAACGATTAACATTCTTGTTAAAAATTAAATTTCAAGTTACAAGTTTGTTTTTTCACTTGAATGTGAGTAAATACATCGAAAATCCCTTTTAATTCATTCAAAAAAAGGCTTCAAATTGACAGTTAAAACCACGTTAAAACGAAAGCGACTCAAATATTTTGGATAGATTATGTTTTTGGCGGGAAATGTGATTTGATTTTTGAAATAGGTTAAGGATAAGGATAATCAAAACACTTAGACTTAGATCATAAACAAATAAAAATTGAAAAATTTGATAATTCCCAAAATGAGTGATTATCCAGACCCTGAAGAAGAATTTGAATTGATGTATGGAGATGAACTTGATTTATTAAGAGAACAAGATGAAGGTAGATAAATCTATTTAGGTAATTAACTTCAATTAGCTTTTAAAACTATTTTTTATAGACTATGTACCCATCTCAAAACAATCATCTCAGAGCAAACGTAGTCTTGATTTTGGGGTTTCAAATAATGTACAAGTAAATGATTTTGATGTTCTTTCAAATACAGAAGTACAGAGTACGCCAGACATATTTTCTGCAAATGGAATTGGTTCATTAAACATTCCTAATGAATTTTCAAGTGCATGTTTAAACACAAAACTCTCACAAAATGAAACCGTGGCACTTAATAATAAAAAAAGAAGTGCTGAAGAGCTATTTGGAGACATAACAGATCTTGATGAAGAGATATTCCTTGATATAGATGTTCCCATTATTAAAAAATCAAAGAAAGATGAAAATGATGAGAAGCTTGCTTTGATTGAACACATTCTGGAACTAAGGAGGATATCAAAAGAAAAAAGCAACGTTGTAGGAATTTTAAGCACCAATAAATTGACAAATAGCTGGGAAAGAGACAAAAGGAATTTATCTTATTCAGTCCCAAAATATCCTTTTGTTGGAGTAACAAGGTTTAATGATGAAAGAGTTTATGTTAGATTTCATTCAGAGGAATATGAGAAGGAAGAAATTCAAAGAATTGTGAAGGAGAGTACATTTACTGGTGTGATGGGAGAAAGGTTCAAAGAAGTTTGGAAGGAAGCTAAAGAGTTGGTAAGAGTTTAAAACATTGTTATTTATTTTTATTGTTAAAGAGACTATGTGTAGGATGGAGATTGTAAATTATGACCCTATTAAAAACATCTAATAGGATCCCATACAGAACTATACATAAACTGTAATATTTGGTATACTGTCTATCTGGAAAGAAAATTTGCCAGATAAAAACCATTTTGAAACTTGAATAATAATCAGGTACCCTTTTATTATTGGAATCTATGGGATTTTTCCACAGTGGAAATATCAAATGTTTATGGAGGATGTTAATTGTCAACTAATAAACCTAAGCAGTTCTTAGATCATTTACCATCTAGATATAGCATGTCAAGCATAAAATTGTGGCAACGCTAGAAAGAGAGGGCAATAGAGACAGTAAGAGGCTATTTCACTTAGTGGGTGGATGGTCGGTGGATGCAGCCAATGAACAACATACTTTATTGGAAGCGGAGTCCCAAAGTGAAATAGCCTCTTGCCCTCTCTATTGCCCTCTCTCTTCTTAGTCTTACCACGACATTTGTGCATCTGCTAGAAAGCTATCTCTAGAAAGTAAATGCTCTAAGAAGCAGTTGGTTTGGCCTGTGACATTTGACACATTTAGGGTTTGACATTTTGCAATACAGTTTGGTGGCAAAACTCTGGATTCACCCAAATACCTTTTTTTATTTAGTAAAATTTTATAGATATGTTAGGCGGCATGCCAGATGTGATAACCATCTGTTTTCAGATTCAGGATGGAGTAGATCTTGAACTCCTGACTTTTCTAAATAAAATAATATGTGCCAGAAGCCAGAGCTATCTCCAGGCTCTAGTGAATTAATTTTAGAAAACTTAAATAACACTTCTTATAACTTCTTTTGTAAAGGAAGACATTTTTTCAGATTCGGGATGGTGTAGTTCTTCAACTTTGACTAAGTAAAATAAATCAGCACTGAAAACTAGACCTACTGGGTCTAGTGAATTAATTTTTGGAAGATTTAAAATAAGCTAGTTCCCACTTCTGGAGCACTTTATTTTACTTAGAGATGTTAGAGTTCAAGAAGTATCTTGAACTCTTACTACTCCATTCCTGAATCTGGAGAAAATTGTCTTCCTATTCAAATGGATTTACTTAGAATTTTCTGCAATTAATTCAGTAGAGTTATTACCCTTTTTGTACACTTTATTTTATGTATAAAAGTCAGTTCATGAAACCTCCCCATCCACAATCTGAAAAAAATCCATTCTATGCAAATGGATCTATAATAAGTGTGATTTATTTTAAATATTATAAAAGCAATTCAGTAGAATCTTATTTTACATAGATTAGTCAGAGTTCAAGGAACTCCCCATCCTGAATCTGAAAATGTGTTCCTATGCAAAATTAATTCAATAGACCCTGGAGTTAGTTTCCAGTTTTGGTACATTATATGTTATTTCAAGAATGGAAATGCTGTGGAACCTTTGGTGTGTCACATGTATAAAAAAACAGTTTTGCACCCTAACACCAAACCTTTATTTAAAACCACTCAAGGCCATTTCAACAATTTTACATTATCATCTTCACAATACAAAGTTAAATAATAAGCATATATGAGAAGCAAAGGGGCCTCAAAGTTAGTAAGTTTAAAACTAAAATTAGGGAATTATAAACTCCAAAGGCATGGGAGAAAGTAACTTCTATGAGTTTAAACCTCAGATTGGCTAATTTTAATTTAATAGACCAGGAAATAATATGTGTACAAAATCACAGAGGAGCCCTCCTCCAATGTATGTAAATTTAGTATGATATTGACACCCACAATTGACACAAGTATAATATCACTCCTAGAGCTCTTGTCTAAATCTCCTCCTGCATTATAATAAACAATTATAAGTTTTATTTACATCCAAGAGGGGACCCCTCTCTCTCTGCAGCTGTGATGTCCATACAGAGAAGCCTATACATCTAACTAGTAAAAATCAAATTAAGTAAATATAAGTACATATATTGGGTGTTTCACACAAAAATAATGAAAATTTCAATATTGTTACGAAATTTACCCAAAGCCGACCCTGTGTCATTTCAGCACGACAACAAACGCTTCAATAAAAAATAGGAGTCTCGAAAAGACTCGACAGCGGAAGGAGCGATGATTATTTTCTACTGGAGAATTCCACGGGGATTATAAAAGAAGCACACCACGATCGCCAAGCAGTGATACCGCGACGACTAGCTTATATGGGATTATTATTGTATTTTTGAATCAGCTGTTTGAATGTAAATAAAGTTCTAGAATAGTGAAAGTGGATATTAATTTTATAATTTTTAATTGAACCCACGAAGTATATTGCAATATTATAAAAAATGTTAAGTAATTATAATTATGCACATAATATATCAATATATCACCTTAGACTGCCCTAGAGGATTACAGAAAATATATATGCAGTGTTGCATTCCAAATATATATGTTATGAATTTAATTGTGTGTCATTTCACAGAACTTGGTATCCCCAATATTTTTTTCTTTAAAACCCTATATCTTTTAAACTTAGTTGCAAAATAGCAGATATATATATATATATATATATATATATATATATATATATATATATATATTTGTGATGTATTCTTCAAGTTTGAAAGAAACCTTATTATATAATCTTTAGAATTGTCTTATGCTCCCCTGTATACTATCAAATTAAATGCTCTTATTTATGTCTTAACTTGCATAATATTGTCAAACAATATATTTTTAAATTTTACAATTGATAGCGCGGTTTGACCTAGACCCCGAAACGTTTGGAAATCTTCAGAATTTTCAAGAAGTATGTGAGGTGTTATTCCCAACAAGTGCATAAACATTAAGTAAATATCATTGGTGAAACAACTATCGGAACTTGACCATACAGTTTATGGCAGCACACTCCCTCTAAGGCACGCATAACGTGCCTTTAGGAAAAAATTCACTAAGCCCAGATATCCTAGATATTAAAAGGGTTTAGCTCTGTGGGAGCCCTTGCCAGGTAACACCTATATTATTATGGATACATATTGTAACGAAATTTATCTAAGCCGGCCCTGGTTTCATTCCAGTACATCGATCGCTATTAGGACAAAAAAATTAATCTCAAAATAGCTCGGCAACTGTAGAATTGATAATGGATTGTACGAGAAGATTCGATCCTGGTTTTAAAAGGAGGGCCATCATCGCGGCAGGCAGTTAGTGCGACGAAGAGCTTATGTTGTATTACATTTGTGATATTCGAATCAGCTGTTGAAGTTTTTTTTTTTTAATTTTAATTGAACCCACGGAGTATATAACAATATTTTAATATATTGGTATTACTAACATTATATGACTATATAAGTTTAATAAATCCAAGTAAATTGATATACCCATGATACAGTAGCCAATATAATTATCATTTATTTTATATTTAAATACATTATGAAGAGGAATCAGTTTAAATCTATTTAAACAACCCTGCAAACCAATATGCTTTGCCTCCCATATACCAAACTCCATTGAACATCTATTTAATATTTATCTATGCCCTATTTAATAACCTGGTTGTCCTCTGACTTTAGTGTCTGTATTGGTTCCAAACTTGGTTTTGAGCAAGTGATATTCTTACTGTGTTGTCTCTCCCATGTCCAGAAGTTGATTAACCATTCTCTTTCTTCAGCACTGCTTTCAATTAGTCAATTTAGTTTTCTTTTTTTTGTTGTTTATTTCGTTATGAAATATATGCTGCAAATTTTTCACCAAAATGTTTCAATTTTTTCTTGTGCCAGTGGTAGAAAATACTAGATATCATGGTAGTAAATAAACATATGTATAATAGATACTGTCTTAATTTGAAATACAGGACCTACTATTCTCCTTCTACACAACCCTTGAATGTTTATAATAAATACATGAAATACAAATATACTCATTACTTTCACTTACAATACCCATATTTTCAAACATATGTTTGTATTTTTTTAATATTTAGGTGTTTTCATAGTTTTGGTATTCTTAACATTAAAATTATACTTTTTAGATTCAATCACAAAACACCGCTGAACAACAAGATGTTCCAATGCTCACCGATTTTAGTGAAAATCAAGAAGATGAAATTACAAAATTGTGGGTTGATTTGTATAAACCTAGAGCTTATTTGGAACTTCTGAGCGATGAAGGCACTAACAGGATCTTATTAAGATGGATAAAATTGTGGGACAAAATTGTTTTCAATAGAAAACCCAAAGTAAAACCAATAAAACTTGTAACTGAGAAGGAGAATAAGAAAAAATATTTTAAACCTCAGTTTGAACTTGATACTGAACTTGATGAACATGATCGACCAAATTATAAAATTGCGCTTTTATGTGGACCACCAGGGTTAGGTAAAATATAGTTAGAAATAAAATTTTGTTTGTATTTAGCCTATCTCAAAGTTGAATTATTGTGTTTATTCAATGGGATTTTCTTTCCTGACTACTTTTCTATAAAAGAGACATTTTTGAATTTGTAGGTGAATTAAACAGTAGTAGGGCAATTTTTGAAATTAGCGGTTGTGTTAGCCTCCTTGCTAATGTCCTGTATACAAATAAGTGTAAATACATATATGGTTCGGAGACGTTTTAACTCTGGAGTTGTCAATCAGGTTGTGTATTAATTAACGGCAATTTTTGTCGATTTATTCTTGCGAATTATCTTAAAAAAATTGAAAGTGACAATTCGAACAAATGTTTCTGAATTTTTATTCAAAGCTCAGTGAACTATATTGAAATATTGACTTTTTATTACTTGTTTTGAAGTAAAATCTGAATTATTTCAGTGCTATTTTCTTGTATGAACACGACAAAATATATAATAAGCTATAAGTTAGAAATTGAAAAAAAATATCTTTTTTCACCAAAGCCCCAACTGAAATCAATGGGTGTACCAGTATTATCAAAATTAAGACACATTCTTTAGTTTTCTCACAATTTTGTGTGTCGTTAACATCATGTCAGCTGTTCTATACAAGTTCAAGGAATTTCGACCGTTTATAGTGCATCCTGCTTCGAGGCATCCCGAAGTGGTCCTATATTTTTTTCAATAACATAGCTTGAACCGTTTTTTAGAAAAACAGGAAAAACTTTTTTTCTGACATTCTTACACAATAAGCTTTGGTGGAGTTGCTGGTATTAAAAATATGGAGATATTTCTGTTTGAACTTGGGGTATATTAAATTGAACAGAAATTGGATTAGTTCCGGGGGTTCCCGAAGTAGTCTCATAGTTTGTTTCAATTACACAGCTTGTACTTATTTGTAGAAAATCGGGAAAAACTTTTACCGACTTTCTTATATGGTAAGCTATGGTGAAGGCGCTGGTCTTAAAATTGTCGGCAAATATAAGTTTTTCGTAAAAGTGAAACCTTTATTTTTGTTAATATTTTAAAATTATTACCAGATAGAAATGATTAAAACTAAAAATTGCTTCAAATTATGCCATTGCACTAAAAACTATACAATAGTTATTTATGTAACTTTTGCAACTATATACTAGGTTTAAACAAATTATCAATTTTGTTTAAAAGTGTTTTTTTTTATAATATCTCAAATTGTAATCAAAGTTTATTAGAATTGAAAACTGCATTCAATTATGCTGTATCACTAAAAACTGTAATAAACTGAAAGTAAGGAATTAAATCGAAATAAATGTTAACTAATCAACTTCAAGATGGAGGGTCTCAGTTGGTCTCTATATACAGTGTGTCTTCATATGTTGGATTCATACGGAAAACGTTCGTATGAATATTATTTACAGAAAAAGTTATTCATCATAAACATATTTCATGGTCAGAAACGTATACTGTAATCACTTCATTAAAAATAATATAAAATGCTCCTAATTATGCCACATCACTAAAAATTGTATATTAAATATTCATGTCACTTCTTCAAATTATGTAATAGGTTTGACAATGAATTTAAATTCTGTTTAAGTTAAGTAACTTTATTTTTAATATTAAGTTAAATTGTTATCAAACAAAGTTTATCAGACTTGATAAGTGCGTCCTATTATGCTATATCAATGAAAACTGTACAATGATTTATTATAGACTATTAAATGACTGTCAATATAATTAGCAGACCTAAAGAATGATGATACTCAAATACATATATACATATTTAGAAAACAAGTTATTCTATTTAACAGTAAACAAAGTTGGTCAAACAAATAAATGATTCTTAAAAGTAAAATACGTTATGTTAGGCAATATCGAAAAAGTTAATTAGATTAGAAAATTGCATCCAATTAAACCATTACATCACTAAAATTAATTTTATTGTGTTAGATGGAGTAACGGGTAGCAATCTTTTATGAAAAACAACAATCTTTAGTATGTTTTCTGTTGTCCACTGATTGTTAATTTGTTACACCACACCTTCGATGATTGTGAAAATAATGTAGTAATAAAATAATTAAATTCACAACAAAAATTACAGAAAAATTAAAACAAAAGTTATTGCCACTTGTCCGAAAAATCAATACTAATCTACTACATTGACTATTTTACTACTAAACTATAATAAAGAATGCTTGATACTGAACTATCAAAGATGATCTTCACATGATTTAACCGCAGATAACCCTTCTTCCATATATAATTACTCAATAGTTTGACCGTTTTTGAAGAAAATATATGTTCAATAAAAATATATTTCTTTGCAGAATGTACCAAACTTACCATAACAAAACAATAAAGGCATTGAATTTCTTTATATTTTAAAAACATATCATTAAAATGTCAATGACATGTTAATTTTGTTTAAAAGTCTTGTAATAAAACCAGGATTTTTCAGGAATGGAACCATGTAATAATAACCACATTGTTTATTAGATAAAGTGCATGAACAAAAAACAGTAACTAACATACCTAAAAATAATTGAAAGATTCGACCTTAAAATATATTTATATATGTAGTCATAATTTTTAACATAAAAAAATAAATCTCTTTAAAAATATTAACATAATATTAAACAATAAATTAATATTAAATGTAATATTTAAAACAGTAGTTAATACCTACATTTTTCAAAAATATTTTTTGATTTTATTCTGGTATTTCCCAGTTAACGATTTCAGCTTAATATTTAAGCAGAAAATGAAATCAACCATATTAGTATGAAGGTATTATACCTACTATTACATTCCAAATAACTACAAAACGCAAGTACATATTAATAAATCTTCAACCAAAATCTTAAGATTCAATATAATTTCATTAACTTAGATGAAACACATAGTAAGCAATAACTATTTCTGTTTTGTATGGAAAATATAAAGACATACCTGCTGTTAATTAATGATAAATAAGTAATACTTACATTTATTAAAAACTTTTTGCAGTGAATGAAGCTGAAGTCTTGAACTTTACACACTGAATTTACAACTTACCGTTAACCATCTGCTACAATAATCTTACACCAAACAATATTCTGAAATGTCAAAATTCAAATCAAGACGCTATATCAAATATAGCCATGAGTTCAGGGCTGCCAGAACTAACTATTTGCTTTGAATATTACAATCAGTGCATTAATTCACATTTTTTGTAATCCTAATAAAAAGTCATCAAAATGTAGAGTTTGAAAAATTACGTCGTGAATAGAAGGCGGCTATCCGTACATTACTCCCTTATCGTAAATTTCATTAGATTAATACTCACCTCAAAAGATTATTACCAAATTTGAAGAAATAAATCTCAAGACATTTTGTTATGTGGCTGAATTGGCCTCAAACAAGGTATTGTGAGCTCTAATTTCCGCTATACAAATATAGATACTTATTTTTAAATCACCCTATATATATATATATATATGTGTCGGGTCAGGAAACTGTCTTCAGTTGCGCTTTCCACAAGAAATGACTTCTCCAAAATTTCTTAATGCGTGAATGCATCAGTGGAAAGTAATATTCAAGTAATTTTATTTACTTTCGTAAAATCAAACAATTATAGTTGACAACATAGATTTCCATCAGGTTGAAATAAAATTATAATCACAAGTTCAAAAGTCTCCATTGAACAAAAGCCAACTATTCAAATATTGAGTTCATCAACAATCAGTAATAATTCGTTAAATATGTTAGTATGAATTTAATAAATAATGCTTACTTTGTTCATTAGTTAAATGTGATTTTTTTTAGGTAAAACAACTTTAGCTCATATGGTCGCGAAGCATGCAGGATACAATGTAGTGGAA
The DNA here is from genome assembly GCA_034190945.1 of Octodonta nipae. Classification (NCBI taxonomy): domain Eukaryota; kingdom Metazoa; phylum Arthropoda; class Insecta; order Coleoptera; family Chrysomelidae; genus Octodonta; species Octodonta nipae. The sequence goes on along the minus strand of CM067220.1, from coordinate 88,651,434 downwards.
ATAAACGCATCGGATGATCGCAGTACAGATGCTTTTAAGACAGCTTTAGAAAACGCTACTCAGATGAGATCACTTGTCGATCAAGAAGGTAGACCTAACTGTCTTGTTTTTGACGAGATAGATGGCGCTCCTCAATCGTCAATTGAATATTTAATCAAATTTGTGACTGGTACTGTTAGTAAAAAAAACAAAAAAGGGAAAACTCAAAACGCTTCGATTCTGAAAAGGCCTATAATATGCATTTGTAACGATGTTTACGTGCCAGCTTTGAGGCCGTTGCGACAAGTAGCTTTTGTTGTCAACTTCCCGCCTACATCTAGCACTAGATTGGCTGAGAGATTGATGGAAATAGCCAGAAAACAACAAATTAAAACTGACTTGGGTGCTATGATGGCGCTTGCTGAAAAAAGTAACAATGATATTAGATCGTGCTTGTCGATTTTACATTTTTTCAAGGTTCAAAATAAGCCTGTAAGGTTATCGGATATTTATAGGACAAGTCTTGGTGTTAAGGACATGCAGAAAGGTATGTGCATTTTTGTCTATTAAAAAAATAATTTTGCATTTCTTTATATTACCATGTAGACACATTTTTAGGGTCCCTAAATATGTAGTTTGGTTTTGACAGAAATTTTACGAAAAATTTCCATTACCCCCCCCCTCCCATCTCCTAAATTACTGACACTAAAAAAGCCTACTTGAATATCATACTATTATTTTTGAGGGACAAATCCAATTCAAGTCATTTAAAAGAATTAAAAATCTGTAAGAAACGACCCATTACCCCTTTATCTCCGAAATACTGAGTCTAAAGTTTAAAATAGGGCAAGTAGTGCCTCACACAATATTTCCAGAAAAACCAAAATGAAAATTATTGTATTTATTTTGGGGGGCAGAATAGAAATTTATCTGAAAAATATGAAATAAAAGATGTTTCAACCGTATACAAATATTTTTAGAAAATAATAAAATCTGTGTATTAAAAGATATTTAAAAAAATCTTATATGTAATGACCTAAAATAACAGTTAAATTCATTTTCTAGGTAATTATGTGTAAATAAAAAATTCAATCAATTTTTATGTATGAAATTACATTTTTGAATAAAATTATTCACATATTCCTTCAAACCCCTGGCCCTAAAAAAATGTACATGAAGAGAGGTACCCAGCGATACCGCGTTTGAAGGAGTTTACAATTCTCTATTCGGCAACATAAGAATTTTCATTTTTGTACGTGAACACTCAAGAAAAATGTAATTTTATACAAACAACCCTCGAGTCAAACACGTGTCATTTTACGTTTGTAATTATCGGTTCATTGTGTGAGATTTAAGACATAAGTATTTAAAATTACCTTTTTGTGTCATTTAATACTGGAATAAACTTCGTGGATTCAAATTAAATTCGCCTGGGCAAATACAAATTTTATAACAATACGTATTTAAAATTCGCTAGACGTCGTTAATAATTTTTAGCAATTAATGGTTATTTGAGAATTTCTTAGCATTAATTAATTTTTTAAATGAGTCTTTCTGAGGTATTAATATTAATTGGAGGTAATTCTGCCTTATGAGGTAGGCAGAATATATAATGAGAAGTATCTCCGTCACATTTCACAGTCTATGGTAAGTAGAACAGAACCAAAATTATGTCAATTTGCAACTGTTAAAGATCTTGCTAAACCTGAAAGATCAAAATCGAATGACGAAAATAAATTAGATATTTGTTAAATGTTGAGGAAAATCCTACACAAGAATTAGCTGGTGATAACGGGAATTTTGAAATAGCATAAATACCATTCATATAAAAATTAGTTCAGGAACTGAGGATTATCTGCTAGTATCTGTTTTCTCCGATGAAGCAACTTTTACCTTATAAGGAACCGTCAACAAGTAAAATTGTCGGTATTGGAGTACGTAAAATCCCCACTAGATGATGGAAGATTATACTTAGTATCCTATTAACATTTTAACACCTTGAATTAAGACTACTTTTTCCTGATACTGTTTACCCTGCAGACATTAATAGAATCATATGGTTTCAACAAGATGGAGCTACACCATTCTGCACCATTATTTTTGTGGGGCTATTTAAAGTAAAGAATTTACAAAAGTAAACCAACTACCTAATATTGATGTTTTAAAACACCGAATAAGCCAAGAAATTATTGAAATCAGCGCAGAGATGATGCAAAACGTCGAATAATTTCAATACGGTCTATTTTTCCGTCAAGAAATTAACGGTACGCAATTTGAGCACATGACAGAGTACAATTATTGTAAATATTGTTAATTGCTTTAAAACATCATTTCTTTCTATAACATGATTAATTATTTTACAAATTAAAAGGATAAAATTAGTTTTTCTTATTACTAGAGTCCAAAAATCACAAAGTCCTATATTTCTGAATAGAGAATTAAAAAAAAAACCTTTTAAAAGCGGTATCACACGTCACCCCTTTTCACCTTTAAGGGGTTGAACACACATGTGAATAATTTTATTCAAAAAGTGTAGTTTCTTACATAAAAATTTAACTGTCTCAGGATTTTTTTTAATTCATAATTAGAAACTAAAATTACCTGTTACTTTTGGATCTCACTGAATATAAAAATTATTGCTATTCGTTAGTCTAGCAAAAACTCAAAAACGATTCGATTTATATTTTTTGTTGGAAACACTTTGGATTAATTTTTGCTAATTTGTATTTTAAATGTTCCTAATTATCCGATTGAGGTTTTTAAGGAAATGAAGTGGAAAAGTTACCCGAAAAATTGGACAATTGAGGGATAAAAAATGGAGCTATCGGGAACAGCCAGAACAACATTGTGAACTTAACGGGAGCAGTTAGAAAATACCAATGCGAAACTACTGAGAATAGCAAGAAAAAACATTTCGAAGCTACCGGGAACAACTAAGATATTGCATTGTGAAGCTCCAGAAATAGAAAAAATGCGAAGCTAACGGGAACAAATAGTATGTACAATTAAAAGCTACAGCTAGTAAAATATTTCTAAGTTACCTGGAATATTAGACAGGCTGCTGAGAGACCAGATGCAATAATGTCTTTATTACCTGTACTCGCTGAAGAACGTCTGTCCAACACCAACACTGTTGAGCCTGAATTTTCGAAACAAATAGGTCTACTCAAAGTTTACAGTAAAACATGAGCAAAATTCCTATTGTTAATTTATATACATTTCCGGGACAATTAGAAAATTTGAAAAATTAAAAAATCTCTAGTACATTATATGAAATACAAAATGAAAGACCAAAATGAGTGGTAGTTATTCAAGAAAATATACGAAAATCTCTTATCCCTGAAACTACAAAGCTTATAATTTTGAAAAAAATGTGGAAAAACATAAAATGAAAATCATGGCATAATTTTCGGAGGTAAACTAGAAAAAAACCTGGAGCAGAGCCTATCCACACCTTCCTTTTTTCCAACACATGACGAAATTTTATATTTAGAACGCCAGGTTAAATAATATAACGCGAATGACTTTAGACTATCTACAAATTACAAGAAATAAACTCTTTTGGAACAACTAGCATCAACCTGATCTCAAAGGAACCATGTCGATCAAGAACTAATAAGTAGAAAATATTATAGGAGAAAATAGCCTGAAAATATACAAACTCAAGAAACCTGCCACTTGCTGAAAGAAGGGAATCTCAATTCTAGGAGAATACATTTTAATTAACAATAAAACTTTGTGATCAATGTATTTTACTTAGTTATGGCTCTGAGAGCTGAGGCTTAAGAAATATGCTCAACGTGAGTAACGTGACCACAAACGAGAAACGAAGAAAGTCACATGAAACTGAGACATCGGAAAACTATCACATGATCCGAGAACAAACAAGAAGTATGAATGGTTAGGGTGACCAAACGCAATGAAAAGGATCCGTGGAGTGGAGCCTCAGATTCGGTCGCAGATGAGCAGGAAGATCAACGACGAATTGGAGAGGCGGTATAAGGGCAAGGACAGAAACCCAATGGATGAGAAATGGAAGCAATACATGGCTATAACCTGAAATGGGGAAGTCTACATCCGACAGTGGATTGATATAGACAGATCTTTATCGTGAACGCAAGATAGTATCAAAGAAAGAGTTGCCATATCATTGCATCAAAATCAAACCAGCTTATCAGAAAGGATTAATTCAGTTAACACAGGGAAGATAGAAACATTATTATATTATTATTAAATGGAGTAAAATCGCGTATTTTAGGGCCTATTCAAACATTCTCAAGTTATACAAGAAAAACAAAATTTGTTTTTTGCCTCTACCATTTTTGTTTTAAAAATGTCAACAAATGGTAAAGCTAACTGTGTTTAACCGACTTGCAAATAGGAGGAGGTTATTATTTTTTTGTATACATGCTCAGTGATTATTCAAAAACGGCTTGGGCAATTTTAATGATTTAAATGGCTTGCATTAACGAATGTTAATAATTTTCTATACGGTTTTCCAGAAAATGATAAAAAACAGTAATTAAGAGACTAACCCTTTGAATTAAAGTTATATAGGGTAGTTAAAAAAATATTGTATTGGGTGGCATATAAGTAGTTGCGTATACTATGTGGTTGAAATAAGAATGTGAATCAAAACAATAGTTATACAGATTGGCTTAAAAAACGTTAAAAAAATGTTGTTACAACTTAACCGGAAATAACCAATCAGCAAGCGGGAGGCGTGGCCACTGAGCGCCAAGGTACCGTGAATGACTGCGTGTGATGATTAAAACTTATTTTGTTTACTAGAACCAACGATACAAACAAGTGGAAGGAGCTCCAATGGGATCACGACTATCACCAGTAGTAGCAAACCTTTTTATGGAGAACTTTGAGGCGTTGGTACTAAGAACAGCAAGTCTTAAACCCAGTTTATGGTGGATGATGCATTTGTGATTCGGCTTCATGGGAGGGAACACCTCAACACATTTTTAGACTACCTTAATGGCATCCATCACAAAATAAAATTTACCATGTAAGTTGAAGCCAACAATAAACTGCCATTTTTTGATGTGCTGATAAATAGGAAGGAAGATGGAACCCTTGGCCATACAGTATATAGGAGAGCAACTCACACCAACAGATAACTTCAGGCAAATTCTCATCACCACCCAGCCCAACTACATGCCGTCGTCAAGGCTTTAGTAACCAGATCACAAAGACTAACTGACCAGGATAATATCAAATAGGAAATGGACAGTTTAAAAACAGCTCTGAGAAAAAACGGATTTACAGACCGAAATATACAAAGAGCCCTAAAGTCAAAATCGAGACATGCCGACGAGGAGCATGAGACATCAATAAACAAGGCGGATTTACCGTATGCAAGGGTACCACGGACAGTATTGCGAAATTCTACGGAGACACAATATCGATACTATTTTCAATACAGACAGAAAAATAAGCACGGTGTTGAGGACTCCGAAAACGAGGATTCCTTTAGAACAACGGGGAGTGTATGAGATTCCATGTGCAGACTGCCATCAAACGAATTCAAGCTAGACGTGATGAACAACAGAACACCATAAGAAAACAAGAAAAAACAACATCCATTGCGGAACACGCCACTACGACGTCACACCGAATAGACTTTGAGAATACCAGCGTATTGGCAAATATAGAACACCCGAAATCGATACTCGTAAGAGAAGCAATTGAAATATGGAATTCTTGGAAAATTTTGTTAAACACCGTGCTCGCCCGGCCTCGTCCTATATCAACTCAACCGGAAATAATCAGCAAGCGGGAGGCGTGGCTACTAAGGGCCAAGGGCCAATCACACGCAGCCGTTCACAGTACCAACCGATAAGCCCGATTCGCGGTTATTCATGCGAATTTTTTGCGAATGTGTTTGACAATGAAAAGCGTAAATATTACGATGTTAGTCATTAGGTACATTGCACACTGTATAACTTACTTGTGATTTCAAAAGTTAAGTGGTACAGGTAGGACAGGTAGGTATTAACTTGTACTTGCAATGAGAAATAACAATTGTATGATGATTTCTTTATCACTTTAATGAAAAATACACTAGTTATCTACTTTAATAAAAAATTCAGTAGTTGTCTGTCAACTACATATATACATTTCTTCTGGAATCCTCATGCGTATATGTAATTAGGCAACAATTTAATTGCTAAATAAAATTAAGCAAGTTATGACAGTTTCATAACATGATATAGGGTTTTATGGCAAAATGAATTTCGAGATTTGGAAGTTTCAGGGAAAACTAGCTCACATAGACTCAAAATCAGGATTGTGATTTCTAGGACAAAGAATTCGTAGGATAACGAAAACTTGTCAAAGAAATTATGATACAATCTTCTGGAGATTCAATCAGTTTAGGGGAGCGCAACTGATAAAGGTTCTCGGGAATTGATGGTGACAGGGTGCTGAATTAAGTTTTTAAAAACAAAATTACAGACATATCTAAACTTTGACAAACTTTAAAATATGCTGGTACTTTCTTGGGTCACACTTCTAGTTTAAAAAATAAGTGTAAAGCTTGAATATTTCTAGATACAACAGGAGTTCACGCTCAAGAATCAGTGAAAAAATAATTGTTATATTACATTATAAAGGTACGTATGTGTTGCGTTCCCGCAATTTGTTTAGTGTATTGTTTAAATTTGATTAAATTACTTAATTGATTTTTAAACTTCTGCACCTTTTCCAAAACCTTCCGTCGCGCTAATGCTAATTTTAAGTGTTTTTTGCGTGTAAAATAAAGACTTCTTGATTTGTGTATTTACTTCCGAGCTATTCAGACGCTTTTGACTCCGTCTTAAGAGGGGCGCTTTTTGTTGTTATTGTGTTAGGATTTATAGTTCCGGTCGTAACAACCGCTAAACCGATTTCATTTGTTTCTTTTGGGTTTACAAAAGCGCATCATTTGTTTGTTAAACCCGCATTTTTTGTTTGCTTAATCAATGAACATTACGTCGCTATTTTTTGTGTAACGTGTTGTCCAGACGAAGTTCTGAAACAGTTCCTGTCGCTGCGGGGCTAGCCTCTGAAGAAAGAAGAACCAGGAAAACACCACCTGCAGGGCTTCGACTTAAAAGGTCAGTGATTAACTAATAGTATTTTCGTACTATCGTGTTAGATTTGTTCAGTGGCGTTACACTGATTTTAATTTATTGTTAAGATGTCAAAAACCGCTGAAAATGTACGTAAATTTAAAAATCATCGACAATCGGAGTTTAAAAGATTAGAAGATATTTATGACATCATTCATCATTGCGAGCAAGCCCGCTTCGATTCAACTCAACGGGCTAGGTTCTACACAGAGTACCTCTGCTGAGGGCTCTCTTACCCTTTCTCTCCGCTCAATAGTAAAGCGCGAGTGCAATTTTGTTGTTGATACTATTGTTTTACCCCGCATTTGCAATGATATGTCTGTTGCGCCCATTAACATGGCTAATATGGCATATCTAACCAATTTGTTACTTGCTGATCCTGATTTCAATAGCCCAGGAGCTATTGACTTTTTGTTAGGTGCCGAAATATTCTCTCAAATTTTGTTGGATGGACGCCTTCTGGGAAAGGAAGGTGTTCCTGATGCTATTAACACTGTGTTTGGTTACATCCTTATGGGTAGAGTGTCTTCGAGTTCTGTTAACTCTCAGTCTCAGTCAGTAATAAACCCAACTTCGCTTTTTTGTCAAATTAAAGATGTAGTATCGTTAGATGATTCACTCAAAAGGTTCTGGACAATTGAAGATGTTCCTACCGCACTGGTTCAGTCCCTTGATGATCTTATCTTAGGGATGCAGGAGATTGGATTCAGGTAGATTCGTTGTGCTCCTTACTTTTCGAAATACACTGCCTGCTTTTGATGGAATGTATAATCTCGCCGTGCAACGTTTCTACTCTTTAGAAAGCCATCTTCTACAGCAACGAGATCTCTACAAACAATATTGTGATTTTCTCAAAGAGCGTTTGGAACTGGATCATATGGAGTTGGTTCCCGATCCATCTACTTCTTCTGATTGTTACTATATGCCGCATCATTGTGTTTTGATACCTGATAGTAGCACAACAAAACTTCGTGTAGTGTTTAATGCATCCGCTAAGATATCTCATCGGTTATCTTTGAATGATTGTTTGTTTATCGGTTCCAAGTTGCAGCAAGACATTATCGCTATTGTGTTGACCTTGCAGAATTTAGTTTTGCCTCCCCTGCTTGCTATAGAAAACTTTTCTAGTTGTGAACTTCACGCATTTGGTGATGCTTCTGAGAAAGGTTATGCCGCTGTTGTTTATTTTGTGTTCGAAACCGCATCTGGATTTCGTCAAAGTTTTTTTGTGTTGTCTAAATCGAAACTTGCCCCTTTGAAAACTTTGTCACTTCCCAGATTGGAAGTGTGTGCTTCAGTTCTTACCGCTAAGTTGGCTCATTATGTTTATGAGCAATTCAATAGTCGTTTGTTGTTCAAGGTGATGCGTTGTTGGTCAGATTCCACGGTAGTCTTTTCATGGCTTAGTTCTTCCCCGCACCGTTGGACATTTGTCAGTAATCGAGTTGCTTACATTCAGGAAAAATTTCCTTCTTCGCATTGGTTTTACATCCAATCTTGTGATAACCCCGATGACTTGGGTTCTCGCGGCACTTTGCCATCGGAGTTGTTAAGCAATACACTTTGGTGGAAAGGCCCTCAATTGTTGATTACCGCTTGTTTGTCACATGCTTGCTCAGACTCAAGCATGTCACCGCTAGTTATGACTGAAGCCCGTATAGTGGCGCTTCAAGTCACCGCTTCACCAAATTTCTTTGGTATTTTGTTAGAAGAACATTCTTCTATTAATCGCATTCCCCGCATTATAGCTCATATTTGTCGCTTTGTTGATAACTCTCGCAATCCAGACCGTAGGGGCTCTGGATCATTTTTGGCTGCTGAGTTATATTAGGCTCAGCTTCGCATTGTTCGATATGTTCATGATCAATATTTTTCTAAAGAGATTTCCCTTCTTCGAGAACGAAAACTTTTGCCCAAATCGCTTCGTAAACTTTCGCCGTTTCTTGATGAACAGGGAACTCTTAGAGTTGGTAGTAGATTGGGTAATGCTCCATTGCCGTTTGATACTAAATTCCCCGCACTGCTACCAAGTAAAAGTCGTTTGACTAATCTAATTGTCGAAGATTGTCATGTCACCAATCTTCACGCAGGAATCCAAACTGTTTAATTTCTTTTGCAGCAACGATTTTGGATTCTATCCGCAAAGAAAGTAATTCGTAGTGTCATTTCTAAATGTGTTTCTTGTTGGAAGCTTAATCCTCCTGCTTACCAACCCTTCATGGGAAATTTGCCCATTTCCCGCATTTCACAATTGAAACCATTTTGTCATGTTGGAGTAGATTTTGCTGGTCCCTTCACTATAAGTATGGCTTATCTGTGCCTGTTTAAGTGCTTTGCAACGAAAGCTGTTCATCTAGAACTCGTATCAGATTTGTCTGCTGATGCGTTCTTGGCAGCTTTGCGACGATTCATTGCACGTCGTGGTCGATGTAGCCATATCTATATTGATTGTGGTACTAATTTTGTGTGTGCTCACAAGCAGATCTTGAAGGCTTTTAGAGCTACTGCTGCACGAGAAACCATTTCTTGGCATTTCAATCCTCCTTCTGCTCCTCACTTTGGAGGACTATGGGAGAGCGGAATTAAATCCGTTAAAGCTCACTTAAGACGTCTTGTTGGAGATCAAATCTTAACCTACGAAGAATTTTCTACTGTATTTGCGCAGGTCGAAGCAGTTTTAAACTCGCGACCTATAACCCCTTGTAGCAACGATCCATCGGATCTTACCGCCTTGAGTCCTGGAATGTTTCTTACAATGGAACCTTTAACAGCACCTCCTAATTCTGATTTCTTATCTGTCCCATCTAATCGTCTCAACAGATGGCAGTTACTGCGTCGATTGCATCAGGCATTCTGGAAACGTTGGTCGCGAGAATATTTACATAATCTTCATCAACGGAGCAAATGGACTGATCCCTCGGAGGTTGTTAAGCCAGGTACTCTTGTTATTTTGAAGCAAGACACTTCCCCTGCTTTGAATTGGCCATTAGGGCGCATTATTGACGTACATCCTGGAGGTGATGGTGTTGTATGCGTTGCTACAGTTAGAACGGCAAGTGGTACTTTGAAGCGACCTCTTGTAAAGCTCTGTCCACTGCCAGTGGACCCTTAGTTTTGAAATTAGTAATTCAAGGCTGGCGGAATGTTGCGTTCCCGCAATTTGTTTAGTGTATTGTTTAAATTTGATTGAATTACTTCATTGCTTTTTAAACTTCTGCACCTTTTCCAAAACCTGCCGTCGCGCTAATGCTAATTTTAAGTGTTTGCGTGTAAAATAAAGACAGTATTCTTGATTTGTGTATTTATTTCCGAGCCTTTCGGACGCTTTTGACTCCGTCTTAAGAGGGGCGCTTTTTGTTGTTATTGTGTTAGGATTTCGCGAGTTATAGTTCCGGTCGTAACAACCGCTAAACCGCTTTCATTTGTTTCTTTTGTGTTTACAAAAGCGCATCATTTGTTTGTTAAACCGGCTTTATTTGTTTGCTAAACCCGTATTATTTGTTTGCTCAATCAATGAACATTACGTCGCTAATTTTTGTGTAACGTGTTGTCCAGACGAAGTTCTAAAACAGTTCCTGCCGCTGCGGGGCTAGCCCCTGAAGAAAGAAGAACCAGGAAAACACCACCTGCAGGGCTTCGACTTAAAAGGTCAGTGATTAACTTTTATTTGGTGATTTCATTTACGCGACGGCACGTGTTTTATTGATTGTTCCGCTAAAGGTCCTTCGTCAATTACATACTTGCATTGAACCAGCATTGAACTAAAACCACAACATCTAATTCATACATTTTTTTTGGATATTATATGTAAGTACCTTGGTGACCGAGCTTCACTCGTAAATTCAAGGTTTTATCATAAACTAACATATATCCAAATAATCGGACATTTGCTATGTAAACTATTTAAACTCCCCTAACATAATATTTTTATCTTACATTTCTTATTTACATGGTGTTCAATTCAACTCCCTCCCTCCCTATATGTGCAACTTCTTATGAAAAACCCATCCAAACATTTTTTTCTAACATTTTTTAATCACGCTACATTTCCACTCGATTCCATATTCCAACAACCCTGTATATGCGACCGCTTTTGGCCATTCTACAAACACCTTTGTTTCCAAATTCTTTCATTTATATTATAACATTTTTGTAAACACTTTGTATAATTATAATTCCGCTCCATCCTATATATGCAACTTTTTACAGGCTACCTAATATAACATTTTAAATCACACTGTATAACTACACCATATGTTTTAACTACCCTGTATATGCATTTGTTTATGGTCACCTATTGTAATTTTTTTTGAACCGCCATGTATAATTATAATTCCAGTACATCCTATATTGCAACCACCCTATAAATGCAAATGCTAATATAAGTTACCCTATAGGTAAAACCTTCTATTAACATTTTTTTAGATACCTGCATAACAATACTTTTACTCCGCCCTGTATGTCATTAATTTCCAACTGCTTATGAGGTACCCTACACAATTATTTTTTTTCGCTTTTTTCTAGCCATACTATAATTCCATTTGATGCTATATTTTAACCATCCTGCATAGCAACACTTATCGACCATCTAACATATTTTGTTAGACCCTGTATAATTATAATTTTACACCACCCATTCATATTATATGCATCAAACTAACATGCGAAATCATGAGATCTTACTCATCCAACAATTGCCTACCATTCCAATTTTCTCACCTTGAAAACTTGAAATGCCTAGCTATAAAAATGTAATGCTATGAAAATATGACGGAGGCATAAAATAGTTACATGTTCGGAACATACAAACACAATTTATATTGAAAGAATGTTTAAAAAAAGTTTCACTCTCAAATAGGTCACCAAATCACCCTGTATTAAAAGAATTTTTACAACAGGAGTCATCTTACGTAGGTTACCAAATTACCCTGTATTGAACGCCTTGAAACGATTGTCACAAACTGTCAATAAATTTTTTAATAATTTAATTTATCAGTAAAACGATTTTTCCCAAAGATGAGACCATCACCAATCGATTTCTATCCATCGAAACTTCCAAATGGGAAAGTTTTATCGAAATCCTTAGAGCCGTTTTTCACAACTCAATTACATATATATATATATATATATATATATATATATATATATATATATATGTTTCAGGTGGTTTCCGGGAACTCATCCGCGTAGTTGACAACTGATCCCTGCCGGGATCGATGGTAAAATGACGACGTTTCGGCAGAGTCACATCTGCCCTCTTCAGGTCGGTTCGCATAATTCTCGTAGCCTTCTGCTTTCGCTTCTAGTTACTCGAATACTAACTATATATACAAACATTGCTCGTATTATAGTATTAGATGTGCCATCGAAGACATTTCAGTATGTTAACAAATTTTGCTTCGTCGGGTAGCGCTGCTAAATCCACAGATATCATTATATACTTACTGAATTTGCCTCTTTGTCTAAAAAAAGGTTTATGGTGTTTCATGTTTTTTTTGGTTGGTAGGAAAATATAGAACCTATCGTGTTTGTGGAACGCTCAGACTAGCTCCAGGCCTTTTGTCAGAGATGTAAACGAGCTCTGTGCGGTTCAGGCCGTGAGTTGGGTCAAAGTGACAGGCACACGCTGAAACTGGGGCGAAAACAAACCACTGAACGTTCGGGCAATATAAAATCTCTACAAAAGCCCTAATTTAATTTTCAGTAAGAACAAAATGAATGTTTTGTATGTGTTTACATGGGACACAGCCTATAAAACCCCATTAGTTAGATAAATTTAAATAAAAGCACCATAACTGTCGTACTGGCGTTCTTACACTCCTTGGGCACCTGCCTACTTTGCGCCCGCCTGGCAATTATGTTAGGTGTAATTTCTTAACAAAATTGTAAGTTATGCTTTTTTATTATATCACCTAGCAACAAATTATGGCAGAACTCGCCATGTATCATTCTCATACGCCTAGTTAATTTTGCAAAATAAGAGAAATTAACTGTCAGGATGTTAAAACATACCTTGTCATAAGTCAGTTATTTTTTGACTGGTTCTCATGCAGTAATCTCATTTTACTCAGAAATATCCAAGCTTGCAGAATCTTACTTTTAAACTTATACAAAGATTAGACTCGTTCGTCACTTTGTCTTTGAAACTGATTTTAAAAATTTGTAAATGAGTCCATAAATAAGATAAGTTATAACATGACAATAAAATTCCTTTTTTTGACAATCCTATATAATTTTAGTTTTTATTTGATCCATAAATTTAATTATATATTTTTTCTGTTTAATTAAAAATCATAATAACGTCTTATAACTTCTCTCATAAATTAAAAAAAACTGTTTTGGTTCACTCGAATATGATGACAGCTTAACTGTTGAAAGAGCGTTGAGTGTAAGGGTTTGATGTTAGGATACAAAATTTTGTGCTTATACATCTGTGAGACAACAAAGTTTCCACAGCTATTTCAATTTATGTATTAAAAATAGAAGAGTGACTTTCTATAATGATTCGAAAAGCACAATTTAGGTTATAATTTTTGATTAAACCAAAATAAGTAAATTTTGATCTGATATTCGCATTCGTATTCGCGAATATCGAAAATCGGACATTCGTTAAATCCCTAATATATATATATATTTATATATACATATATAAATTACCTTAATTTTTTTTAACTGTTATTTTTTCATTTATAATTAAATGATAAATTAATTAGATGGATGACCAAGTAGCCTTCTTTTACAATTTTTGCTACTACCACTCAGGGTGATATTTATAATATAGATTTGCTCGTTTTCAGGGCTTTTTGCTGTATGGAATGATATTTTCCAAATTGAAAGGCAGAACGTACAACCGGGGCAAGAAAAAGCCGATCCTAAGCATAACCTTCAGAACAGAATGAATAAAATATTACAGGTGGTGTCTGCCTTTGGCGATTATGATCGAGTTGCGCAGGGTGTTTTTGAGAACTACACATTGCTAAAATTAAGAGATCCTACTTTAGAAAGTATCACTACATGCTTAGAATGGTTCATATTTAGTGATACGTTGAACCAACAAATCTACAGATTACAGAACTACAGTTTGAGCTCGTACCTTCAGTTTGCTTTTGTTATTTGGCATTTTATATTTGCAACGCATGTGAAACAGAAAATAAATTATCCAAGTGTTGGTTATGAGGTAAGTTTATCTAAATTAATTTTTTGGGTAGCATACCAATTTATTTCGAAGTTGTAACTTAGTTAATTTAGTATCTGTAAATATATTAATTTATATGTTTTGAATTTGGTTCTGTAGTAAGTTGTACAGTTAACTTTTATTGATATAGAGCTGAATAAGTAGGAACGGGTTAGCTTTATATACGTTAACGGTAGATCAATTGTGAAATTCCAAACAGTATGTTTTATAAAATTAATTATTTCTGAAACGTTCATTCCATCATACGTCGTGGTTATGTCTTTATAAAAAGCACTGTATTTCAAAATGTTATGAAATGTTACACAATATATAAAATATCATAATTAGAGCTGAACAAAGGGAGATCATCTAACAAACAGGGATGCATTTTGACAATTGCTATCTTAAATGTCATAACAGGCAAGTACTGTATATTCTCTTTAGTATTACAAAGTTTACTCCAACTTGATAATGTTATTGTGATTAGTAAAGGTATTCTAATTATGTGCACGGTTTTAAAGTGATTATTTTTTTAGACCCATTTCAAATCTAATAACGTTATTATGATATGAAATTTTTTTGTTTAAATTTCAAAATGTATAAAAATGTTAAATAGGCATTTTTTATAATGCAGTTGTATTAAGCTTTAAAAAATTTATTACCCCACTTCCAAGTAGAACCAAAAAGTCGAAAATAATTAACAAAGCATAACATACAATAAACAGCACATTCTCTGTTGTTAGGTTACCTACACACAATGCATATATTGCAAACAATAAAAGGTGGTCATTCTGTGCAAACTAATTACCTACCTATACAGCAGATTTTAAAAGTGGGTGCCAAGCAAATCTAAAATCAAATATTGCTTACATATAACATGCACTACTTCATTAAATTTGATCCTTTCTTGGCACTGACTTCAAAAATATACTAGATAGGTAGGTAACTCATTTGTACAGAATGGTCCCCTTTTATTGTTTACATGAATGTGCTGTTTATTTTATGTTATGTTTTGTTAGTTCTTTTCTACTCAAGCAAATTCGGTAATACCAATACCATATATGTAAATAACACTATCTCCAGGTTATATAAGCTCAGTTATCATATCGCGATAAATGTTCACCGTGGAAGGTTCGCCTTAGAGGTTATGAGGGAATATTGGTTAAGACATTTCAATGGTGTTTTTGACATATCGGCTTTTCCGGCGATTTTCTGCAACACATGTTTACAAGCCATAGAAAAATATATGATACCACTTCACAATAAATAATTTACTATACAAATCGGTAAGGGGTTTTGGAGAAATCGACCAATAATTAGGTATATTGGTCGATTTCCGTGCACGTAAGTGTTCAAATTTCATCTCGGTACGAATAGAAATATTTTCTCAAATTAAACCAACAACTCGGATGTACGTACACTCTATTAAACATAAATATAATTATTCTAATTGGTTCACAACGGGAGAAGAAATCAGGTAACATATATACAAAAATGTAAGTTAAATATAACAAAATATGTAGGGTGTTCTATTTTAAATTTGAATTTTTGTTTCATTTTGGGTTAAACAGGTAGTGCTAGGAAAGAACAAATTATGCACAAATGGGGTCTTTTGGTGCTTAATATAGCTTGTCTAATAAATGCGGTAATACCCTGTAGGTGCAGTACAGAAAAATCGATATATATATATATATATATATATATATATATATATATATATATATATATATATATATATATTCACTTTGATTCAAATCACTTTTTAAAAAAGATTATTTATTTAAAACATACAAAATCAAAATTTAAACAATTAATTACTTGAAATACTTAATACTTAATATTTGAATGACTTAGTGCTAAAACTGATATTATTTGAATGACAACACGAGAACGTTTCCAGTTGCTTTTATAACATTGGCAAAAGTGCTGATGCAAGTCAGCGATTTTACTGGGTAAACGGACTCGTGTAGGTTTCCGGGAAGTTGTTTGCATATAATTCGAGATGAAATTTGATATCCCTGAGAAGTCACGTACGCTTTAAATTCCGTTGACTTCTCGACTATGTGAACTAAGTGCTGATATATTTTGCATATAACAACTCCCCTTACATATCAAAAGTTGATGCTATAACATCAACTTTTAGGAGCAGGAACATAAAATAATATAAAATGATGTTTGAATGGTATACATAATAAGTAATAAGTGTATAAAACGAAATATAATTAAAATAAAGTAATAGGTAAAAATCAAAAATCAATTTGTAAAATAAAATCAAAACATGTAAAAATAAATGAGCAATAAAATAATACGAGTAATAATTAAATGCTTAGCCTAAACATATCAAAATACAATATAAAGTAAAAGGAAATGTGAATAAAAATACTGTGTAAAAAAATAAAAAGGTTAATAATATAAATCAATATTAAAAATGGGTGTTTTTACAGAACATAAAGGGTATACCTAAACTTGCGTCTCTAAGCTTTGTTCTGTTTTCAAAACAGGCCTAAGCTTGGTGAAGAATTTGAGTCTTGGCTGAAGCACTGAAGTCTGGTCAGGATTGCAGTCCTTTGGAGGTTTTACCATCCTCTTTTTGACAGCTTGGAAAGTGATGAGTGCCGCTATGATCATGAGAGCAGCTATGGTTGTATAGGTAAACCAAGAGATGTTTTTGGTTACAAACGGCTGGTTTATGAGACCATCGAGGTCTCTGGAATATTGTTCCAATTTGTGATTTGCTATGTCTAATTCTTCTACATTAAGTGTGTTCAGCTTTAGGGGCTGAAGTTCAGGAATTAGAATTTTTTTCTGGCACTGCATCAGTTGAATGGCACTGTTACGGGTTGAAATGTTTCTAGAACATTGGTTTGTTTACCAGATTCGGCTTGAACTTTTGTAATTCCTATAAACGCACTACACCCTGATTGAAGAGTCAATATGGAGTTGAGGGAGATTGTAAGAGTTTTTGGGTTTGTTTGAGCGCGATTCACTGCAACACTTATGGGTTCAGAAGTAATTATGAGCCATGTATTGGGTTCTAGTTTTTGAACGTTGTAACCTTGAGTGAATATTAGTGAGCTTTTACAGTTGTCGGATACCTTCTGGACATTCTTTAGAAGTTGACTTCACATAACGCGTTTGTGTCAATAGGATATGCGTAAAGTTCAGAACACAGTTTCTTACGAGTGGCTAACAGTTTACACGCACTTAAGTCTTTGATCGGAATAAACATTAAAGAATCATCATTCTTTGCAAGATATTTTTGAGTGAAGGATAGCATATGATGTAAACCTGTTCTTTCATCGTATATAGGGATAGGATATAAATGAAAGACTGTGTAAGGATGTTGTTCGACTAAAGGGATTCTTAACACAAATATAAGATCGGTATATGTTTGAAATGCCTCTAGTTCAATGATTTCTAGATATTGTGCGATGCTCGAGTACTTTACAGCCAATGGAAGGTTACTTTTAAATTTTGCGATATTTCCTGTAATGAGGTAATAAGATGTTCTGGTGTTAAAATTGAAGAGTGAATTATTTTCAGACGCGCGAATGTGAATGTGAATTTAAAACATCATTTAGATTATCTTCTAAGTAGAGATAATTCTACATAAGTTTTTCACACATTTCAAGTAATGCGAGTTTTGATTCGATGTAGGCGACCTTATCATTAATTTTTCCGATAGTGTTTTCCAGCTTTATCATGTTATCGTTAAATAGTTTTTCGTCAATTCTAAGATTTTGGATAGTTTCGTTGAAGTTTTTACGGATGTGGTGACACTTATTTGGTTTTTTTGTAAGTTCTCAATTTGAAGTTGGCCTTGATTTAAGCGGTTTATGCTTTCGGTAAAGTATTTTCCGTCGGCGGCGTGTAAATTGCCGGTGATTGCCTTAAAAAGGGTACCTGCCCCATCAAGTATACCTCGTTTGTGTGTTTTAGTGTCCATGTGAATGTCAGTAAATTTCTGTTTGATTGAGTTAGAAATTTGATTGAGAAGGTTAATGTGGGTTTGTATGTCTGCGCGAAAGTAGTTCATAGCAAAAGAATTGAAGTTAACAGTTTTTACAAGAGTTTGTAATATTCTGTTATTTGTTGTAAATACTTGTTCTAGTGTAGAAATGTTTCTGTGTACTAAAAGTGTCCATTTATCATTGGATACAGTTATTTCTGCTTAGTTATGGAAGTAGATACCTAAAGTATTGTTTATTGGTTGTATTTGAAATTGGGGTACTGCTGACTCGAACAGCGAGCAAAACCTGAAACAGAAATTAACTTTCTGAGAACGGTTCCATTCGGTCGAAATTTACTTTTGATTTTTGGTTAGTTTTAGGGTTTAGTACTGTTGCGGAGTTTCTGTGAATCTCCAGGATTTCGAAAGGACCATTGAATTTATTTCGGAGTTTGTCCTTGATCTGGGATTCTTTAATATAGACTTTATCGCCTATTTGATAGTTAGGGAGATTTTCAGAAACGTGTTCATCAAATCTGACTTTCGCTTTATGTTTTTGGATTTCCGTTCTTTCGCGAGCAATTTTATAATAGTGAGAGATACGATTATTGAGATCTCTGATGTACTTAGTTATCAGGGCTTGTTGGTTGTAGAGAGTTTCTGGAGTCCTACTCGAAGTATGTCCGTAAACAAGTTCGTAAGGGGTGAATCCATGAGTTTTGTTTACAGAATTGTTATATGCAATGATTGCATAAGGGAGGATGTTAAAAGGGTGTTCGTCAGGATTTTCTAGTTTATGGATTCTAATCATTTCTAATAAGGTCGAGTGGAATCGTTCTAATGAACCATTTGACTGGGGATGTCCCACACTAGAATAGGATAGTTTGATGTCAAATAGTTTACACAAGTCTCCCATTAGTGCGTTGTCGAATTCCCTGCCATAATCACAATGTATCCGTAATGGGGTACCGAAGTGTTGGAAATAGAGTAGTAAAGTACTAACAACGGTTTATGAGGTAGGCCTGAGAGAATTTCGTTAGTTCGTCCCGGATAGTTAATGCGTAGTTTTTTGTCGAGACTTCTAGAATATCGATGTTGACACGTTCAAAGGGTGTCCGTGGGGTTTCAGTAATGACAAGTGGGCTGTCGAGATTTTTCCGGTAAACCTTTGCTCTCTGGCAAGTTTGACAGTTTTTGATAAAATTGTCAACGTCCTTAGTCAGTCCTTGCCAATTGTATTTTTCTTTTATTCTGCTGATAGTTTCATTGAAACCTCGGTGTATATTATTTTTGCTGTTATGGAATTGGTCGAGAATGATGGGTATTTGGTCTTTCTCAACCGTTTGGACGATATTTTGGCAAACTTTCCATTTGATATCGATTTCGGAAAAGATAAACGAAAGCATTTCCAAAATGGGCAGTTATTCTCAACACAGAATACTTCATTTTCAGTGAACACAGAGGGACGATGTAATAGCGTCTTTCTCTGACACTTTTGCTTGCAAAGACATTTACTCTAGGGGTACGGAAACCAGCATTTTCCTCAAAAATGTCTTCGATGATGTCATGGTGAAAATCTTTCATGAGAGAGCCTTGGGGAAATACTAGGATGTTTTTGTTTCCTCGGTCTAAGAGTTGGCAATTAGAAAATTGAATTTTGTCGTAATCTATGAGTGAGACGGTTTGATATCGCTCGACAAAAGTTCTAAATTCTTCAGAGATTTGTTGGAGATTAATGGGACTTCTTGTCTGGGGTTCTTGTGAGTCATCGTCAGTTTCGTTTGTTGGGAGTACTGTAAATGGTGTTAGGTGATTGTTTGCTTGAAATGATATGTATTCATTAAAGTTGTTAACTTTAAGGCGAGAGAGAGCGTCGGCATTTTTATTTACTTTGCCGGGTTTGTAAATTATTTGATAGTCGTACTCCTCGAGCTTAAGGCGCCATCTTGCAAATCTACTTCCAGGATCCTTTATAGAAAACAGCCAAGTTAACGGGCGGTGATCGGTCAGAAGTAAAAACTTACGGCCAAAAATTATCGGACGAAAGTGTTTAACCGCCCACACTATTGCAAGGAGTTCTCGTTCTATGGTTGAATACTTAGTTTCAGCATTGCAGAGAGTTCTGGAGGCATAGGCTACGGGTAAATCTTTACCTACGGGGCCTTGAGAGAGCATTGCGCCGATAGCAAATGAACTGGCGTCGGTTGTAAGAATAAATGGCTCTTCAAAATTAGGATATATGAGTATGGGGGTAGAAGTAAGGGCTCTTTTTAATTCGTCAAAAGATTTGACGCATTCTGAATCGAACTGGAAAGGTATGTCTTTTTGAAGTAATTTTGTCAAAGATTTCGAAATCTTGGCGAAATTGGGGATGAATCGCCTGTAATAACCAGCTAATCCTAAGAAGGACTTGATATCTTTTGGGTTTTTTGGTTGGGGAAAATTTAAGATACAATCTACCTTTGAGGGGTTAGGCTTCACGCCTTCGGGAGTTATAAGGTGGCCAAGATACGCGACCTCTTTGCGAAGAAACTCGCATTTGTCGGGTTGGATTTTTAGATTGGCTTTTCGCAACCGTTTGAAAACTTCAGAAAGCCGGGCTATGTGCTCATGTATAGCCGGAGAATAAACGATAATGTCGTCCATATAGACTAAACATCTCTCGTTTTGAACACCTAAAAGAATATTATCCATTACCCTTTGGAAGGTGGATGGAGCGTTTTTAAGACCGAAGGGCATTCTAACGATTTCAAAATGACCATTATCAACTGTGAATGCTGTTTTTTGGATGTCCTTTGTATCGATTTCGATTTGGTGAAACCCTGAAGCTAAGTCGAGAGTGGTGAAGTATTGGCATTTGCCAAGTTGGTCAAGTAAATCCGAAATGTTCGGTAGGGGGTATTTGTCGTCAACAGTAAGTTCATTTAGTTTACGATAATCGACGACGACACGCCATTTTTGGGTACCAGATGCGTCTAGTTTTTTGGGAACTACCCAAACCGGGGATGACCATGGCGAATTAGACGGACGTATAATGCCTTGGTCAAGCATCTTTGATATCTGACTTTTTACCTCTTGTTTGTGTATTTGTGGGTACCGATATGACTTTGTGAAAGAGGGTTTCGCGTTATTAGCGTCTATTGAATGTTTGATTTCGTTTGTGAAGGTCAGTTGGTCACCTTCTAAATAGAATGTATCAGAATATTCGAGGCAGAGTTGAGAAATAAGTTCGACTTCCTCATCGTACAGATGTTCTAACCGAAGTTGTTCCATGATTGTAGTTTGTCTTATCAGGCTGGGTTAAGTTTTGTGAGTAGTTTTCGGAGTGAATGTTTACGGAAAAATTGTTTATCGGTTCGAGTTCCAAATTTTCGAAATTAACAGGGCACGGGGAAGATAAACTTTTTCTATTTCGGCAGATGATAGGAAAGCCTCAGTGTTAGTGAGGTTACATTTTAATTTACATATCTGTTCTGTTCGGGGTTCTAGAGAGATTGTATTAATTGGGATGCAGCTATTGAAAGTTGAAGGGTTCTGAGTACGCATGACAGTATCATCCGTAACTCTGTAGAGTGGTAAGGTTTTAAAATTAGTGACAAGTTGTTTGCTGTTAAAGTCTATAACGCAGTTATAGTGTTCAAGGAAATCTGAACCCAGTAATCCGTCGAATTCAATGTCAATGTTGCAAATATACACCTTGTGTGGGTCGGCGACATTGAAAGGTACAAGCGTGGATTCGTTGATTAAGATTTTCTGATCAGTGATTCCTTGGATGACTACGTTTTCGGGAAATCGTTGTTTGAAGCGTTGGCAGGTTTCAGGTTTAAACATTGAAAGTCCTGCACCCGTATCGATAAGAAGTTTATAGGTGCTTGAAGAATCAGTAATATAATAAAGATTCTTGGAGTTGACGGAAAGAAGGGGTCTTCCAGAAAGTTCTGTTCAGGGAAGTTGACATTCGGGCTGAAGTCGTCCAGATTCATTGTCTGAATTTGGGTTTGAATTTCTGAAATTTCTTGGTCTGGGGGTTCTGACTGAGTGGGGGTCAAATGAAAATTTACTTGGAGAAGAATCAGGTTCGTCAGAATAATATTCGTTAAACTGTTCGGTGTTGGGATATTCTGGTTCACCGTTTTGTTCGAAATCATTAGGGTAATATTCTTGTACGATTCCGTACTCGTTGGGTAAAGGGTTGTATTGATTTTCGTTTTGAGAATAGTTATAGTCATTGTGATATGGTCCGAATTGCAGATTGTTCAAGTGATGAGTCTTTGGTTGTTGGCGTTGTTGATGTTTAAAGAAACTCGGGTTCGGTCTGTAATTGCCAGACATTTGGGGTTGTCTACTGGTAGATGGACGAAATTGTTGCTGTGAAAATTGTTGACTGGGATTAACATTTGTAGATTGATTAGCAGGTTGATTGGAAAAA
Organism: Octodonta nipae; assembly: GCA_034190945.1. Lineage (NCBI taxonomy): Eukaryota > Metazoa > Arthropoda > Insecta > Coleoptera > Chrysomelidae > Octodonta > Octodonta nipae. The sequence goes on along the minus strand of CM067220.1, from coordinate 88,628,782 downwards.
TGAGGGCGATAATTGGAATAATTCTGATTGGAATTCGGGTTGTGTTGAAATTGTCTCATCCTCAATAAGCATTCATTGCTACAAAATGTGCATTGTTTTGGAGGTGGGAGGTTATTTGGTTTACGAGAGGGTTGTTGGAAACTTCTATTACCTGAAAATTTCTGGGTTTCTAAATGTGATAGTTGTAGTTCTCGTTTAATTCTGGAAATGGCAGTGAGGATACTGCAGGGGTCGCTAGCGCGAACGAGTTGTCGAATTTTGGGCTCTAAACCCGTGAGGAGGCTATTAAGAGCCATTGACTCTATCAAGTCAATCTGTGCTTGTTTTTCTTTAACAGTTAGGTTTTGTTTGTTTATGGCTGCTATCATTTTCGCCTGATGCGTCTGAAGTCTAGCAGAAAATGTAAGAGGGGATTCATTAGGAGTTTGCCGCATTCTTTGCAAGTCATGTATAAGAGCCGAGAGATCCCTAGGATCTCCAAAATGATTTTCTAGGGGGCTTTGAATTTCAGCTAATTGACTAGGGTTTCGCGAATTAATTAACTCAGCCGCTCTACCGCGTAACTTATTTTTGATATGGAGAATTAGCAGTACTTGCTGATTATCCGTTGCCATGCTGTAAGCAGTATTGCAGGAGCATATGAAAGTATTCAAAAATATCGGATTACAATCATACTCAGGAATTATGGCAAATATTTCCGATAGCTTATAGGGTTCTACGGTTGGTGTAGCTGCTTGTCTAGTGGTGGCCATTTTTATAAATGTATAAATTCGCACAATAAATAAAAATTAAATAATTAAAATTAATAGAGTAATAACAAATTTGAAATAGGAATGTATAAATGGTAAATTAATAATAAACTTGAAATAATGTTTCAAATACTTCGAAATATGTAGGTCAAAGTAATGGAAATAAAATAATATGATTATGTAAAATATATAGTTTCAAAATTATTTAGGAAAGGTTATGAGGAATAAAATATTATATAAATGAAAGAACTGGTGGTCATTCAAAATAAAATCAAAATAAAATAGTTATTTTATGTGATTTTTACGTTATTATTCCTCGCATCGGACTGTTCTCCGCGTCACTTAGCACTGGTTAGCCTGGTTGCGTGTTCCCTTGCTAGTACTTGGTAGTTGTTGTCCTTTTCATGTAGGTTTTGTCCACGATGATTTGGAAATCTCCACAGGATGCACGTGTTCTAACTGTGTTGGACAATCCTACTGACTGCGCCAATTTTATATTCACTTTGATTCAAATCACTTGTTAAAAAAGATTATTTATTTAAAACATACAAAATCAAAATTTAAACAATTAATTACTTGAAATACTTAATACTATAAGTAATAATATTTAAATGACTTAGTGTTAAAACTGATATTATTTGAATGACCACACGAGAACGTTTCCAGTTGCTTTTATAACATTGGCAAAAGTGCTGATGCACTGAGTTGATATTTTGATCTATTGACTTTAATTGATTTACATTTATACCATACTGTTCTATCGTTCAAAAAAAAAATCGTTTATCCCAATTAACGTATTCTACACTATCTTAATTTCCTATACCCTTTAATATTTTATTTTTATACACTTTATTCTCTTGTTCCAATTCTTTTATATTGATACATATAAAAATGGGACAAGCTTCACCAACTCCGGTTACCACCGAAAGCGAGAGATATCGGTTAACGGAAATATTTTCTGTAATACCTGAATTTGAAGGCGACCAAATTTCCTTGGGAACCTCTATAGACGCTTGTAATTGCGCATATAATATGTCGACCGAGGATCAAAAGTATCTATTAGTGATCCATATAAACAACAAATTCAAAGGGAAAGCGGCGCAGTTAGTTAATTCAAGGAACCCCGGATCGTACCTTGAAATCAAACAACTCTTGACATTACACTTGGGAAATTCTCGTGATCTCTCTTCCCTTATTCACGGCTTACAACATCTAAAACAACTGTCGAACGAGTCCCCATTAACGTTCTACAATCGTCTCCAAGTCTTGAGTTTGCAAATGCACTCCTGCATTCATAAAACGGCTGGGCTAAGTCCAGAACAAAAAGACGCCCAGACCACTCTAGTGGATACTATGGTCATAAATACCCTTCTTACGGAATTAGAACCCCGGTTAGGATAAGTAATTCGTGCAAGTAATCCAAAAGATCTTCTAGAGGCTCATTCCCGAATTAGAAGAGACCTTCAGCTATGCTATTTCGAGGATCAGAAAACAAACAAATCTGTTCCTCTCAAACCAAATTTCCTCCTAAATGTCTGCATTGTGGTCGATTAGGCCACATAGCCGTAAATTGCCAATTGAAAAATCAAAACAAGTCTCAAACATTCAATCAAAACCATAGGCCAAATCCTGTTGGGCCTAACCAGCCAACACGGCCAAATTTCCCCTCAAATACACCCCCTGTTCAACAAGGACAACAGTTTCGTCCACAAAACTTGAGACCCCCTTTTAGGTCTCAAATGAACCCTAACATCGCCCATCCGTAATACAAAACAATCCTAATAACTCTCCTGAAAGGACACACCATTTCAATCAACACCAAAATGTTGATTACTCGAATTGTTCAAAATTATCCTATCGTTGAACAAACTTTTGAAGATAACCCTATCCAGCCTTTTAATAGTCATCAATACCAGGATTTTCTAGCGCTTCCGAGCCTAGACCAACCTCCCGATTCGACAACAACGTTTTGCGAAATCGAAACCCAGATTCAAAACCTGAATCTCGACGACCTGAACCCAGATTTGAACTTCCCGGAGCAACTATTTCTTTAAGCCCACTACTTACTGTGAACTCTAAAAATCTCTACTATATTCTTGACGCTTCTTCTAAATTTAAACTACTTATTGATACCGGAGCTGGAATCTCAATCTTCAAGGAAAACACAGTCAAAAATTTCACCCAAAGATTTCCTGAATGGGTAACTATTCAAGGTATTACCCACGAAAAAATTCCCATCTCACAATCTACTTTAATCCCATTCGCTCCACGTAACCCACATAAAGTTTTCATATACGATTTGGACATTAAGTTTGACGGCATACTAGGATTAGATTTTCTTGAACACTATGAATGCATAGTTGACTGAAAATCTAAACAGCTAATAACACATTTTAAAACCATCCCTTTACACAAAGTTCCCGATAACGATCAACCCTTGACTGATGTTGACATTAATTCACAAACACCAACACAAAACAAAATAACCATAGAGGCGCGCACAGAAAAGATCTTTAAACTTAAATGCGATCTCTCTAACATCGACGCCATCTTACCAACTCAAAAAATTGACAGATTACGACTTCCAAACGCACTCGTACACATTAACGCAAATGGTGAATTTCTAAATTCTATCATCATTGCTAACGCGATGCCCAAAACAGTAAACTTTTCTTATTTAAAACTGGAACCACTTGACAAAACTCACCCTCTTCTTAAGTTAAACACCGATGACTATCATGATTCCCAATAAACAGACAGAAACTCGACTATTAGACAACAAATTAGAACCGAACATCTCAATGACGAAGAACGCGAACAAATCACTAATCTTTGTTTGGAATTTCAAGCAAGACATTTTCTATCTTGAAGGTGACGTCTTGACTTTCACTAACGCGGTTAAACATTCAATTGATAGGAATAACGCAAATAACCGTTTCCACTAAATTATAGATATCCTCAAGTTCACAAAGAGGAAGTGAAAACCCAAATTGGAAAAATGCTTGAACAAGGTACTCCTCATCTCCTTGGTCCTCCCCTGTATGGGTCGTCCCCAAGAAGCTCGATGCGTCTGGTAAACAAAAGTGGCGAGTTGTTATCGATTACAGGAAATTAAATGAATTGACTGTAGACGATAAATATCCTCTGCCAAATATCTCCGATCTTCTCGACCAAGTTGGAAAGTGTCAATATTTTTCGACACTGGTTCTCGCTTCCGGGTTCCACCAGTTGGAAATCCAAGAGGAAGATATTCCCAAGACAGGCTTTTCTGTCGAAAATGGTCATTACGAATTCGTCATATGCCATTTGGTATAAAAAATGTACCTTCTACTTTTCAGAGGGTCATGGACAATATACTTCTGGGTATACAGAATGAACGTTGTCTCGTCTACATGGATGATATCATCGTCTACTCTCCGACCATCCATGAACATATTTCCCAGTTAACAGAAGTTTTTAAACGACTTCGGAAGTCTAACCTCAAAATTCAACCTGATAAGTGCGAATTTCTTCGTAAAGAAGTGGCTTATCTTGGCCATCTTATCACACAAGAAGGTGTAAAACCAAACGCTTCAAAGGTTGAAAGACATCAAATCTTTTCTTGGTCTCGCTGGGTATTACAGACGCTTCATGCCAAATTTTGCGAAGATCTCTAAACCTCTGACTTAACTACTCCAAAAAGACGTCAAATTCATCTTTGACGTCAATGAACTGAAGCAAACCCTTGTATCTAACCCAATCCTGATATATCCAAACTTTGAAGAACCCTTCCTGCTCACTACTGATGCTAGTGCTTTTGCTATTGGAGCGGTTCTTTCTCAAGGCCCTGTGGGAAAAGATCTCCCTATTGCATACGCTTCTCGTACCCTCTGTGCTGCAGAGACACGATATTCCACCATTGAACGAGAATTGTTGGCCATAGTTTGGGCTCTTAAGCACTACAGTTCTTATCTTTTTGGGAGAAGGTTTACACTTCTGTGTGACCACCGTCCGCTTACTTGGCTCTTTTCGATCAAAGATCCTGGCAGTCGTCTAGCAAGATGGCGCCTTAAGCTAGAGGAATACAATTATAAGATCGAGTACAAGCCCCGCAAGGTAAACCAAAACGCAGAAGCTCTTTCTCGCATCAAATTCAACCATTTCAAGTAATGTACCGACTTTCTTTCTAAAATCCAAAATGACGATCAACATGACGAAAGAATAACCGCTGAGTTTAATCGATTTGTTCAACTCTACAAAACTGAATCCATAATCGATTACTCCAAAATTGAAATATCCAACTCTCAACTTTTAGACAAGTCCTTTAAGCGTATAGTTACGTTATTTGGCAAAACAAAACTAATGACTTACACGACAAAATTATTAATGACTTTTTCGAAGAAGAACCTAATTTCAGTAATGACATTCATGGCCAGTAAAACTGTCACGCATAGAAAGTACTTAGTTGTACCTTTGCCCTATGACCCTGAAACTGTCGTCTCACATCTTTTCAAAATTATTTATAACAACCAAGATCAATTCAACGACTCCGAAACATACTGCATAGAAAATAACGTAGAACTTCCCATTCTTGAAATTTTATCCTTCATTCCCTCCGACAAAGAAAACAAACTCAAAATCTGCCCAAACATTGTTACAACTCCTACGGAAGACGAAATTCCTATAATAATATAACAATACCACTGTGGTAAAAACAACCTCCATCGTGGCATTAACGAAACCATCAGACGTATTAAGGAAAAATACAATTGGACTCGTTTAATTAAAACTGTAGAACAATTCATCAAATCCTGCGAAACTTGCCAAAAGGTAAAGTTCTGTAGGAAAAACCTAAGTGCATCCCTTTTGTTATTACGGAAACACCCAAGACTCCTTTTGAACGTATTAACATTGACATCTTCGAATATCCATCTAGAAATCATGCACTGACTATTAGGGACGAACTCACGAAATTTACGCAAGCCTACCCCATAAATGACAAAACAGCTTCAACTGTCGTAAACACACTTCTGATTTTCTTTCAACATTACGGAACTACACGTCGCATCCATTGTGACTATGGACGTGAATTCGATAACACCTTAATGCGGGATTTATGCCAATTATACGACATAAAACTGACATTCTCCAGCGTTCAACATCCCGAGTCAAACGGTTCTATTGAAAGATTTCACGCGACCTTAGCAGAAATGATAAGGACAAATACAGCGGAACATCCAGACGAACATCCATTTAACGTCCTCTCTTATGCCATCATCTGTTATAATAACACGAAAAATAAAACCACCGGTTTCACGCCCTTTGAACTCATATTTGGGCACACTTCTAGTAGGCCTCCAGAAACTCTTTACAACCAGGAAAAACTTATTTCGAAATACGTAAGAGACAGATTATTACAGACTCGCCCGTGCTAAAACCGAAAGACAGAAAGAAAAATCTAAAGTGCGATTTGACCAACACGTTTCTACTAAACAACCCGATTACAAAGTAGGCGACAAAGTCTACGTAAAAGAGTCCCAAATCAAAAACAAAGCTGAAAACAAATTCAACGGCCCCTTCGAAATTACCGCTATACGAAAGAACTTTGCCACAGTCATAAATTTACAAACAAACCAAATAACTAAAGTTAACTTTGACAGAATAAAACCTTATTTTGAATAAATCCATTCTTTTCAGATTCTGTGGACTGTTTTCAGTCGTAAACCTTCAACAGTATTCCATTACACCGGTTAACAATACTATAGGAGTTTTCTTCCATGAAGAAGGCACCCTTAAAATTTCTAATTAGAAATGGACACTCCTTGTTTACAAAGATCTAAGCCCCTTTCGAGACGACAATATACTGAACAGACTTTTAGATACTATTAACGACAACAAAACTAACATTAAAATCTTCATCAGAAGTACAGCCTCCTGAAACAAATATCAAAATCAGTTAACATCAAATATACCGAAATTTTCGCTGACACTGAGACTTACAGTACCAACAGAAAGAAACGCGGACTCATTAACGGACCGGGATCAATTTGGAAATCTATTTCCGGTAACTTAGATGCAACAGACGGAGAATACTTTAGTGACTCTATAAACAAAAGTACTAAAGACCAACATCAAATTGAAAACTTAATGAAACGACAATTATCAGTAACAACTTCGGTCATTAAGAACCTTAACACCACAATACAAAAATTTCAGTCCGAACAGAAAATATTTTCGGAAAATATCGAAGCAATTAGGAAGTCAATTGTGTTCATTACAGACGATCTTACGTTTTATGAACTTCAAGCCAATGTCTTGGATTTGTGTGAAAGCTTAATGGAAAGTTGGTATACATTGAAAATACTCTCAACGATGTATTAACTGCAGTCTCTTTCGCCCGTCTAAAAATTTTACATAGTTCAATTATAAACCCAGCAGATTTGGTGGATTCCCTTCAGAAAGTATAACAGTCACTTCATGAAAATAACTTACCACTTCCAACCTATAGTTCAAATGTTGCTCGATACATCGATCTAATAGAATTGGAAGATTTTCAAATCAATACTAAAATTGTTTTTGTACTAAAAATCCCCTTAGTAATCCTGAAACTTATACACTGTACCTCTTGTATCGTATCCCAGTTTTGGATTATCGAACAGGATTTCACCATATTCTTCCAACAAAATTAACACATATCGCGAGAGATGACGATTCGCTATTGTACGCATCTTTCGAAGACCTGAGTGACTGTAAGCCATTATCTAAAGAACATAAGATCTGTTCCAAAGTTATTCCACACACCATAGACAAAGAAATCCTCTGCGAAGCACAACTTCTTGACAGCCAGCAGCCATTCCTTCAACTTGCAAGCCCTTAATATTACATGCCGAAGAGTATAATATTCAAGAGATTGATCTGAACCTTTGGTTAATCTCGACTTCCGGACAGTTGCCCATCAACATCAAGTGCAAGGAAGAAGATGTCGTTACCCAATCCATATCGCCAAATTCTCTATTGACCATCCAACCCAGTTGCAATGCCTTCATCGGAAATACCAGGGTCCATGCCAGAAGGACCACCAACAACGTTGACAACATCACATTTAAGAGTCATCCAGTCAACATCCCCTATAACTGTTGCGACAACCTGCCAACCATCAGTCAACTTCCAAAGTTGAAACCCATGAGACTACAGGATGCTAGAGACCTGAATAACGCTAACCATAAGCTTAGCCAATACTCCAGGGAATTGGAAAAGCTCCTAGACCAACCATTCTTGGAGAAACACACCTCCTGGTTTACAATCATCACAATAGCAACAACCGCAATTGTGGTTGCCCACCTTTCCATCAGCATCATCAGAAAGAAATTCCAGAAGCCCCCAACGATCAGCCCTTCTGCCGATTCAGCACTACCACCAGGTCCATCAACCATCAAGCCCAGGGTAAAACTCCATAGCCTCCTTAGTCCTGTCGAGGATATTGAATTGCAGAACCTCTCTTAAAACTCGATGCTGTAGCAGTTTCCGGGAATTCATCCGCGTAGTTGATAACTGATCCCTGCCGGGATCGATGGGAAAATGACGACGTTTCGGCAGAGTCACATCTGCCCTCTTTAGGTCGGTTCGCATAATTCTCATAGCCTTCTGCTTTCGCTTCTAGTTACTCGAATACTAAGTAGTACACATTTAGTGCCCGCGAAAACTTAAAAACAAATATATATATATATATATATATGTTTTAGGCGGTTTCCGGGAATTCATCCGCGTAGTTGATAACTGATACCTGCCGGGATCGATGGTAAAATGACGACGTTTCGGCAGAGTCACATCTGCCCTCTTCAGGTCGGTTCGCATAATTCTCGTAGCCTTCTGCTTTCGCTTCTAGTTACTCGAATACTATTTTACCATCGATCCCGGAAGGGATCAGTTATCAACTACGCGCATGAATTCCCGGAAACCACCTAAAACATTTAGTGCCCGCGAAAACAAATATTTATATATATATATATATATATATATATATATATATAATTCTAGAATGTTATCGGGAAACAGCCAATATATAAAAGTATACTCTTTTAACTATATTTTGAGAGCTTTCGAAAATTGTTTATTTCTTCATCAGTCAAAAACTACAATTAACACAAAAGTTGAATTATAATATTAAGTTAATATGTAATGAAAACTTACGTTAGTTGAGATTAAATTTAGAATTAACTGAACAGCACAAATTGTACATTGGAAAGGTTATCAGTAAAAGATAATATTTTTACATTTAAAATGTATAAGAAAATGACAATGTCAAATTGAAATTTACAGAGAAGTTGATTGCTATGGAAATTATTGAAAAAGAAGGCTGCAAATTGTTGGACAAAAAAATTATAATACCAAGTTAGTGAAAGTGAATTAACCAAGATTAGAATTAGAATGATTCGATTTTGAAATTTTGTTATCGATTTCAAGCAAATTGCAATATATAACGTTAAGGATTAACAGATCTTTTTTTTATATTTTCATCAAAACTATTAATATATACCATCTCAAAAAATTTCTTTTAAATGAATTTCGCTCTATTGCAAGGATGCTGGTGTTCTCAAAGTTTGATGTATGGCAATTATCAATACAATGACAAGTTAAAGCCGAAACATCTTTGTTCAATCTTATATCGCATTTGTGAGAAGTTATTCGGTCTTTAAGTCTTCTTGAAGTTTGTCCAATATAGGTGGCTGGACAATTGTTGTTGTTTTTAAACATTTTTTGATCAACCCTGTAAAATTATAATTCTACTCCGCCCCCGATTTCAACCACCTTTTTTATACAACTACTTATGGGCCATTCAACATAAATTTTTTTGTACCACTCTGTATAACTATAAATCCACCAATTCTCAACATATTTCACCAAAACTGCAACTGCTTATTGGCCACCAAATATAACAATTTTGTTCAACTTTTATTTGAATCTCCTTGGATAACTATAAACCTTCTACCAACTATATTTAAACCATCCTGTATAGTGTATATGCTACTGCCTATTAGGCAATCATTATAACTTATCTGTCTATCAGTTTTTGAACCATCCGGTATAATCATCCTGTATATACAACTGCTTATTGGCCACCCAATATAATATTTTTTAAAAAGTTTAACTACAATCCTATATTCCAACTTTCCTATCTGTTCGACTTCTTAAGGGCTACGCGATTTAATTTTTTTCATATTTTTTTAATCACCATGTAGAGTTTAATTTCTTTACACCCTATACTTAAACCACCTTTTATAGGCAGTTTTTTCTAAAAAAATTTGAATCACATTGTATAACTATAATTTTACTTCGCCATACATTCCCGGTATTTCATATATGCAACTGCTCATGTTCTACTCTTTATAACAACAGTTTTTACCATTTTTGATCCACGCTATTAATCTACTCCACCCTAAATTTCAACCACCTTGTATATGCAACTATTTATTCGCCACCCAATATAACATTTTGTACCACTCTGTGTATTTATAATTCTATTCCAACTTATATTTCAACCATTCTTCATAAATAACTATTTCTAATATTTTTTCAACTCATTTTATACTTATAATAATTGGGTGAAGTGCGAGTTGGACTCGTATATTTTGGTTCCCTGCCATCTTTGAAATTTGATATAATGTAGGTGAATCAAAGTACATATTTTACTAATGTTCCAGTTTCAGACAAACAATTTACCTTAATATCTTTTAAACTAAGGGTTTTAACTTTATAAAAAATATACATTTTTATTTCTTACGCAGTCTTTTTTGTCTGCTTTATGATCCGATTGATTTCTATAAAAAGATTTGTGTAGTTTTCTAATTGGCCACAAAAATAACATTTTTGCCTTTATTTTACCAATAAATTTTCAGTGAAGTTATATATCATCTTTTGTCTTAATTTTAGGGAGACGAATGGGAGAATGGGTCAAATTGTAAATAATAAATTATTATATCATTTATACAAATTATTTGAAAAATATGAGTTAAAGAAATTTGTATTTTTCTGATGATTCTTTTCATTTGATACATACGTTACCGGTGAACTTTATAAAACAAAAATTTATTCAACTTTATAAATTACTGTTAGAATTTGTGTTTTAGTTTTCTTAATGGGTCGAATTTTGCATACTTTTTAACAAATTATTTTAAAAATATGAAAAAAATATACTTGTATTCCTTATTCTTTCACTTGAAATTTAATTTTTCATTTAATTCTGTAATTTGGACCCCAAACTTAATATCAGAGTTGTGCCCTTATTTTTCCTGTAAAGTTCAAGTGAGCCTCTATATTTCTATTTTTTTTTTAATTTTAGGTTGTGTAGATAAGGGGAGCAATAGTCGATATTTTATATTTTTGTCAATATCTTTTAAACAAATGATTTTAATATTATTAAAAATATACATTTGTATTTTTCGTAATGAGCCCTTTCATTTAATATTGCTGTATAGTCCGTTGGTTCAATTTAAAATTATTAAACTAATATGCACTTTCACTTTTCTAGAACTTTATTTACATTCAAACAGCTGATTTACATACAATAACAATCCCATATACGCTAGTCGTCGCAGTATATCTGCCTGGAGATCGTGGCGTGCTTCTTTTATATCACCAGCGTAGAATTTTCCAGTAGAAATCATCATCGCTCCTTCCGCTGCCGAGTCTTTTCGAGAATCGTATTTTTTATCTTAAAGCGTTTGTTGTCGTGCTGAAAGGACACAGGGTCGGCTTTGGGTAAATTTCGTAACAATACGTTACACGATACGTTTAAAAAAATAATTTATTATTTTCCATTTAATTCTGTAATTTGTCTTGCAAAATTAATATTAGGGTTTCTACATGTTTATCCTATAAAATTGAAGTAAGGCCAAATAGCCCTAATTTTCTTCCAAATTTTAGGTCCTATGGTTTCGGAAATAAAGTCAGAAATATTTCTGTTAATATTTTTTGAAGAATTTATTTTAAAAATATCAAAAAAAATATTTTTGGATTTCTCATAATGAGCTCTTTCATTTGATATATTGCGCTTAAAAAATCTTATTTTCCGTTTAATTCTGGTGCGTTCCCGCAATTTGTTTAGTGTATTGTTCAAATTTGATTGAATTACTTCATTGATTTTTAAACTTCTGCACCTTTTCCAAAACCTTCCGTCGCGCTATTGCTAATTTTAAGTGTTTTTTTGCGAGTAAAATATAGACAGTATTTGAGATTCGTGTATTGTACTGTGAACTATACGGACACTTTGATTCCGTCTGAAGAGACGGCCGCTTTTTGTTGTTATTGTGTTACGATTCCGCGAGTTATTAGTTCCGGTCGTAACAACCGCTAAACCGCTTTCATTTTGTTTCTTTTGTGTTTACAAAAGCGCATCATTTGTTGTTAAATCCGCATTTTTTGTTTGCTCAATCAATGAACATTACGTCGCTATTTTTTTGTGTAACGTGTTGTCCCGACGAAGCTCTAAAATCTGTTCCTGCCATTGCGGGGCTAGCCTCTGAAGAAAGAAGAACCAAGAAAACACCGTCTGCAGAGCTTCGACGTAAAAGGTTAGTGATTAACTTTATTTGGTGAATTAATTTACGCGACGGCACGTGTTTATTGATTGTTCCGCTAAAGGTCCTTCGTCAATTACATACTTGCATTGAACCAGCATTGAACCAAAACCGCAACATCTAATTCATACATTTTTTTTTGGATATTACGTGTAATGTGTCATCGAAGACATTCCAAATTCTATAATTTGCTCCCCAAAATTAATATTAGGGATTCTTCCTTATTTTTTCTGTAAAGGTTCAAGTAAGTCCACATAAGAGTACTTTTTCTCAAAATTGTATGCCTTAGTTTCGGATATAAGGGTGGCAATGGGTATTTTTTATAATTTTGTTAATATATTTTAAATAATTTGAAAAAATATATATTTGTATTCGTCATAGTGAGCTCTTTAATTTGATATATTACATGGCGATACAAACAATTTTAATTTTATATTTTTTCATTTAATTCTGTAATTTGCCCCCCAAAATTAATATTAGGTTTCTCCTTATTTTCCGGTAAAATTCCAGTGAGGCCCTATATCTCTAATTATTTAAAAAAATATACGTCTTACAGTTTCGGACATACGGTGGGAGGAATGGGTAAATTTTTATGTATTTTTGTTAATATTTTTTAAACTAATTATTTTTAAAATTTGAAAAAATATTTGTGTTCTTCATGCTTTAGAATAAATTTAATTTTTATGGTTTCATAAAACGTTCTAGATTTCCATTTTATCAAAATTTTAGGCTTAGTAATTTCGGAGATAAGGCGGAGGAAGGGGGAACGGTCATTTTTTTAATTCCCCCCCCCACAGAAGTACCCCTAAAATCAAATTTCTTTATTTATGATATGTACTTCTAGTCGGGTCACCAAACTATACATTGATACCAAATTTCAACCTTTTCCGTCCTGTAGTTTAGGAGAAAATTGCTGTGATGTGAAAGAGGCAGAAATCCGGAGTGATATTATATGGATATCCGTATATTGTATACACGGAACCCTAATAATTATACTCCGACCTAGAATTTAAATATTCTAAGTGCTTATGGCTACCCTACATAGCATTTTGTTATCCACCCTGTATAAATGTAATTCCACATCACCCGTTTTTCAGCCATCTGGTATATGCAACTATTTATGGCCCACCCAATATAATATAACTTTTTTGAACCACCCCCTGTAACTAAATCGACTCTCCCTTATTTCAACCACATTGTAGGTATATATGCAGCTGCTTATGGGCCACGTAATATAACTTCTAAGATTTTTTACTCCGCGCTATGTCTCACGTATCCTGTACATGGGACACCCAGTAAAATTAGGCTTGATACGGTATATCAGTTGAATATATTTTTAAATCGAATCATGTTAGTTAGTTACATTGGCATATTCCGAATTTTTCATAAAAGCTAAGTCTAATGCAAGTATCTAATATTTGGTGCGTGCGGTAGGACCAATAGAGCAATTGTGCTACCCAAGATCGTTGAATTTTTTCGCTAGATTTAGTGTTTCGGTCAATGTAGGGAGATAAAATATATACCATAATAATAAAAAAAGATTTAGCAAAATCAGTTCAGGAATTCGTACGTGATGCCCCAACAAACAAACAAATAAACAAACACAAACAAACAAACAGATAAACTACAATTTTATAATAGTATTGAAGATATAAAACCGTCATAGGAAAGGTTGTTCTCTTAGATTTTTTTCTATTTTTTCTTACATGTTTTTCACTTACTTCTTCGCTTTAAAGAAAACATTCCTGTGCAATGCTTTTCGTTAATTAAAACCTCTGGGACGTGTTCCATATAAAGGTGAAAACTGAAAACCTAACTAACACAAAAGCATCTCATTTCCTTCATGTGCCCTTGAAAATTAGTCTAAACATTCTCATTAATCTCCACGTCGTAGATTGCGATGATGATGTTCTGTCTTAACGCTTTGATGTTATTTTTTCAATGAGAGAACTTATTCTTGGTACATAAACCCGTCAATTACTGCGCTACTATTGAATGATGCCTTTTTGAAAGGGTAACAAGTCCTTTGGGATTGGCACTACATTATTCATAACCTCATTAGAAGCGAAAATGGGAAAAGGCTTTTCTTTTTCGTTCTGTCCAATCAAAAATAATGTATCATGTTTAAACGTAGTTTTCATTGCCGAGTTTGTCGGTAATTTTTCTCCTGGTTACGGAGAAGCGATTAGACGGAATTAAAACAAAGCTGGTGGAAGTAATTTTTTTTATGTTTCAATTTCGTCATAATTTTGGTAGCATTGAGATTATTTATGTAAGGAAAGGCTTGCACAGAGATTGGGGAAACATTATGTTTGTGAATTGTTCTTTTTAATTTGGAATTTTGGAATTAACATTGAGTAGAATAATTTGATTGTTCACTTTGGGTTTTCACTCTTCATATTGGTTTCTGAAGCAAATGTATTAAAAAAAGTACAAACTCATAAATGTACTTCCCAAATTATTTTTACTTTGACTTTTTAGTTAAATTACTTTTTTGAAATCTGTGTTTTTTTGTTTTATTTATTTAAAATTTTTGGTGAGGCAATGGATTAATTGGATGCAGTTTTCAAATTTTATTAACTCGAAATTGCTAAAAATTAAGTACCTACTAGGTATTTACGTTTAAGCAACACCCATTATTTTGACCTGTTGAATAGAATAACTTGTTTTCTGAATATTTATATGTTTAAGAATGTTTTGCCTATGATTCCAACTTTGAGAGTCTCTCTTCCATCTCCATGGTGAACCTAATGGATGGTTGGGTTTGGTTCAGGTGGTCCAGGAATGCCTATAGTTCTGTCACTCCGTGTTGCTAAATAATAAAGGTGTCATCGACATACCTCAACCTTAGCTTAGGCTGCTTCTCGTACCTCCTCCATAGGTAATCCATCTTCGTGCATGAAGAACCGGTCCTTCTCCTGAAAGTAGCAGTTTTTTAGGCAACATTCAAGTAACTCCATGATTGAGTCTACTGGCAGCTCCGTCCTTTCCATCAGGGTTTCGTCTTCAGTAAGTTTCTTTCTCACTATGTTGAGAGATTCGTTTAGTGGTACGTTGTGAAAAGGTTTTCAACGTCGAAACTTACTAAGCGATGTTCTGGCTCAAGTTTCATGGAACTGATGATTTCGACAAAGTGCTTTGGGTCCTTGACGTGCGATGAAGTTTTGCCCTCCAAAGGTTGGATGATAGGTAGAATGAATTTCGATAGTGCTGCTGTTGGTGAGTTGCGCGCACTTGTAATCTGTCTGAGAGGTACTCACCTAGTGTATCTAGGGTAGTCCATAAAGATGTGGTGGTTTGCTATGATGTGGCGTCAATTTTCTCCTTGTCTCGGGTAAAATGTGTTCAGCATGATCTCTGAGAGTATTGTAAGTTTTCCGTTCTATTTTGGAAGTTGGATGAGTAGGCAGTGGCTTGTATTTTCCTTTCGACAGTACTTCGTCGATTTTCTTGTTGTATTCCGTTTTGTCCATCAGGATGGTGGCATTTCCTTTGTCAGCTGGTTGATGTTTCGTTTGATGTGTTGTGTTTTCTCAATTGCGGTTTTGACTTTCCATCGGAATTCCTCCAGTTGCGGTGTCTCTTTGCCGCCTATTGCTGACTCCACGGAACTGATGATATTTAGTACTGGCATCTTTTTTGGAGCTACAGCGTAGTTTAGCCCCTTAGAAAGCAATGTTTCCTCGACTGCTGTGAGAACTCTGGATGACAAGTTCACCACTGTTTTCCTGTTGGTCGTATCCTTCGGCAACTGCTTCCTGGTAAGTTTGTTAAGTTTCTCAGTGTGCACCTTTTGGCCGATTCGTCTGATGTTGTCACAGTGTTTTTGAATCGAAGCAAAAATCGGCATGTGGTCCTCCTCGTGTGTGCATCTTCTGATTTCTTGAAACCTTTCTTCCGCGTCCTGCAGGAGTGGGATTTCGTCCAACGATAATATAAATATTTGGGGAGCTCTTCTTCGGCCTTCGGCTTCTGCAACCAACCGCCAGGTACGACGACTCTGATTGGACCGGATAAGACCCAATGACCATGACCGGTGACGCATGACCGGTTAGGCGTATAATATAAACAGGACGGATAATCTGAATTTCCTATCATTCTCCTGATGACGATAGCAGATACACAGCTATTGAAACGTTGTGAGATCAACCACTTCAAGACGATGGAAGTTCAAGGAAACTTCGAGGAACTAGTTACATTGTCTCCCAACTTCAGACTAACATCCCATTACATTTATTTAATAGTTTTTCATTAAAGAAAGTTATTATACAATTTTTATAGCATAATTAGAACCAGTTTTCAATTCTAATAAACTTTGTTTGATAACAATTTGAGAGATTATAAGAAATAAAGGAACTTCACTTTTTAGCAACATTGATATTTTTTGTCAAACCTAGTACACAGTTGAAAAAGTGACATAAATAGTTATATAATTTATAGTTATATGGCAGGATACATTTATTTCTGTTTGATAACAATTTTAGATCTTATCACTTTTAAGCAAAAATATAATTTGCTGACAAACCTCGAATAAACGTGAAAAAGTAATGTAATGATATAATGTATACGTTTCAGATGCAAAATCTTTTTATGTACAATAACATTTTCTCTAAATATTATTCATAAGCAAGTTTTCGATTTGATTCCAACTTATGAAGACACACTGTATATAGAGGCTTATTGGAAACCTCCATATTGAAGTTGATTAACTAACATTTATTTTGATTTAATTCCAGTTTATTTTCCATTTATTACACCCTAGGTTCCGAACAGATATATCCTTTTTTTAATACTAGGTTACTGTATAAGAAATCAGTTAGAAAGTTTTTACCGGTTTAACAGGTATAAGCTATGCCCTAAAAAATTGGGATCACTTCGATCCCCCTTTATAGAGTCCAGTTTAAACGATCCAAATTCCTTGAGCCGGTTTTGAGTAATCGCTGAACACACACACACACACACATAAAACAAAACAAAAAACATATACAGACGAATTGAGAAATCCTTTTTTTAAAAAAAGTCAGTTAAAAATACATATACGTTAGGTAATTGAAAATCAAAGTGTTATAATTAAGGATACTGCCCGGAACACTACTTTTCTTTTTATTGGCAGGAGGAGACAAATCAGAATTTTTTTGTGAACAATGTGAGCCATTAACAGAATTATTGCATCTATTACCTAAGGTACTACAATAACAACATAGATTTTCTAGAATTTATTTTATTTACAATTTCATGAAGATAACAATTTTTAATTATAGTCAGTTGAGTAATACATGTTAAATGATTAATTGTGCATTTCTCACTGAGTTCTTACTCTTTTATATATTATATCTTTTATTATTAGCTATTCACTGCAACCAATAGATATATTTTATTTTTCTGGCATTTTTTTAAATCTAAATAACAACTTCCTCGAAACAGACAACTAATTCCAAGTTAAAAGACTTTAAATACTGAGTTTTTCCTAGATATTGCTACGAATTTCTGTGGGTTCAAAACCTTTTAACTTACTTTTTTACTTCTATTTCACACAAATTCACGGTTTATTTTTTTCATATTAAAACTAAATATTTCTACCAGACTCACCTCGATGATTCACAGCTTCAATCTCGTAGCCAGGGGGGGTCTGGGGGTTCAACCCCCCCAATTGTGGAATTTTTGGTTTCAAGATTCAATTTTAACCAATTAATCATCTTTCTCATAAGAATAAATTTTATGTTCATATAATTTCATATATCCTGGAAATACGTGAAAAACATATTGTTATAAACTCCGTGGGTTCAATTAATTAATTTTAAAAATTAAAAACTAATATTCACTTCACTTTCTAGAACTTTTATTCACACATAAACATCAAATATTCTCAACAGCTGATTCTAATACAATAACATCGAAACCATAACAATAGGTAAGCTCTACTAACTAAATACTGAAATTAATATCTCCTTAAATAGCGTACGCTGAATTTTCTGATCGTTTTGTTCGCACAGCGTCCAGATGCACAGTTTCCCCATCCGAACCTTTTAGTTCTTCTTTTTTACTATCCCAGCGATTGATGTTTAATTGGGATGAATAATGCTGTACGTTGTTTTCGCTAGGGACGGAGTGTGCTAAATTTTATAACAGTGCCCTCCCTTTAATTCTCATCGTCCTGATCAGAAACATCCTCTCCATGGTAGGGAGCGATCTAAATGAACCACTTTCAACTTAGCCCTGGGGTTTCGACGGATACGGTAGATGATGTCATTAATCCTCTTGATCACCTCGTATGGACCATCCTAGGAGGGTGTAAGCTTTGGAGATTTACCCTTGCTCCGTTGGGGATTGTGCAGCTAGACTTTGGCCCTCTCCTGAAACCCGACTGAATTGGCCTTGAGATCATATCGCGTCTTCATCGGGTCACTGGTGGCCAACATCTGCGTTCGGGCTAATTCGTGTATTGCCAGCATGTTATGTCGGAGCTGGTCGGCATAACCGTTGATGTTTTGGGAAGGTTCTTCGGGGGAGCCAAAAGCCAAATCGCAGGGTAATCGCCACTCTTTTCCGAATAAGACCCTGGCTGGAGTCAGGCCTGTACTATTATGTACGGCTGAGAGATATGACAACGGGAATAGGGGAATATGCTCCTCCCAATCACGCTGGTTATTGCTGACGACCTTGGATAGGTGTTGTTCCAAGGTCCTGTTGAATCTTTCCACCATTCCGTCTGACTGTGGGTGCAATGGTGTTGTTCTCGTTTTCCTGATCCCCAACATCGTGCAGACCTTGTGGGATACATTCGATTGGAAGTTCCGCCTCTGGTCTAAATGTAGTTCCATCGGGACGCCAAATCTGCTGAATAGTTGTTCTACTAGCACCGTCGCTACCGTGGTTGCCTCTTGGTTGGGTATCGCATATGCTTCAGGTCATTTTCTGAAGTAATCCATTGCGACCAGCATGTATTTGTTCCCCCTCTCAGAATCGGGAAACGGACCGGCCACATCGATAGCAATTCTCTCAAATGGGACTCCCACATTGTACTGCTGCATTCTGCCTTTGGTCCGGGTCTTCGGGCCCTTACTGACGGCACAGGTTTCACATTTCCGGCACCAAACTCTGACGTCATCGAAGTAATTTACCCAGCAGTACGGCTGGCGAACTTTGTTTAGGGTTTTATTCATGCCCAGATGGCCTCCGGTAGTCCCATCATGTACTTCGGTCAGCATGGCTGGAACCTTCTTCTTCGGAACTACCAGTTGGGACTTGGTTTCTCGGCCATCAGTGCTTTCCCAAACTTGCTTGAGCATTCCATTCTCTACTCTTAGACAGTCCCATTGGGCCCATATCGATTTCAGCACGCCCGAGTATCTAGCTACCTCGTCCCATCGTGGTCTGCCTCTCTTTTTGAATGACAGGATTGGTTCGATGTCTGGATCAGCCATTTTGTCCTGAATGCACTTTTCTGATGTCCAGTCTTCATTGGCCTGCACTCGGATCTGTCTGATAGAGATACCCTCTCGCTGTTCCTTCTTCAGACAATGTCCGCATTCTGCTCTACATGGTCTTCTTGATAAGGCATCGACATTATTATGCAAACGACCGGCACGATGTTCAACCTTGAAATCGTATTGCTATAATTTCTCCATCCAGCTGGCCACTTGTCCTTCCGGTGTCTTCATGTCCAGCAGCCATTTGAAGATGGCATGATCTGTTTGGATTGGGAAATGACGACCATAGAGGTATTTGTAGAAATGGTCTACCGCCCTTATTATTGCAAGAAGTTCTATTCTGGTGACGCAATAATTTCTTTCCGGTTTCGAGAATCCACGGCTGTAGTACTCGATCACCCTCTCTTCGCCATCTTGCACGTGTGATAGGATGGCCCCTAAACCTGTGTTGCTGGCATCGGTGTCTAAGATGAATTTGCCGGACTGCGTAGGAAATGCTAGGATTGGGCTGGAACAGAGTGCCGCCTTCAGTCGGTTGAATGATGTTTCGCAATCCTGATTCCAACGGAAGGTCTCTTTCTCAGTGGTCTGCCGATGTAGAGGCGCGGCGCAAATCCCTCCACAAATCGCCTGTACCAAGAGACACAAGAAACTTCGGAGTTCATGCTTGTCTCTTGGGATCGTGAATTGAAACAGCGCTTTACTGATGGAGAACGCTGTCTTCTCTCTGTCGTTTTCGTGTAGACCAACCTGCCAATATCCACTCTTTAGGTCTAGTGTGGAGAACCAACGGGAGCCTGCTAGTGTGGTCAGAGTGTCATCGATTCGGGGTAGTGGATTGCTGCCTTTCTTCATGACGTCATTCAGCTTTCTGTAATCCACGCAAAATCGGGTGGTTCCATCCTTCTTTTAGACTAGCACGATGGGAGCAGACGATTGCCTGATGGATGGCTCAATAACTCCATTTTGTAACATTTACTCGATGTTTTCCTCGACGGTCTATTATGGTAGTCGTCTAGGTGGTATTCTGATGGGTTGAGTTCTATTAGGTGCTGAATGGTGTTAGTGCGACCGGTGGTTCCATCTTGACTTAAAAATTTGCCAGTGCTTTGTGATAAATTGCTTTCTTCTGTTCCTCTGGTGTAAGGTGTGTCAAATGGTCAGCAAAGTGTTGTAGAAACTCTTTACTGGGCCCTGTCTGTTTCCGTGACGTCTGGTACTCTTCTTCGCAATTGATGATGGCCTCTACTGGCTCGAAACAAGCTATCTCTTGACCATTGGCAATTCTGATGTCGTTGTTGGACAAATTCATGACTCTAATTGGTATATCTCGTCCGGTTTTGACTATAGTAGTCATGAGCTGAGTGTACGGGCTCCACCTTTCCAACGAAGCTCCCAGGATTGCTTTCTACCTGCCCATGGATAATCTGTTCCGTTCGACCGGGAATTCCGGCTGAGGATATTGTCACAATTTTTATGGAGGTGGCTGACCTGTTGACGGGCGTGTCTATACAAATTCCTCATTTAGGAATCGAAGATCATCGTATCTCGGGTCGAACATAAATCCATGTTGGCTGATTAGGTTAGGCTGTATTGACATGGACTCGCTGGTGACTGTTCTGAGCTGGATGTTGTTGGTAACTGGCCGTATTTCCGATGCCTTCAAAAGTCTGGACTTGGCCATTGATGGTGCCCCTGAAGGCTAGGCTGCTGCTATCTCGGCAAAATCCTCGTATGGATAATGTTTTGGGGGCTGGTGGAGGGTGACTGTTCAGGTAGCCTCACTCTGCACAGCGGTAACATGCTCCTCTGTTGCCAGTTCTTTGAGACCGCCAGCAGCGCTTGAAATGGTGACTCTGACTCTTCCAGGTTGAAGGAAACTGCTCGGACCCTCGGCTTGGACGAGTGCACTAAACGTCTAACCTCTGCTTCGAATTCTTGAAGGCTCTCTCCGGATTTTTGCATTTTTCCACTTAGTTGCACCTGGTATACCTGGCTCTAGGACTGATTGTCGTATCTTTTGTCCAGGATGGCGATGATCTTGTCAAAATTGCCTTGTTCATCGACTGGAATGCTTTGGAGGAGTTCTAAGGCCGGACCACTTAAGGAAATTACAAGAGAGGTAGATTTTTCTTGGTTGTCCCATCCATTAGCTGTAGCCACTGCTTCAAATTGCCGTTTATACATGGGCCAAGAAGAACTGCCATCAAATGTGGGTGGTTTACTAAAGGAACCTTTGGTACTCACGGTGTGCTGGTATTTCACTCCCTGCAAATCTTGTTGTAATTGTTTAATTTCGGTTTCCACATTGTTTTGGGTAGGACTGATTTTATCTTGCACTTCACTTTGTACTGTGTTTTTTAACTGATTTCAAATTTTACCTGGCTCTGGATGGAATCGATTTCATCTACTTTTATTTCAAGAGTCTCCACATTACTTTTTTGGATCTTTATGTCGTCGTTTATTTTTTGTATGTCTGATTCCACTATTTGCATTCTTTCATTAACTGTTTCATTAACTTGCTATCTATTTGCATTAACTGTTCAA
Source organism: Octodonta nipae (assembly GCA_034190945.1). NCBI lineage: Eukaryota > Metazoa > Arthropoda > Insecta > Coleoptera > Chrysomelidae > Octodonta > Octodonta nipae. The sequence continues at coordinate 88,606,501 of CM067220.1, read as the reverse complement.
ATTGTAGGCTATTGACTATGTCAAAAAAAAACGGGGGAAAAGGAACTAACTCGTTCAAGGGTTTTTGTGGTTTCATATGGTCAATTGACCTTTAGTAAGATAAAATTCAAAAGTGCTACTAAATCTAGCCATGCGTTTTTGAGAACGGGGTACATTTGGCCACTTTTCGGTTTTTTGGCTATAACGCAAAAACTTTGCATTTTTTGACGAAATATGCCGTAAGATTTTTCGTAAAGAATTGAATTTCCTATGGAAATGATATTTTTAAAGTAAAAAAAATATTTTTATAAAATAAACTCCAAAAACAAATTAAAAAAAATCGAAAATTTACAAAAAAAAAATTACTTTTTTTCTATTTTTGATTATGACTTTTTTCTGAATAGATTTAGGTATAGGCATTGCTTCATAAAAAAGAAAGCTTTTCAAATTAACTTTAAAATGGCGGCTTATAGATCTTTAAACTAAATATTTCTAATAGAATAATATCTAATATTATTGATAAATGTATGTTTATAAAATTATTATTGCATAAAAATCTCTTTTTAACGTTCAAATATGAAATAATAGACTTTTTAAAGAAAAGGTAAAAAATAAAGAAAAAACGGCTAAATTCAAACGTTTATATCTCCATCAATTTAAATCGTTTAAAGATCTTAAAGCCGTCATTTAAAAGGTAATTTCAAAAGCTTTCTTTTTTATGAAGCAATGCCTATACCTAAATATATTCAGGAAAAAGTTATAATCAAAAATAGAAAAAGTAGAATTTTTGAAAATTTTCGATTTTTTTAAATGTTTTTGAAGTTTATTTTATATAAAAAAATCACTTTAAAAATATCATTTCGATGGGAAATTCAATTCTCTACAAAAAATCTTCGGCATATTTCGTCAAAAAATGAATTTTATCTTACTAAAGGTCAATTGACCATATGAAACCATAAAAACCCTTGAACGCGTTAGTTGCTTATCATATGACATAGTCAATAGCCTATTGGAGTTGTTTTTTTTCTTCTAATATTTGAATTTTTTTCTGGATAATTCAACTTGTTCTTGTTTCTCTTCAAATATTTTAAACTCATTTCGTTGTTTTTCTTCTAGTATTTTAAATTAATTTTGTCTTTTTAATGCAATTTGTTCTTGTTTTTCCTCAAATTTCGAGAATAATCCTTCAAGCAAATTGTGTTGTTTTTCATCTATAAATTAAACTAACCTTTGTTGAATTTCCTCTTGATGTTGTTTCTCTTTTTTGTCACGTTTTTCCAGGATCTGAGTTATTTTTTCAACTAGTCCATCCGTAACCTGTTTGAATATTTTTTTTGTAGTCTCGTCCATTTTTTCTTTTTCCATACTACGAGTTTCCATAAATCAAATTGCGATTTTAACTTCACTTAATGCTTCACTTCTGATCACCAAATTGTTATAAACTCCGTGGGTTCAATTAATTAATTTTACAAAAACTAATATTCACTTCACATTCTAGAACTTTTATTCACACGTAAACATCAAATATTCTCAACAGCTGATTCTAATACAATAACATCGAAACCATAACAATAGGTAAACTCTACTAACTAAATACTGAAATTAATATCGCTTTAAATAGCGTACGCCGAATTTTCTACCTTTGTTCGCACAGTGTCCAGATACATAGTTTTGTCCCCATCCGAACCTTCTAGTTCTTCTTTTTTACTATCCCAGCGATTGATGTTTAATTGGGATGAAAAATGTCTTACGTTGTTTTCGCCAGGGATGGAGTGGGTAAAATTTTATAACAATATATACATTTTCAGCCCTAATCAGCCCATCACCAATCAAAAAACTATAACTAACTCCTTGCATACTGCATCGACTTTCATTTATATTCTGTTGCTTCTTCTCGAAATTCTTGAATGATTCGTTTTCTTAGGAAGTTGGGTTCTTCGAAGCGTTCTCGAAAATAAAGTATATTTTTTCTATTGCCATCTGTTTAGTCGGACGTATAGTGTTTTTATGTCTTGATTACTAAATTCAAGAATATGTTTTAGCAGCATAAAAAAATAAAACATTGTAACAAAATATTCTAACTCAGGACATTATTCTGATTACTAACGACATGAAACAACATTGCAATGCAATAACGCTGTTAATTAACCCTTGCAGCACGGTTAACTAGAGTTATCTGCCAGAGACGTAAATTGGTGTCATACGTATATATGATACGATGTTAAAAATGTCTCATGGAACAACATTCTATAGATCAATCGTGTCCAGAAATCGTGTCACGTTGTTGAATAACCACTATATCTTACGGTGGCAAACATATACGACATCCTCCAGAACGATCTTTTCTTACTGTAGAAGCCCTCCTCGACTAGTTTAGGTCGAAATAAAAAAATATATTAGAACCTAAACTACATTATTCCGTATTGGATCAAGGTAAGATGCAGCATATTCATTCATCATTCATAAATAATGACATATTGTGTTCTGATGGTGAAAAGGAAACGTTTATTGTTACATTTTCAGCACAGGAAGACCCTCATTGGAGGTTTGCGTATTTACAAGACACCATTTCCACAAGATGGTTGATTGGACATTTTTCAGCAACGTCTCCATGATGTTGGTATATTGTAGAAAACGCTCATTAAGGATTCGTTCCTATAGCTCACCTTGAGTGTGATGCTAGCTGAAAGTGCGATAAAATTGGAATAGTGTTGTATTGTTTGACGAGTTCCAACTCTGACTAGAGGGTATTTCTTGGACGACAGATTCAGGTATAGGTTAATGAAATTAATTAAAATTGGGATTACCGGATTTCTTTTGGGTGTGAGTAAGATGTTGGACAAGATATGGCAACGTTTATGCTATGTACATTACTTCGAAGTAACCTTTGTCGCAACCGTGTTGGTGGAGCCGTTATACTGTAGGTTTGGTGTACCGTTAGAGCTGGATTCGGACTAAGCTCTAACATATTTGGGAAGTTCTGTACGATGTTGGGGATCAAGAAGGCGAGAAGCCCCCCGTTTCATCTTCAATCGGACGAAATTGTGGAAAAATTCCATACAACCTTTGAACAACACCTATTCAAGGTCGTTAGCAACAATCAGCGTGAATGGGGAGAATATACCCGTTTTCTAGTAAGCCGTCAAAAACAGCACAGGACTAACTCCAGCCAGAGTACTGCTTGTAGCTCACAAGAGGAACCTACCAACGAAATTAACGATTATGCAGACCATTAAAATTCTTTCTTCATAGAAAATATTACAATAATACGATTACCGAAAAAGATATTTCAGCCAGGACCTGGCTGTTAGTTCTTACAATTTTGTACCTCATTCGCGCATCTGAGATACTATTACCTTAACTAATGCTTACCTAATATATAGCTCTAAGAAACTAAGATTACTACACTAACACTTTAAAAATACACCAGTTAAATATACTTACTGACAAAGACATCGTAACACCCAGGAGATGTTTGAATTTACCATTGTTTTGGTCAAAAATAGATGCTACAGTAAGGAATAAATGACTAAAATTTGAATAAATAATTTGATCAAGTGCGAGTTGGACTCGCATACTAAGGGTTCCGTAGCTCCTTCAAGATTCTAATATTCCAGTTTTAGACAAGAAGGGAATGAGTGCATTTTCTTATATTTACCCTAATATCTTTTAAAGGGAGCGTTAAATTGATAAAAAATATACACTTTTATTTTCCACACATAGACTTTTTATTTCCTCTACTTCATGATTCGTTTGATTTTATAAAAATACATATTTAATTTTCTAATTTGGCCCCCAAAATTAACATTAGAATTTTATTTTACTCATAAACTATCAGGGAAGCATTTTATAATCTACTGTCTGAATTTTAGCCTCTGTAGATTGGAAGATTAAGGGGAAAATAGGTCAAGTTTTAAATAATAAATTTTTAAATCTGTTATTTAAAAATACAAATAAAATTTTCAAAATTTTAGATAGTGTAGTTTCTAAAGTGGGAATTAAGTCTATGTTTAATATTTTTGTTAATATGTTTTAAACAAATAATTTAAAAACATGATATATTTGTAATTCGCATAATGAACCTTTTATTTATATATTCCATGAGGCGTTTGAAAATTGAATTTTTATTTTCCATTTAATTCTATAAGTTGTCCCCAAAATTAATATTGGGGTTTCCTACTAATTTTTCTTATAAAGTTTAAGTGAGCCCCAGTACCCCCAATTATTTTCAAAATTTTAGGTAGTATGGTTTCGGAAATAAAGCGGGAAATGAGAATTTTTTATATTTTTTGTTAATATCTTGTAAACAATTAACTTTAAAAATATGAAAAATATATATTTGTATTACACATTTTTGAGCCCCTTCATTTGATTGCATGTTACATTAAAAAATATTTTTTTATTTTCCGTTTAATTGCATAATTTAGCCCCTAAAATTAATATTACGGATTTCCTCGTATTTTCTCTGTAAACAAAAAATTTTAGGTTTCACAGTTTGGGGATAAAAAGGGGGGAATAGGTAATTTTTTAAAATATTTTTGTTAATTTATTTTAAAATATTAATTTTAAAAATATGAAAAAAATATATTTTTATTCGTCATAATGATGATTTGATATATTATATGAAATAATTTTAAATATGTTTTCCATTTAATGCTGTCATTTGCCCCTTAAAATTCCTATTAGTCCTTATTTTTCCAGTAAAGTTAGGTTCTATATCCCTATTTTTTTAAAAAATATACGGCTTATAGTTTGGGAGATAAGGTAGGGGAATAGGTATTTTTTTATATTTTTGTTAATATTTTTAAAATAATTTATTTTAAAAATATGAAAAAAATATATTTGTTTTCGCCATAATGAGACCTTTCATTTGCTATATTACATGGTGTCTTAGAAACAATTTTAATTTTATATTTTTCATTTAATACTGTAGATTCGCCCCCCAAAATTAATAATAGAGGTTTCTCCTTATTTTTCCGGTAAAATTCAGGTGAGGCCCTACATCTCTATTTTTTTTTCAAACTTTTACGATTATAGTTTCGGAGATAAGGTAGGGAAAATGTGTAAATTTTGGTATATTTTCGTGAATATCTTTTTAACTATTTTTTTTAAATATGAAAAAAATATATTTGTGTTCCTCTGAATGGGACCTTTTATCTGATGAATTACATGATGCGTTTGAAAAAAACATTATTTTTAAATTTTCATTTAATTCTATAATTTGCCACCCAAAATTAATATTATTGGTTTCTCCTTATTTTTCCTGTAGTAAAGTTCTGTTACCGTATATCAAAGGAACAACGAATAGTAGTGGCGGATTTCATCGAAATCAAAAATTTACTTAGGCAATCAAGGTGTATATAGTATAATTTGCAGAGGGTGCGATAAAGTATACGTCGGACAAACGAACAAGAGAATTTCAGCACGTATAGATGAACACAAATTAGCTATCAGAAACAAATTACATCGACTCTGTCCAAACATCAAAAACAATCGCACCACATTCTCAATTTCAATAGATCAAACAGATCGCACAAACAACCCATTACAAAACAAAACTGATCCGAGAAGCTATTGAAATCCAGAAAAGTGGACATCTAAACAAAAGAGACGACGTCTTGCACCTCCCCAATACATGGAAGACAGTTATTCAACAACTAAGTAAACAGAATTAGCAACACACAAAACAAACCTGACACGATAGCAAAGGGGGCGGAGTAAACATCGACCAATCAGACACGCTACGACCTCCGACGGAGGTATATAAATATACAGTCTAATTAATTTTCACTTTTAACATGGGGGAACACACATAGAGGAAACAGCGAAGAGAGCCAAACAGCGCATCAGCATGATAAACGCATTAATAGGACGGAGGAGCAGGCTACACCTGAGGATAACGAAGACGATCTACGAAGCAGCAGTAAAACCATTGATGATGTACGGAGCAAGCATATGGGGACAAGCAGCGGACACACACACCAAGAAATTAGAAAGGATTCAGCACAACGCCCTGAGAAGAATGACGGACGCACCATGGTACATGAGAAACGAGCAGCTAAGAAGAGATCTAGGGATACGCACCATAAAAGGGGAAATAATAAGGAGGACTAAGAAGGAGATAGCAAGAATGGAAAACCACAGGAACCCACTACTACGAGAGGCCACAAACTACGACGAAAGCAAGAAACACAGGACGAAGAGACCCAGGATGGCGCTACTGCAGACAGAAAAGGAAGTAACAGGTAACTTGAATATCTTAGCGAATAAAATATCTTAAGGAATAGCGTAGGGAAAATATTGTAACAGCGTAGGGAAAAGTATATGAAACATGGAAAACAAATTAGGGAAATAAGTATAAAAATATGGACTAGGAGTAAGAAATTTGTAAAAATTGAACTCTGACATGAAACTGAACTGAATTTTCACTTTACTGGCGATACATTCGGTGTACACTTACTCTAGGCATTTTAACATTACTAAAGATCGATTTTGGATCCCATCAAATAATTTGTTTTTTGGTAAATTTAAAAAAATGCAAAAAAGACTACAATGTTAATTGCAAAAAAAAGTTTACATGAAAAAAGGTTTATCAAACTTTACCAAATTCTAATCATTTACTCCTTATTGTAGCATCTATGTTTTACCAAGACAATATTAAATTTAAACATCTCCTTCTGGGTGTTCTCTGTCAGTGAGATTATATATTGTTACCAAATTTACCCAAAGCCGACCCTGTTTCATTTCAGTACGACAACAAACGCTTTGAGATAAAAAAAGCGGTTCTCGAAAAGACTCGGCAGCGGAAGGAGTGGTGATGATTTTTACTGGAGAATTCGACGCTGGTATTATAAAAGAAGCACGCCACGATCGCAGTTCAGTGATACCGCGACGACTAGCGTATATGGGATTGTTATTGTATTTCAATCAGCTGTTTGAATGTAAATAAAGTTCTAGAAAAGTGAAAGTGAATATTAGTTTTATAATTTTAAAATTGAACCCACGGACTTTATAACATTTGGTGATCAGAAGTAAAGGATTAGTGCCGTTAAAATCCTAATTTGATTTATGGAAACTCGTAGTATGGAAAAGATAGATGAAAAAGTTGCACAGATTCTAGAAAAACGTGACAAGAAGGAGAAACAACATCAAGAAGAAATTCAACAAAGGTTAGTTTAATTTATAGATGAAAAACAACACAATTTGCTTGAAGGATTATTCTCGAAATTTGAGGAAAAACAAGAACAAATTGCATTAAAAAGACAAAATTAATTTAAAATACTAGAAGAAAAACAACGAAATGAGTTTAAAATATTTGAAGAGAAACAAGAACAAGTTGAATTATCCAGAAAAAAATTCAAATATTAGAAGAAAAAAAACAACTCCAATAGGCTATTGACTATGTCATATGATAAGCAACTAACGCGTTCAAGGGTTTTTATGGTTTCATATGGTCAATTGACCTTTAGTAAGATAAAATTCATTTTTTGACGAAATATGCCGAAGATTTTTTGTAGAGAATTGAATTTCCCATCGAAATGATATTTTTAAAGTGATTTTTTTATATAAAATAAACTTCAAAAACATTTAAAAAAATCGAAAATTTTCAAAAATTCTACTTTTTCTATTTTTGATTATAACTTTTTTCTGAATATATTTAGGTATAGGCATTGCTTCATAAAAAAGAAAGCTTTTGAAATTACCTTTTAAATGACGGCTTTAAGATCTTTAAACGATTTAAATTGATGGAGATATAAACGTTTGAATTTAGCCGTTTTTTCTTTATTTTTTACCTTTTCTTTAAAAAGTCTATTATTTCATATTTGAACGTTAAAAAGAGATTTTTATGCAATAATAATTTTATAAACATACATTTATCAATAATATTAGATATTATTCTATTAGAAATATTTAGTTTAAAGATCTATAAGCCGCCATTTTAAAGTTAATTTGAAAAGCTTTCTTTTTTATGAAGCAATGCCTATACCTAAATCTATTCAGAAAAAAGTCATAATCAAAAATAGAAAAAAAGTAATTTTTTTTTGTAAATTTTCGATTTTTTTTAATTTGTTTTTGGAGTTTATTTTATAAAAATATTTTTTTTACTTTAAAAATATCATTTCCATAGGAAATTCAATTCTTTACGAAAAATCTTACGGCATATTTCGTCAAAAAATGCAAAGTTTTTGCGTTATAGCCAAAAAACCGAAAAGTGGCCAAATGTACCCCGTTCTCAAAAACGCATGGCTAGATTTAGTAGCAGTTTTGAATTTTATCTTACTAAAGGTCAATTGACCATATGAAACCACAAAAACCCTTGAACGAGTTAGTTCCTTTTCCCCCGTTTTTTTTTGACATAGTCAATAGCCTACAATTTGAATAGTTAATGCAAATAGATAGCAAGTTAATGAAACAGTTAATGAAAGAATGCAAATAGTGGAATCAGACATACAAAAAATAAACGACGACATAAAGATCCAAAAAAGTAATGTGGAGACTCTTGAAATAAAAGTAGATGAAATCGATTCCATCCAGAGCCAGGTAAAATTTGAAATCAGTTAAAAAACACAACAAAGGTTAGTGAAATCTTTTGATGATAAGTTGAGTTAGGAAATCTTGTCACTAATATCGATGAAAAACGTAAAATAGAATTGGAAAATCTTGTTTCCACGATGGAAGAAAAACAACAAAATCTAGTTTCTACAATGAAAAGCGAACAACAAAATTTAATGGAAGGATTATTCTCGAAATTTGTAGAAAAACACGATCAAACTGAATTAAACCGACAAAATGAATTTAAAATAACTGAAGAAAAAAAAAACAAATGCAATTTGAACAACTAATGCAAATAGTAGGACAAGTTAATGAAACAGTTAATGAAAGAATGCAAATAGTTGAGTCTGATATAAAAGAGATAAATGATGACATTAAGACCATAAAAAATACCGTGGACACTCTTGAAACAAAAGTAGATGACCTCGATTCCATCCAAAGCCAGGTAAAAGTTGAAATCAGTTCAATTCAAAACACAGTTGAAGACCAAATCAGTGCCATCCAAGACAAGGTAGAAACAGAAATTAAAAAAATGCAACAGGACTTACAGCGAGGAAAATACCTGAACACCGTAAGTACCAGAGGTTCCATTAGTAAACCACCCACATTTGATGGCAGTTCATCTTGGCCTATGTATAAACGGCAATTTGAGGCTGTGGCTACAGCTAATGGATGGGATAATCAAGAAAAATCTACTTCTCTGGTAATTTCGTTAAGAGGTCCGGCCCTAGAACTCCTTCAAAACATTCCAGTCGATGAACAAGGTAATTTCGACAAGATCATCGCCATCCTAGACAAACGCTACGACAATCAATCCTTGAGCCAGGTATACCAAGTCCAACTCAGTGGAAAAACGCAAAAATCCGGTGAAAGCCTTCAAGAATTCGAAGCAGAGATTAGACGGTTAGTACACTTGTCCTACCCAGACCTGCCAGAGGAAACGAAAGACCAGTTGGCCACACAGAGTTTCATAAACGGCATCAGAGATGTGGAAGTACAAAGAAAGTTAAGACTGAGTGGCGTCAAGAAAAGTAATGAAGCTCTACTTCGGGCTTTGGAAGTAGAGGTCGTCATGAACATGTCCAAGCCGAGGGTCCGAGCAGTTTCCTTCAACCAGGAAGAGTCAGAGTCACCATTTCAAGCGCTACTGGCAGGTCTGAACAAAATATTAGAACGGTCACAAAGAACTGGCACCAGAGGGGCATGTTACCGCTGCGGACGGACAGGACACTTCCAACATGACTGCCGAGTAAGGCCACCTGAACGATCACCGACCAGGGGTAACCAACAACATAGGGGGGGCGAATGCTGACTGTCTCTCCACCAGCCCCCAAAACGTTATCCATCCGGGTATTTTGCCGAGATAGCGGCAGCCTAGTCATCAGAGGCACCATCAATGGGCGAGCAGTTACCATCACCTTCGACACCGGCGCCGCTGTGTTCATTGCCAAGTCCAGGGTTTTGAGATCATCAGAAATTCGGCCAGTTACCAATAACATCCAGCTCAGAACAGTCACCGGCGAGTCCATGTCAATACAGGGTGAGGCAGATGTCGTGCTGCAGATAGGGGACAGCATGATCCGGCATAGGGTCCTGGTAGAGAATATTGAGGACGATTTTATACTGGGAATGAACCTAATTAGCCAGCATGGATTTATGTTCGACCCGAGATATGATGTTCTTCGGTTCCTAAATGAGGAATTTGTATTGACACGGCCCGTCAACACATCAGTCACCCCCATAAAAATTGTGGCAAAGTCTTCAGCTAGAATTCCCGGTCGAACGGAACAGATTATTCATGGGCAGCTAGACAGCAATCCTGGGAGCTGCGTTGGAATGGTGTCAGCTCATGACTACTTGGTTGGACGGGCTATAGTTAAAACCGGACGAGATATACCAATCAGAGTCCTGAATTTGTCCAACAACGACATCAAAATTGCCAATGGTCAAGAGATAGCTTGTTTCGAGCCAGTAGAGACCATCATCAATTGCGAAGAAGAGTACCAGACGTCGGTGAAGGAGACAGGGCCCAGTAAAGAGTTCCTACAACAGTTTGCTGACCAATTGACACACCTGACACCAGAGAACCAGAAGAAAGCCAAGCAATTTATCACAAAGCACTGGCAAACTTTTAACAGTCGAGATGGAACAACCGGTCGCATCAACATCATCCAGCATCGAATAGATACCGGAAAGGCTCAACCCATCAGAATACCACCTAGACGACTACCATTGGGGCAACAACAGGCAGTCGAGGAAAACATTGAGTCCATGTTACAAAATGGAGTTATTGAGCCATCCATCAGCCCATGGTCTGCTCCCGTTGTGCTTGTTAAAAAGAAGGATGGAACCACCCGATTTTGCGTGGATTACGGAAAGCTGAATGATGTCACGAAGAAAGACAGCTATCCACTACCCCGAATCGATGACACTTTGACCACACTAGCAGGCTCCCGTTGGTTCTCCACACTAGACCTAAAAAGTGGATATTGGCAGGCTGGTCTACACGCAAACGACAGAGAGAAGACAGCGTTCTCCACCAGTAAAGGGCTGTTTCAGTTCACGGTCATGCCCTTTGGGTTATGTAATGCACCCGCTACATTTGAGAGGCTAATGGAGTATGTACTGAGCGGGTTAACATGGAGGACGTGCTTAGTATACCTCGACGACATTCTAGTCATGGGCCAGACATTCGACGACCATCTGAAGAACCTGGGCGAAGTATTCTCCAGAATTAATAACGCCAACCTGAGACTCAACCCGAAGAAGTGTTCTTTGTTCCAAAAAGAAGTAGAGTTTTTGGGCCACGTCGTTTCCGAGTCAGGAATCCGCACTAACGAGGACAAGATAGAAGCGATCCGTGATTGGCCAGTCCCGAGGGACAAGCATGAACTCCGAAGCTTCTTGGGCCTCTGTTCAAACTACCGGCGTTCTGTTGAGGGATTTGCCACCATTGCCACCCCTCTACATCGGCAGACCACAGAGAAGGAGACCTTCCGTTGGAATCAGGATTGCGAAACATCTTTCAGACGACTGAAGGCAGCACTATGTTCCAACCCAATCCTAGCCTTTCCTACACAGTCCGGCAAGTTCATCTTAGACACCGACGCCAGCAACACCGGTTTGGGGGCCGTCCTATCCCAGGTGCAAGATGGTGAAGAGAGGGTGATCGAGTACTACAACCGTGGATTCTCGAAACCAGAAAGAAATTATTGCGTCACCAGAAAAGAACTTCTTGCAATAATAAGGGCTGTAGACCATTTCCACAATTACCTCTATGGTCGCCATTTCTTAATCCGAACAGATTATGCCGCACTCAAATGGCTGCTGGATATGTAGATACCGGAAGGACAACTGGCCAGATGGATGGAGAAATTACAGCAATACGAGTTCAAGGTGGAACACCGTGCCGGCCGGTTGCACAATAATGCCGATGCCCTATCCAGAAGACCCTGTAGAGCGGAATGCAAGCATTGTCTGAAGGCGGAACAGCGAGAGGGTATCTCCATCAGGCAGATCCGAGTGCAGGCCAATGAAGACTGGACAACGGAACAGTGCATCCAGGACCAAATGGCTGATCCAGACCTCGAACCCATCTTGTCACTCAAAATGAGAGGGGCACGATGGGACGAGGTAGCTAGATACTCCGGCGTGCTGAAATCGTTATGGGCTCAGTGGGACTCTCTAAGAGTAGTAAGTCCCAACTGGTAGTTTCGAAAAAAAAGGTCCCAGCTATCCTGACCGAAGTACATGATGGAATTACCGGAGGCCACCTGGGCACGAATAAAATCCTAGACAAAGTTCGCCAGGGGTACTACTGGGTGAACTACTTCGAAGACGTTAGAGCTTGGTGCCGCAAATGTGCCACCCGGATCAAGGGCAGAATGCAGCAGTACAATGGGGCGTCCCATTTGAGAGAATTGCCATCGATGTCGCCGGTCCGTTTCCCGAGTCTGAGTGGGGGAACAAATACATTCTGGTCGCAATGGATTACTTCAGCAAATGGCCTGAGGCATATGCGATACCCAATCAAGAGGCAACCACGGTAGCGACGGTGATAGTAGAACAACTATTTAGCAGGTTTTGCGTCCCGATGGAACTACATTCAGACCAGGGGCGTAACTTCGAATAGAATGTATTCCAGAAGGTCTGCACGATGTTGGGGATCAGGAAAACGAGAACAACAGCATTACACCCACAGTCAGACGGAATGGTGGAAAGATTCAACAGGACCTTGGAACAACACTTATCCAAGGTCGTCAGCAATAACCAGCGTGATTGGGATGAGCATATTCCCCTATTCCTGTTGTCATATCGCTCTGCTGTACATAATAGTACAGTAGTATAATAGTACTATTCGGAAAGGAGGTGCGATTACCATGCGACTTGGCATTTGGCTCCCCCGAAGAACCTCCCCAAGACATCGACGATTATGCCGACCAGCTCCGACATAACATGCTGGCAATACACGAATTAGCCCGAACGCAGATGTTGGCCACCAGTGACCGGATGAAGACGCGATACGACCTCAAGGCCAATTCAGCCGGGTTCCAGGAGAGGGACAAAGTCTGGCTGTACAACCCCCAACGGAGCAAGGGTAAATCCCCAAAGCTTACACCCGCCTGGGATGGTCCATACGAGGTGGTCAAGAGGCTTAATGAAGTCGTCTACCGGATCCGTCGAAACCCCAAGGCTAAATTGAAGGTGGTTCATTTAGATCGATTCGCTCCCTACCATAGAGAGGATGTTTCTGATCGGGACGATCAGAATTAAAGGGGGGGCAATGTTACGAAATTTACCCAAAGCCGACCCTGTTTCATCTCAGTACGACAACAAACGCTTTGAGATAAAAAAAGCGGTTCTCGAAAAGACTCGGCAGCGGAAGGAGTGATGATGATTTTACTGGAGAATTCGACGCTGGTATTATAAAAGAAGCACGCCACGATCGCAGTTCAGTGATACCGCGACGACTAGCGGATATGGAATTGTTATTGTATTTGAATCAGCTGGTTGAATGTAAATAAAGTTCTAGAAAAGTGAAAGTGAATATTAGTTTTATAATTCTAAAATTGAACCCACGGACTTTATAACAATATTATTAGGGACAAGACAATTATACCCATCGTTTACAAATTTAAATGTCTGAATTTCGTTGTACCGTCCAGCAAGGTAGCTAAAGTATCTCTGGCAAGAGAGGATGCTCATAAAATTAAACAAAAAATACAGAAAAATAAAGAGACGGAGTTATACTGCTTAAACAAAATTTTGCCCGAAATAAATGTACAATACTTTACAACAAAAATCTAATGAATCCTCAACAATATTCAATAATACCAGTTCAAGTTAATATAAACGACGTGCAGGCCAATGACGAAGTATACCTCTAGGATTATTATACCATCAATAGTTCTGAGAGAAAAAATAAATTAAAAACCTAATTGTCCTATCGTCTGAAAGCATACTGGCCACACTAGAACTAGCCCGAACGCAGATGTTGACGACTAGCCATCGAATAAAGACACACTACGATCTGAATGCGTATTCGGTTGGGTTCCAACAAGTGAATAAAGTTTGGTAATATAGGCCCCAGAGGAGCAAACTCAAGTTCCCAAAGATTGCACTAGTTAGGGTTGGGACAAACAAAGGATCAACGATGTCGCCTATCGCATTTACCACAATACGAATACAAGGGCCATATGAAGCATGAAAGATGGCGAATGCATTGATGTATCCCAGAAAGAAGTAACAGTTCGGTTGAAATATACAGTATCTTCAATTTTAAAACAAAAATTTATTTTCAATAATTTATTTAATATGTATTGACAATCGTTTCGCGCAGCTTCCCCGGAATACAGTTTTAAACCTTTGATCAAGCCAGTCAACTATGCAAAACAATTGTCAATATTTAATAAATTAGTGAAATTTAATGCAGTGTTGTTGTTTTAATCTAATTAAGACCATATTTCCTCAATTAATGATTACATGAAAACGGCTTAACCCATTTAGATAGTTTAAACTGGGTTATATTGAGAATGGTCGCGAAGTGATCCTGTATTAATTTTCTATGACGTAACACACACTAGTTTTCAGAAAATCAAAAAAAATTTGTTAATGCAAAATTTGTTGCTGGCGCATCCGCCAGGTCTCAAATTAATGAATTTCCTGCATCATTCTAGTTGTTGGATGAAATTTATTGATATTAGGATGAAATTCAATAAAAGTAAGGTTAATTAACCGACAAAGAGTGAATGTTCTCAGTTCTTTGTATATTCAGTGTGTCTACTTACGTTGGAATCATGAAAAATTTGTAAATATTTATTAAGAAAAAGGTATTCTTCAGACAGTTCTGCGTGGTTTGAAACCTGACACGTCATAGCGTGCTATTTTTTAAAAAATTGTGTACGATGATTATCAAGCAATATGAATCTGAAGTAGAGTACCTTTACTTTAGGAAATATCGAAAATTGTTTCGAAAATAGTTAAATTCGAATTGAAAACTGGATCCAGTTATGCAATTATATTTATTTATCTTTTAGCCAAATTTGCTTAATTCGTAGTATGATACTTGTGATATTTACAACAAAAGTTCTCATGTTCACCACATTTGAAATAGGCATTTTCTTAAAATAAGAGAGGTGAAATTTCAATGAAGGTCACCTAAATTTTGTGAAGTATAAAGCATAAAACTTGCTAGTCGGTTCTACGAAAGGCCCAAAAGTTTTGAAACCGTTATGACCTATGTCCATAAGCCCTCCAACCGTTTAAGATGTGCCTCTACATTATCAGAAATACATTATGGACATAAATGTTGTATGACAGTTCCATTTGGTATTTCTGACAATGGTGCCTGTTCGCCTCATCGTCATCAGAGTCTCTTAAGTACAAACAGGTTGGGGAACGCTGACCTAAGTGGTCGGTCGAAGCGATAGCTTCTAATTTCGTTTGCCTTACTAAGCCATAGAGGGACGTTTCAACATTGAGATATTGAGAAGTTCAAGTAAAACATCTTCTTAGGATTATTGTTAAGAACGTCGTTAGATGTACTGTTTCTCTTGAACGTGTTTCATGTTTGCGTGATACTATGGCCTCTCATATCTTGTGAAAAGAATGACTTAATACTTGGTCACTGTGAGAATCGAAAGACAATTTTCATAAGGAAACAATTTTCGATATTGCCAAGAATAACGGTACTTACTTTTAAGCAAAATTCACATTTTTTTGTTTACAATCCTGAATACATGTAATGGTTTCAAGTTTAGAAGATACCCTGTATATTTAAATGTACCTGTGGTCGCCCAGTGGTCGAAATTCGACCCTAATTCATTAAAATTATAAGTTGAACATTATTGATGTTATGTTGTCTCTATATGCAATAAAGTCCTTTGCTATCCCTATTATTTCCTTTCGATTACATTTGTAGAAATAATTCGCAAAATTATTTTCTTGTTAATGTGTCTTATTGCAGCATTATTTTTAGTATATCCCATACATTATCACAAATGTTATAGTGTCTATGCAACATTTTCGTTTTCTTTGTAACCTAAAAGTTTCCGTCATTTACACACAAACAATTTCAAAAATAGAAATGGCGAACAACCCAGTGAACACCCTAATCTTTAATGTAAGTTCTTTTGCCCGTTGATTAAAAACCATTAATTTTCAGTATGATTTTCAATAAGAAAAATTTCAAATATCTTAAGATTCCGTATATTTTCATTAATGTGAATTAAAACACACTTACCTACCTAGTAACCCATAACGATTTCGGTTTTATATCGAACATATAAAGAAATACGAACCACATACTGTAAATTAATATTAGTTAAATACACCTATTTTTTGACTATTTTTTTCTGTGAATTGAAATTGAAACCTTGAAAATACTTTGAAAACTTTTCTGACTGAATTGAAAACTTTCAACGTAATCGCTACAGAAGTAATGAAATGTCAAAATTTAAATCAAATTTCCTGCAGATAGCCGTGAACTCAGTATTGCCAGATCTACCCATTTATCGTGAATTTGTGCATAATTTCAGGATTTTTTGTAATCTTAGTTAAATTATATGAAAGTGATCCGACAAAAATAGACTCTAAATTAAAACTATAAGGTTAAAATTAATAACATATCAGAAATAAATTGATGAGGTGCAACATAATTCTGATTTTAGTTGACAAACCATATTTACATTGGAATGAAAGTTGCAGACTACAAACTTGCGAGCGCCCAATAAACCGCTATTATCATGTATTATAATTTTTCGTCGGTTCTATTTCATTATTTCTATGTAGGATAACTTTAGCGACGGGCTAAAAGTTTTAGTTTTACATTTAATTTAGTTTGTATTTCATATTGGAGTCAATCCTTCTTATGATTTTCTGTCCAAGCAATCTGGGGCACTGTTTGGCATTGAAAGTTTGGGTGTAAATAATGATTTTTTTTATTATTTTATTATTTACTAATCAATATTATAAATTAATATTAGTATTATGCACTGAAGGTCGTCTGTAGCTACTAAACAAAACAAAAATAAAGCAAATCGGTTAAGGGACAGAGGAGAAAATGGTACCTAACCGTTTTGTGTTTGCCTATTTATATATAGATGTAAATATCGGGTATAAATTTTTAGTTTTGTATATTAAACGAATTAATGATTATTTTTGCTTTGGGTGCAATATCTAAGGTGACCACTTAATTTAAATGGTATTAGACTTCGGTATCTTAATAGAGTAATCAGTAAAAATATATCGAACCAATTTTTTTATTATTCTATCTTCTGTTTCAGCTAGCCGTTGTTCTCATCATTAATAAGTCTAAAATTCGAAAATTCTTTATGGAATGGATACTTATCGTTGAATATGTTAACTTGAATTGTTTCTCTGAAAATCCTAACATCATATTTCACGTAAACATATTCAAAAAACTTTGTACAATTTACTGTTATTAAGAAGTAGTTGTTTATTATGTAATTATTATTATTAATTGTGCTATTGAAGTCGTTAAAATTTTAATATTAGATAGCTTTGATAACACAGTTTTACTTTTTTAGATGAGGCAAAAAGAATATCGTCAGATAGCTATAGTATCAGAGGTTCTAAGGGGCTTGCAGCCTACAATACGATCATGCTGTAACAGATTAACATTAATTCTTGATATTTTACCGCTTCTCGTTGTAATTATAGTACCAAATTTTCGCCCTGTCAATTTACATCTTTATACAAATGATGAAAAACAAAATATGTTAAGGATTGTAAACATTATGTTAGATTATAATTTGAATTATGTCCAAGAAAGGCAACAAGACGGAACGTTCGTTTTTAAGTTAGGTGAGTTAATTTATATCATAATAATTTTATTTAAACTTTGTGCTACATTTCGACTACTACTAAAAAAATTTATAAAAACTGGGTTAAAATGATAAATTTTATTTTAGAACCTAACATTGAAGCTGTTGTAAATTTAGATAAAGAAAATTCTTATAAAAAGAGAACCATGTCGTATTCAAATAGGCAGCTTATATCAAGAGAGCTTGAGATGGAAAAAATGAGAAGGTTCCAATTATTATCGGCATTACCCGACAGCGGTGCCCCAAAAGCGCGAGAGAAAAATGCTACAAAAATAAATTGTTCGAAAGTTAAAGCATCACCTGTTATTTCAAACAATGCAAATTTACCGAACCATCTTCAAACCTTAAAGGCTAAAGTTGTGAAAGTAAACACTCCGGTAAGTTCTTTCTCTTTATCAGTTATTGAAGTATTTGGTTAATGTAATAGGCATGTATTTTCTGAGAATTCTTTTCTTGAAGACGCGAGGTGTGAAAACCGACATCTAGGATTTTCGGGAAAACTAGCACATAGACGTTCCGAATATGGAGCCGTTCCGTGTAATTTCTGTTAGCCGTAATTCCTAGGTTAGAATGTCACGATGAAATTTTCAAGTTAAATTCACCTGTCAATGTATATAATATATATTGTTTCTGGAACCTTCATCAGTTGCACTTTCCACAATTGAATGTCCTTTTGAATACTTCTTTATGTATTTGATACATATCGTTAAATTTGAAGACGCGAGATGTGAAGACCGACATCTAGGATTTTCGGGGAAACAGCACATAGAGGTTCCGAATCCTAGATGTCGGTCTTCACATCTCGCGTCTTCAAATTTAACGATATGTATCAAATACATAAAGAAGTGTTCGAGAGGACATTCAATTGTGGAAAGCGCAACTGATGAAGGTTTCCTAACCAGAAACAATATGTATTATATCTTCTTGAAATGATTGATTTCACAGCGTTTCAATAGCTTTGGATCTGCTATCATCATCAGGTGAATGATGGGAAATTCAGATTGGCCATCGTATTTATACCCTTAACCCGTCCTGCTCATTAGATCGCTTAATCCCATATCTCGTCCAATCAGCGTGGCCGTATCTGGGGATTAGTTGCCGGTGATGCGTAGCGGCAGTGGCTCAAGAAGAGGTCTCCAAACGTTTTTAATTTGGATACTGGGCTCACTGATTGTATTCTCATTAGAGATTATGTATGCCGTCTTGATGAATTTTCTTTTATAACAGTGCTCTTCATAGTGAATATTACCCTTGCCTGGTCCCAACTGATGTTATGGGGTTCGGTTCATACGTGATTAGCTAATCCATATTTTGTTAACTCTCCCCTTTGAGTAGCTATGCAGTGCTCATTAATCCAGGTGTCCAGTGGTCGCTTAGTCTCCCCAATGTAGAGATTGCCATATTCTCAAGGTATGCTGTATATGCAGTTTATTGGTAGTGCAGGATTATCCGTCTTTGTTTTTATGATCATGCTCCTCAAGGTGTTGTTGCTCTTGAAAACCATTTTGATTCCATATCCGTGTCCAATACGTCTAAGTTGTATTGTAGTAATACTGTTGCTATCGTGGTTTCCTCTTCCTGCCTAGGTGGTTTCGTCAGTTGTTCAAATGCCTTGTTAATGTTGCTTTTCGGATATCCGTTCGTCAGAATGTCTTCTCTAAGTTTCATTTCTTTTCTGGTGTGCTGCAAATATTTTTGCCTCCATGGACTAATGTTTTGATGATGCCAGTTTTCGTTGTTGTTGGGTGTTAGAGTTGTAGTGTAGGTACAACCGACTCTCTTCCCTCTCCATGGTGAATCTGATGGATGGTTGGGATCGGTTTAGAGGCTCCAGAAATGCCTGTAGTTCTCTCTCTCCATGTAGCCCAATAATGAAGGTGTCGTCGACATACCTTAACCAGAGTTTTGGGTGATTCTCATACCCCTTCAGTGTATTATCTTCGAACCATTCCATGTAGATGTTGGCGATGGTTGGCGATAGCATGAAGCGGGAGGCAATCCATCTTCTTGCATGAAGAACCGGTCCTTCTCCTGAAAGTAGCAGCTCTTGAGGCAACACTGTAGTAAGTCCATGATTGAATCTTTTGCAGGTCCATCCTCTCCATCAGTGTTTCGTCCTCGGTAAGTTTTTTTCTCATTATGTCCAGATATTCATCTAGATACGTTCGTGAAGAGGTTTTCAACATCGAAACTTGCTAAGCGATATTCTGGCCCAAGTTCCATGGATTCGATGATTTGGACAAAATACTGCAATCAATTCCGTGGGTTCAAATTTAATTAATTTAAAAACGGTCCTACACTATCACTTTTTAAAAATTTTATTTACACATAAAAATTCAATATTTACAACAGCTGATTTTGATAAACAATTCACACGGATTATAAACCCAACTCGCTAAACTGTACTAAGTTAGAAATTCTGTATTGCTTTATATATCCTACATCGAATTTTCTGGTCTTTCTGGATGGGTATTACTTTTGTTCGCACAACGTAGGGACCCCATTCGAAAATTCCAGTTATTTTTTTCTTATCCCAGCGATTGATGTCTTATCGGAATGAATACTTTGCTTTAGTCAGGGACAGCGTAGATAAATTTTAGAACAATACTTTGAATCCTTGACGTGCGATGATGTTTTGCCCTTCAAAGGTTGCTTGATTGGTACGAGGATTTTGATAGTTCTGCTATTGGTGAGTTACGTGAGCTGTAATCGGTCTCAGCGGTACACCAACCGTCTGTATCTTGGGTAGTCCATAAAGATGTGGGGGTTTGCTGTGATGTGGCGTCAATTTTCTCCTTGTCTGCGGTGGAATGTATTCAGCATGATCTCTGAGAGTGTTTTCGTCCTATTTTGGCTGTTGGATCAGTTGGCAATGGCTTGTATTTCCCCTTCGAGAGTACGTCGTCGATTTTCTTGTTGTATTCCGTTCTGTCCATCAATGTGGTGGCATTTCGTTTGTCAGCTGGTAGAATGATGATGATACCTACACTACTACTCTCACCACCAACAACAATGAAAACTGGCATTATCAAAACATTAGTCCATAGAGCCAAACATAATTGCAACACACCAGAGGCCCTCTAAGAAGAACAAATGAAACTTAGAGAAGGCCTTTTGACGAATGGATATCCGGAAAGCATCATTATCAAGATATTTGAACAACTGGAGAAACCACCTAGGCAGGAAGAGGAAACCGCGATAGCAACCGTAATACTACCATACACTAAATACTTGTCGAAAAAACGTTGACTTATTGGACCCGGATATGGAATCAAATTGGTTTTCAAGAGCAACAACACCTTGAGGAACATGCTCACAAAAACAAAGCCGGATAATCCTGCACTACCAAAAAACTGTATAGACAGCATACCCTGTGAATGTGGCAATCCCTACATTGGGGAGACTAAGCGACCACTGGACACCAGGGTTGAGGAGCACCGCATAGCTACTCAAAGAGAAGAGTTAAGAAAGTCTGGATTAGCTAATCACGCATGGACCGAACACCAAACATCAACTGGGACCTGGCAAGGGTAATTCACAAGGTACGGCACTGGTATAAAACAAAATTCATCGAGACGGCATACATAATGTCTAATGAGAATACAATCAGCGAGCCCAGCGTCCAAATTAAAAACTTTTGGAACCAATCGCCAGGTAAGGCCACGGTGATTGGACGAGAGAGGGGATTAAGCGACCCAATGAGCATGACCGGTTAAGGGTAGAAATACGACCGATAATCTGAATTTCCCATCATTCACCAGATGACCATAGCAGAACCAAAGCTATTGAAACGTGAGATCAATCGTTTCAAGACAATAGAAGTCCAAAACAAGACAAAAATATTATGTCTCGAAATGTTAAGAATATTAAAAATTTTATATAACAATATATGTGGGTTCAATATACTTCATTAAGTATTTTATTGCCGTTTCGAGTTCTAAGTAATCAGTTGCTTTGTTTTATTATTAATACTTATCTCCATTTTTTAAATCAGTGAAATGGATGAAATGAGCTGTTGCGGATGTTTAAGTCCTAAAGGCACTTGTTTTAACATTTTAATTCGATTGTCCATGTATACTTTAGATAAAAAAAATCAATTATTTTGTATGCTAATATATTATTTGTAAAGATTCACATCAGAAATTGGAACAAGAGCAAATATATTACATATTGTGTTTTCCTTAGTCGTATTAGTTCGTTCAACAAAGTAGCGTAACCGCCAGGATGTGACCAATAAAAAAGTTATCCTGATGTTTTAAAAGAGGACCTTACTGGCGCCAGAACGATACGTCGACCGGAAGTCGAGAGTTAAAGTCCTTTAACGTCAGAAAGAGAATAGCCGTTGCCTGCTCGTGCACGCCACCTCCTTGATGTGTTAACTCTCGGTAAATTGCTTCCTCACTTAATGGATTTTTCGGTTTTGATGGTCGTTCGCCATTGTTGCGATTTGAGCTGAATCTTTTTGGAGCAAACGGAAGAAGACCATTCAGGAAATGAAATAATACTTATGATTGTCGTTTATGAGATCTCAAGGCGTTTATATATTTTACGATTTTGTACTTTGTTACAGAATATTGTGGATGTTCAATTTTTGTTTAGTCAGCAAACTGTGGGAACGTTTTCTTGAATAAATACATAAAGCGACTTCAAAAAAGGACCTTAACTAAAAAGGAAAAAAATATTTTTTCCCATACAACAATTAAATACTTTTCTTAAGTCGCACCGACAAGTTGAACAGTAAAGTTGCAAAGTTAGTTTTTTCACTTTAACTTGGCATTTCAGAAAAAGTATTTAATAGTTGCAGGAAAATATATGTTTTGCTTTTTAGTTAACTACTTTTTTTGAAATGGTTTTTTGTTTTTTAAATGTATTTATTTTACAATTTTTAGTTATGAAATGGCTTAATTGGATGCTGTTTTCAAAATCTAATTAACCTTTTCGGTTGAACAATCTCGTTTTCTGTTGAACAGAATAGAGTAACTTTTTTCTAATCCATTATGTGTATAAGAAAGTTTTGAATCTGATTTAAACTTAGTGGACCAACCAACAGTTTCAAATAGACAGTATTCTAGTCTATTTGAAAATTTTCAACTTTTATATGTCTGTTAATGATCGAACATTTCAATTCCAATTACATTCAATTAATAGACTCTTCTCCACGAATTTTCAGACGATTATTCATTATACAATATTTAGTGATACAGCATAATTGGATTCAGTTTTCAATTCTAATAAACTTTGATAACAATTTGAGATATTATACAAAAATAAGGATACCTTACTTTTAAACATTTTTTGTTTGAAGCCTAGTATACAGTGATGGGCAAATGTGTGGAACCAAGTAAATATCTCTGGAATTATTAGAGATATCAAAATGAAATTTGGAAGGTGGATACTGCAGTAGATTGCCTATTTGTTTCCATTTTTTTGTACAATTTTGGACTTCCTGTTTTACCGGAAGTAATGTCTATTTTAAAATTTGCAATGAAACACCCTGTATTGTATTTTAGTTTCTGATGAAACATTTTATTGCGAATACAAAAATATCTGGTTTGATATTGTTTACTTCAATACCTACTGAGATATTAACAGGAAAGTAACTAAGGAAACGAAAAATTCGATGGTAGCTCGGTTCAGATTTCATTTACGCCCGATATAAACAAACCGCTCGTTAAGGATTTGTATTTCTATTGGCCAATCGGTGGCATTATACCGTCAAAGCCAACAGCACTGCTTGTTCCATAGTCGAATACACGTGCGTTTGTTTAAATCAGGCGCAAATTAAATCTGAATCAAGTTAAGTAGTTCATGAAATTTATTGCAGAAGTGACACTAGTTGTCAAAATAAGTTATTAGTTTTTTTTTTAACGTAAAAAGACTGTATGTTTTAATTTGATCGTAAAATGGCCGAATTAAGTGAAAGAGAAAGAATAGAAATATTAATGATGATTGGGTATGGGGAGAGGAAAAGGACGCACCAAGAAGTTTGTGACCTTTTTAACATTGTTCATCCGAATACACAAATATCCCGTTCAGTAGTGCCGAAAACTTTGCGAAGGTACGACACAAGTGGAACAGTTAGCAATTTACCAAAAAGTAGACGGTTAAAAAGTGCAAGTAATGAAGGTGTAGCTCAAAATGTTGCTATATCTTTGGAAGAAAATCCTCACTTATCCACTACCGACCTCGCCAATATGCATGGAATTAGCCGTCGTTCAGTAGGAAGGATATTAAGGCGAGAAAAATATCATCCATACAAAATTCGCCTCGTTCAAGAACTCTCCGAAGACGATTTCGACAGACGTTTGCAATTTTGTGAAACGATATTTGTAACCGTGATAATAATTTTATAAGAAATGTGGTGTTTTCAGGCGAGGCTACATTTTGTTTAAATGGTACGGTTAATCGACATATCTGCCGCTACTTGTCGCAAAGTATTCCTAATTGGGTACAAGAGGCTCATACACAACATCCCCAAAAATTGAACGTTTGGGCCGGCATTTATAACAACAGAATCGTGGGACCCTTCTTCCTACAAGAAACTTTAAACGGAGATAGGTATTTACAGCTCTTTAAGACACAAGTTATTCCGACATTGGAGGTAAATAGACAATTACCAAATATCTGGTTTCAGCAGGATGAAGCACCACCCAATTACGCTCGCATTGTTCGAGATCATTAAGATAGGACATTTCATCACAGATGGATTGGAAGAAGGGGTACTTATGAATGGTCTGCACGAAGTCCAGACCTTAATCCACTAGACTATTTTCTGTGGGGTTACTTAAAGTGTAAGGTTTATGTTGATAGACCAAATACTTTGCAAGAATTAGCTGCAAGAATAAGTCGAGACATCCAGAGAATTACACAAGAAGTAAAAGCTATTGTTACTAGAGAATTTAAAAATAATAAGCAAGTCGGTCTTGCTTATTGTCAAGAAGTAAACGGTGCTCAGTTTGAACATCTAATAAATTAAGTTTAGTTAAGTTAAGTTAAGTTTCAATGTTTTGAAAATCACTTAGATTTAGTTAATAATTATGATTATGTATTTCTTTAATGGATATTAGATTTTTCCTTTCCTTAATTACTTTTCTGTTGATATCTCGGTATGTATTAAATAAACAATATCAAACCCGATATTTTTGTATTTGTAATAAAATGTTTCATCAGAAACTAAAATACTATACAGGGTGTTTAATTGCAAATTTTAAAATCGACATTACTTCCGGTGAAACAGGAAGTTCAAAATTGTCAAAAAAAAATTGGAAACAAATAGGCAATCTACTGCAGTATCCACCTTCCAAATTTCATTTTGATATCTCTAATAATTCCAGAGATATTTGCTTGGTTCCACAGATTTGCCCATCACTGTATAACTGGAAAAGTAACAGAAATACTTATTATAAATTTTTTAGTCCAATGACATTATTAGATTTTTTATTATAAATCTAATTACTTCTTATTGATAACAATTTTAGATATTAAAAAAATAAAGGTACTGACTTCTTTTTTAAGCAAAATTCATATTTGCTGACAAACCTCGTATACCGTTGACAACGTGACATATAACGATTCATAAGAATTCCGGTTGAATTCAACTTATGAAGACACACTGTCTATAGAGACCAACTGAGAACATCGATCTTAAAGTTGATTAACAGACATTTATTTTGATTTAATTTCAAGCTATTTTCAATTTATTACACCCCAGGGTAAATTTTAATACTGACATCTCTACAAAAGTATACTATATACAGTGTGGAACAGCCAAGTGGAATAAATTCGATAACGAATAAAGGAGGGCTTATAGGAAAAAAAACGCTTGGACACGTCGATTTGTATTTTTAAATGTGCAATAAAAAAATGTATAGGGTGTGTCATGTGACTGTGGCCAATACCAACTTTCTTATTTTAAATGCAAGCCGCTATATATTATTTATTTTTTTGATTCTCCAGAAAATTCTAGACATAATTCATGTACAATGTCCTACACCTATATTCAACTGTTTCGGAAATATTAAGGGTTTTCAGATTTATTACAAAAATTAACATTAAAAAAAAAAGAAAATTATTTTATTTCACAAATTCCCTACATTACACTCAATACTTAATTTCCATTTAGCTCTTGATATTGAGATAGTAAGCAAAAAACCTGCGTTCCTTTTTACTGATTTGAAAAAAACAAACAGTTTTGTTTATTTTCGTCAAAACTCATAGCCTTAGCATTTTGTTGTCTGCCTGCATGACAGTGGTGATCAGTGTCAGTGCTATTGTCGTTTGAATTTCGTTAACTGTACATAATAATATCAGAAAAATGGTTCATTTAACAGAAATGCCCAAAATAACCATTCTACAATTGATTGGTTACAGAGAGAACACACGGACACAAATGGTTTCTAACTTATTGCACGAAAATTTTCCAAATTTAGCGCCTTTATCCCAAGGAACAATTAGCAAAATAGAAAAGCAGTTTCGCGAGCTTGGTCATGTAAGACAGATAAAAAAAGTAGCTGCCAATGGACTAAGTGATAATACGAAATTGGATATTATGCTTGAGTTTCAAAAAAGCCCACATAATTCTGGTCGAAAAGCAGCGCCACTGTTCAACGTTTCACACATCAATTTTTCGAGTATTAAAGGAAAGTAAAATGCATCCCTATAAAATGATAACGACTTAGGAGCTCATGGATGACTATTTCGACAGGAGAACGTATTTCTGTGAACAAATGATGGCAAGGTTAGTGAACAATGTGATCCAATTAGAAGATGTTTTGTTTTCTGATGAGAGCACATTTACAGTTCACGGTCATGTTAATCGTCAAAATTGCCGCTATTGGTCTAATGAGAATCCTCACTGGATGATTGATGGCAACTTAAATGGAGATAAATATTTAGAACTGCTCCAAAATAATGTCGTGCGAACTTTGACAAACTTATATCCTGATCCAGTAAACTCACAAGTTCCTGCAAGATGGAGCACCGCCCCATTACGAAATCAATGTCCGGCAGTACCTGAACCAAATTTTACCAAATCGGTGGATTGAGAGGCGCGGATCGATAGACTGGCTGCACGATCTCCTGGTTTGACGCCATTCGACTACTTTTTGTGGGGATATGTCAAAGGACTGTATACAAAACTAAACCCCTCAACTTAGATGACATAAAAACACGAATCACGATTAGATCAGTCACGTCTGAGATGTTGAGTAACTTTAGAAGACATTTCTATAACAGATTAGCATGTTGCCAAGACGTTCGCCGCAAGCATTTTGAACATTTTCTACATTGGCATTAATGGTTTTTTGTTTTTTTTATTATTAAGAAATAATTAGTATTATTTATTAGGCTTTTAACGTAATGTAGCGAATTTGTGAAATAAAATTTTCTTTTTTTAATTAATGTTAATTTTTGTAATAGATCTGAAAACACTTAATATGTCCGAAACAGTTGAATATAGGTGTAAGATATTGTACATGAATTATGTCTAAAATAAGAACGTGGGTATTGTCTACTGTCACATGACACACCCTATATATATTTTTTTGTCGAAAAAAATATGCATTTAGAAATACAAATCGACGTGTCCAAGCGTTTTTCCCAACACGCTCCCTTTATACATTATCGAATTTATTCCATTTGGCTATTCCATACTGTATACAGGGTGAGTTTTTTTGTGATGATCAGTATGGGAATCTCGGAAACTAGCAGAGATACAGCAATGGTTAAATTGAGAAAGATTTGCAGTTTTACTGGCCCAATTTAAAAACGAAATTCTGTCGATTTAGTTAAATCCCTCTAGCTCCTTTGTTTTTATTTTTATAAAAAAAGTGTAAACATCTAAATTGAAGGAAATTGTATCCCGAATATGATTGTCATGTCCATGTTTGCGTGACAGCTCTCGTTTTCGAGATATGACACAAACTTACATTTTTTGAATGGAAACCATAGTTGGCTATGACCTACCTCAAAAAATCGGACATTTTTAGAGCTTTTCAACGATATAATACTCGATATAGTTATTCATAAAAATAATGGACTTATGGATGCTTTTCTCTCTTATTTTTCACTTTTAATGTAGGTAGCCATGAAAAAGATTGTGGAATGTGATATCATATACCATAAAAATTCAGTTCGTGCAGCTGAGGAATACTTTCATAGATATTTTAATCGCAGTCAACCTGCTCTATGTATATTTAAGAGGCTTTACGATAGTTTACGCAGATATGGATCTTTTACTAAACCACCAAAGGAACGTAATCAAATTAACGAAGCAGCACAAATAAATGTTTTGGCAATGGTAAATCAGAATCCATCTACATCAACTGGTGAGATTAAGGTACTGAAAGCGCACAAGTTCCACCCGTATAACCTTTCAATTTCTCAAAATTTGCATGCTGGTGACGGACATTGATCTAACTATTCTGGGGCCTTTTATGTATGACGAATCACTTACTGGGGAGCGCTACTTGCATTTCTTGCAATACACTTTTCAAGACATGTTGCATAATTTGAATTTGAGAACTCGGTTTAGAAATTAAGTGGTTCCAACATGATTGAGCACCTGCTCATAACTCGTTATTAGTAAGACAACACTTAAATAATATCTATCCAAACTCTTGCATAGGAAGAAATGGCCCTCGCGAATGGCCACCCTGGTCTCCCGATTTGGCAGTTATAGACTTCTATTTATGGGGTGCGCTAAAATACAAAGTATACAAAAGAAAATATGAGATAGTTGGTAACCTAATGGAGGCGGTATTACAAGCAATTGAAAAAATTGATAGGAGGTCTGTGAGAAAAGCGGTAATGTCAATCTTAAAAAGATGCAAGTTTTGTCTAAATAACAATGGTGGACTTTTCGAACATAAATTGTAACCATTATTATGTACTTTAATTTCTTAAGTTTTTAGTAAGTACCTACTTATTTAGTTTTTTCGTTATATCTGATATACCTAATAAAAAAATCGTTCAATGTTTTTTGGAATTGTTATTAATAAATCAATCTATTTCATGGCTAACTACGTTAAAAGTGAAAAGCATCCATAACTCCGTTATTTTTATGAATAACTATATCGAGTATTACATCGTTGAAAAGCTCTAAAAATGTCCGATTTTTTAAGGTCATAGCCAACTATGGTTTCAATTCAAAAAGATAAGTTTGTGTCATATCTCGAAAACGAGAGCTGTCACGCAAACGAGGACATGACAATCATATTCGGGATACAATTCACTTCAATTTTGATTTTTACACTTTTTTTATAAAATCAAAAACAAATTTTTTGACTAAATCGACAGAATTTCGTTTTTTCAAAATATCTAGTAAGCCATGACTTTTTACAAAACTCCGAAAGTGTCATTAAATTGGGCCAGTAAAACTGCAAATCTTTCCCAATTTAACCATTGCCAAAACATTTATTTGTGCTGCTTCGTTAATTTGATTACGTTCCTTTGATGGTTTAGTAAAAGATCCATATCTGCGTAAACTATCGTAAAGCCTCTTAAATGTACATAGAGCAGGTTGACTGCGATTAAAATATCTATGAAAGTATTCCTCAGCTGCACGAACTGAATTTTTATGGCATATAATATAACATTCCACCACATTCAGTTTTTCTTCGTTAGAATATTCCATTTTATCACGAAAACTTATCAATATCGACTATCAGTTCAGTACTACTAATGGAATTACTCTCAAATGAGGAAACTTCAAAGTGAAAACAATCTTTTTCATGGCTACCTACATTAAAAGTGAAAAACAAGAGAGAAAAGCATCCATAAGTCCATTATTTTTATGAATAACGATATCGAGTATTATATCGTTGAAAAGCTCTAAAAATGTCCGATTTTTTGACGTAGGTCATAGCCAACTATAGTTTCCATTCAAAAAATGTAAGTTTGTGTCATATCTCGAAAACGAGAGCTGTCACGCAAACGTGGACATGACAATCATATTCGGGATACAATTTCCTTCAATTTAGATGTTTACACTTTTTTATAAAATCAAAAACAAAGGAGCTAGAGGGATTTGACTAAATCGACAGAATTTTAAATTGGGCCAGTAAAACTGCAAATCTTTCTTTCTCAATTTAACCATTGCTCTATCTCCGCTAGTTTACGTGATCCCCATACTGATCATCAAAAAAAATCTCACCCTGTATATAAAGTCTGTTAAAAGTTTTTCTCAGTTTTCTAAAAACCGGTATAAGCTATGTGCTTGAAAAAAGAATAGGACCACTTCGGGATCGCCCTTAACATAATCGAGTTTAAACGTACCAAATTCCTTCAGCTGGTTTTGAGTAATCGCTGAACACATACGAGTATAAAAAAACATAGATACAGACGAGTTGAGAACCTCCTTCTTTTTGACTTCTGTTAAAACATCAATCCTTATTTGTTTTACTAAACTTTATTTCTTCGCCACCATCCCTCTGACGAATTATATTGTTGTAAACAACCGTTGCAAATGGATATTTTTATTCGAATGTATATACAGGGTAGTCCATGACGTACTGTACAAACTTGAGTAGCATATCTCTTAAATCATGTGAACAAAAAAAGCGGCACGCATTAAGACTGATCGATGGAAGCGAAAGCTTCTTATGAAATATACTAATTAAATGAATGTCACTATTTTGTTATTATTCAAGTATTAATCCTAACTAGTGGTCGCCCAGTGGTCGAAATTCGACCCTATTTCATGAAATTGTAAAAAGTATATTTTTATAAGAAACATAGTTGTGGAGAAATCGGAGAAGTAGATGTAATGACCAAAATTGTTCATTCATATTGACAAATCTATTGAAATAAAAAGAAAATAAAAATGTAATCAAATATCGGTATTCGAAATATTTTTGACAAATGAATGATATAATAATTGGAAGATTGTTCTTTGCAACCGAAACGTTTTCGTCATGTGCGGTTTCGAGACTATTCCTCAAAGAAGCTGCTGAGTATAGTTCGACCTAATACATATTAAAACAAATATCTATTCTAGAACAAACTTCAATGATGAAAAGTACTTGGGCCAACAAATCTGTAAATTAATTAAAATATTGCAAACCGAGAATTAGAAAGTTTATTAGAACGAAAAGCAAATTTTTTGTTGGTATTGTGCATAAAATGAATGTTATGTTTGTTTATTCAATACAATTTATTGTTTTACTATAAACGAAGAGACTCTTAATATATAACCTGAGCCCTGTTTCTTAAACAGAAAACTAAGTTATATTGGTATTTCCCGGTCAAAGAAAAGGAACGAAGTGTCTGAACAAAGTCGAATTTTTGCATTTCACTGCTATACTGATCTATTTTCTTATGTGTAAGTGTGGGCCTCCCTTAAAAAGCGGCCGCTTCGTAAATGTCCTATGAACAACTTTTTTCAACATTTAAATTCAAAATAAAAAAACAACTTATAAATTCGAATTTCAGTCTGACTTAATGTCAAACTAAAACTGTATTAAACGCTGTACTCAACTGAACTAATTCTTCTGTTTCAGAACACTTTTTTATATATGATTTGCCGTTCATGAGTTTTCCAGAGTGTTCCATGTCCCTGACATAGAAATCAGTAGATTTTTCAATAGTCAGTTACCATTTGTTGTCAACATAACAGTAACGATATCGAGTATTATATCGTTGAAAAGCTCTAAAAATGTCCGATTTTTTGACGTAGGTCATAGCCAACTATAGTTTCCATTCAAAAAATGTAAGTTTGTGTCATATCTCGAAAACGAGAGCTGTCACGCAAACGTGGACATGACAATCATATTCGGGATACAATTTCCTTCAATTTAGATGTTTACACTTTTTTATAAAATCAAAAACAAAGGAGCTAGAGGGATTTGACTAAATCGACAGAATTTTAAATTGGGCCAGTAAAACTGCAAATCTTTCTTTCTCAATTTAACCATTGCTCTATCTCCGCTAGTTTACGTGATCCCCATACTGATCATCAAAAAAAATCTCACCCTGTATATAAAGTCTGTTAAAAGTTTTTCTCAGTTTTCTAAAAACCGGTATAAGCTATGTGCTTGAAAAAAGAAT
Source organism: Octodonta nipae (assembly GCA_034190945.1). Taxonomy (NCBI): domain Eukaryota; kingdom Metazoa; phylum Arthropoda; class Insecta; order Coleoptera; family Chrysomelidae; genus Octodonta; species Octodonta nipae. The sequence goes on along the minus strand of CM067220.1, from coordinate 88,574,582 downwards.
AGGACCACTTCGGGATCGCCCTTAACATAATCGAGTTTAAACGTACCAAATTCCTTCAGCTGGTTTTGAGTAATCGCTGAACACATACGAGTATAAAAAAACATAGATACAGACGAGTTGAGAACCTCCTTCTTTTTGACTTCTGTTAAAACATCAATCCTTATTTGTTTTACTAAACTTTATTTCTTCGCCACCATCCCTCTGACGAATTATATTGTTGTAAACAACCGTTGCAAATGGATATTTTTATTCGAATGTATATACAGGGTAGTCCATGACGTACTGTACAAACTTGAGTAGCATATCTCTTAAATCATGTGAACAAAAAAAGCGGCACTCATTAAGACTGATCGATGGAAGCGAAAGCTTCTTATGAAATATACTAATTAAATGAATGTCACTATTTTGTTATTATTCAAGTATTAATCCTAACTAGTGGTCGCCCAGTGGTCGAAATTCGACCCTATTTCATGAAATTGTAAAAAGTATATTTTTATAAGAAACATAGTTGTGGAGAAATCGGAGAAGTAGATGTAATGACCAAAATTGTTCATTCATATTGACAAATCTATTGAAATAAAAAGAAAATAAAAATGTAATCAAATATCGGTATTCGAAATATTTTTGACAAATGAATGATATAATAATTGGAAGATTGTTCTTTGCAACCGAAACGTTTTCGTCATGTGCGGTTTCGAGACTATTCCTCAAAGAAGCTGCTGAGTATAGTTCGACCTAATACATATTAAAACAAATATCTATTCTAGAACAAACTTCAATGATGAAAAGTACTTGGGCCAACAAATCTGTAAATTAATTAAAATATTGCAAACCGAGAATTAGAAAGTTTATTAGAACGAAAAGCAAATTTTTTGTTGGTATTGTGCATAAAATGAATGTTATGTTTGTTTATTCAATACAATTTATTGTTTTACTATAAACGAAGAGCCCTGTTTCTTAAACAGAAAACTAAGTTATATTGGTATTTCCCGGTCAAAGAAAAGGAACGAAGTGTCTGAACAAAGTCGAATTTTTGCATTTCACTGCTATACTGATCTATTTTCTTATGTGTAAGTGTGGGCCTCCCTTAAAAAGCGGCCGCTTCGTAAATGTCCTATGAACAACTTTTTTCAACATTTAAATTCAAAATAAAAAAACAACTTATAAATTCGAATTTCAGTCTGACTTAATGTCAAACTAAAACTGTATTAAACGCTGTACTCAACTGAACTAATTCTTCTGTTTCAGAACACTTTTTTATATATGATTTGCCGTTCATGAGTTTTCCAGAGTGTTCCATGTCCCTGACATAGAAATCAGTAGATTTTTCAATAGTCAGTTACCATTTGTTGTCAACATAACAGTGACTACTATTTTATATATATAGGGACTTCCCTCGGGCGCAGTTTTAACTTTCCGTGACTTTGCCCCTCCCCCTTCCAAAAGGAGGAGGTTAGGTTAGGTTAGGCCAATTTTGATGATTTAAACGACATTATATTAAGGAACATTACAGAAAGGTCCCAAATAATTGTCTATAACATCAGATTTACGATTTTCTAGAAAATCAGAAAAAAAGTAAATAAGGGACTAGATTTCAGCGATTTTGAATGAATCTTCACTGTTTTCACTAAAACTACTCACGTAATTTGAATATTATAAATTGTATTATACAAAGATCTGTTCCAGCTTGATTCTGTACATTTTTGTATAACGTAAAACATATCATTTTTCTGAAAATCGGAAAAATATATGCACAAAAAATGTAAACATCATGGTAAATGTCAAATTTTCATCATAAATATCTAGTTTAAATGTCAAGATATGTCATGAAAGTATGTCGTACAGGGTGTTTGTAATGATTTTCATTTTGATGCTTCTGAAGTCAGTTTATTTTAGAGAGTCGAGTTGCAGTTGCGTGAAATTGTAGAAAATATTCCATTAGTGTATTACAACGAAAATTTGTTATTCGGGCGATCTCTTTTGTGTGGAATACGGTTGAAGGTGTGTGCGTGCGTGCATGTAATATTAGGTGGTACCTAATCAGTTGTATACATCGGATGGTTGCAATATAAGTTAGAATTGAATTAGTTATACAGGGTGGTTCTAAAAATATTGTATTGGGTAGCACATAAGTAGTTGCGTATACAAGGTGGTTGAAATAAAAGTGGAGCAAAACTGTAGTTATACAGAGTGTTTATTTGCACTATAGAACGGAGAATAATTACAGTTATACAAAAGGCTTTAAAAATTTCCAGAAGCTGTTGAGTATACAGGATGGTTGAAATATAAGGTGGAGTATAATTACAGTTATACAGGGTGGTTTCAAAAATTTATATAGTTTGGAACATAAGTAGTTGCTTAGACAAGGTGTTTGAAGTAAGGGTGGGCTAAAATTATTGTTATTGAGGGTATATCAAAAATTTGTTAGAGTATGTGAATTATAGGACGTAGGACGGGGAATAATTATAGACATGGGTTAAAAAAAATTAGAAGCAGTTGCAAATTGATTGTAATGAATGGTAGAGTAAATTTATAGTCATAAAATGTGGTTCAAAAAGGTGAATTTTGATATATAGGGTAGACTATGAGCAGTTGCATAAATGGAATACTAGACATATGGGGCGAAGTAAAATCATTGGTATACAGGAATAATTTCAACAATAGAGAAATAGAAAGAGTCAATAGTGTGGAGAGGATTTGTACTTCTAGGTTTTAAAGATTTCAGGACCGTTGTAATATTATGTTGCGTTGAATTATAGTTGTATAGGGTGATTCAGAAAATGATAGACCAATAAGTTATATAGGAGTGACCAGTACACAGAAGCATATAGAGTGTGGATGCTATATAAGTGAATTAGTTACATTTATAGAAAGTGGTCCAAATAATAAAACAACTAAAAAAGTTTGGAAAATATAGACAAAGAATAAACATTATAGAGGGAGAAAGAGAGGAGGAGGAGATAAGAATGCGCTAAAATTATCAATTGAATTGTATCTTAATTAAATTAGATAAAAAAGAAGATATGTCTGAAAATAGTGATTGATTGCACACAGTTTCCAAACTGTTTTTATGTTAAGTCAGCTGAAGTTTTTAAACATAAATTATTACAGCTATCTCCTGTATCTTGTAAGTTGTTGCAACTACATAAAGTTTCAAAGTAGTTATCCTGTAAGATTCTGCTACCTACAAAGTTTGTGCGTATTTAGTAATATCTTGTTTCATCTGTCATTCTCCACGGAGATCTTGTTCCGTATCGGATTGAATCTTTTCTAGAATTATCTTTTCGTCTTCCTTATCTCTGCGTAAATCCAATTTCTGACTTCTATATTCTTATGTTGCTGAAATTCCCATATTTCTGAATACCATATAAAATATTGTTTTCTCTTTCATTGGTTCTTTTGTTTCCTTGTATACCTTTCTTATATTCTTATATGGTTTCTGGTGCGTTCCCGCAATTTGTTTAGTGTATTGTTTTCAATTTGATTGAATTACTTCATTGATTTTTAAACTTCTGCACCTTTTCTAAAACATTCCGTCGCCCTAATGCTAATTTTAAGTGTTTTTTGCGTGTAAAATATAGACAGTATTGACATTCGTGGTTCGGATCCCTAGCTGTTAGGACGCTTGGGAGATTCGTGTTTGTTCTCCGAACTTTTCGGTCGCTTTGATTCCGTCTGAAGAGACGACGCTTATTGCTGTTTTTTGCGTTACGATTTCGCGAGTTAGTAGCTTCGCTCGTAACGACCGCTTCTTTTGTGTTTACAAAAGCGCATCATTTGTTGTTAAACCCGCATTTTTTGTTTGCTCAATCAATGAACATTACGTCGCTATTTTTTTGTGTAACGTGTTGTCCAGACGAAGCTCTAAGAAACTGTTCCAGCTGTTACGGGGCTAGCCTCAGAAGAAAGAAGAACCAAGAAAACACCAGAACTTCGACTTAAAGGTTAGTGATAACTTTTATTTGGTGATTCGTTTATGTGACGGCACGTGTTTATTGATTGTTCCGCTAAAGGTCCTTCGTCAATTATATAATTGCATTGAACCAGCATTGAACTAAAACCGCAACATCTAATTCATACATTTTTTTGAATATTCTATTCTCTATGGAATGTGCCATCGAAGACATTCCATAATTTGGTCCAACTCCGAGCCGGATGCAATTTGAGTTAATTTAGTGCAAAGATTATCGAATAAATTACATAATTTGGTCCAACTCCGGGCCGGCTACATTTGAGTTAATTTCGTGCAAAGTTTAATGATCAAAACATTGATTTTTCGTTGCAATTATTGTTGAAAACCGCATTGAATTTTCGTTTCTTTATTTGTTAGAAGAGAAAGCAAGTTCGGGATATTCACTCATTCCGTTGGAAATAAAACGCAATTTTTTTGCCGCCTTAAAAACTTACAAGAGCTCGTTTTGTTTGTTTGGTTATTTTGCTAAATTGTTTTGAATTTATTTGACATTTGGTCAGATATTTACGACTTCAACAGTAAAAAATTGTACATTTTTGGAATAGTATTTTGTTTTCGTTCTATCGTGTTAGATTTGTTCAGTGGCGTTACAGTGATTTTAATTTATTGTTAAGATGCCAAAAACCGCTGAAAATTTACGTAAATTTAAAAATCATCGACAATCGGAGTTTAAAAGATTAGAAGATATTTATTTGGCTGCCGAGAAAGCCTTAAGAGGTGACGACGTTGAATTGTTTTTTAGCATGATTGATATGATTGATTCAATCCATTTCGAATTTTTTAAACATCACAATTCCATTGTTGGATTAATTTCAGATGCACACGATGATTTTGACTTTGAGGATGACATTCGCAATAAATTTGAAAAATTGTTTTATTCAATTAGGTCTATTTTTGCTAAACTGAAATCTGTTCAGAATTCTACGCCACAAAGTATAGCTCGGGAACAGGAAAGTGTTGCTTTGCCGCGAATTGATTTGCCTTCATTTAGTGGAGACATATTGGAATTTCGTACTTTTATTGATTTGTTTGATTCATTAATTCACAATAATGAAAAACTCAAACTCAAATATTTGCAGTTAGCTTTAAAAGGGCCTGCTTTTGAGGCTATTAGGAATTTTAAACTAACACAAAACAATTACGTGAGTGCTTATAAAACACTTTTGAAAAAATTCAAGCGAACTCGTTTAATCGCGGAGTCTCATTGGTCAGCTTTAGAACAATTCCCCCAACTAACTTCAGATAGCCCTTCAGAGGTTCGGAAGTTATTGGATGACTTCAGTGATAATTTGGAAGCACTGAAGAATTTGGGTTTACCAGTAAATCAGTGGGATTTTTGTATCGTTCAGATGATGTTGAAACGATTTCCAAAGAATTTAGCCGCTAAGTTTGAACTTTACCATGGTACTGTGACCGCTCAAGATGACTTTCCGATCCGTTCGGAAGTTGTTGATTTTTTGTCGAAGCATTGTGATGCCTTTGAACATGTTGAATTATCCCGCAAGGCAAGCGAAGTGTTGACCATTGAATTCAAAGCAACATTCATCCCGGTTTACTACATCTTTGTTTGTCACTAAGAATAGAAATTGTTTAGTTTGTAAATCCGATCATGCGATTTACAAATGTTCTGAATTCTAGAACAAATCAGTATACGCGCGGTTTAAGTTTGTTAAAGATTTTAGACTTTGTTTTAATTGCTTGAGCGATTCTCATGAGTCGAATCGCTGTAAATCTTTATCCACTTGCCGCAACTGCAAACAACGCCATCACACATTGCTTCATTTTGTAAATCGTGCTGATTCAGGTATTCGGTCTGAATCTAAAGCTCCCCCCGCAAACCTGGCTTCCACATCTGGTGGATCCAGTACCATTAACACTGTTGAAAGTCCCGAAACTTCTCTACCGCAGACTTCTTGTCATAGTTCACTTTTGTCATACAATTCAAATGTGTTGTTATCTATCGCTTTAGTTGAGGTATTAGATAAGCACGGTTCTTATCAAACTTTGCGATGTCTGCTAGAGTCTGGTAGCATGACATCATTCATTGCGAGCAAGGCTGTGAAACGCCTTGGCTTCCGACCTATGCCCGCTTCGATTCAACTCAACGGGCTAGGTTCTATGCAGAGTCCCTCTGCTGAGGGCTCTCTTGCCCTTTCTCTTTGCTCTATAGTAAAGCGTGAGTGCAATTTTGTTGTTGATACTATTGTTTTACCCCACATTTGCAATGATATGCTTGTTGCGCCCATTAACATGGCTAATATGGCATATCTAACCAATTTGAAACTTGCTGATCGTGGTTTCAATAGCCCAGGCGCTATTGACCTTTTGTTAGGTGCCGATATATTTTCTCAAATTTTGTTGGATGGACGTCTTCTGGGAAAGGAAGGTGTTCCTGATGCTATTAACACTGTGTTTAGTTACATCCTTATGGGTAAAGTGTCTTCGATTCGAGTTTTGTTAACTCTCACTCGGCCATAAACCCAACTTCGCTTTTTTGTAAAACTGAAGATGTAGTATCATTAGATGATTCACTCGAAAGGTTCTGGACAATTGAAGATGTTCCTACCGCACTGGTTCAGTCCCCTGATGATCTTATCTGCGAAAAAATATTTTCCGAGGGATGCAGGAGATTGGATTCAGGTAGATTCGTTGTGCCTCTTCCTTTTCGAAATACACTTCCTGCTTTTGATGGAATGTATAATCTCGCCGTACAACGTTTCTACTTTTTAGAAAGACGTCTTCTACAGCAACCAGATCTCTACAAACAATATTGTGATTTTCTCAAAGAGTATTTGGAGCTGGATCATATGGAATTGGTTCCCGATCCATCTACTTCTTCTGATTGTTACTACATACCGCATCATTGTGTTTTGAAACCTGATAGTAGCACAACCAAACTTCGTGTAGTGTTTAATGCATCCGCTAAGATACCTCATCGCTGCCTGCTTGCTCTCTAAAACTTTTATAGTTGTGAACTTCACGCATTTGGTGATGCTTCTGAGAAAGGTTATGCCGCTGTTGTTTATTTTGTGTTCGAAACCGCATCTGGGTTTCGTCAAAGTTTTTTTGTGTTGTCTAAATCGAAAGTTGCCCCTTTGAAAACTTTGTCACTTCCCAGATTGGAAGTGTGTGCTTCAGTTCTTACCGCTAAGTTGGCTCATTATGTTTATGAGCAATTCAATAGTTGTTTGTTGTTCAAGGTGATTCGTTGGTGGTCAGATTCCACGGTAGTCCTTTCATGGCTTAGTTCTTCCCCGCACCGTTGGAAGACATTTGTCAGTAATCGAGTTGCTTACATTCAGGAAAAATTTCCTTCTTCGCATTGGTTTTACATCCAATCTTGTGATAACCCCGCTGACTTGGGTTCCCGCGGCACTTTGCCATCAGAGTTATTAGGTAATACACTTTGGTGGAAAGGCCCACAATTGTTGATTACCGCTTGTTTGCCACATGCTTGCTCAGACTCAAGCATGTCACCGCTAGTTATGACTGAAGCCCGTATAGTGGTGCTTCAAGTCACCGCTTCACCAAATTTATTTGGTACTTTGTTAGAAGAACATTCTTCTATTAATCGCATTACCCGCATTATAGCTCATATTTGTCGCTTTGTTGATAACGCCTGCAATCCAGACCGTAGGGGCTCTGGATCATTTTGGCTGCTGAGTTATATCAGGCTCAGCTTCGCATTGTTCGCTATGTTCAAGATCAATATTTTTCTAAAGAGATTTCCCTTCTTCGAGAACAAAAACTTTTGCCCAAATCGCTTCGTAAACTTTCGCCATTTCTTGATGAACAGGGAACTCTTAGAGTTGGTAGTAGATTGGCTAATGCTACATTGCCGTTTGACACTGGTACCAAGTAAAAGTCGTTTGACTAATCTAATTGTCGAAGATTGTCATGTCACCAATCTTCACGCAGGAATCCAAACCGTTCAATTTATTTTGCAGCAACGATTTTGGATTCTATCCGCAAAGAGAGTAATTCGTAGTGTCATAGCTCACTTAAGACGTGTCGTTCGGAGATCAAATCCTAATCTACGAAGAACTTTCTACTGTATTTGCATAGGTCGAAGCACTTTTAAACTCGCGACCTATAACCCCTTGTAGCAACGATCCATCCGATCTTACCGCCTTGAGTCCTGGAATGTTTCTTACCATGGAACCTTTAACAGCACCTCCTGAATCTGATTTCTTATCTGTCCCATCTAATCGTCTCAACAGATGGCAGTTACTGAGTCGTTTGCATCAGGCATTCTGGAAAGGTGGGTCGCAAGAATATTTACATACTCTTCATCAACGGAGTAAATGGACTGATCCCTCGGAGGTTGTTAAGCCAGGTACTCTTGTTTTTTTGAAGCAAGACACTTCACCTCCTTTGAATTGGCCATTAGGGCGCCTTATTGACGTACATCCTGGAGGTGATGGTGTTGTACGCGTTGCTACAGTTAGAACTGCAAGTGGTACTTTGAAGCGACCTCTTGTAAAGCTTTGTCTACTGCCAGTGGACCCTTAGTTTTCAAATAAGTAATTCAAGGCTGGCGGAATGGTGCGTTCCCGCAATTTGTTTAGTGTATTGTTTTCAATTTGATTGAATTACTTCATTGATTTTTAAACTTCTGCACCTTTTCTAAAACATTTCGTCGCGCTAATGCTAATTTTAAGTGTTTTTTTGCGTGTAAAATAGAGACAGTATTGACATTCGTGGTTCGGATCCCTAGCTGTTAGGACGCTTGGGAGATTCGTGTTTGTTCTCCGAACTTTTCGGTCGCTTTGATTCCGTCTGAAGAGACGACGCTTATTGTTGTTTTTTGCGTTACGATTTCGCGAGTCAGTAGCTTCGTTCATAACGACCGCTAAACCGCTTTCATTTTGTTTCTTTTGTGTTTACAAAAGCGCATCATTTGTTGTTAAACCCACATTTTTTGTTTGCTCAATCAATGAACATTACGTCGCTATTTTTTTGTGTAACGTGTTGTCCAGACGAAACTGTTCCAGCTGTTACGGGGCTAGCCTCAGAAGAAAAAAGAACCAAGAAAACACCAGAGCTTCGACTTAAAGGTTAGTGATAACTTTTATTTGGTGATTCGTTTATGTGACGGCACTTGTTTATTGATTGTTCCGCTAAAGGTCCTTCGTCAATTATATAATTGCATTGAACCAGCATTGAACTAAAACCGCAACATCTAATTCATAAATTTTATTGAATATTCTCTATGGAATGTGCCATCGAAGACATTCCAGTTTCCTTCTCTTGTTTTTCTTTCTCGATATCCGATTCTCGGATATTGTTACGTATAGTACTGTTTTATTTTCTGGGTTAGGCATGTTTTTTTAGATTGTCATTCATGTAGAACAGTACCGTTTCCCTTTTACTTTTATTACTACTTATTATGGGCAGTTTCCCTTCTCCGTTATTTAGAATTAGGCTCTGACGTACTCCATGTTTTACATGATTACTTTATAATTTTCTCATAGTAAATTCCTTCTTATCTTTTAAATTTTGGAAGGCTGTCTTAGATAAGAGTTGCTGATTTCTTTCGTAACTTTATTTTCCCCCTTTGCTAGATTTTTATCATTGTTATATCAATTTTCACTTTTTTTAATGATATTACCGAACAAAATGCATCTTTATTAAGGTATTTTTCCTTTAATGAAAAAGTTGCACTTTGTTTCCCATATTATTCGCGGTTTAGTATTTACATTATCCCCCCGACAAGATTTTATTGCGACGCAATACTCAACTTAAAACCATGCCATTTGTATTGATTTTTAATGGTTCACATCTATTCCTATCATAAGTAATCGAAAGAAAGCATTTATCATGATTTTTAAGAAACTCTTCGAATCAAATACACATGATAAATTTATTACAAGCCATCTTCTCCGCATTTAGACCATTAAGCTCCCCGGATACGAGTCCATTAGAACATAATTAAAATATGATATCTGGCCCGATGTGCTTCTCCATTTTCTTTTCATATTGAAATAAAGGCGGCCATTATTGAAAGAAACGGCGTTTCTGTTAGCCGCTACAATATTAATGTACCGAGAATTTTGTTTTTAGGGATCCCAGTAAACGATTTATCATCTCGCGGCTTGACTTCTAGAAGGATATTTCATTATTTATTATACTTGAGGTTATTTCTGCGACCTTAAAAGGGTTTTGTCAGGTTTTACATTTCATATTTTCTCTGACCACCATTATTCTACCAGGATAAAGGATAATTGTTTTTTCCCGATGCCGTTGCTTTTTTAAGGAAAAGATAAAACATGATTGATTGTTTGGAGGAGTTTTGGATATTTTTGATGCTAACGAGGGTAAGGGAGTTTATTCTTATGTTAATATATTCTTAATGAAAATGAATGTATGCAATGCTATTTTTTGTAAGTAAATATCCATTCCTCCTTATACTTTGTAATTATATATTCAGTATTTACTTGAAGTTTTTAATTATAATTTAATTTATTTTGCATCTGCAAGTATATATATATATATATATATATATATATATATATATATATATATACAAGAAAATATCGGGACGCAGCCAAACTTCTTGGGTTACAAGGAAATACTCTTTTAACTTATTTTGAGAGCTTTCGAAATTATTTTATTTCATCGTCAGTCAATATACTACAAACAACACAAATATTAACAATTTAGACGTAAAAAACTAACTTTTTGGACACAGGAATATTTAGGGACACTGACAATATTCTAAAATTAGATTGGTATAGGAAACCTAGCAGTTTAGGAAGATATATGAATTTTCACTCGAATTACCCACTTAAAATGAAAATAAACTTTGTTAGTAGCATGAAAAATAGAGTTCCATCCATCCATCGTTCAAAGATAAGAGCCTACAAGTTGTGTTAACATTACTCTTAAATAATTCTTATCCTTATACATTACTTAACAAAATATTATTTAATACCCCAAGTGTGTTGAGAGATAGTTGTGAACATCGTAACAATATGAACACTTTCATGTCAACAAGTCAGAATAATTTTCATGTAAATAATATTAACCAAGAAACTTCTAACGCAAATTACTACTATACCTCTATACCATATATCAAAGAACTAACTCCAAAAGTATTGAAGATCTTCAAAATCGAAACTAGTATAAAATTTGCTCATAAATCTATAAAAACAGTTAATCATCTATTTAGCAGAACAAAAGATAAAATTCATAATGATCTTAAATCTAAGGTTATATATAAAATCGACTGTAGCAGCTGCCCTGGTTCCTATATTGGTCAAGAAATTTGAAACACCGAATGACCTTACACAAGAGTAATATAAAACTAAAAAAGGAAAGTTGTGCTTTAGCCACCCACTATTTATAACATAACCCTTCTCCTTCCTTTGAAAATCCGCAAGTTCTGGCCATTGAACGTAACAGTTTTAAACGTAGCCTCTTGGAGATGGTCTTCATTAACATTTTTGGTACGCTATGAATTTTTGTTTCCTTAAAAATATTTCAATTCATCAGTAAGTTACAAAGAATAAAAATAGTTTACCCGTACTTTAAAAAATATATATCACATGTCTTCAAATCAAATATGCCAACGTGACAGACAATTTTGTTAGTTAATTGCCAAAAAAAATTTAAGAATATTCTAAAGTTCTATAGATGTTTTTCTGCTCATACAACCTCGACCAAAGTAAGTGATTCGTTTTTTACTTCTAAATTGTTAATATTTGTGTTGTTTGTAGTATATTGACTGACGATGAAATATAATTTCGAAAGCTCTCAAAATAAGTGTTTGTAACCCAAGAAGTTTGGCTGCGTCCCGATATTTTCTTGTAATATCAGAAAGTTATCAGCCTTATTACCGAAATCAATTATATATATATATATATATATTCATATATACATTTGTTTTTAAGTTTTCGCGGGCACTAAATGTATTAGAGGGTTTCCGGGAATTCATCCGCGTAGTTGATAACCGAGCCCTGCCGGGATCGATGGTAAAATGACGACGTTTCGGCAGAGTCACATCTGCCCTCTTCAGGTCGGTTCGCATAATTCTCGTAGCCTTCTGCTTTCGCTTCTAGTTACTCGAATACTGATATTTTCAGGAGCGCGCACGGTGTTATATAGTCGCGGCTCGGCGCCTATTGGTTGGCACAGTGAACGGCTGCGTGTGATTGGCCCTGGGCGCTCAGTGGGCACGCCTCCCGCCTGCTGATTTGTTATTTCCGATTGAGTTGTTATTGGACGGGTCCGGGCCGGTACGGTGTTTAATAGAATTTTCCAACAATTCGATAAGTTCTGGATTTCATTGCGTGCGTTTAGACTGTGAGGCCTCTTCGCTATTTCAATTGCCTCTCTTACGATTGTTGATTTCGGGTGTTCTATATTTGCCAGTACTCTGGTGTTCTCAAAGTGTATTAGGTGTGACGTCGTGGTGGCGTGTTCCGCAATGGATGTTGTTTTTTCCTGCATTCTTATAGCATTCTGGTGTTCATCACGTCTAGCTTAAATTCTTCTGTTAGTTTGCCACACATAGGTTTTATGACAGTCTGCACATGGAATCTCGTACACTCCCTGTTGTTCTAAAGGGATCCTCGTCTTCGGAGTCCTCAACACCGTGCTTATGTTTCTGTCTGTATTGAAAATAGTATCGATATTGTGTCTCCGTAGAATTCTTGCAATACTGTCCGTGGTACCCTTGACATACGGTAAATAAGCCTTGGTTATTGGTGTCTCATGCTCCTCCTCTGTTCGTCTCGGTTTTGACTTTAGGGCTCTTTGAATATTTCGGTCTGTAAATCCGTTTTGTCTCAGAGCTGTTTTTAAACTGCCAATTTCCTGTTTTATGTTGTCCTGGTCAGCTAGTCTTTGTGATCTGGTTACTAAAGTTTTGACGACGGCTTGTAGTTGGGCTGGGTGGTGATGAGAATTAGCATGAAGGTATCTGCTGGTGTGAGTTGCTTTCCTATATACTGTATGGCCAAGGGTTCCATCTTCCTTCCTAATTATGAGAACATCAAGGAATGACAGTTGATTGTTGGCTTCAACCTCCATGGTGAATTTTATTTTGTGATGGATGCCATTAAGGTGGTCTAAAAATGTGTTGAGGTGTTCCCTCCCAAGAGGCCAAATCACAAAAGTATCATCCACATATCGCAACCATAAACTGGGTTTAAGAGTTGCTGTTCTCAGTGCCAACTCCTCAAAGTTCTCCATAAAAAGGTTCGCTATAACTGGTGAGAGTGGCGATCCCATTGGAGCTCCTTCCACTTGTTTGTATTGTTGGTTCTCGTAAACAAAATAGGTGTTCATCAGGCAGTGCCTTGTTAAGTCTACACGGTGTTGAGGTGGTTTGTATTTTTCTATTATGATATCCAAGGCTTCGTCGTTCTAATGACAATATTTTTATACTGAATTGACGTAGCTACTACTTGATGGCATGAAGTTAATTAATGTGATAACTAATATGCTTTTGCAAATTAGGGTCAAATTACGGAAACAATTTATTTAATTACAGTAATTCAATAAAATTTAGAGAACGGGTTTCTGTTTGTTTTGGGTATTTATTAACAATGACCCCATTGAGAATAGCAAAAAAGAATCATCTAATTTAATTTTTTTGCCATAAGAAATGCCCCAAGATATATATTCTACATTTTTCGTATTTTTTACTACGTCCTCGGACAATAATAGTAGTTAGTTAGCAGCTATAATTCACATTTTTAGTCTCTCTACATCGATTAGTTTCGGGATATCTATTTGTTTTTGAATTAGTAAGGTACCATATTACGGGACAAATATTACAACAATTATAATACAGAGCTGAGTTAAAATATTTTTAAATTAATTGAAAATAATCTATTCAATAAAAAAATTGTTTATAAAGTGCAAAGAATTGAGAAATAAAATTAAAAATAAATTCTTTGTTGTCAGAGCGTTTTCAGGAATCTTCTCGAGTTCGCCTTTTTTATACCCATCGAAATTTGGGGATAGCGATTGTTGCTTCTTGTTTATTATTTCAGCCGGTTTTATGTTTACGTTGTTTTTATCAAAACGATTAATTTGGAAGGTTTCTTAATTTTTTCTCCTTGGCTGCGTAAAAATGAATTTTATGTAAAATGAGGGGAAAACTATACCTCAGGACAGTACGGGAGGGAGCAGTCATTGATATGTTCCGCATACAAAACTCTGTCGGTGCTAGTACTGAGAGGGCTAGCACCATATACTAAATACATATTCGGGGAATATAGTGTGACTTTAGACCAGATAGATCAACCAGTGACCTAATATTTACGATACCCCAGCTATTCGAAAAACATTGGGAATCTAACCGAAATATCGATTAGATTTTCGTGGATTGCAAACAGATGGGTGATTCTCAGATAACTGTGTTTTTACAAATCAATATTTTTTAGAATAAAAAATGCTTTAAAACTTGTGTTGTGGGTGCTATAGGTCATTTATTAAGCCTGTAACGTAGTTCTACTACAACTTCAATAGAAAAGAAATAGAACAAAAATTTGAAATTTCACGGCCATGGTACTGACACAAAAATTAAATATTCAAAATACTTGCTAAATAAATCTCTTTAAATTCTTAAAATAATTTAACAGTTGATACATGATAGGACTTTAATAATCATACAGAGGCATTTACTGTATTTTATTTCTTGATTTTAATAATCTTTAAAATTTATTAGCAGTAGAACTAAAATAACAATTTTTTATAATCGTCTTAGAATAAAACAAAGTTTAACATTAATTAAATCTATTATTCCTTTCTACCAATTAATATTGGGGTATAATTGTAACATAATTTGATGAACTATAGAATTTTTTACATTTAGTTTGAAAAACGAAAATCAGACATGCCACGGTACTGACATTTTGGGTATATTTCTGTAAATTATTCATGATCCATGAATACTTATGGTTTAATATACAATGTAGACGGTAAAATACTATCAAATGTATCATATTTATAATTGTCTGATTAAAAAATCATGTTGAATAATAAATAACGTATCAAACATAAAAAATCAGTTATCTGAGAATCACACATGTATGATACGATAGATAGTAATGCGGTTTGGCTGACAATGATAGAAACTGTGTATTCCTAAAAAGAGCGACAGTCACTTTAGACCGAACGATGGAAGCGAAAACTTCTTACGAATTATACTTACCGTTTCTGGTTATCTCCTATCTCTGTTTCTATTTCCTTTTGTTATCATTAGTAATGGTTATAAATTTCAGGAGAATTTAAATAATTGTTACTATTTTGTTATCACTCAAGTATTAATCCTAATGTGTAATTTAATTCTTAATTTAATTTTCTATAAGTGCTAAATAAAATTGGTTGAATTATTAACTTGCTAGTTGAAGCTTATATCCAATGAATTGTAAATGCGACAAAAAATTTAACAAAATGTGTATAAAATTAATAGCGTTTTTTCTGACTTCTGACATATGTCAACTCCGTAATGCAATTTTGTGCAGGTTTTCTATATTAATTGGATGTTATATTACTTTATTTTCTCTATATTATTGATGTTCTATAAAAGAAGAAACTAATGTATTTTACCTGGTGTCTGTTTCTTACACAGTGAACTGAATTGTATGGGTATTTCCATTGTGTGGTGTCGGTGTCGAAACAAGTGAAAGCTCAAGTTATCCAATTCATTCCCTTGCTCATCTATTTTCATATGTGTAAATGTTAAGAAGCGAGAAGAAGTTTTCAGCACAAGTAAGACAGCAGGACATATAATACTCCGACATTGTGATTCACTCCCCACACTAATCTTTAATTTCGTAGTGGAATACGCCATCATATAGAAATATAGGAGACATACCCACACAGCTTGAAGAAACGACAATGTAATTTGACCTCAAAGTAAATGAGGATAAAACTAGGTATAATATGGTGATGTCAAAGAAGTAAGGTAACACATATGATATTATATTAATGGCCATAACTTCGATGTCGTAAAGGAATTTAAATACATTACAACAGTAATCACTGGTGACAACAGAAAAGAGGTAGACATGGCGACAAGCAGCGCAAATAAATACAAAGATACAAATATATAAACCATTAAAAAAACTAATAGTGACAAATGGACTCTCAGTCAGGAAGACGTAAATAAACTGCTAATGTGGGATCATAAGATCTTGCGCGTTATATGGTCCATTTGGAGACACAATTACAAACGACTGGAGGCGGAAATACAATCATGAGCTGGAGGAAGAATATGGATAACAAAATATTGTTAGGTATATGGATAACAAAATATTGTTAGGTATATTAAAGCAAATCACCGAAAATGTATTTAGAGGCGGAGATGATCTTCTTATTCATATTGTATTCTGGGACCAAAGGATAGAAGGTCTATATGCCGACCAAGAAGAGGGTGGAAAGATACCGTCGAAAACACCTGAAAAAGATAGGAATAAGACAATGGGAAATATAAACCCAAAACACAATACATAGGAGAAGTATAGCCAACGATGGGTTGTGAAGCAACAGAACAAGAATATACTACATGTCCGCAAGTGATGTGGAGCGTTGCTTAGCACGGTTATTATCTCAGATTTCGTTGATAAGCTGGAAATTTTATAAACCTGTTAAAGTATTAAAGTATTAAAATTAAAGAAAAAACATCAACTATTATTATCACTATATCACTAGTACCCGCTCTTGTAATTTCTCGTTTTTTTGGACAACTTTCACCTTACTCTCAAGATATTGTTGTAAAGTCCGTGGGTTCAATTTAAACTTATAAAACTAATATTCACTTTCACTTTTCTAGAAACTTTTATTTACATCCAATGTACAACAGCTGATTCAAATATCACAATAACAATGTTACATATAAGCTCTTCGCTCCATCAACTGATTCGCGATCGTGGCCTCCTTCCTTTATAAAACCAGCATAGAAAATTCTCGTAAAAATCATCATCACTCCTACAGGTGCCGAGTCTTTTCGAGAACCATTTTTTATCTCAAAGCTATTGTTGTCATCCTGAAATGAAACAGGGTCGGCTTTGGGTAAATTTCGTAACCCTGTCCCCCTTTAATTCTAATCGTCCTGATCAGAAACATCCCCTCCATGGTAGGGAGCAAGTCGATCTAAATGGACCACCTTCAACTTAGCCTTGGGGTTTCGACGGATCCGGTAGACGACGTCATTAAGCCTCTTGACCACCTCGTATGGTCCATCCCAGGAGGGTGTAAGCTTTGGGGATTTACTCTTGCTCCGTTGGGGGTTGTACAGCCAGACTTTGTCTCTCTCCTGAAACCCGACTGAATTGGCGTTGACGTCGTATCGCGTCTTCATCCGGTCTCTGGTGGCCAACATCTGCGTTCGGGCTAATTCGTGTATTGCCAGCATTTTATATCGGAGCTGGTCGGCATGATCCTCGATGTCTTGGGAAGGTTCTTCGGGGGAGCCAAATGCCAAATCGCAGGGTAATCACAGCTCCTTTCCGAATAGGACCCTGGCTGGGGTCAGGCCTGTACTATTATGTACGGCAGAGCGATATGCCAACAGGAATAGGGGAATATGTTCATCCCAATCACGCTGGTTATTGCTGACCTTGGAGAGGTGTTGTTCCAAGGTCCTGTTAAACCTTTCCACCATTCCGTCTGACTGTGGGTGGGTGCAATGGTGTTGTTCTCGTTTTCCTGATCCCTAACATCGTGCAAACCTTCTGGAATACATTCTATTCGAAGTTACCTCCCTGGTCTGAATGTAGTTTCATCGGGACGCCAAACGTGCTAAATAGTTGTTCTACTAGCACCGTCGCTACCGTGGTTGCCTCTTGGTTGGGTGTCGCATATGCCTCAGGCCATTTGCAGAAGTAATCCATTGCCACCAGAATGTATTTGTTCCCCCTCTCAGACTCGGGAAACGGACCGGCGACATCGATGGCAATTCTCTGAAATGGGACGCCCACATTGTACTGCTGCATTCTACCCTTGGTCCGGGTCTTCGGGCCCTTACTGGCGGCACAGGTGGCACATTTGCGGCACCAATCTCTGACGTCTTCAAAGTAATTCACCTAGTAGTACCGCTGGCGAACTTTGTCTAGGGTTTTATTCATGCCCAGGTGGCCTCCGGTAATTCCATCATGTACTTCGGTCATGATGGCTGGTACCTTTTTCTTCGGAACTACCAGTTGGGACTTGGTTTCTCGTCCATCAGCGCTTTCCCAAACTCGCTTGAGCATTCCATTGTCTACTCTTAAAGAGTCCCATTGAGCCCATAACGACTTCAGCACGCCGGAGTATTTAGCTACGTGACAAGATTGGTTCGATGTCTGGATCAGGCATTTGGTCCTGGATGCACTGTTCCGTTGTCCAGTCTTCATTGGCCTGCACTCGGATCTGCCTGATGGGGATACCCTCTCGCTGTTCCGTCCTCAGACAATGTCCGCATTCCGCTCTACAGGGTCTTCTAGATAGGGCATCGGCATTATTGTGCAAACGGCCGGCACGGTGTTCCACCTTGAAGTCGTATTGCTGTAATTTCTCCATCCATCTGGCCAGTTTTCCTTCCGGTGTCTTCATGTCCAGCAGCCATTTGAGTGCGGCATGATCTGTTCGGATTAAGAAATGACGACCATAGAGGTATTTGTGGAAATGGTCTACAGCCCTTATTATTGCAAGAAGTTCTTTTCTGGTGACACAATAATTTCTTTCCGGTTTCGAGAATCCACGGCTATAATACTCGATCACTCTCTCTTCACCATCTTGCACCTGGGATAGGACGGCCCCCCAAACTTGTGTTGCTGGCGTCGGTGTCTAAGATGAACTTGCCGGACTGTGTAGGAAAGGCTATGATTGGGCTGGAACATAGTGCTGCCTTCAGCCGTGAATGATGTTTCGCAATCCTGATTCCAATGGAAGGTCTCTTTCTCAGTGGTCTGCCGATGTAGAGGGGCGGCGATGGTGGCAAATCCCTCAACAAAACGCCGGTAGTATGAACAGAGGCCCAAGAAGCTTCGGAGTTCATGCTTGTCTCTTGGGACTGGCCAATCACGGATGGCTGCTGCTATCTTGTCTTCGTTGGTGCGGATTCCTGACTCGGACACGACGTGGCCCAAAAACTCTACTTCTTTTTGGAACAAGGAACACTTCTTCGGGTTGAGTCTCAGGTTGGCGTTATTAATTCTGGAGAATACTTCGCCCAGGTTTTCCAGATGGTTGTCGAATGTCTGACCCATGACTAGAATCTCGTCGAGGTATACTAAGCACGTACTCCATGTTAACCCGCTCAGTACATACTCCATTAACCTCTCAAATGTAGCGGGTGCATTACATAACCCAAAGGGCATGACCGTGAACTGAAACAGCCCTTTACTGGTGTAGAACGCTGTCTTCTCTCTGTCGTTTGCGTGTAGACCAACCTGCCAATATCCACTTTTTAGGTCTAGTGTGGAGAACCAACAGGAGCCTGCTAGTGTGGTCAAAGTGTCATCGATTCGGGGTAGTGGATAGCTGTCTTTCTTCCTGACGTCATTCAGCTTTCTGTAATCCACACAAAATCGGGTGGTTCCATCCTTTTTTTTTTAACTAGCACGATGGGAGCAGACCATGGGCTGATGGATGGCTCAATAACTCCATTTTGTAACATGGACTCCGATGTTTTCCTCAACTGCCTGTTGTTGCCCCAATGGTAGTCGTCTAGGTGGTATTTTGATTGGTTGAGCCTTTCCGGTATCTATTCGATGCTGGATGATGTTGGTGCGACCGGTAGTTCCATTTTTACTGTTAAAAATTTGCCAGTGTTTTGTGATAAATTGCTTGGCTTTCTTCTGGTTCTCTGGTGTCAAGTGTGTCAAGTGGTCAGCAAACTGTTGTAGGAACTCTTTATCGGGCCCTGTTTCCTTCACCGACGTCTGGTACTCTTCTTCGCAATTGATGATGGTCTCTACTGGCTCGAAACAAGCGATCTATTGGCAATTCTGAT
Source organism: Octodonta nipae (assembly GCA_034190945.1). NCBI lineage: Eukaryota > Metazoa > Arthropoda > Insecta > Coleoptera > Chrysomelidae > Octodonta > Octodonta nipae. The sequence goes on along the minus strand of CM067220.1, from coordinate 88,554,660 downwards.
GTCGTTGTTGGACAAATTCAGGACTCTGATTGGTATATCTCGTCCGGTTTTAACTATAGCCCGTCCAACTAAGTAGTCATGAGCTGAGTGTACGGGCTCCACCATTCCAACGCAGCTCCCAGGATTGCTTTCTAGCTGAAGACTTTGCCACAATTTTTATTGAGGTGACTGAACTGTTGACGGGCCGTGTCAATACAAATTCCTCATTTAGGAACCGAAGAACATCATATCTCGGGTCGAACATAAATCCATGCTGGCTAATTAGGTCCATTCCCAGTATAAAATCGTGCTCAGTATTCGCTACCAGGACCCTATGCCGGATCATGTTGTCCCCTATCTGTAGCACGACATCTGCCTCACCCTGTATTGACATGGACTCGCCGGTGACTGTTCTGAGCTGGATGTTATTGGTAACTGGCCGAATTTCTGATGCTCTCAAAACCCTGGACTTGGCAATGGATACAGCGGCGCCGGTATCGATGGTGATGGTAACTGCTCGCCCATTGATGGTGCCTCTGATGACTAGGCTGCCGCTATTTCGGCAAAATCCCCGGATGGATAGTGTCCTGGGGGCTGGTGGAGGGTAATTCAGCATTCGCACCCTTATGCTGACTGGTTGGAGTTTCCCTGGTTGGTAAGGTCGGTTTGTTGGCTACCCCTGGTTGGTGACCGTTCCGGTAGCCTTACTCGGCAGTCACGTTGGAAATGCCCTGTCCGTCCGCAGCGGTAACGTGCCAGTTCTTTGTGACTGTTCTAATATTTTGTTCAGGCCAGCCAGCAGCGCTTGTAATGGTGACTCTGACTCTTCCTGGTTAAAGGAAACTGCTCGGACCCTCGGTTTGGACATGTTTATGACGGCCTCTACTTCCAAAGGCCGAAGTAGAGCTTCATTACTTTTCTTGGCGCCACTTAGTCTTAGGTTTCGTTGTACTTCCACATCTCTGATGCCGTTTATGAAACTCTGTGTGGTCAACTGGTCTTTCGTTTCCTCTGGCAGGTCTGGGTAGGACAAGTGAACTAACCGTCTAATCTCTGTTTCGAATTCTTGGAGGCTTTCACCGGATTTTTGCGTTTTTCCATTCAGTTGGACTTGGTATACCTAGCTCAAGGATTGATTGTCGTATCGTTTGTCTAGGATGGCGATGATCTTGTCGAAATTGCCTTGTTCATCGAATGGAATGCTTTAGAGGAGTTCTAGGGCCGGACCTCTTAACGAAATTACCAGAGACGTGGATTTTTCTTGGTTGTCCCATCCATTACCTGTAGTCACGGCTTCGAATTGCCGTTTATACATGGGCCAAGATGAGCTGCCATCAAATGTGGGTGGTTTGCTAACGGAACCTTTGGTACTCACGGTGTGCTGGTATTTTCCTCGCTGTAAGTCCTGTTGCATTTTTTTGATTTCTGTTTCTACCTTATTCTGGATGGCACTGATTTTATCTTGAACTGTGTTTTGAATAGAACTGATTTCAAACTTTACCTGGCTTTGGATGGAATCGAGATCATCTACTTTTGTTTCCAGAGTATCCACAGTATTTTTTATGGTCTTAATGTCATCATTTATCTCTTTTATATCTGACTCAACTATTTGCATTCTTTCATTAACTGTTTTATTAACTTGTCCTACTATTTGCATTAATTGTTCGAATTGCAGTTGTCTTTTCTGTTCAGTTGCGTGTCGATTTAATTCAATTTGGTCTTGTTTCTCTTCAAATACTTTAAAATCATTTTGTCGTTTTAATTCAATGGGATCTTGTTTTTGTTCAAATATTTTTAAATCTTTTTTCGTTTTTCTTCAAATTTCGAGAATAATCCTTCAATTAAATTATGTTGTTTTTCTTCCATCATTGTGACAAGATTTTCTAATTCTATTTTACGTTTTTCATCAAAAGATTTTACTAACCTTTGTCGAATTTCTTCTTGATGTTGTTTCTCCTTCTTGTCACGTTTTTCTAGAATCTGTGCAATTTTTTCGTCCAGTCCCTCTGTAACCTGCTTGACTATTTTTTTGGTAGTTTCGTCCATACTACGGATTTCCATAAATCAAATTAGAATTTTAACTGCACTTAATCCTTTACTTCTGATCACCAAATTGTTGTTAAGTCCGTGGGTTCAATTTAAACTAATATTCACTTTCACTTTTCTAGAAACTTTTATTTACATCCAATGTACAACAGCTAATTCAAATATCACAATAACAATGTTACATACAAGCTCTTCGCTCCATCAACTGATTCGCGATTGTGGCCTCCTTCCTTTATAAAACCAGCATAGAAAATTCTCGTAAAAATCATCCTCACTCCTGCAGGTGCCGAGTCTTTTCGAAAACCATTTTTATCTCAAAGCTATTGTCGTCCTGAAATGAAACAGGGTCGGCTTTGGGTAAATTTCGTAACAATATCTTTATCCTTCCATATATGTCTAGTTCACTGTTTACGTGATCGGAGGTGGTAGTTGCTTCATCCAACTGCAATTTTCGTTTTTAAAGGAACGTGTAAGTATATTTATCTAGAAATCTTGAAGTTGTTTCTATAAGTGAGTTACTAAACATTTAACAATCGTTCAAAAATAACAAGATATTAAAGAACATTTATAAGAACATACTTGTTAAAAAGAACTTCGTAGAAACATCAAATAAAAAAATCACTCTCGTTAAACTAGAAGACGCAACTCCCACCTAAGCAGAGAAAGTGCAACTAATTTTCAAGAACAACAACCTGATAGAAATAGTGACAGTACATTCATTTGTTGTATGAATTGATCTATCTAGATAGACCATCATCTATTCCACTTCTACTTGTTCCGAAAGCGGCTAGATTGTTATTTTTCAATTTGTCAAGTAATCATAAATGCTTTATAAAACATTTAAAATTGGAATTAATCTTCCAACTAATCCGAAAAAGAAGAAAAGCCTTTTGATATTATCATAAAAATTTTGCCAGAATATTAAGTGAAGAGTCCTCTTCATCTATCTTCACAACTACAGAGGCAGAAGTGCAAATATATCTCCAGGCCAGCTATTGCTACTATTATCCAAAATCAGATCAAAATGTGGAATGATATGAAAAATGCTACGTCAGTCCCAAGTGAACGGCTCTTTTCCAAGCTCTTGATAGGAAAAATATTATCCTAGCTGTTGTTAAATCTGAAGTGAATAAATAATGCTCTAATTTTTATTTTTTACTCAACTATGTACCAAAATACTAAATGTTTAATATGTATCATTATGTTTCTATTGTTATGACAGCCTTGTTTTTGAGTAAAGATAGCAGGTGCACTGTGTTTTAGGTACTTCTACTAAGTTACCATCTTTTCACGACGATGTTTTTGACGTCGATACATAGAACCATCGACGGTTTTCTTTACGATATTTGAATCCATAATTCTCTTCAAACCCGTATCATAGAGATAGGTAAGAAATTGTTGCCCACCATCTTGGGCGTCCACCATATTGAATTTAAAGTGACGTCATTTAATTTTTCATATTGCAATAAACTTCGTGGGTTCAAATTAAATTTTAAAGTTTTGAAGTAATATTCACTTCACTTTCCAGAACTTTATTTACACATCAAAATCTAATATTTACAACAGCTGAGTTCGCAAATAATTTACATCAAAACATCTAAGCTGAACTAACTGTGCAATGTCCAGCCGTTCCTTTTAAAATCCACATGGAACTCTCTAGCAAATTTCGACTGTCATCTCTGAATTCGTGGAGTCTTATCGAAATTTCGGGTACGGTCGACCTTGTGCAGATCCCTTTATTTATACTTCAGTCGGCTTATATGTTTTACGTTATTTTAGTTCGGACCGGCGTAGATAAATTCTATAACAATATTCTTCTCAGCAAACCTTTTCATTTCATATCCGTATTATGCGGGAGCCTAAAAATAATTATAGTGTCATTCTAAACTAAACCTGTATGCAAAATTTCAGCTCAATCGGACGTTAGTAGGTGGTCTAAAATTGACTTGCAAGATTTAGGTGACAAGTGAAACTAAATAAAAGCTTGTATTTTCGTGACTTCACCACAATTGCTGGACACCACAATTACCAGAAAGTCTGTATATTTCAAATACCCCAAACGTTTCAGGGTCTAAATCAGACCCCGTTATAAATGACAATAAAAAATTCACACAATTGAATAAAGGAAAAATGTTCGAAATGACAACTTTAGCATTCACAATTTGACATTAAATGTTTAATATAATTAATGTAACTAAGAGAAGTTACAGTTACTTTGCTATATAAAGAGTAGCACTAAAAATATAATGATCACATGAATATCAAAGCTTGGAACAAGAACTTAAAATTAAAAATAAATTTACTCAAACTTTTTTACCGTGTTTCGTTGTCAAACTCATTGTATAGCTAGCAGAATTATTCAGTGAGGACGCGTAGGTTGGAACAAATTCATTTAAAATTCAGATGTTAGTTTTTTGGAAAATCGCTCGGACACGTCGGTTTTTTTTTTGGACTGCGGTTTTTGTGATGATAAACTCATTTATTCAGGGTGGGCCAGATATAAATTGCAACCATCAACTTCATTTTTTCAAATGGAAACATCTGTTTTTTATTTTATTTTTGAATTCTGCATTGAATTCTAAGTATTTTTCATTAACAATGTCCTATACAGAAAATTGTTGACCATTAACTTCCTGACAATACCTAAGATAGTTTTCAAATTCTCGTAACACTTCATTTAGCGTTTGTGGCAGGATTCGTTGTATTTAGGCCCTAATTCTATTCTTTAATTCCTCGATATTTTTTTTCCGGCTTATTGAAGTAGACTTTCGATTTCACATAACTCCAAAGATAAAAATCTAGCTGGCCATTCGATATTACCTCTCCTTCCGATCCATCTATTTGCGGGAGCGCTCCATCCAGTATATTGGGGTTTTCACCATTTGGGTAAAGTTCTGTTAAACAGGGTATTATGTCATTTTGTAATATGTCTAAATACTTTTCCGAGTTAAGTGTTCCCTCAATAAGAAAAGGATCACAATTAAAGTACCTACAATTAACAGTTAATAAAAAAACAACAATTTCGGAAAACTGTGTAAGACTTTTTATAATCCAATTTGGGTTTTCAGATGCCCAATATAGAAAACGTTGCCTGTTTACTGAACCATTTAAATAAAATGTTGCCTCGTCGGAAAAAAATATTTGACTTGTAAAGTGCGGGTTGGCATTACATCTATCCATCATTATTTCGCAAAATACTACTCTCCGATCCAAATCATCTTCAGTAAGTTCCTCAAATAAATGAACTTTGTATGGGTGCCAGTTATTTCTATGCAAGCATGTTAGAACTGAAGATTTACTTATTGATTATTCTGCGGCTATTTGCCTAGTGGATTTGTGAGGATTTTCTTGTAAATCGAACAAAACATTTAATTGTGCATCTTCTGGAAGATGTTTTGTTTTGTAATTCTCTTACGCGGCCAAATTCTAGAAACTTTTTTCTATTTAGTAATTACCGACCGTGTAAAAGGCCGCTTCGGGAACTTCATATTAAACAATTCGCGAACTTCAGCTTGTGTTCGCGTTCTGTCGCCATATCCTACCATCGTCAAAATTTCTATTCGCTGGTTTTCAGTTAAACGCGCCATACTTTGCAACTGCACTTGAGAACTATTTATTTGAAGTAAAATTATAGTAGAGTGTCTATGGAAATAAACAAGTGTTAAAAACTCCAGCATTTAAAAAAGGGTTCCCATTCATGAGACTAAAATACCGCCCACAATCATAAAAACCAGACGTAAATAAATAGGTTCAAACCAACAAACACCTTATTTCTACCATTGTTTTCTTAGCTTTAGACAGAGATGTAATTTTTTAATAACTGTTAATTTTCGGTATAGGACATTGTACATGAAAAATACTTAGAATTCAATACAGAATTCAAAAATAAAATAAAAAACCAATGTTTCCATTTGAAAAAATTAAGTTGATGATCGCAATTTATTTCTGGCCCACCCTGTATAAATGAGTTTATCAACACAAAAACCTCAGTCCAAAAAAAAATCTGACGTGTTCGAGCGTTTTTCCAAAAAAAACAACACCTGAATTTTAAATGAATTTGTTACAACCCACGCGTCCTCACTGTATATTATTAAACCTTAAAACTTCATACTTCATATTTAGTTGAAAAGTGTGTTATTGTTGAATACAATGATGCAAAATTTGTGGGAAAATAGTGTGGCTAACATAGGAAAGAATCGTTTTCCATTTTCCGAAAAAAAACATGTTTTGGAGCAATTTTCTCGCTTCTGGCTTGTTGACCAATCGAAAGCTATGATGCAATAAAGCAAAAAAAAAGGCGATAGCCAGAAATGTCACTTGTGGCTAAAAGGTTTAAATAAGGGCGACATCCTGTAAGAAAACGTTACAATGTGCAGTGATTTTCTCGCTTCTGGGAATTGGAAGTATGAAAGTTGACATAGCCAGTAGTCCGTAAAAAAATTGCCATAAGGTTTGTTAGTGGTTAAGTAATGTTAAGGACCGGAAAATTTTGCGGAAAATTTCAACCTTTTTTTCGTGATTTTGTTTCTTCTGGCTTTTGAATTATATGATCTTTATAATGAGTTGAACGTGAAGTGTAATTGCCATAAATGTTGGTCGTGGCCGAACCGAAGCCAGAAGTCCCAAACATGCAAGAAAGGAAATGAAAATTGCCACCATTTTGTCTTGCATGGCATTTGGCATACGACTATAGGATGTTATTGTAAGATCATATAACAAAAGCCATAAGTTTCGGGTATGGCTTTCATATTTAAAATAATTAATTTAGGTATAAAATTACAAAAAAATTAGAAAAGTCCGCCATTTTGGTTTTCACGACATTTTCAAAAGGCAGAAGTGTCGGACATGGCCTTCAAATAGAAAATAATTTAATAAATTGAAAATAAGTTATAGGAATTCAATAAGTCGTGGTTAGTTTACGACGATAAACTTTCTGAGTTTTTCATTTTTACTTAAAGACCGTACGACTAAGAACAGTTGAATATACAGGGTGAGTTTTTTTTGATGATCACTATGGGGATCTCGGAAACTAGCGGAGATAGAGCAATGGTTAAATTGGGAATTATTTGCAGTTTTAGTGGCCCAATTTAATGACACTATCGGATTTTTGTAAAAAGTCATGGCTTACTAGATATTTTGAAAAAACGAAATTCTGTCGATTTAGTCAAATCCCTCTTTTTGATTTTATACAAAAAGTGTAAATATCAAAATTGAAGGGAATTGTATCCCTAATATGATTTTCATGTCCTCGTTTGCGTGACAGCTCTCGTTTTCGAGATATGACACAAACTTATCTTTTTTTGAATGGAAACCATAGTTGGCTATGACCTCAAAAAATCGGACATTTTTAGAGCTTTTCAACGATATAGTTATTCATAAAAATAACGGAGTTGTGGATGCTTTTCTCTCCTATTTTCACTTTTAACATAGTTAGCCATGAGATAGATTTATTAATAACTATTCCAAAAAACATTGAACGATTTTTTTATTAGGTATATCAGATATAACGAAAAAACTAAATAAGTAGGTACTTACTAAAAACTTAATTAAAGTACATAATAATGGTTACAATTTATGTTTGAAAAGTCCATCATTGTTATTTAGACAAAAATTGCATCTTTTTAAGGTTGACATTCCCGCTTTCCTCACAGACCGCCTATCAAGTTCTTCAATTGCTTGTAATACCGCCTCCTTTATGTCACCAACTGTCTCATACTGTCTTTTGTATACTTTGTTTTTTAGCGCATCCCATAAATAGAAGTCTATAACTGCCAAATCGGGAGACCGGTGTGGCCATTCGCGTGGGCCATTTCGTCCTATCCAAGAGTTTGGATAGATATTGTGTTGTCTTACTAATAACGAGTTATGAGCAGGTGCTCCATCATGTTGGAACCACTCAATTGCTAAACGAGTTCGTAAATTCAAATTATGCCACATGTCTTGAAAAGTGTATGGCAAAAAATGCAAGTAGCGCTCCCCAGTAAGTGATTCGACCCTATGATACCACACCAAACATTAAAACCAATTTTTATCTGGGCTCGTCATTGTTCTACATGAAAAGGGTTTTCTTTAGCCCAGATATGCTCATTGTGTCTATTAAACATACCGCAGTTAGTAAATCTAGTTTCATCTGACCATAACACCTTTAATTACATAATGATATAACATTCCACCATACTCAGTTTTTCTTCGTTAGAATATTCCATTTTATCACGAAAAATTGTCAATATCGACTGTCAGTCCAGCACTACTAATGGAATTACTCTCAAATGAGGAAACGTCAAAGTGAAAACAATCTTTTTCATGGCTACCTACGTTAAAAGTGAAAATAAGAGAGAAAAGCATCCATAACTTCGTTATTTTTATGAATAACTATATCGAGTATTATATCGTTGAAAAGCTCTAAAAATGCCCGATTTTTTGAGGTCATAGCCAACTAGCGGGTGCATTACATAACCCAAAGGACATGACCGTGAACTGAAACAGCCCTTTACTGGTGGAGAACGCTGTCTTCTCTCTGTCGTTTGTGTGTAGACCAACCTGCCAATATCCACTTCTTAGGTCTAGTGTGGAGAACCAACGGGAGCCTGCTAGTGTGGTCAGAGTGTCATCAATTCGGGGTAGTGGATAGCTGTCTTTCTTGGTGACGTCATTCAGCTTTCTGTAATCTAAGCAAAATCGGGTGATTCCAGACATCTTTTTAACTAGCACGACAGGAGCGGACCATGGGCTGATGGATGGCTCAATAACTCCATTTTGTAACATGGACTCGATGTTTTCTTCTACTGCCTGTTGTTGCCCCAATGGTAGTCGCCTAGGTGGTGTTATGATGGGTTGAGCCTTCCCGGTATCTATTCGGTGCTGGTTGATGTTGGTGCGACCGGTGGTTCCATCTTCACTGTTAAAAATTTGCCAGTGCTTTGTGATAAATTGCTTGGCTTTCTTCTGTTCCTCTGGTATCAGGTGTGACAAATGCTCAGCAAACTGTTGTAGGAACTCTTTACTGGGCTCTGTCTCCTTCACCGATGTCTGGTACTCTTCTTCGCAATTGATGAGGGTTGAAAGTAAGTAATGACGACTAGCAATAATACAAATTTCGGTTGGTTTGGTCAAGTTGATATCTGATTGAATGGATGGAATTTCGTAACAGTGCGAAACTTGCTTTGTTAAGAATACTGGAAATTGAACGTGAAAAGGTCTGATGTTTTAGTTTGAAATGATGTTAAGGGTTCTGCAAGATTTAAGGAAAGCAAGATCACAAAGAAGCAGAGATTTTCGAATGAGAAGTTTGCTGTATATTTTAGTCAGTTGGAAGAAATCCTCCCCGTAGAGGCGAATGAAATGTTCTGAGAGGCTTCCGCGGTCATTACTATGAACAAAGCTAGGTTCCAGGTGTAAACCGCGTTTGAATTTATTATATACTCGACGTTTCGACTCCTGCTTTGGAGCCATTATCAAGAGACAAAAGTGAAGAACAAGAGTTTCAGAGTCTAGATCGAACTCGGGGCATCAATCTGCCTACTCCCCAAGATTCACTAGGTAACTAAACCGAATTTGTGTCTGCTCTGCTTCTTTTATTTATAGTCAGCGGTGGGTTAGAAGGGGATGTCACGTGATGAAGGGGCGGTGTTGTGATTGGTTGGGTGTTAGTGGACGTGTTTGCTTTTTTTAATCTGGCAATTACGGAGGTCCATGCTGTGGGAAGGCGAGAGCTGTCATCGCGTCGGTTTAGACAGAGGGGTCTTTTACTTCCAATTCCCAGAATCTCGCCCTTATTTAAACCCTTTAGCCATAGGTGACATTTCTGGCTATCGCTTTTTTTTGCTTGATAGCATCATAGCTTTCTATTGGTTAACAAACCAGAAGCGAGAAAACATGTTTTTTTCGGAAAATGGAAAACGATTTTTTCCTATGATAGCCACACTTTTTCCCGCAAATTTTGCTTCATTGTCTTCCTCAATAACACATTTTTCAACCACCACCGAACCAGAAGCGAGAAAATAGTGGACCAAAATCTGTCACCAGCTGACGGTCTATTTACTTAAAGATCATCATGCATTGAGTATGTTTTCATATATTTGGCACAATAGGTGTCTCTTTAAATCGGCAACTTGTCGATAATGTTTGAATTCAGGATCACAGCCTCATTTCATGTAATAAAAAAAAATTCGATGCAGAACTAATTTCAAAGCAATGAAGCTTATATGCCTGAGAGATCATTGTGAACAACATTCGAATAATTTCAGTCAAATAATTTAGCGGATTGTTCCAAGATTGTTCCGAAATTAAATATTATTTGTCTTCCGTTTTTCCATAAAAGGAATTTGTAAGTTACCCTGTTACATAAAAGATATATTATATTTTATAGATTATTTTAATTCAACTTAATACAATACGACTGAGAGTTTGTAATGGGTAAAGCGATTTTTCAAAGAGCAAACACTTTTTAAATGCATTATTCAGATTTCAAGCCGTTTCGTATAATTCAGCAACTACACCGTCTAACGCCAAGCTACCGAACGTGTTAGTTAAATGGCGTGGCAAAATTCATGCCACGTTCATTCTTCCACTATAAAATATCGCCATTTTCTACTTCCTGACCGGTATATTTCATACTCTTGAACAATTTAAATCACTTTGTTGGCACCGCCACCATTCACGCCCTCCTATTCAGGAAATTTGCCACTTGGAAGGAGTTAAATGAACTATTTTCGGAAGGCGTTCATCGAGCTATGTGGAGCCTTAAAAGACTAATGTTTGAGTTAGGTGAAATATATAAATAAATATATAATATTCATTACTATTTTTCATAACCATAAAATTTCATTCAAGTAAAATTTATTAAATATTTATTTGTTCGCCAATGCAATTTACTAGACGGTTAACCTACAGAGATGATTACTCATCTGTTTGTAATGCTGGTACAGACAACTACAAAACTAGAGCAAATATTACAAGTGACCGTAAAAACTCCATTGAAGACAAAAGTAAAGAAAAAATATGTGAAATTTACAAATCTTACAAATTCTACTTTAAAAACTTTAAAATGATTAATTTTGCAAGAAATAATTTCAAACCTCTTTAGACAAAAATGAATCTTATTATAATTTCAGATTTTAATAACTTATCTCCAAGAAAAGCTTAATGTTCAAAGGTATAAAGTAATTAGTGTGTAGTCTTATATTTTTGTTGGTTATTGTCACCTTTTTTAGTTTGTGATTTTATCACAACTCCTTGTACATTGCATTGCTTTCTAGAAATACTGTCTGTAAATAATTATTTTCTGAAATATATGACATTTAATTTTCGATACTTGTGAAGAAAAGTTGTGTAACATTTCTTCGACCTTTACGATATATTTTATTAATTTTTTCTTTTTTCTGGAAGTTGTAGACAAGTTGCATGGGCTCACCTTTGAGTTTACCTTAATAGGATGCACTTTAAACTATGTAAATTGGCCAATTAAATGTCGATTAAAGTCTTCAATTTTTGTTTTTACCAACAAAAAACCGCAAAAAATCGGTAACAATTTAGTTTTTTCCCTTTTACACAAAATCTACCCATGAAACGGTGTTTGCTACTAGGAGCAATGTTGTAGAGACATGAAAAACCCACAAAATGAGCTACTATACGCTCATTTAGACACTGATGATGATGATGGAGCAACCAGTTTTAATATGCAAAATGTGTAGGCTGTTGCGAAAGATTCTTCCATTTGTAAATGATTCAGTAAAAGATTAAAACATATATTTGTAAAGAAAATTCGCTTGTCATTAATTAATATTCATTAATAGAAAAAAAAATAGGAGTCTGAATTAAACAATATAAACATTGCGTTGTTAACTAATTCAGGATTTAACCCGGTAAACAATAACAAATGCAAGCCCTGATGAAGCTTTAATATAATAAAGCGAAACGTTGGCAAGCATTTAACAAACCGTTTATTTTGATTGTCCTATTCCGACTATATTTTTGGCTTACTGACAATAAGGACACTAAGAATTTTCTGTAATTCAGGATTAAAATTATATTATTAATTATTATCAATTTGTATCAGCCTTTCAGTTTTATAGATTATAAAATATGTATGTACTGAAAGTGTAAACATTAAAATAAAGGAATCTAATATTATTTGTTTGTTATTAAAGGATCAATGAATACAGGAGGTACTTTTTATATTTAAATTTAAATTAACTACGCTTTTGCATATTAATAATTGTAGTTTAAAAAAACTAAAAAAAAAATAGGCTTTAATAGCTAACCGAACTAAAAAGCAGAAAACAATTTTTAATTATGAACAGTTGATATTACATCAGTAGAAGGTCGAACATTCAATCATGATTAATTACCTCAACATAAAAATATAATAAAATTAAAGTTATTAACAGATAATTAGATTAGAGTAAATAGCGTGGGGTGCATTTCACTATATTTGCACAACTCTCCTCTTATAAATAGTTGCCAATAGAATAATATAATAGTTGAAGCACCTCAGGCTTTTTACTATTAATCTAATTATCTTAATAACTTAAATTTTATTATATTTTTATTTTGAGGTAATTAATCATGATTTTTGCCTTTAAAGGTGGAAACTCTTCAACAATTTACGCAGCACTAGCTTCGAGATTTACAATGAAGAAAGAAAATTATTGCTTATCCAACACATTTATAGAGTTCAGTATAGTATTTGATCTCCCTATTTCCGTTCTTAGAAGTGTAATGTTTTGCTTCTAAAGGGAGCACCCTCGATGTATGTATGGTCTGTCTGTTCAGCATACAAAGAATTATTAAAATATACACACTTATAGAGCTCAATATACCAATTCATCTTCTGTTTCCACTCTTATGGATGGAATTGTGTTCATCATATTAAAATGTGATCACCTCGAGGTAAAATTATTCCAATAAAAGAATATGTGAATAATATATACAACTTATGGTGAATGCGCAAGGAATCAATTGAGCTTACATCAATATAGAGAGATATAATATATACCAATATTCACTTCTAATTAGAGCATTCTCAACAATAAAGCAAGGCCGTAGCTAGGAAATTTTTTCGGGCTGGATTTTCGGGGGGGGGGGGTTGTTGGATACTTTTTTTGATTGGTGATGGGCTGATTAGGACTGCAAAATGTATTTTTTTGTTCATGTATTTCAAGAATATATAAAATTATATAAATTTAAAATTCATTCTGTGAAAAACATGATTAATTGGTTAAAATTGAATTTTGAAACCAAACATTCCAAAATTTCGGGGGGGTTGAACCCCTAGACCCCCCCACTGGCTACGGGCTTGCAATAAAGTTATATCTAAAGAAGTTTAGTAGTTTTTACTTCGGAGAAACTAACTACAATTTCATATATGTACGAGAATATTGAACAAAAAAATTTATAATTGTACATATTGTGCTTCTGAACTTTGTGCACCTCAGGCTCTTACTTTTTGTTTCATATTTAAAAGATCTCAAAAATTAAAGAAATAAATATGTTTTTATTTTATCCAGGATAGCGTATTTGACGTCAAATCTAATTTGAAAATGTGCGTCTTACATTGAATGGCATGGTTTTATATTTATATTTCCTTTTGTGTTTTGTAAGACAGTCGAACCAATAATGACATGTTATTCAATGTTCTTCAATCGAGATTTAATGTTAGGCGTTTTATGGAAACTAAAATTTTAAAACTTTTGGAAATTTGCGTTTGGAGGTTATAAAGGATATTTGGTCTTTTTAAATTCGTTATTTTAAACAGAATCGCGTATTTCTTATAAATAATTCGTAAAACTTTCATAACTATTACAAATTCAATAAAGTAAATAAATATAACTAGCAACAGTTTGTTGTTTACGTTCAGTGGATTGTAGAATCTCGAAAATATAGTATAAAAATGGTATGTTATGGAGTTATTCGCACTTAAGAAATTTGGATTTTTTTAAAGGGAAGTCCTGTTGTTTGTTTTTGAAGGTATGACTTTGGAGATTTTTTTCCTATAGATTAATTTATTTCAGAGACTATTCTTCATAAACATGCACAATGTTTATGAGACTTACTTTAAATTCAAAAAAGCATTCTTAATAACCCCCAACCCAAATTTTTAAATCTCGATTTTTATCTTAGAGCTTGTACCTTTTGGAGATAGCCTGCAATGCACAAATGTTGTGGTAAGACTAAAGAGAGAGAGAGAGAGAGAGAGAGAGAGAGAGAGAGAGAGAGAGAGAGAGCAATAGAGGGGGTAAGAGGCTATTTCACTCAGTTGGGAGCTGCTACCAATGAAATACAATCAGCATGTGATTCATTGGCTGCTTCCACCCACCAAGTGAAATAGCCTGTTACTGTCTCTATTGTCCTCTCTTTCTAGCGTTGCCACGATTTTGTACATGACAGGCTATATCTAGGAGGTACATGGTCTAAGATTTTTATTTTCCTGGAGAACCCTGTATGTTATAGCATGAAAATACCTACGAATCTCAACTATTTTGATAAAGAAAATTATTCTAAAAAATTACACGACAGGATGCAATAAAAGTAAAAAAGTAAATTTTTTCCAGTTCCAAATAGGTGAAGGTTATCAATTCGTCCGCATCTCTTTTTTAAGTACGCTCATTGATTACTCAAAAGCGACATAAGCAATTTTGATGATTTAAATTACACTATACTAAGGAATATTACGGAAAGCTACCATATGATTTTCTACAATCTGAGATTTATCGTGTTTTAGACAATCGGAAAAATATATGCAAAAACGACAAACGACAAAGTGAATGTCAAATAAATTTACTACACAAATGTCTAAAACTAAATGTCAAAATATGTCATAAAAGTATATTAATTGTACATGGTGTTTCTAACAGGTTTCATAATTGAAGTTTTAAAAATAAATAGTATGGAGGGTTGAATGAAGGAGGAGAAACTTATATGGGAATAAAACTGAAAAAGTGTCCAGCGGACGTTTTCAAATAAGAAGTTCAAGAATTGGCCAGAATGGTGCAAGTGTGACGACAGGGTATGTTAGGAAGTTAGGAATTGTCAACGGATTGAAATGCACAAATCCTACAGTTACAAGTGAAGTGGCTAAAAAAGTGCGAATGATGTAACTATTCGTTGAAATCGTAAATATAACGTAGAAAATCTGTTATGTGAACTTCTCTTTGTAAATGGTTGTCTCTTTTTGTAATCTCTGCCAGTGATATCAGTTTATAGTGTGTTAATTGTGATATAAATTAATAAGTGTGTGCTCCAGTTTTAACTTTTTATGAAACCCATTGATTTTATAGTTGTTATTTTGTTATAAAACTTTTTGGAATAGTTAAAGAATGGAAAAAATTTGTATATTTATAACATTTTTGTACTTGTTAACAAATAGATGTTGGTGAATTGATGTAAATAAATTAAATAAATATTTAATTTTACATTCTTGTATTCCTATTACATATTTATTTTGAAAAGTGTTCCTTTACAAAGTTGGTGTTTCTACTTCCTTGTTCACCTCTCTCTGGATAAAAGGTAATTAACAATTCTTTTAGTCGCTGAACAAACTGCTATAATTAAATTATCTCTTCTGTTATCATCATGGAACAGATTTCACTTGTATTTTAGTCTAGAATAGTTTCTTTTTCAAGGATTCTAACATTTTTACACACTGGTTTTCCATATATTTTTTCTTGTCTAGTTGGACAAAAAGTTCCATTAGCTACTATTAAATGACTATTTTTGGCATCTTTCTGCTGTAGTTGTATTTTAAATATTTCCAAAGGTACGCCTGGTGAATGCCCCTGGGAAAATATCTTCAGAAGTTTGTTGAAATTCTCGAGTTGATGGACAATGCGATAATCAGCTTAGTAATTATGTAATAATGGGTCCTCCAGAGTTTAATTTTTATAGGATATTTATCTTGAATCCTAAAAAATGTGCAAATAAAATTTTGCTTCTAAGTAATTTTTATCTATGTACAAGGTATTTCATTAACTTAACACTTTATTAATGTTAAATATAAATCTAATTGTTGAACTGTGATGGTTAAATTTGCATTTTTTTGGATGTGAATTCTTCACATTAACCTAATTTTATTCACGTAGATTTGTTCATAGAAAACTGATTTCTACGAACAAATTACCCACTGGGTACAAGTGGCTCCCCCAAATTGAAACCATTTTGTGGACACTTTTTCTTACACAGAGTGTGTTCTCCTTTTACTCAACACTCTATAAATAGTAATACATTAAGGTGGATTAAGAGGGGATTCCATACAATTTCCTATATCGTATCAATATATACAAGAAAGTAATAATTGAGAGCACAGCATGTTTAAACTGTTTTCATTTTGATTTATTTGAAGTCGGTTGTTTTTTAAATATAAATTACTGAATGTGTTAATTCCCACCTCACACTCTTAAAAATTGTAAATAAGAGTTAATAACTTTTATTGTTATGTCAAGAAAAATCAAGTTCTGTATTAACTGGGGAAAATTATTTTATAGATTTTTATGTTCAATGTATCTACTCACAACACCATATACCAACAATAAAGTTGATTGTTCTACATTTTATCTCGATCCGTTATCTGATGCCGTCACATCGTAGCTGAGAACAACATTCAATTCAAAAGAAAGAAAATCTTTCAGCGCCATTAACAATCGGATAACAGTAACATTTCAGTAAATCAGCGTGTGCACGTGGAAACCGGAAAATAAGCAGTTATTGAGTATAAATAAAAGAGTTTCTTCCTTCTCTTTGGTCTTGGGGGTTAAATGGAATCCGCAGCTTATCTAAAGCGAACTAGTGGCGAATGGGGGACACAAAGGGAAAGGGAAGACGGGAATGGCGTTCCGCCCGCTCCATTACATCTCGGCGCTGTTTCCGCCTCTCCAAATGATTTTAACATCTTTAGGATGTTCTTAGCTTTGTTTCCACTTATTGTCGACATTAGCGGAGAGCTTCTTAACGATGGCTTGATTGCACGTCTATCTCTTCCTTGAAGTAGTTTATCGTTTCCAGCTTTTATATATTTACATGGTTTTTGTTATTTTAGCCTGATATAGAATAATAATTCGTTAGCAGAAATCTTAACGGAAGAACATATTGTTGTAACATTTTATGCTGCCAAAATAGCAAGCCTTCCAGAAGTTAATCATCTTAAATAAAAACTAATCTTGCTAATCAATAAACTGTAAAACCATGCATTACAGAATTAGGAATTATATACGTTAGCGTTCCAGAAGCAGACAGAGAAATATCGAGATCAACTGTAAAAAGGCGGTTGACGGATGGTAGAAACGAAGTGGAGTACATAGCATTGTAGTGATCTGTACGGGTATGAATCAAGTATCAATAAAAACGTTTATATTGGATGTAAAAAGTTGTAGTGAATCCAAAGAAAATCTGTAATAATGTCATACAGTTTTTTTATTAGTCGTCTAGTCCTTAATATTTAAATTCAGATACGCTCTCAGTAAAATCCGAACGTCAGTAAAAAATATTGTTTTCAGTGTACTTTTTAGCACTGGAAGGATTTCATTAAGGTTTTTTTTATCTAGGATTCAACAACTGCGTAATTGGGAATAAGTTTGAAGAACAGAGAGGCAAAGACAAAATAAAAACATTCATTAATTTTAATGTGAGGGATGCCAACGGGCCTTACCATTTTCTGAGCATTACGGTATACATTTCTAAAGCCCTGAATAAACAAAATTGGAGACCTACTGTTTCTGAAATCATCAACGGGTTGACACACATTCTAGAGAAAATGCTGTTTTACAATTTTCTTCGAATACTCTCCTAATCTTTAATCCTTTCTTTTCTATTGATGATTAAAGCTTAGTCACTCAAATCGGTGTAAGAACTCCTGCCATGCTAGATGGCACTATTGTCACAAACTCTAAAGTGTGGGTCATTTCAAGTTTTGTCATCCCTATAAAATAAAATTTGATGCGACTTTTTGAAAATTATATCGCATATATACAAGGTGTAAATGAATAAGTGCGAACGATTTCAAGATGTGCTTCTTTTTATGACGAAAAGTGCCTTTGAACATATGTCCGCAAACGCTTTCTTACCGGTTTACAAGGTGTTGAAATCTTCTGATTTTTGCAGTTTTTTTCTTCTAACTAAAATTTTCGAGATATTTGATTCAATTTTGGAGCATTAATGCCTATAGAAGTCTTCATAATAAGATCACAGAAACGGCCATGAAAATCTATAGGGTGGTATTTTTTCTGCGGTCACGTGTTCTTTCTGCTACTACAACTTTTTTCAGTACGCTCCTGACAAAAATTTTAAATGAATCTGTTATGAATTTGCAATCTTTTTTATTTATTCTGTGTTCTTCGTATCTGCCACTGTTTGTGTAAAAAAATCAATTCAAATCAATTTCATGTGTACAGTTAAAACAAACAATCGTTCTATGATGCAATATGCTACCATTATTTCAAAATTATTAAAAATAAACAAGTTTACCTAACTTTGAAAACGAAGAATTCAAATTAAGTGCTCACAATGGCCACCTTCAGCGATTACACAGGAGTCTAGACGTCGACGCATAGATCTTCGTATTGGATTGTAAAGCCCAAGAGAATTTAATTTTAAATCAGGTGAATGAGTTGGCCAAAATTGAGGTCCACCTCGACCTATCCAGCGATCTGGATATGTTTCACCCAAATATTGACGTGCTCTCATACTAATCGAATAAACCACATTTCCGCTCTGACACCTAAACGAATCGGATCAAGTAAGCTCTTCGCTTAGAAAGGAAGGAAATGTGGGCTAATTAGGTGCTCTCTAATAGTTCCAATCCATACATTTAAAGAAAATTGTTCCTGGTGGTGAGCTTCAATGATAGCATAAGGATTTTCTTCCGCCTAAATGTGGGTGAGGTGGTTATTAATAATGCCTTCCCTTGAAAAACTCGCTTCGTTTGTGCCTAAAACTCTGGGTGTTGTCTAATCATATCTAGCATCCAAAACGAAAATGCGAGACGGTTAGGAAAATCCCGAGGTAACAGTGCCTGAACTCGTTGTACATGATATGGATGTAACAGCTGTTCCTTTAAGACGGCAAATACCATCATATGATCAACATGTAGCTGTAAAGCAATTTTCCTAGTGCTGGGATCGGGTTGCTCGTTAATTAAATTAAGTACAGCCTCTTCTAATTCTAGTATTCTATTATACCGATGGCGACCACAATCATATTTGCTAGTTTGAAACTACCTATTTCTCTTAGTCGTTGATGAAGCCGTACAAACAAAGTGTGATGAGGGGCTACACGTTGAGGATACATTGCAGCTATCTTCTCGACGCTTCTATGGTATTACCATTGGAGAGACCGAAGGCGAATGCATGCCAGCCATTTCTGCCTTTGAATAAACCGCCATATTGGTGAAAATTTGTGAGAAGTCACGCACTATCACTGTGTGTATAATAATTAATGATGCCATAGAAAGAAATAAAGTTTTTAAGTAATTAAAATATTTACAATAATTATAGCCTAGATCATATCTTCAAACTGGGCACCGTTAATTTTCTGAAAAAAAAAAAAATTTCGAACGTTTTGAAACATCCATGCGCTGATTTGATTAATTTCTTGCCTTATTTTATAGTTGGTTTACTCTTGCAGTTTTTTAATTTTAAATTGCCACTGGATTAATAATCGGAAGAACGAGCAGGCCATTTAATTTCACCACATTTGTCGATCCATCGATACGGAAAAACTTGACAGAGATAAGGTTGTACTCTTGCTGTATAATATGATGTAACTCCATCTTGTTGAAAGCATATGTTTCAATTACTGTCTACAGGGTTAACAGTATCAGAAGTTAATTCAGGTATGAAAACTTATGGTCCAATTATTCTGTTATTTAGTATGCCAGCCCAAACGTTCGTTCCAATAGGATACTCAGTGTGATCTTCCCTCAAGCAGTGAGGATTTTGCGTTTTCTCAACCTAGAATTTTGCCGTTGCCTCATTGGAGAAAATCATATTTTATGAAACATCGGATTCCTTTAGCATCTCTTCGTAACCATTTCACAAAATTCTAATCTGCCATCAGGAACATCGTCAGTTTTGTTTTTTCAAAATTTTCAATACTGGTGATTTACTTACATTATTATCACCAGCTACTTCTCTTGCAGGTTTCTGTGGGTTTTTCTCAAAATTTAACAAGATATCCAATTTTTTTCGTCAGTCAATCTAGATCTAGATTTTGACAGTTCCAAATTGCCGGAATTTGTGTTCTATTCTACTCATCGTAGAGTGGGAAATGTAATGGTTTTGATATTTTCCTTTAAATATTCTGCATACCTCATATTGCGTTCTTTAGGTCAAAGAAAGGCTTAAAAAAGTTAATGTTTAGGAATTCCTAAATAAAATATTCAATAACTAAAAATTGTTAACGATGTCTAGCCAACTAAAATAAAATTCAAATACGTCTTGAATGTCACAAAAAGATCCGATTTGTAGTCCACCGTCCCTGGTATAAAAAAGAACATGATTATTTTATTGTTTAATTCAGAGCAAGTTAAAAATAAATAAGGAAAAAAATTGTATCCAACATTTTTTTGTTTTTTATTAGTTTGTCCCCCATGTTACACATGTCGGTTTTAAGCATGTTAGGTCGATGAAATCAGCAATCTAGTTTTTTTTTTCAGGAATGTAATTCAAAACAATGAAATGTATTAGTACAATTGTCTGACAAAATTTATAGGAAATTTTAGCAGTCCGACTCTGTGTCTGTGTATATATCTCAAACATTTAAAGATTTAATTAACCACAAGATATATTTAAGATCTCAATCAAATATAATAGCATTACCGACGCTAATGTCAGTTTTTGACAGGTTTGATTATTTTACGCGATATAAAACATTGTAATTTTTTAAGTTTTCAAAAAAGTAAAAATTAAATGTTGAATAGAAATAATATTAAAAACCACTTTAGGTTGGTAGTTGAATTGCTATTTTCAAAAAAGGGACAAAGTTTATATTTGCTACAAATGAATTTAAATAGTATTGTGTAGATAAAAATGAAGCTTTATCAACCCTAGTAAATATAATAAAACACTAAATTATTCCACATACATGTGATTTTTCCCTATATTTCAGCGAAATGCTCTCTCCTACTGTCAGTAGTTATCAGTACCGTACGAAGTCTTTTGATGTGAAGGTTATTTAATTACTTGTTTATATACAAAAAATCATTTCTTCATTGCTACGTTAGATAATTTAATTTTTAATATAATGAAATATTAAAAATTTTATTTTAAAATTAATTGTTTTGTCATCCTAACATAATTTTCTATTATTTTTGTCGGACAATCAATTATATAGATACGGTGTAACTCTTTTTCTCATGCATCATTTGTGTCCAACAGCTGATAATCACCAAGACTGTAATACTCGAAGCGAAAATTTTGGAGCGTCGAAGTGCTAAATATTTCAATAAATTTTATGGGACAATTAAAAATTTCTGACAAAATTAGATTGCTGGTTATGATCAACCCTACATAAAATCGACATGTTTAACGTGAGGGACAAACTAAAAAAACCCAAAAAATGCCGGACAAAATTTTCTTCCTATTTTATTTTTAACTTTCTTTCATTTAAAAATAAAATTAGCGTGCTAGTCATTACCAAACATCTTATCATGAAAATTACATGTTTTCCGATTTATCACAGGAAAATTATCCGGAATCAAGTTGTACTATAAATCAAAAACTGTTTGATCCCCAAAACCATGGGCTAGTAATAAAGATGCAGTTTATTGCTAAACTGGTCATCAATTTCTTTTTCATACCAGGGACCGTAGACTATTAGCCCAGGTTATTTACGAAATATGTGACAAATTAATAGTAAAACAAAACCAACATCAACGTGTTCTATTGATAAAACGAATAAATAATGACCAACTGACATAAAATTTAACATTTTTTCAAAAAAAAAACGCGAAAAAAATGGTAAAAAAATATTTGTTTATATTTACACAAAATATATCCGAGAACCCGTGTTTGCTATTATGGGTAATGTTGTAGAGAAATCAAAAACCTACAAAATAAGCTACTATACACTCACTGCGTTTTGGTTCCTTAGATAATGGAACCTATACTCGAACTTACAAAAAAAAATCTTTTAAAATTTATTTTCTTTTATAGCTACGCCTTCTTATTAACTGAAATTACTTTTTAAAAATAAGTACTGTAGCCCACTTAGTATTTTTAAAATTTCAGTCAAACCTATGGAACACTTTGTTTAAGGGGTCATATTTCCTCACCACATAACTATCATTATGAATAAAATATCTTTGGAAAGTAGAAGAAAAGATCCCGAGACCCTTCATCTCATTCTTTAAAAATGTAAAGTATAAATAATAAATACATATAGGTATTGAAATGAAAAGGCTGCTATAAAAGATTTTTCCATTTGTAAATGATTTAATAAAATATTAAAACGTATATATATATATATATATATATATATATATAAATTGGCTTGCATTAATTAGTATCTATTAATAGAAAATTTCTAAACAGGAATCATAATTGAACAATATAAAAATTGCATTGTTAACCAATTGAAGATTAACATAATTTTTTTTTCTATTAAGTTTTATCGTTTTTTTATTTACACTTAAAATAGGTTCCCATTTTGCATATTAAAAATGATTGCTCCCTTATCATCAGTGTCTAAATGGAGTTTTAGGTATTCCATTTAGCTAATTTTTTTTACATAAATGCAGGTGATGCTAGAAATATGAATATGTGTCTGCTTAATATTAAAATTTGCAATAATATTATATATTACACGGATATAGTTTTACAGGTACCACCCCTTAGTAATTTTACGAATGGACTCGCTCAGCTGAAAGACTTTACAATGGCCAAATATTTTCAATAAATTTATAAATGTATTTGTACTTTAGATTTTGGATAAGTTTTCTAGTTTCTAACGGTGGTTTATTATAGCATGGTCATCCGGTGAGGTAATATGGCCCTTTAAAGAAAAATAGCTATGAGAAAGTCGACTCTTTCAGTTAATAAGAATGTTTTAGCTATAAAATAAAAAAAACTATATACGATTTGTTTTGTAATTTTAGGTAAATTTTCCGTTATCTTAGGAATAAATTAACGCAGTTGGGCCTATAGTAGCTCATTTTGTAGGTTTATAATTTCTCTACAACATTGTCCATACTAACAAAACACTGTTTTGTGTAACAGATAAGAAACTAAATTGTTTCCGATTTTATGCGTTTTTTTTTTGTTAATATATTTTTTTTCCTCCACGTCAAAAAATTAAAAACTCCTATATTGCTGAATAAGGAACTGAAAACCCTTTTAAACGCCCTATCACACGCTACCCATTTTCATAAAAAAAATTCAGAGTAGTATGACTCCTAGAGGGTTGAAGCGGCAGGTGAATAAATTTATTCTCAAAAAGTGCAGTTTCATATAAAAAAATTGACCTGTTTCAAGATTTTTCATTTACATTCATAATTGCGTTAGAAAATGAATTTATCCGTTACTTTAGGATGTCACAGTATAAGTTTGCATCCCATTAACGTCTTTATCTCTCGAGAAAGAATGACTTGGAAACTAACCCCTTTATTGTATTTGATCGTCACAACAATGGGCAAACGTGAAGTGTGTGCATCTATTAACGATGATTTAACAGTGCAATTAAACTCGCACAATGGTTAACTATTTAGAAATGTTTAGCTCGTTAAAGCAGAGAGGTGGAAAGCATTTAAAATTCAATAGTGGTGGCATGATGGCGGAGTGTGTGTGCGAACAATGTGGAATGTTTTCTGATAATCTTTATTGTGAGCAGGAGGGTGATCTTGAAACAAACCACATATGTATCTTGTGTGTAGGGATAATTTTCGGCCAAACAATAATTTTATAAATATACATATCTATATTGAGACTGATAACAAAATACACAGATTCAGGACGGTGTGTGAGTTCTCTGTCTCTCTAGATATCTATTTGAAGAAGCGGTCTGCTTTTCGTGCACCCGGAGAATTTTTTTTGTTGAAACTTTAGAAGAAGATATTGATTAATTACACCACCCCTAAAAAATAATTTGGTCAAGTGCCAGTTGGACTCGCATGCTAAAGGCTCCGTACCACCTACAATGTACGTAAATCAAAGTATAGATTTTACTAATATTTCAGTTTCAGACAAGCAGGGAATGAGCGGATTTTCTTACATTTACCTTAATATCTTTTAAACTAAGCGTTTTAAATTCATAAAAAATATACTCTTTTATTACTCACACAGAGCTTTTTCATTTTATCTGCTACATTATCGGCTTGAATTTTATAAAAATATTTATTTATTTTCTAATTTGGCCCCCTAAATTAAGAGTAGTATTTTCACTTTATTTCACCAATAAATTTTCACAAGATTATATAGGGCTTATATAATCTTTTGTCTGAATTTTAGGCTCATTAGTTTGGAAGATAATAATAATGCGTTTGAAAAAAATCAAACTATTATTTTCCATTCAATTCTATAATTTGCCCCCCAAAATTAAAATTGCTGTTTTATACTTACTTTTCCCATAAAGTTCAAGCGATGCCTTATACTTGAAATTTTGGATCGTATGGTTCTGGAAATAAAGGGGAAATGTGTATTTTTTAATACTTTTGTTAATATCTTTTAAACAATTTATTTTAAAAATATGAAATCATTAGGTTTCAGAAACTGAACTTGAATGCTAATCTCACTTTCACCCTTATTAGGAGAAACTTTTTCGCTGTAGCAAATTTTTTGAGGGCACACGGCCTTTCTTGACCTGGGATTTGGTTTCAGCATCAAAAAATACATATGAATATCATGTCATATCAAATGTGTATATTTTTTTTCTGTGAGGTTGTGTTGTCGATTAGTTGTCAAAAAAGTAACTGACATCCCCAAATTTACCCTAGAAAGCACTCTTGTCAAAATGTCTTTACTTTTGTGTAATTATTATTATATTATCTATAATTAATAATTAATAATTATATGAATAAGTACTTGTAATAAATAAATTATGAACGTACTAATGCACATTAAGAATAACGCGTGAATAGAGCCAAACTCAAGTATATAACACAAACTCAGATTAACCATATTCAAAATAACATAAAACTAAAACTAAAACATCAGAATATTGAACACCACTGGATTATCACAGACTAGTACTAATTGTTAAGATCTGTATCCTGCTAAGGAACTATCCTATATCATAATATGCATTTTCCAGCATCAGTTTTTCTTTGAACAACCTTATTGGTTCTTCTTTAAAATGTTCAGAGAGCTTATTAAATTCAATGTTCTTACTGAACTAAATGGAAAATTGTTGACATTAAAGATCAAAGTAAGATCTAATAATCAGAATAAATTAAAAAAGAATGCTCATTATTTACATACCACTACATTTGTTGGCAATATTATATGTATTATAAACGGTTATTATATAGTACGGGTGAATTTTTTATGGTAACTAACAATCAAAATAGTATGTGTTTGTATATCATACTTTAAAATATTCATTCGATATCGACCACTTTTGTTGATATTTGGTTATTATTTGTTGGTTATTTGATCAGAGAGTAGGGAGTAGTAGTCTACGTAGTTATTTTTCTGTTATTTGCTTTGAAAATGATAATAGGTTTTTCCGGAGTCACCCAGAAAGCTGATTAGATAAGAGAGTTATATGCAAAAAACCTGCCAGAATTTTTTAAAATCTTAGTTGGCTTTTGTAGTTGTTTATGGTGGGCGTCAAACTGGATTCAATGCGGTTTCAGGCATATATTAAGTTCAAGTAGCAAGAATTAACACGAATTTAAACATGTCAGCTAGACTACTAGAAGGAAACTTTTTTGCAATTACTTGTCCAACAATCCAGTTAATGTTCACAGCTCCAGCTTTTCAAAACAATTCATAATTGAGCAATGCCAAGCCTTTACGACTTTGAAATACCCTTGGGAATTCCATCGTTTGCATGCTACCCTCGTTTTAGAGTGTTTATTTTCTTCAGTTTCTCCGATATGTGAAACCTGGTAGCCAATTCTTGCCCAAAATTGCCAAACGCAACTGCCCTGTTGAATATATTCCGTACTCGATCGAATGTAAAATTGTCATACTTAATTTTCTCTACAGGTATAAAAAGTAATCTGAACGTCTGTTTCTTATACAGGCAGCCCCATTTATAGAATTGACATACCGCCAGTTATCGAGTCTGTTCAACATTATGACTTTACAAGGAGGTGCAACTGATTCAGATATCAAATAATATTTGTTACTATTAGTTCATAGTCTTTTGATAAATTTCTGTATCAGCACTGCATTTTTTATATTTTGCATTTCTTTAGCTGATGAGGGGTCTCGTCACATTCTGATACTCAATGTGCTCACTACTATTACTCACTTTCTTGAAACTTGAAACTCAAGCATAATATCCAATTTCGTATTATCACTTAGAGCATTGGCAACTACTTTTTTTAACTGTCTTACATGGCCAAGCTGGCGACACTACTTTTTCTATTTTGCTAATTGTTCCTTGTGATACAGGCGGCAAATTTGGAAAATTTTCGTGAAATAAGCCAGAAACTTCCATTTGAGGCCGTGTGTTATCTCTATAACCAATCATTTGTAGAATGGTTATTTTGTGCATTTTTGTTAAATGAACCTTTTTTCTGATATTATTACGTACAGTTAACGAAATTCAAACGACAATAGCACTGACTCTGATCACCACTGTCATGTAGACAGACAACAATATGCTAAAGGCTATGAGTTTTGACGAAAATAAACAAAACTGTTTTTTTATCAGTCAAAAGGAACGCAGGAATGGTTTTTACTTATTATCTCAATATCAAGAGCTAAATGGGAATTAAGTTTTAAGTATAATGTAGCGAATTTGTGAAATAAAATAATTTTCTTTTTTTAATGTAAATTTTTCTAATAAATGCGAAAACACTTAATAATTCCAAAACAGTTTAAAGATAGGTGTAGGACATTGTACGTGAATTATGTCTAGAATTTCCTGGAGAATCCAAAAAATAATTAATATACACAAATAATATTAAATAATTTTTTTGTTGAAAAATGCGTATTTAAAAATACAAATCGAGGTGCCCCTACAAGCCCTCTTGTATTCGTTATCGAATTTATTCCATTTGGCTGTTCCACACTGTATATAAACTATTCAGAACTGTCGTCGAAATTCAAGTAATTCTTACCAGCTTTTGATATCAACTTTGTATTCGATACAGTTGATTTTGGTTTCAAGATTATCTTTTACTAATCGAATTTCAGTATCAACTACGTCAGTGTCTGATCTCAGGCCGTTATTTATTACCATTTGTTTCGTTACTTTGTTTTATTAATTAGAATATTTCCTAGAAATCTTTTAGTTAATGTTTAATCAAATTACATTTAATCGTCTTACGTACGATATTTGCATTAATTTTTTTTTCAGAGAGTTTCTCTTTGGCATGCCAATCTATTGATGTTATTAGATTTTGTAATTGAACTACCAATTTCCTCAGATATAGTTTTGGAAGGGAATTTCGGAAAGTGTAGGCAAAGGTATACAAATTTTTTTATTAATCGTATACCAAAAAATCAAAAGCAGGCAGTCTTCCAACTCAACTAGTCCCAAATATCAATTCTGTCGTAAGTACGCGTTCGCTGTTTAGTTATTTTCAATGTTTTAGAGATTTTATTACGCTAGATATAAAATTTCAGAATTATCAATTTGAATGAGGTAACAACCAAAAAGCTATATGATTCTCTGAGTTTTACTTTTTGTATTTTGAATTATTTCGTGTCTATTTCATTTTTGTTAATCACAAGTAATTCTATTTGAGAGCTGTTGACAGAGCAAACGCTCCCCTTTTCAATTTTATTCTATTTTGTTTGGAGGCCACCCCTCCGATTTAGCGGGTATTGTTCGGTAAGAGGCACTCTCTGAACAATAAGTACAAGCAAAGTTTAACATACGGATCACACACATACACACCCTATGAGTTTGCAAATCCATTGTCCTTTCGACTGTCTGTAAAAAATATTTACTGATTTCGGAGGAATAGGAAGTTAATTAAACAGCACGTGGATGTCTGAATTGGTATATAATTATAAAAATTGGTTTAGTTTTATTATATACAAGGTGGTGTGTTAGACATTTTTGTGAAACTAAGGTAAGTTTCATAACTAATTTGTATGTCTATGACGAATAATTTCTCCAAGGACTACAATAATAGAAAGAGACACAGATATATTTGTTTACAAATATTCCGGCTCCAACAGTAGCGTCCAATCTGCATTAAATTAAAGGCCATGTTATTCAGATCCAAAATAATACAACTACGTACCTAATCCACAAATAAATAAATTAAAATCCATTAAAAGATGTGCACAATAACATAAACAATTGGTGGCTTAATTACTAATATGTAACAGTAATTATCAAAACATTTATTTATTCACGTAAAATGTAGTTTTTTTACTGCTGAAATGACCTTTCATAAAACTCAGTTAACACGTTTATGATCTGATACTTATCGGTGAGGAGATAATTCCACAAACGAATATGCCGTATTCCTGCATGTCAAACACTGAAATAACACTTTATTATTTTTTACACTTGTACAAAATAATCACAGATTTAAAACAAGTTTCAACACCCAAAACACATTACACAATAGGAATTACGAAGTTAACCTCTAATAAAAATGTAAATAAACAGACTTGCGCTCTTGCCTGTTGGACATAAACGGCGTAAAGTATCACCGTTCAGTCAATGCTACAATGCCTAGATTTACGTCGTATTGGTTACAATTGAAACAAGTTTGTCATCGGTTCCCCAATTGTTTAGTATTTTCCGGCAAAACATCTTTGAACCTATTTTTAATGTAAACAGACAGGTCCATTTATATTAGTAGTCATTGAGTTTCTCAGATAATTTAATTTATAGGAAAAAAATCTTCAATGCAACCCAAGCTATAAGAAATATTCATATATATTTAAAAATGACATAGAATTTTGAAATATATCAGCTATAGTTAAGCCTAAGACTCCTATTAAACTCAAATTTAGCTTCAAACATGAATAATTCCCAAATAGCACCTACTAGATTCCTCATTTTATCCTCCAGTTGAAGTTCACTGCCTCCTGCAGAACAAATGTTTACCTCAAGTATCATAATGTATTGAATCGATACTTTTCGCCAAGACTAAACTGCAATTTGCTTTATAATGTTATGAAAGAAATGCAATAGCATTATTCTCTTTAAGGCTTTTGGAGTATATATTGAATACGTTATCAAAGCAAAGAAGATAATGTAAAACAATAGGCTTTTCGATGAGTTCTATCGAGGACCTTTATTGAATGTAGGGTTGTTTTATTATAACACAAGAAAACAACGACCCAGACAACTTACCAATCTTTTGTTACTATACCATCCTATAAGGCAGGGGTTCATTCTGAAGTTGATGGATGTTATTTTATTTAGATTGTTGTTAATTTTTTAAGACGTTAACGCCTTTTAATGGTGTGAAGGTTTGCTTATTATGCATGGATTATTTAAAGATGTTGTGAAATGAGTGCGAACGCGAACAATCTTCTTCCAATGGACGAATATTCTTTAAATATTAAGACATGTAGATAGTTACAAGGTTTAATTTTTTAACTTCATCTTTTCAAATCGGGTCCAAACTGTTATTAAAATAATGCTACTATACCACGCCATTGAACTTCACAAGTTGAGAAGATGTTTTGAAGAGGGAATAAGAGTAGAGTTGAAGTAGTAAGTTCGCCTGATTTGTGAATTATTTTATGTGTACTTTTCAACTACGATACGTGATACGTGATAATATACTAAACTATAATTAAATAATTTGGTCAAGTGCGAGTTGGACTCGCATACTAAGGGTTCCGTACCATCTACAAGATTCGCAGTATTTAGTTTTCTAATTTGGCCCCCAAAAATTAACATTAGAGTTTTATTTTACTAATAAACTTTCAGGGAAGCCTTTTATAATCTACTGTCTGAATTTTGAGATTGGAAGATAACGGGCAAAATAGGTCAAGTTTTAAATTATAAATTATTAAATCTGGTATTGAAATTATTTAAAAATATAAATAAAATATATTTTTCAAAATTTAAATAGTGTAGTTTCTAAAATGGGAATTAAGTCGATATTTAATATCTTTGCTAATATCTTTTAAACAAATGATTTAAAAATATGATATATTTGTAATTCACATAATGAGTCTTTTATTTGATGTATTACATGATGCGTTTGAAAATTGAATTTTTATTTTCCATTTAATCGTATAATTTGTCCCTAAAATTACTATGGAGGTTTTCTAATAATTATTCTTATAAATTTCAAGTAGCCCTAGTACCCCTAATTATTTTCATAATTTTAGGTAGTATGGTTTCGGAAATAAAGCGAGAAATGAGAATTTTTTGTATCTTTATGTTAATATCTTGTAAACAATTAATTTTAAAAATATGAAAAATATATATTTGTATTCCTCATAATGAGCCCCTTCATTTGATATATTGCATGACACGTTAAAATATATTTTTTATTTTCCGTTTATTTCTATAATTTGGCCCCCAATATTAATATTAAAGATTTCTTCGTTTGGGGAATAAAGGGGAGAATGGGTAATTTTTTAAATATTTTTTTAAATATATTTTAAAATATTTATTTTAAAAAAATTAGAAAAAAATATTTGTATTAGTCATAATGAGCCCTGTGATTTGATATATTACATGATACGTTAGAAACAAGTTTAATTTTTTATTTTCCATTTAATTCTATAATTTGCCCCCCAAAATGAATATTAGAGGTTTCTCCTTATTTTTCCAGTAAAGTTCAGGTGAAGCACTATACCTCTATTCTATTTTTTTTTCAAAATTTTACAGCTTATAGTTTCGGAGATAAGGGGGGGGGGAATGGTCGATTTTTTTAGTTTTTCCCCCCAGAAGTACCCCTAAAATCAAAATTTCTTTTTTTGTGATATGTACTCCTGATCGGGTCACCAAACTATACCTTCAAACCAAATTTCAACCTCTTCCGTCCAGTAGTTTAGGAGAAAATTGCTGTGATGTGACAGAGGTAGAAATCATTAGTGATATTATAAGGGTATCCGTATATTGTATATACGGAACCCTAAAAATGAAACCGGGTTACTATGGACAATGTTAAAGAGAAATGAAAAATCTATCAAATGAGCTACTATACGCTCAACTTCGTTAATTGGTTTCTTAGATAATGGAACCTTTACCCAAAATTCCACAAAAATTAATAATCGTTTATATATTTTTTTTATTTTCTAGCTAAAACAATCTTATTAACTGAAGCGATAGATCTTCTCATACCCAATTTATGATCTAAAAATAAATACTGTAGCACTGGTAGTTTTTACAAAATTTCAGTCAATCTTATGGAAACATATTTTTATGAGAGGCCATATAACCTCCCCGGATGACCCTATTATTATGAATATACCACCGTTGGAAAGTAGAAGAGTTAATCTAGAGACCCCTCATCTCACTTTTCTAAAATTTAAAGTACAAATACATATAAATATTGAAAATATTTGGCGATTGCTACGGGGTGGTACCTTTGAAACCATATCCTTATATTAAATAATCATAATGCAATTTTAATTTTAAGCAGACACATATATATATATATTTCTTCCCTAATATGGATTTATGTAATAACTAGCCGTTAACCGCGGTTTCACCCGCGTACGGAATGTAAAATTCTGCTCAGAAAGAAATAACTTATGAAGCATATGGGCTATCCTAAATAACAACTTTTACTAACTTCTGTGAACCACCCTACATAACAATAAATCCAGCAATCCCGAATATATTTCACCCAAACTGCAAGTGCATCTTGTATAACTGTAACTCTACTTCACCCTATAGTGCAATCATCCTGTATATGCTGCTTTTTATTTGTCATCCAATATAATAATTTTTAAACACCTCACTATACCTTTACTCCACCCTTTATATGCAACTTTTTCTAGCATCGTGTTAAATTCACTGTGTAATTATAATTTTACTTCGCCGATATTTTAGGTATTCCACATAGTATGATGCAACTGTTCAAGGTCTATCCTATATAACAAAATTTTTTAAACATTTTTAGATCCACGCTGTAAAACTATTCCATTCTGCTCTCGATCTCAATCACCTTGTAGATACAACTACTCAATATAACATTTTTTGTACCACTCTGTATAACTATAAATCCACCAATCCCCAACAAATTTCTCCTAAATTGCAACTACTTATTGGCCACCCTATATAACAGTGTTATTCAAATTTTTTTGAATGGCCTTGTACAATTATAACTCTACCACCCAGTATACTTAGAACTGTACTCCACGCTATACAACTATCCTGTATATGAAACAGCTAATAGATCATAACATTTCTTTGTAATATTTTTTTATCCCACCTGTATAACTGTAATTATACTCCGCCACATATTTCAACCATCCTATATAAGCAACTACTTGTGGATATTAAATAATTTTGTCAAGCACCCTATAAACTATAATTCCACTCCAACTTAAATTTCAACAACACTTTATAAACAACTGCTTCTAACATTTTTTCAACTTGTTTCATAACTATAACATAATATCCTAATTACTTACGTAATACATTTTTCTAAGATTTTTATAAATATAATTCTTTTTACCATATTTCAACCACATTTTATATGCAACTATTTATGAGCCAAAGAATATAACATTTTGTTATCCACCCTGTATAAATATAATTTTTTATCCGTCCTTTTTTCAACTACCTGGTATATGCAACTATTTATGGCCCACCCAGTTCAACTCTTATGCTTATGCTTTGTATATACAACTGTTTATGGTCTACTCTATATAACAATTTTTTTAAAACTTTTTTAATCCATCCTAACGGAAATGAGATGGAACCACTCGGGAGTCAATATAAAAACACAGTTTTGCACAGTAACACCAAACTTTTATCTAAACCCTCACCCAAACTGCAACTGCTTATTGGCTACCCTATATAACAATTTTATTCAAAAATATTTTCAACCGCTTTGTATAACTAACTCTACTTCCATCTACATTAAAACCATCCTATATAAACCGCTGCCAATTTGTTAAACATTACAACTTATTTTTGAACCACCCTGTGTAACCATAATTTTACTATACAAAATATTTCAACCATCCTGTATGTGCATTTGCTTAGGGGCAACCAAATGTAAAATTTTTAAACATTCTAATTAAACTGTATGAACTATAATTTTACTTCGATCCATGTTTCAGATATTCTATATATGCGATAGCTCATGTTCTATCCTACAAAAAAAATTATCCAACCTGTTTGACTATAAATCTACTTCACCCGCTATTTCAACCACCTTGTATTTGCAACTATTTATCGGCCACCCAGTATAACATTTTTTCTACCACCCTGTATAACTATAAATCCATCAATGCCAAATATATTTCACCAAAACCGCAACTGCTTATGGGGCACCGAAAATAATAATTTTGTTCAACATGTTTTTGAATCACCATGTATGTATTACAACTACCCTGTATATGCTACTACTTATCGGTCAACCAATATAACATTTTTTAAATAATTATTATAACACTTCTTCACCCTATGTTTCTACTATCCTATCTTTGCAACTTATTATGAACTACGCTATTTCACATTTTTTCTTTATATTTTTTCAAGATATATTAAATTATAATTTCTCTCCAAACTTCATTTACAACTTTTTTCTAACCTTGTTTGAATTACACTGTATAACTATAACTTTACTGCGCACCATACTTCAGTTACTCTATATATGCAAGTGCTATATAACAAAATTTTTCTAGCATTTTTTACCAACCCTGTATAATTCTAACTGTAAGCCACCCTATATTTCAGCAACCTTTTATATGCAACTACTTATTTGCCACCAAATATAACAATTTTGTTCGACCCTGTATCCTTAGAATCCTACCCCACCCTATATTTCAACCATCCGGTAAATGGAACAGCTTGTAGATCATACAATTACTTTACAATATTTTTAAACCCACCTGTATAGCTGTAATTATACTCCGCTACATATTTCAACCATCCTATATATGTAACTACTTGTGGATATAAACAAGTTTTTAACCACAACATAAACTATAATTCCTCTCCATTTTATATTTCAAAAACCCAATATAAACAACTGCTTCTAACATTTCTTTAACCCATTTCATAACTATAGTATCTTATCAACATAATTCAGAGATCCTAACTGCGTACCTAACACATTTTTTTAAATATTTTTATTCACTGTATAAATATTCTACCTTTTTTCAACCACTGGGTATATGGAATTGTTTTTGGCCCACTCAGTATAACTTTTTTGGATCACCCCGTATAACTAATTCCACTCTTCCCCCCCTTATTTCCACCACATCGTATATATCCAGCTGTTTATAGGACACCAAATATAACTTCTTTTAGATTTTTTAAATCTATGTAATTCTAATCCGCTCTAAGTTTCCTTATATACAGAACAACCTGT
Source organism: Octodonta nipae (assembly GCA_034190945.1). Lineage (NCBI taxonomy): Eukaryota > Metazoa > Arthropoda > Insecta > Coleoptera > Chrysomelidae > Octodonta > Octodonta nipae. The sequence continues at coordinate 88,520,060 of CM067220.1, read as the reverse complement.
AAAATTATGCTTGATATATGTTGATTTTTGTAAAATCGAAACATGTTACATTTGCTCATTCCGAATTTTGAATAAAAGCTAAGCTGATGCCAGTATCTAATACTTTGTGCGTGCGGTGGAACCAATTGAGTAATTGAATTAACCAAGATGGTAGAAGTTTTTTTGCTATATCTATCGTTTCTGTCAATTTAGAGAGATATAATGTCTACCAGATTTTAAGTCAAACTATAGGCTTCGCAACAAAAAAAAAGATTCAGCAAAATTAGTTAAGTACTTCTTACGTTATACCCGAACAAATAAACAAACAAACAAACAGATTAACTTACAATTTTATAATAGTATTATTTCAAACACCCTGTATAAACAACTACTTCTAACATTTCTTCAACCCATTTCATAACTATAGTATCTTATGAACATAATTTAAAGATCCTAACGGCTTACCTAACACATTTTTTAAAGTTTTTTTATTCACTGTATAAATATTCTACCCTTTTTCAACCACTTGGTATGTGGAACTGTTTATGGCCCACTCAGTATATCTTTTTTGGACCACCCCGTATAACTAATTCCACTCCACATCGTATATATCCAGCTCCTTATAGGACACCAAATATAACTTTTTTATATTTTTTAAATCCATCTAATTCTACTCTGCTCTAAGTTTCCTATATACAGAACACCCTGTAAAATTACGCTTGATATATGTTGATTTTTGTTAAATCGAAACATGTTACATTTGCACATTTCGAATTTTGAATAAAAGCTAAGCTGATGCAGATACTTTGTGCGTGCGGTGGAACCAATTGAGTAGTTGAATTACCCAACATGGTAGAAGTTTTTTCACTATATCTACCGTTTCTGTCAATTTAGAGAGATAAAATGTCTACCAGATTTTAAGTCAAACTATAGGCTTCGCAACAAAAAAAAGATTCAGCAAAATCAGTTAAGTAGTTCTTACGTGATGCCTTAACAAACAAACAAACAAGCAAACAAACAAACAAACAAACAAACAGACAAACTTACAATTTTATAATAGTATATATTTTAGCAAAATTTAGCAAAAACCTATACTACATTTAGACATATGATAATTACGGAGCAATAATAATATGCAAAAAGCGAAGGCTTTTGCAAGCGATTTTTCCCTTTGTAAATGTTTCAATAAAAAATCAAAACATATATATCTAAAGAAATTTGGCTTCTTATTAATTAGTATTTAATAATGAAGAATTCTTAACAGAAATCTGAATTGAACAACATAAAAACTGTATTATTAACTAATTGAAGAATAACATCTTTTTTTTCTGTTGTTAGCATTATCAATGTGTTATCAGCGTTTAATTTCTATATAATAATAAAATATAAAATGTACTGAAAGTGTAAACAAATCAACCTACTATTATTTACTTATGTTTTAAAAGATCAATGAATTAAGCAGGTAAATTTTCGTTTTTTATTTAAATCTAAAATAGGTACGCCTTTTGTATATTAAAAATAGGTATTCCGTTTTGTTAAATGCATTACATAATTTCATTTTATGCTAGAAATATAAATATGTGTCTACTTAAAAATAAAATTTGCATTAAGGTACCACCCCTTAGCAATTTGGACTCGTCCAAATAAATGGATACGGAATGGACAAAAATTTTGAATACTTATATATATTTGTACTTTAAATTTTAGAAAAGTGAGATGAGGGGTCTCTAGATCAACTCTTCTACTTTCCAAGGGTGGTATATTCATAATGTAAGGTAATATGGCCTTTTAAAAAAATATGTCTTCTATAGGATTGACTGAAATTTTGCTCCGTAGGCTAGAGTATTTATTTTCAGAACATAAATTAGATCTACCCTTTTCAGTTAATAAGAATGTTGTAGCTACAAAATAATAAAATATATAAACGAGTATTTATTTTACGGAATTTCAGGTAAAGGTTCCACATCTAAGAAACCAATTAACAAAGTTGAGAATATTTTAGCTCATTTTGTAGGTTTCTATTCAACATTGCCCATAGTAGCAAACATGGTTTCATGAGTGGATTTTGTGTAAAAGGTAAAAAATTTGATTGTTACCGATTTTTTGAGGTTTTTTTGTCAATAAACAAAAACGCATCGATAAAAAATATTGAATTTTATGTCAATTAGTCATGTTCTATCATTAGAACACATTGATGTTGGTTTTGTTCTACTATTAATTTTGTCACCAAAAGGTCTTCTTCTCCGTAAATGAGCTAAGCTAATAGTTAATAATTTAAAAATGTAGGCACTAGCTTGCGACATGGCCAATTTCTTTCTTACAGCGAAACCCTGAAGAAGGAACAAAATATTTCGCGGTTAGTCTGTCCCGAATGTCAATCAATCTTTGTCGACAAATGTCATGTGGTTTGCCTATATTTAGAGTGAATTATAACATTTTGGGACAATGTTCCCTCTTCTTTTCGGATCGGCCACCTCGATAGATGACAGAAGATCCAGATGGACAACTTACGTTCAGTTACGTTCTTTTTCATTTCTTGGTATATTTCATGTTTAACAAAATTTTCTTTGTTATCTTTCCATTAATTATTGTAAATACTATCATCTTTGTATTAATTTCTTATCTAATTTTGAAGTAGTTTGACATAAATGATATCTACAATTCTCCCGAACAAACACATTTAATCATATGAAGTCGGAAAACAACAAAGAAATAGGATACATTTCTCAGCGTTAAAAGACCCAAATAACCGTTCGAATATCATTTACCATCATGGCGGATACGCCCCTCTCAACAGGACCCAATGGAAACAGGAAGGAAATAGCTATCATTCTCTTTGCGCCCATCTCTTCTAGCTTTGCCCGACTTCCGTTTGCAGGGCTGCCGACCTCTTTAAGTAATGTTATAATCGAGACATTTGCAGAGATAACTGGTTTTCGGATGTAATCACCGAATCGTCTGAGATGTAAAAATTAGACGAATGAGGAAGAACATAGTTTCCTTTCTGTTAGGAATAAATGGTCGTGTACTTCGTAAAAGTTTTCGGAATCATTGCTCATTAGGTTTCCAAAGTTAATGGGAAAATCTTTCGTGTTGGCGGTCAGTTGATTAACTTAACCCAGTGAATTCTAGGTTTAAGTAGATACTGCAATTCTGGTTATTAACGTAATTGTAATTTGCAGTTCTCAATGAAATTAAGATAAAAGCTGACGGTTATCGGTGACTTTTTTCATATCGATAATCATTAGTTTACCGTCAAATATTAAATGAAGGCATTATAGTAATTTGTTTCCACATTTTCCAATATAAGAAAATGCAGCTAACGAAAGTTCCTGCTCTAAAACATTGTATTGCAATATATTCTAAGATGCTGTAAATTTTTCTAGTTGACAAATTTATTTGCTATCATATCTTTGTTGTGTCGTCTATGAATACCTGTTTTGTCTTTTAAATGAACGTTGAAGTTGCATATATTTTACTGTTTTCATTTCTGTTTCTGGTTCGACAAAATGTGGTATTTTTTCATATTCCAGATTGCCCAGTACAGTGCAAGACGTGGTAATTTACAGATTTTCGTTCATTAATCCCATCAGCTCCTCTTTAGTGATACTCTAGCGGTCCCTGAACAAAATTTTATAGATAGCGTCTAAAAGTTCTTTCTGACGGGTGGATATAAGGGAGATAATCGTTGTTTTAAATACTGAAGACTACGCTACGAAAATTTGATGTTTATCCTGGTTCTTATATACACGAGTCAATAGAGATTTTTAAGTGGCATAAAATTCAACAGAAAACCGCCTACACCATCACGTAAATCAGAGTCTTAACTGACATAATTTTAACGGCAAACTCGTAGAGTATTTTCCTTTTTTGCTTATAGTGTAAAAAGTAATGATCTGTTCATAATCCCGTCAATAGAAAAAATGTAGAGAATCAGAAAATCTTCAAAATGAGTGTTTATAAATTTTATTCGCAGTATTTTTCATAAAGAATAGCTGGAAAATTCGACATAAAGTGAGTGTTTTAAAAAAATTGGTTTAATAACCGCTGGAACCTTAATCTGCCTCTTAATGAGTGCTTATTGCGTTGAGATTATTAAGGCTGCAGATTGTACGTTAAGTAGATCTTAAGTAGATCTTGCAGAATTGCAATTTAAATAATTTGTAGAAATATTTTGCAGAACGTATCGTATTAACCACGATAGTTTGATAGCGATATATTGCTTGTGAATTTTAACTTAAACAATCGTCCCTTAGGCCGGGCACATACCTACCGTTTCTGTTCTATTCTTATAAGAACAGAAGAGAATCCGGATCGTCGTCACACACTTACCGGTTGACGGGCTTTCTTGATTTGCCCTCAGTCGTTATCTAGTGCTTGTGGTAGACACATCGAATATATCATATTTCGTAATAGAAGATGACGAACCGATCAAAAGCACAGTTGTAGGACAACCGTGGTAAAATCGCCGGCTACGGGTTGCAACCGGGCTGTGTGTGCCGATATATGGAGTTTGCACGTAATCCATTCCTCTTTCTTACCGGTGAGAACGTTCTTACCGGGGACGCTGGCCGGTTGCTTTCTGACCGGGCGTTCTTGCCGTTCCGGATGGGTATGTATGTGACGAGTGATATACTTTGCATGTGACGAGTGATATATTTTGCATGTAACGAGTGATATACTTTGCATTGCATTCTAGCCTTCCGTTACAATTACGGTAGGTCTGTGCCCGGCCTAACGGAAGGCTAGAACGCAATGCAGAGTATATCAGCAAGCAACCGGCCAGCGTCCCCAGTCAGAACGTTCTCACTGGTAAGAAAGAGGCATGGATTATGTACTACCTCCATATATCGGCACACACAGCCCGGTTGCAACCCGCCGCCGGCGATTTTACCCCAGTTCTCCTACAACTGTGCGTTTGATCAGTTGGTTATCGTCCATTACGAATTATGATATATTAGATGTGTCTACCACAAGCGCGAGATAGCGACTGAGGGCATATCAAGAACGCCCGTCGACCGATAAGTGTGTGGTGATGACCCGGATTCTCTTCAGTTCTTATAAGAACAGAACAGAAACGGCAGGTCTGTGCCCGGCCTTATTATTTGTCCTCCGCCGTCTTGACAGTGGCGGATTCTTTCGGTTAAAAAAAGTAATTTCATTAATAACAGTAAACTATATACATGTGTCTATTATCTTAATAAACCAATGGAAAAATAACCAATATGTGCAGGGAATAATTATGTAAATAGAAAACTATAAAACATTTGAGAAAAAAACATAATAATACAATATACCATGATTTTCATCTCGTCCCCCAACTCAAGAAAATTCTGGATCCGCTTATGTGCTTTGACAGCTATTGTCAGTGGCTGGCTGTCCCATATTCGTACATTTCATGCCATATTTACTATTATTTTAAACCAATTTTCCGGCATATCGAAATTCCAGGATAGACAAATTGAAGTGAATTTTCTGAACTTTCAAAATATCTTTAGTATATCCCGATCGGACTATTCTCGTTAATACTGTCGGATGGGCAAAATATCTCTATAAATTAGTTAAATTCTAATTCTTCAAAATCTACTTATTCAATAGTATCCATCGTGAGTCTATATAAACTTATCATCATAAACTATCGTTTTGACGATGATTAATATTCCAATGTTAGTTACCAGGAAGTTATACAATTTTGAAAGTTTACTCGGTAAAAATGATGCAATCAGGATCTATAATAAACATTCCTTAAGGATTTATGATTCTCTACAAATTTTCTCTAGACTGCATTACGATTCCTTCATTACTTTTTTTTATTATAAGCAAAAAACAAAAGAGATTCGTATTTCTGCGGGCTTATATTATTTAAATAGTTTACTTCTACGAGTTTGCTGTTAAAATCTTAGCAGTTACTCTAGTTAGTTAGTTCTATAAAGTTTTACTGACGTGATAGTATAAGAGAATTGCTGTTAAATTTTATGTCCGAAAATGAGTTTAATTTGTTGTATTAACTGGAGTAATAAATCAATCACGAATTACAAAATACTTGGAAAAATAGTAGAAACAGAAATAAAACTAAGTCGTTGTAAGAAGAAAGTCGTCAGGATGCCTTCGACCTTATATATCTGTCCTTAGAATACATTATCAACTGTTTAATGTACTTTAGATACATGGGTGAAAGGTGTGTATAAGTTGGAGGAGTTCCAGTGGGGTCATCTTTAACGCTGACTACCTTTTATGGAGTTTAGTGAAACAAAAGATTTCTAGACAGTAACTTTAGAAACCAAGCTATAGCTTACTTACGTCGACGTCACATTCACAATTTAGGCACGTAGTGAACAAAATCTGGTTTTTCGGTTACCTAAACAAAGTACATTCCTAAGCTAATTCATTTCGACAACTAAAGATTCCTTCCTGTGTCCCACACCAACCCGCCTGCCACCGTGGTTTATTAACTCAAAATACCCTGCATCAAAATGAAAGTCCATGAACGGATCCTAGGTCCCTGGTAGTCTACGATTTCCTGACAACGGTAGCCGCTAGAAAAGGAAACATGGATTACTAAGAATCACCCGGTTAGAGCAGGCTACCAGAGTAAAATATTATGTTGGCAATACTCGTTGTGAACATACGAACTGTTTTTTGGACTTGAATAATAAATGACAAAAATGGTACATCATTGGAAATAATACGTAGGGGAGAAGAATGTATAACATTTAAATCTGCGCACATACTATAGTACGAAGGTGCAGAGAACGAAATAAATTGGGCAATGAAACTGAGATAATAGTTGCCACAGTCATTGAGGGGTTGTCATCAAAAAAACATGATAAAAAAAAGAGCGGCGGCCAGTCATTTGAGACTGAACGATGGAAGCTAAAGCTTCTTACTTATTATACTTCCCGTTTCTTGTTATCTCCTGTCTGTGTTTCTATTTCCTTGTGTTATCATTAGTAATAGTTATAAATTTGAGGAGAATTAAAATAATTGTCACTATTTTGTTATGACTCAAGAAATATTACTCCTAATGTGTAATTTAATTCTCAATTTAAATTTCTATAAATGCCAAATAAAATTTGTTGAATTAATAACTTGCAAGTTGCAGCTCATATCCGATCAATTCTAAATGCGACAAAAAATTAACAAAATGTGTCAAGAACTTAATGCAATATGTCGCAAAGAGAAAATTAGAGTTTTTATTAGACAAGCAAATTGCAGGTTTTCTATATTAATTGGATGTTATATTAGTTTATTTCCTATATATTATTGATATTCTATAAAAGAAGAAACTCATAATGTATTTTACCTGGTCACTGATTCTTACACAGTGAACTGAATTTGTATGGGTATTTCAAGTGTGTGGTGTAGATGGAGTTGGCGAAACAAATGAAATCTCAAGTTATCCAATTCATTCCCTTGCTCATCTAATTTCATATGTGTAAATGTGGGCCCCCGATAAGAAGCTTTCGCTTCAATAACGCAGTGATATGCGACAACATCAAGCTTTCCCTCAAGATATATAAACCATTTATAATACAATATTACAGAACATAAAAAATACAACACTAGCCACATTGTAATAAAGGGAGAAGAAAATGAAAAATATTTAGGAATATTCAGCTTTGGCGACGGAATGAAAGAGGGTAGGTAGTATTGTTCTGAAATTTCTAACAGCACAACTGTTAGATGTTAAATGAACTCGTCTAAAAAATAACAAAAACTATGTCACATATATAGAACTCTTTGCGTGGACAAATAAGAATTCTCTCAATAACGTCAGAATTGATCACCATTTTACTTTGTTCATTGAAGACAAGTTGGGTCAATTTCAAAAAATGGCACTGATTACTGGTTGTCTCTTACAAAATTGTTTCTAGGAAATAGGAATTTTGATAGTATAATCAACCTATACACTATTATGTGTTTTCAAAAGGCTGTTTCAATAGGAGTGCAAAATTTTAAGGTTGAATAAGACATTGTTACCTGTAAAATATATTAACATACTTCTTGAGTTATAATACACTAGCCGTTACCCGTGGTTTCATCCGCGTATGGAATGCAGAATTCTTTGCAAAAAGAAACAGCTTATGAAACATGGGGTCTCGAACATAACAATTTTCTCTAACTCCAACCCCGAATATATTTCACCCAAACTGCAAGTGCTTTGGGCCACCCTAGAAGGTATAATTTATTTCCACATTGTTTGTATCTAACATTGTTTTAATCACACTGTATAATTATAATTCGCCCCGGTTTTCCGATATTGCGTAGGTAAATGCAGCAGCTCATATTCTATCCTAGAAAATTTTTCGAAAATTTCTACTCCACCCTCTATTTTAACCACCTTGTATGTGCAGCTACTTATCGGCCATCCTGTATATAATTTTTTGTACCAACCTGGATAAATATAAAAGCATCGATTCCCAATAAATTTGATCAAAACTGCAACGGCTCATGGGGCATCCTATGTAACAATTTTTAAATACTTAATTATACTCCTCCCTATATTTCAAATATCCTATCTGTGCAACTGATTATGAGCTACGCCATTTCACAATTTTTCCTGAGATTTTTTGAACCACAGTATAAAATATAATTTCTCTCCACACTTCATTTAAACCACCCTTCATTTGCAACTTTTTCTAACTTTGAATCACACTCTGTAACTATAACTTGACTTCGCCCCATATTTCAGGTATTCTGTATATGCAACTACTTGTGGGCCACCCAAATATAACTTTTTGGCACCACCCTGAATACTTTGAATTCTAGTGCATCCTATATTTGATCTATCCGGTATATGGAACAGCTTGTAGGTCATAACATTCCTTTATAATATTTTTTAAACCCACCTGTATAGCTGTAATTATACTTTGCTACATATTTCAACTATTCTATAGGTTCGTTCCTTCAACCGATTGTCGACCGATCGGCAATTGGTTAATGCATCGGTACATGAACCGTTGCGTATTGCGCAACTCGATGCCTGTACCAGTCGGTGGCTGCATCACCGGTTCTACCCTGAAGCCGGTGATTGAAATTACCGTACATTAACTGGTTGCGAATCAATCACTGTGTCACTTGGAACACGAAACTGAACCGTTCACTAAACGGTTATTGTTTTGAAGGAACGTTGTTTTTCTTGTGCGCAGGTACGCGACCGTTGTGTATCGGTTATCTAGGCTGAAGGAACGAGCCTTAAATATGCTACTTGTGAACTACTTTTTTAACTACTCTATAGATTATAATTCCACGACATCTTATAGTTCAACCACCCTGTATAAACAATTGCTTCTAACATTTTTTCAACCCATTCGATAACTATAATAATAGCTCAAGAAAATAAGTCAAATAACCTAACTGCTTGCATAACACATTTTTTATCCACCCTGTATAAATATAATTCAACTCCATCCGTTCTTCAACCACGTTCTATATGCAATTATTTATGGTCCGCTAATATACCTTTTTTGAACCATCCCGTATAACTTCTCCCATATTTCAACCACATTGTATGTATTCAATTGCTCACGGGCCACCTAATATACCTTTTTTCAAGATTTTTTAAATCCATAAACTTCTACTCCGCTCTAAGTTTCATCTATCCTATATTAGAATCGCAGCATATTACATTGGCATATTCCGAATTTTAAATAAAAGCTAAGCTGATGCAAGCATCTAATATTTGGTGCATGCTGTGAACCAATTGACTAATTGTGTTATACCGATCATGGTAGTAGTTTTTTCGCTATATCTACCGTTTCTATAAATGTAGGGAGATAAAATGTATACTAGATTTTATTTCAAACTATAGGCAACAAAAAAAAAACATTCAGCAAAATCAGTTGAGTAGTTTTTACGTGATGCCCGAACAAACAAAAAACAAACGAACTAACAAACAAATAGACAAAACTACAATTTTATAATAGGATAGATAGAATTGTGTATGAAACAGAATATTTTGTAAATGTGGCCAGCAACAAGTACAATTTCTATTAAGGTTGTTGCCATAAACCTGTTACTATTTGCCGTGAAAGAACTCGGGAAGATCATAACTGACCCATGACAACTGGAAATGAGACCATTTAGTGAAAAACCAAGTTGTGAGACATGCGTAACATAGCTGTGATCTCGCCCAGTTCATGACTTTGTCAGAACTCTCCTTACTGCTCGTCTAGCAATAATTTTCCATAGAGTATTTAGCTTCAAAAACGATTTAAATTATTATTAAGTTCTTAAGTTTCCTCATTTTTAAAATTTCCACTTTCATCTAAGTTTGATTTGTCCACATGTCTGTTGGAAATATTGTATTGGGGTCTCTTTTTCCTTACTACTAAAGTTGTCGAAGTCTCACCAGTACAAGTGTTGCAAGAAGTATAAGGTCCAGTGTACACGAAATTCTTAGACTACCTTAAACACTTTTGTATGCGTGAGGACATTGCTAAACAAGCCTACTAGAGAGCTTCAATAAGGTATACGCAATCTCTGACCATTCATAGTTTAGGGAAAAATAATAAAATTGTCATTTTTCGTCTGTTACGTTGACTAGTTTTATTAAAAAAAAAACAGAACAGAAAAAGTTTTTTAATATGAAATTCTAAACTATCATGTGATAAAATCTTTACTAGAACATTTCGTTTCTTCAGGTCCACCATCAGCTTATTGTTGATTAAATGCGGACATGCGATTTTCTGTTAAAATATGGTTAAAATATGGATAAAGCTTCGAAAGACTAATTCACTGATATGTCATAAGCTGTATAAAACTTTTTTGCGGGATAATATCATTTTCAAATTTGTTTTGGCATGGTCCTACTTTGAGAAGGAAAAGAGATCTTTATTGCCGGTACTAAGGAAACTACGTGTTTTTTTAGAGTAAAGTTATAATATATATCATCATAATCATAAGCAGCTATATTGAACCAATTTTCCATGGTGTAGTCCCCCTGGAGAATTGAAAGATTGCAGAGGAACTTGAAGAACTGTAGAAATGCAGAACCTAAGGCTTGAGAAGAAACGAAGAAGTGCATAAGGTCTGTGAGAATAACAGAAGGATTTTGTTGAAGAGAATTGAAGATAGTTAGACAAATGGCCTTTTTGCCTAACAACTAAAGAACAACATATTTTTTGGCAGTTTCTATCGCGAACTCAAGGTTAGAGGTTGAGAAAGTGGCCCTGGAATAAGTAAACGCGCATTAGTAAAGAGAAAGCTGAAGGTCTTGTTTCCCACAAAAATACCTTAAGCTTAACCTTGTGGGAATGGATTGAGATGTGGAATATTTTTAGAATTGTACAAGGGTTGCCTGAGTGCGGGTTAGTAAGGAGCAAATGTCGATTTCTCTGATTTTTGTAATTTACATCAGACGACGGTACGCCCAGGAATTGTGTAGCAGTTTGCAGTATAGCCAAAACGTTAACCCGCACGGCAGAAAGAATAATATCAACGGACTATGCTTAAAATAAATGATTTTAAACGAAATAATCTTGTGACTTCAACAAATGAAATAAATGAAAGTTTATATCCTGCTGACTCGTTCTTCGCTTTCTGATTTTTTTATTGTACCTGTTTTTAGATAAATTCCTCATGTGCTATTAATCTTAATTTCAATAGACTATACCGTTATATAGCTGTTTCCTAGCTTCGTCGCTACATATAGAAGTTTAAAACAAAAAAAGCCTTCGCAATAACTGGTAATTCACAACTTTAAGCCTCACCTCATTTCACTGCAATTTTTCTTGATAAATTTTGCCATCTCTCATCCCCGAAACAACATAAGGAAAACGCAAAACTTATTTTCTCTCGGAATCCCGAAAATCCAACTAAAATCAGTTAATACTATTCCGGGCCGATATCATGGGCCTAATGAAAGATGACCCGGCTAGATTGCGGGATTACACTTATAGTTTGAAATGGGAAAACTGGCTGCTGCTGAAAGTCCATTTTCGTCGGGCAACGCCATTGTCAGATTAAGGGAATCCCAGGAGGTCGTGATTCCCCCTTTCGTTCGGCGAGCTAACAATTTGTCAGAGTTATAAGTATAACTCGTTTCCATTTGGGATAGGAGGAAAATTAATAACGCTTTTTGATATTGGGATAACGAGAAGTAACGGCTTCTCCGTTGCTTAATTTTTTATTAATAATAAAGACGATTCTGTGAGTTCGTAAGTGCTTATTGTTATTGTAGGTGTGACCGCGGGAAAAACAGATTAGCAAAAAATAAAGTCAAATAAGTTCAATTAGTCTTTCAAATTGATTGTTTTAAGCAATTCACTCACTCTTTCATGTAGTCTCTCTCGAACATCTGAACTATTGATATTGACGTTGTCTAAGTACTTCTTGGGAAATAACACCACAGTTTAAAGAAAATTGCTGTATATTCCAAACGTTTCGGGGTCTAGATCAGACCCCGTTGTCAATGGTTAAGAAACTACGGATGAAAAAAGGCACAATTCTAAGATGTAAATTAAAATATTTGACAATGTGTATTATTTGATTTGTGACGTAACTAAGAGAATTTTATTTGTAATATACAGGGTAGCATAGAAATTTCTAAAGATCATTTAATCATAAAGTTCTTCCAATTTGAAAGGGAGATCTTCAGAATTTTATGTGGCGCTCCTAGGTGCGACTTTGTTATAAGATGCCAAAAATGCGACCAAAGAACTTTGTCGATTCAGTGATCCCATTAAAATCATAAGGGAAAACCTAGGAAAAACCTTATGAACTATCCCGATACTGGGTTGTTCACAAGGACATGACCATTAGCAATTTCTTCCTTAATCATCGGCAACCATTAACGACTGAATTCTACGGAGGTAGTAGCGATACAAACGTTTTCATTTAACAAAATTAAAGCAGACTCTTTTAGTTTTCTTTTGGTGCTGTGTCGTTTTTTTATGTAATTTTTGTGTTCGTTTATTCGAACATTCAGAGGTCAAGAGGTTTCTCCAATATAGAATTTATTATATTCACACGGGATTTTATAAATGCAATTTTTTGTATTTTGAGTTGTCATATTTGGTTTGGTTTTTAATTGTATCGCTACTACCTCCGTAGAATTCAGTCGTTCCTGGTTGCCGATGATAAAGGAAGACATTGCTAATGGTCATGTCGTTGTGAACAACGTAGTATCTGGATAATGCATAAGGTTTTTCCTAGGTTTTCCCTTATGATTTTAATGGGATCACTGAATCAACAAAGTTCTTTGGTCGCATTTTTGGCGAATGCACTTGTAAGAGTCACACCTAGGAGCGCCACATAAAATTCTGAAGATCTCCCTTTCAAATTCTTCCAATTTGAAAGGAACTTTATGATTATATGATCTTTAGAAATTTCTTAGCTACCCTGTATATTACAAATAAAATACACATTGTCAAATATTTTAATTTACATCTTAGAATTGTGCCTTTTTTCATCCGTAGTTTCTTAACCATTGACAACGGGGTCTGATCTAGACCCCGAAATGTTTGGAATATACAGCAATTTTCTTTAAACTGTGGTGTTATTTCCCAAGAAGTACTTAGACATTGAAAAATATGCCACAAGCATCATTCAGAAAACAACTATTGACATTGACCCTATAACAGTTGTCAATTACATATTTTCTACAGCCTATCTAGTTCTCACAGTCAGTCAAAACTTTCTGATCGCAGCCTCTGAATATGCTATTGTTATAACACTGCACTTAAATTAATGCGAAAACTTCTTAACGGAGGCCCACACATGTGAAAAATGATGAGCATCGTAATGAAATGCAAATATTGACCGACAGACACTACACTACCTTGATCTTGAAATACCCAATTTATTTATTATATGTTAAATTATAGTAAATATACAAACAGATATAGGTAACATACAATTAATATAAAATACTACAAACATTTTCAAACAAGTTCTTTTAAATTTTTTACGGCACTACAATTCATGGGATATTAATTTTTGGGTCCTGAAAATTCATTGGGTATGAGATTCAACGGAAAGTTAATGAATCATTAATTTTTTTATTGCTTGCTGAAATGGTTGCATGATTTTTTGGGGTTGATTTTTTAAGTATAAATACTTATTATTGATGAGATTTATTAAATTTTCTGAAGGCTCGCACTTAATCACTAGGAATGGGCAAGTTGACTTGAAAGAAGATGACACCCCGGTGACCGTGTATTCAGTGTGAAATCCACGAGCATTTATCACGTTTGCACACAATTGATATTAAGGAGATTTTCTTATAACTTATACTACCTCAGTGAATCTAAATGAAGTAAAAACTTTGTTAATATAGGTACTTGGCCACTTATGAAAATAGGTCAGTATGGTAATGAAATGCAAATATGAAATTGCATTTGTTTCGACACTTACACTTACAACTTAGTTTTCTGTGTAAGAAACAGGGACCAGTTTGTATATTAAGAGTCTCTTCGCTTATAGAAAATCAATAAACTATATTAAATAAACAAATTTAACATCTAATTAATATTCAATAGCAACACAAAATTTGCTTTTCGTTCTAATAAACATTACACATTTCTGTTTGTATTATTTAATATTAGAGGACAAAGTTATCAAATTATTGTTTTGTCATCGGGCGTTCATAATTGGACAAATTTTCAAATTAATCAATCGTCTTAAAGTCGGTGAACAACATTATAGCAAAATTAACAAATTATTTTACTGTCATCTGATCTTAAAATGTTTGTAAATTTTTAATTTATCACACGTCTTGCATTCAATGAAATGTATGGAAAAAATTGTATTACATAGATTATGGAAAATTAATGTTAAAGACAAAATTAAATTTTAATTTATTATCCCCCAAAAAGGGGCGAATGCAGGGACAAACTTCAGGGGTGTAAGTAATCTACTGCGTCAGGGGAGTAATCTCTTATAAAATTTATCTAAGTTGCGGGTTTTTGAAACATTGGATTTAATGACCTACTATACGCACTGACTTTGAGGCTCTTGGTGAGGCGATCGCCTCCATCGTCTCCCTTTGGGTTTGCTCCTGCCTCACAGTGAAAAACCGGTTAGACCTCAGTAACGTCGCCAACTATAATATAATTAGAATTTGTGTATAATTTATTGAATTGCAAGAGATGCCGAGGAGGCAAATTAATTTTTCCTCGATTAACGACGTAGCATTAAAAATGGTGGAGGCGCTGGACCTTATCACTAAAATCTAAATATTGACCTTACCCTTATATATCAGGTGAGCTCTATGTTATAAATTATTATATTGTCATCTATATTAAAAATTTTATATTTCAATAAGACAGTTAGAAATAGGTTAAAATTGACAGGTGAAGCTAGTAAAACCTTGTTAACAAATCTCATTTTAACAATTATACCTAACTTTTATGTTTTTTTTTCACATTTAGCAGCTGTAATTTTCATATTTTTTAATCGAACTAGTTGCTGCTTTTTTACTGCGTCAATACGCCTTGCGAAACAATTAACAAAAACTTTTCAGAGATAGAATAAAATTTGTAAAATCTGCAGTAAAATATAATTTTAAAAATTTTAAAATCTAACAAAATTACATTGTTCTTAAAATTTTCGTGGAAAATTTAATTCTAAACAACTTAAATGTTAAGAAACATTTCTTCTGTAATCTATAGCAACCATGCTACAGACGAAAAACCGAAAAATGTTGTTTTTCAACATTTGTTTATAAAATTTTTTGACCAACTATTAGGCAAGACATAGATACACTTATTATACTTTTTGTCTAATTATTACCCTTTTAGAATAAAATTTTGCTAATTGTTTGGGACTAACAAGCGGTGGAATGATCTGGGAATATATAGTTTTAATGGCTAAATGTTTATGCAAAATTGAATGTATTGCAAGCAATAGCATAGAGACGCCTCAAAAATTGTAAAAATTAATCAACAAATGCTACACAACAATTACCATTTTTGCAAACTAATTGATTGTTACATCTAAATAGCCTTACTAATTGTTTGTTTATTTGTGACTAAAACTTTTTACAGATGGCATGGATATGTTTCCTTCATTTTGCTACAAGATGAATAGGGAAACTACCAAATTAAACGAAGGACAAGAAAGTTTTGGTTTTTTATAACTTGTTGTAGACGATTACTGAAGATATTCACACAATATTTGTAAAAATATTTCCTCAGATCATTTATTAATTTATTTAAATAGCCATAGACCACCAAAATATAATTGATTGGGCTGATTACAAAATGAGTTTAAATAAATAGATTACTTGATACACCACAAAATAAATGTATAAAACAATATAAAAAATCTAAATAACTTTTAATGTAATGTAAGCAAGAAGAATTCGAGATAGTTCGAACGAACTTATTATACGGCGAACTCAAATCACAATGGTGAGCTACCTTATTGAAAGTAGAACACATTTTATACTATGGTGACCTAAACATCACATCTGAAATTGCCTTGGGTAGATAGAATAATGACACAACTAGGCACAACAAAGTTCATATTCTCTAACAAAGACACACACACCAGCTTTCCATTAACAATTTTTGAGAGAGATATTACAGAAATAATTTCTATACGCTTTAGTAGACTATCAAAACCGAAACTTTCTAATAAATAAGCAGTGTCTAACCTTTTGGCATTTTTGGTTTTAATTTTTTATTAAACCATCCTGAATGATTGAATTATTGCTGATAATACCAATTGATAATTAGTTTTTCAACTACTATTTAATATATGTATAAATATATACAAGGTTTTTCCTATGATACTGCACTCATAGTGTTAGACATTAAACTAAATCCTACTTCTTTTTACAGGCGGTAAAGAAAGACTTTTTTGGCCGAATAATTTCTCCTCCTCAAAAAAGTGGTAAGTTTGTTTTGACTAGCTTTGAACATTTTCTTATTATCATATAATTAGGTATTGCTATTTTATAATGAATTATTCCATAGTTTTTTATTTTTTCCTTATGGATAGTAGAACTTTCAAATAGTAGTTCACAAATTTTAACATCTGTTTCGTATTTTTGTGGATTTCTTCGGTTAAAAACTTACAATTAAAAATGTTTTAGTTCAATAAATTTGTTATTTTAATTCGTTAAGTGTATATAAATGCTGTTTGAACAAGTTTTATACTGTTTTCAGTATTTACTATTTAGTTGTAATAAAAGGTTGGGACTTTACCGAAGTTGCATGTATTTGGATATTCTTTGTATTTACGGTATTTGGGTATAACACCATACTAGAAATTAAATAGCTTTATATTTAAAAATTTCATAGGGCAAATGACAAAGTACAATTTGGAATTAAAATGTTTGTCATTCCAGAGTTAAGAGTCTAGGTGGGTAAGATTAAAGAGGCCAGTTATCTTCTAACATGTCCCTCACTACAATTGAAACTTTCTTCATTACTACTATTGAAACTGGAACCCTTTCAATAACATATTTTGAATTTTTTTAAGAATAGTGGGTTTTCTTGAAATTTAACTAAACTAATTAAAAAAATGGAATACCTCCGGGCATCGCCTTGTAAGAGACCTAGTCGTGTAAGAATTTAAATGGACCAAACATATGTTTAGTTAAAATTCGTCGATTCGTCGAAATGCAAACTTCTAAATCTAATTCTACATTTCGAATAAACGCATGTTGGTAAAACTCAAAATGAGCAAGAATATTTATTTCGTGATTTTCAGTTCCACTTTATGGTAGTATATATGTGAAGTTTACAATTTGGCGGATATTGTTTAAATTTTCTTCTAATTTCAAATTTTCCATCTTGTAAAAAATTTCATTTTAAATAAATTTTATAACGAAATTTTTTCTACAAGGTATAGGAATAAGCATATAAAAAAATAATTTGGTCAAGTGCGAGCTAGACTCTCATACTAAGGGTTCTGTACTAACTTTGAGATTTGATACAACAGTAGGTGAATGAGCGCTTTTTCTTATATTCACCTTAATGTCTTTTGAACTAAGCGTTTTAAATTTATAAAAAATATACACTTTTGTTTCTCAGACAGAGCCTTTTTATTTTATCTTCTACATGATTCGCTTGATTTTTCTAAAGATATTTATTTAATTTTCTAATTTGGTCCCCAAAATTAAGATTAGAATTTTCTCTTTACTTTACCAATAAACTTTCAGTGAAGCCCTACATAATCTGTCGTCTGCATCGTAGGCTCAGTAGTTTGAAAATATAAGGGAAAATGATGCAAATTTAAATAATAAGTTATTAAATCTTTTAAACAAATTATTTTAAAAATACAAATAAAATATATTTGCGTTTTTGTAATGTGTCAAATGAAAGGAATCATTCCTTTTATTTGCATTTTAAAAAACAAAAATTTTATTTTTTATTGAAGTTTATGAATTACTGTTAGAATTTATGTTTTACTTTTCTTAATTTTGTACATTGTACCTTTTCAACAAATTATTCATTCTTCCACTTGATATATTACTTGATGGGCATAAAAATACATTTTTTTATGTTTCATTTAATTTCGTAATTTGGACCCCAAACTTAATGTCAGGCAGGGTTTTCTTTTCCTTTTACCTTTTGAGTTCAAGTGAGACCCTATATTTCAGATTTTTTTTTCAAAATTTTAGGTCGTGCAGTTTCTGATGTAACGGGGGGTGGGAGTCGATTTTTTATATTGTTGTTAATATCTTTAAAAAACATTATAGAAATATATTTATATTTGTCATAATGAGCCCTTTCATGTGATATATTACATGATGCTTTTGAATAAATGTATTGCTTTCCATTTAATTCTATAATTTGCTCCCCAAAATTAATATTGAGGTTTTCTACTTATTTTTTCTATAAAGGTTCAAGTGAGGCATACCGCTAATTAATTTTAAAATTTTGGGTCGTATGGTGTCGGAAGTAAGGGGGAAATTTGTATTTTATATATATATATATATATATATATATATATATATATATATATATATATATATATATATATATAAGTCTACGAGAATTATGCGAATCGACCTGAAGAGGGCAGATGTGACTCTGCCGAAACGTCGTCATTTTACCATTGATCCCAGCAGGGATCAGTTATCAACTACGCGGATGAATTCCCGGAAACCACCTAAAACATTTAGTGCCCGCGAAAACTTAAAAACAAATATATATATATATATATATATATAATATCTTTTAAACAATTGATTCAAAAAATATGAAAAAATAAATTTGTATTCCTCATGAAGAGCCATTTCATTTGATATATTGCATGAGGCGTTTAAAAAATGTATAATGTTTAATTCTATAATTTGCCTTCCAAAATTATAAGGGGTTCCTCGTAATTTTTCATGTAAAGTTCAAGTGAGGCCATATAAGTCTATTGTTTTTCAAAATTTTACGTTTTCTACATTTTTTACATGTTTGTTAATATCTTTTAAATAATTTATTTAAAAAATAATAAAAAAAATATTTGTGTTCGTCATAATGAGACCTTTGATTTGATATATTACATGATGCTTGAAAAAAAATTAATTTTGTATTTTCCATTTAATTCTGTAACTTGCCCCCCAAAATTAATATTTATTTTTCCTATAAAGTTCAGGTGAGCCCTATATCTCTAATTAGGGGTAAATGTTTGTAAATTTTTGTTAATACCTTTTAGACCATTTATTTTTAATGAGAAAATATATTTGTGTTCCTTTAAAAAATATTTAATTTTTACTTTTTCATCTAATTCTATAATTTGTGCCCCAAAATGAAAATTGGGGGTTTCTCCTTATTTTTTCTGTAAACTTTGGTTAACGTTCTATATTCCCTATTTTTTCAAAATTTTAGACTCAATAGTTTCGGTGGTAAGGGGAATGACCGATTTTTTAAATCCCTTCCCCCAGAAGTACCCCGAAAATTAAAATGTATTCATTTACGCTATGTACTTCTGACTGATACCATCAACCTTTCCATCGAGTAGTTTCGGAGAAAACTGCTGTGCTGTGAAAGATGAAAAAATCGTGAGTGATATTAATTATATGGGTATCCGTATATTGTATATACTAAACCCTAGAAAGCCTCAAAAAAGTCAATTTTCATCTTGTTTATAAAAAATCCACAACTTTCTGAGCTAGCGCACATAGATACAATTATTATTGTCTAGATCCCATTTCTACAAAAAACAGATCTTTTACTCATTTTGCATGAAACTTTGGTATTTCCTTCGGACTACGTAGTTTATTTATGTTCATCACATCATCACAACTTATGTTTTACTTTTCACATCAGAACTTTTTTAAATTCTAAGATTTTATTGAAAAAAAAATAAAGGCGATGTTATCAGCATCAATCAAAAACGCAATTCATTTCATTCCTTCGATTCCAATATCTTTGTTATTAGCTATGAAAAATACAATGTCATCATCTCCATCCATCCCCTCGAATATTCAGTGAGTACAGAGCCCAGACGTCATAGAATCAGCTCCTCGTAGAATATAATAAGGCAAACATTAAACCGAATTGATACAATGAGGCATTAAGTAGAGTTGCAATTTCGTCGAGCAAACAATGAAGTCTCACGCTACTGGTTGGTTTATTCGAATTGTTAAGTTTGGTTGAGTTGAAGTCGTCGGGAGGAAAATCCTTATGCGCAAGAGAGAAGAGGCAGATTTCATCCGAAGGCAATTACCGATGAATTACTGCTTCAACAAATCCTGTAATTAAACCATACTTTAGACAGTGTCGCCACATCAGCGGAAATGCCTATAAATTATTTATTCAAGAAAAGTTTGGTAATGTGGGATATTGTTCTTCTCTGACATACAAAACTGAAAGAGGTATGAAATAAAAATAAAGTATGAACTATATTATTGATTACCCACAGAAAGGGAAGGTGAACATCATAAAATTATAACTGTAGTCTGAAAAAACTGATATACTATTGTAGCAGATAACCGAGTCAATAGAGAATTTTAAGTCATAAAATGTAACAGCATACCGCTTATGACATGACATAAGTAATAGTTTATAGGTCATAACTGACCTGAATTTTACAGCGAACTCACAGAAGTAAATTATATCAACGTTAAAAACTCAATAATACGATTTGTTGTTTCTTCTTTATATTTCACTTTATAAAAGTGATCATAACGCCGTTAATGGACAAATTGTGCAGACTTGGATAGTCTTCAAAATAAGTGCTCATAAATCTTGATCGGAGCATTTTTCATAGAGGACAGCCAGAAAATGGGTAAAAAGTGATATTTTCTCAAAATTTCATAGTTTTATTGTAATAAAAGGTAGAATATTTAATCTTCATCCTTAGTAATATCTGATGACGTTAAATTAATTGGGCTCAATATTGGTAATATTAATAACCGCGAGTCAGGTAACCATTAACCTAGTAAACCAATTAAAAATAGACCAATATTTACAGATAATAGATAGGTAAATAAAAACCTAATAAACGGGCAGATAAAATAATACAATTCCTCATAATTTTTATCTAGTGCCCTGTTCTTAAGGAAATCCTAAAGCTGCCTTTGTGTCTTGACAGAGACTGCATATTCGTACTTTTAATACAAAATTAATCCATTTTCCTGGCAGTAAAACGAAAACCCAAGATAGACCAATTGAAGTTAATATCTGTAATATGTGCCGATGGGACTAGCTTGGTTAATACAATGCATTTTACAAAATATCTCTTAAAATTATTTAAATTGTAAGCAAAAAATAAAATACATCCAAATGTGTGCCGGTTTTTATTATTTAAATAATTTACTTTTCCGAATTTGCTATTAAAGTCTTGTCAAGTGTTTCATATAAACTGCTACTGAATTGATGGTAAATGTTTTGCTCCAAAATACCTAGACTGGTGTAAGATATAATTTAAACTGTGTAAAAATATGACATGGTAGCTGTCACCAGTATTTACAAGGATATTTTAGTTAATTTTTTATTGGAAAATATTATTTGTGCAAATACAATACTATCTTGGTTGTTAATAGTTTTTTGTTCTTTTTTTAATTTTACAGTTGCTTCCTTCATATCTTATCAAAGTTGTAGCTTATTTTTAATTTTTTTTTCTATTTGGTATTTGCCTGTTTTTAGCATTATTTTTCAATTACATCTAGTCTTTCTGAATACTATTCTTAATACATTAAATAAGATTACTCAATGATTACTTGCATTCAGAAGTTTTCGAATTGAGATATTTATGTCGAATTTAAAAACAAAACGATATGCACAGGAGTTTCAGTAAATAAAATAAACAGAGCGAGCGGTAATGTGAGGAAAGCGTCAGAAAAAATTTATTAGGAAATTTTCTCAACTAGTTCGAATATTTTTTGTTGGCATTTAGTTTTCCTGAATTGATGAATTTATATGTTACATTATATATACTGATATATAGAGTGCTCCAGAAAAACATCACACACTTGAACGATAATAAAGCAAAACAATTGCCGTTAACCCCTCTTAATTATTATCTTGCAAAAAATGAGCCTCATTACTATTTTTGCGATGTGCCAATTTTATGTACTCCTGCATTCTGAAGTTTGATCTGTAACAAATCCGTCACTATTGCAACCTAATGGTCGTATGTGACCGTAAGGCTGTATCCCACGTAAACGCTTTATGCGCGGTGCGGGCGATGCGGCAAAGTGAGTATCAAATACATACAAAGAATTCATTTTGTCCTTACTGAAAAATAAATTCGTGCGGTTGTAGCCATTTTGTGTTGTTGCATCATTCAGTTGGTTTGTTTCAGCCTTTAGTTGAAGTTTATAATTGTCACATTAACGTATCGCACGTTACGTGGGACCCGGCCTGTTTATCTTTCTTTTCAAAGACAAAAAATGTGGACCAATAATAGCGAGCTGTGAATTTTTAAATTTCAGATAACCATAATGTAAAATGTTCTTGCATGTTTTGACGCCGAATAAAAAATTTTGAGCCTTGATAACTTTAAGCGGACAGTTTTCTATTTTACGGATATCAAATCTAAATGGAATGCACCGATTATCGAACCCAAGCACACTTTTACGTCAATTCCGCTCT
This sequence comes from Octodonta nipae, assembly GCA_034190945.1. NCBI lineage: Eukaryota > Metazoa > Arthropoda > Insecta > Coleoptera > Chrysomelidae > Octodonta > Octodonta nipae. Next base: position 88,497,099 of record CM067220.1, on the reverse strand, counting down.
GGAAGTTTTATTCACGGCTTAAGTGTTTGTTTCTGTTATTCCGAAGATCTAAATACATTGGATTATTTAGGAAATTGAATTGTGTCCACCATACATTTTTAAGCAAACATCCTCATAATCTCATTGCAGTGTATTTTGTGTTCTATATATAGTTACTACGCTTTAAAATGCCTTTCGTTTCCAAAACTAACTTCTACTCCAGTTCCAGTTTGTCACTCAAACCACCCTTGATAATATTTACTTTGTGTTTCGTGAGTAGTTGTATTATCTTTTGAAGCTTTGGTAGAGCCTCTCAACTCCATTGTGGTCTTTATCTGCAGTGGGGGCTTATATTTCTATAATTCTGATGTTTAGTAGGTTAGTTTATAGTTGGAGTAGAGTTACTCTTTCGGCTATTGAGATAAAACTAGTCACTCATCTACTTGTATTTTTTCTTATTACCAAACTATATTCCAGTTGCTGAGCCCGAGTAGAATAATATGTATCATTCTTTGTTCATGGGTACTGTTCCAATCTACCTCATTTTTTCCTTCTCTTCATTTATTGGATTGCGTTTTCAATTTTCCTCCTCTTGCTATGGTTTTCACGCTCCAAGTACCATATTTTTACTATTAGTTATTAATTTCTTTTGTTCCTATGTACACTCTTAATTATCCCCTATGAAGATGATTTTACCCAAGGGTGTCACGTAGACTATTTAATGTAGTGATTCCCCTCTGCTTTTAACATCTCTATGGTACTGACCGTATCCTACAGTATAACAGTTCGTTCGGCATGTTGTCATACTAATAACCATGGGTACGGCTAAAGTGTTGTACCCCTCAATAATGGGTTTTCAAAACAGAGTAATAATAAAAGATAATGTGGAAAACTAATCTAAGAAAAAATTACCCTAATATTGCAAGTTTTGTCGCATTCGGTTAAAAGAACTCATGATTAAAACTAATTTTTGTCCATATTTATTATTTTGTATAATTTTAAGATCTTTACTTTTTTGACAACACGAATGATCATAATGAAAAAAATGGACAAGAAGAGTCTAACTTTCGTACTCTGCTTCTCAATTTCATAGTATGACAGAAATAGCCCCCGATTAATGTCTATGTATTCTCTTGTTTCTGACGTGTTTTTTTCTTCATTCAATCCATAGAAAATCATTATTCATCACTCGACTCGATTCGTTTGGCCTGTAATATCAACCATCTTATGTTAAAGTTGGTTCCATGAGTCCTATATAGACTTAATTTCGTTTGTTCGCCTCTAATGTGCATACTTTTTTTGGGGTCTCCTTGTTCAGATATAATACTTCATTTCGTGTATATGCAGATCTGGGTCAAAATGCCTCCCATTTTCAGGCATTCGCTTTTTTATTTTACATTAAACATTTATTCTTTGTATCCTTCGTCGAGTTTTTGAGCATGTAACAGACATCTTCCTCACAACCAGCAATTGTTCACTTGCTTATGGCACAGATTGTCTTGATATGCAAGGTGTTTTGTAGAAGGTTCGCCAAACATAGAGGGCGACTACGAGGGTTCATGTTCTATATAATGCAGCTCGTATAACATCTGGAGCTTACGGCTTTTTGATTTTTTTTTAAGTAATTAGTGTCATAATAAAATTGGAGGTTGTAACGTTCAAGGTTAGAACAACGAAAAACTGACTTCCATCGTTACGGATGCAAGTGCGACATCTTTTTCTGACTGTAGTCACTAGTGGCAACTTGTTGTATGTTTTATTTTATGTAATTCTAACCTTATAAGTTCTATTGACAAGGGGCTGAAATATAGAAGTTTTATAAGCATTCGTAGTTCTCGATGTGCTTCTTATTATTATTTTTAATATGATAAAGTGTTAAACTTAATGACTTTTTATGTAACCTCACCATTTGTGAACTCACAACATTTTATTCGCCAAATTATTTGTGCCAAATATCGATTGCAGAAGAGCAAACAAACATCATAAATTAGATTTAAATTTATTTGGTAAAGTTACAGTGAAAAATAAATAAGTTACAGAAGCTGATATGGAAAAATCTAGGCAATAAGTAAAAAATTTAATAAAAAACAAAAACCGTAAGCAATCTAGATTTTATATAGGAGACATAATATAGCACAAGCGCCCAACTATCCGTCCTCCATTGTTTGGATGTTCAAGTTGTATCTGATAAAATCTTTAATATGTTTATGTTTGTTTCGCTGGCATTTGTCGTACCGATGTTTACATACTCTAACATTCAGTTGAGAGCTACTACCTTGAAGATAGCATATAGGTATCAATGAGATTTTCTTTTTTTTTAAAGGTAGCAATTAAACAATTTCGACAAATTTTCTGCTGCAAAATAATAAAACTCCAAATAACGCCATTTGTGTATTAATCATAAAACGTAGCCTCGTTAATATGTCGTATTTATACTGTCCGTCTAAGAAAACATGCAAGATATTTGTTGGACAATATAACCAGTTGTTTTTATATACAATTGTTAAACAACTTTGTCAACCAGTAACTATATATTTATTTCAAAATAATTTGTTGGACAATATAACCAGTTGTTTTTATAAACAATTGTTAAACAACTGTGTCAATCAGTAACTATATATTTATTTCAAAACGTAACCTCGTAAATTTACCATGTTTGTAAAGGTACTTTTTGTTGGACGAAATATGTGTCCAATTCGTATTAAATTATCATTCGCATTTATTTAAATGAAAAATAGTGCAGTCATTGAAGCATTATGCCTTCTAAATTTTTTACTAATAATCGATTTACATGAAATTTTGGAATTAGGCTCATCTAACCTCTAACTTCAAAAGTGATATCAACCCGAACTCCGCCTTCACCCTGGGGGTGGTTGCCACCCCTTCTCGGTGGTGTAAAATTTTTTTGCAAAATGTTCTATAAAGTTTTTCCAAAAACCCAGTACTTTTCAAGTTATTGGCAATTGAAAGTTCGGAATTTTTTCATGTTTTTCATTATTTTTTTTTGCAAATATCCCAAAATATGCATTTTAACGTAAATTTTATAACGATCAAAATTGTAGCATATAAGAAACTAAACAAATTGTTTTTTTTTATAAAGTGTTCTAAATGCAATATTAAGCGCGATCAAAACCGTTTTTCAATTTGTCTGAAATTTAATCGATGTATTCAATGCCATCTAGCGGCGAGCGGATACATTTTATGCATTCTAATGAAAAAGGGTTTTATAGTGCTTGAAATAAGCTTTAAAATGAGCATTGTAAAATGAGTTAACTGTAATGCAAATAAAAGGAACATCTAATTGTTTTTTTTTAAATCAATGGGTTTTATAAGTGCCATTTCCACCGAAATTAAAATTAATCGAATTCCGTCTAGAATTAACTGTAATATAAAGAGTTTGATGGATTTTAACAGTTTGGCTGCTTTAGGACACATATTTTTCAAAAAATCACGATTTTTTCGAATTTAAAAAAAACGCCTTCTTTTCATAATATCTAAAAAATAATGTAAAATATGTAAAAAAGTATAATGATGAAAAATGCAGTTTTTTTTTTGGTAAAAATTGTGGTTTGTTTTATTTTTCTATCACATAAAAATTGACAGAGATATGATTGTTTAAAGAGCGCGCGGCAGCGCCATCACAGTCTCTCTCGAGCCCTTTGACCATTTCAAAATAAAAGGTTTTGCACTATATACTGTAACGAAAAAAGTTGTAGCTCTTTTAATTATCTTTAAAATTGTTTTTTATAAGTTGTGATAGCTCCAAGATTAAAGGAGTCCAAAAACTATTTTTTTCCACTTCGTAAATTGATCAGATGACTCTGATGTTGAGTAATAAATAATTATTTATATTGACGATAATTTTTTATATATTTTAATGCTCTTTGTTTGTAATGTCTTTTTTATGTATGGTAATGCTAAATTCTTTATAATTAATAATTTGATTTAGTGCATTTCCAGATAATTCATAGGTTTATATTTTATTTTCTATTAAAAAGTGTGATTTTTTACTCTATAATCAAATTATTTTTAATTGTATAAGCTTATATTTTCAACGTTTTAATTTAGGGATAGTTTTAAGGGTTGAAAAGCTTAAACATATGGAAGTCCTTTTAGAGAACGTGGAACAGCCTTTAAATTCTTTTAAGTTTGTAAAAAAATATTTTCATTCAATTGTTTTATAGAAGGGTTGTTTTTAAGGGTTGAAAAGGGGTTAAATTATTACAAATAAGGTAGGTAACGTAAAACAATATTTACTCTATTTTTAAATCTTTTTAAGGTACATAAAAGTCATTTTTCGTGATTTTTTTTAATTTAGGGGTCGTTTGCAGCGGTTGCAATGTTTTTTAGTGGTTAAAACTGAGTTAAACATGAGGTAATTGTGTTAGTGAATACTTCCGAATGGCACTCCTTTATATAAATCACGTTTTCTAGCGATAAAAAGTCCCATTGTTAATTTTTTCATTAAAGGGTTGTTTTTACCCTTTAAAAATAAAAAGCGGAGTTCGGGTCAGTATCACTTTTGAAGTTAAGGGTAAGATAATCCTAATTCCAAAATTTCATGCAAATCGGGTACTAGTAAAAATGTAGGAGGTAAAACCCTATGTTTCGCTTCAATGACTGCACTAAAAGAAAACATCATGGATTCTACATGCTTTGCGCAGGACCGAAAATTTCGCAAGTGAAAATTTGGATAGACTCACCAACTCATAAAGTTGCAAGTATCTATTAATCAATTTTATAATTAGACTAGAGCAATTTTAGTATAAAGTCATTTTCAAATATCCTGAGGCATATTCATAGTGATGAAATTAGGCTACAATATTCTTTTCTTAGATTCATTTTATCAACGGTTCAATATTCATGTTGTCTGAAACCTTCCTTTTTCTCCGCTCCTGATCTGCTGACTTCATTACCAGAGAATACTCAACCAATTTCATTGTTATACTCTGAATTTTCTTATGCAAATAGGTTATTTCTATATTAGTTAAAATTAATAATCTTTGTAGACATTTCAGAAATAATTGTCTCATCTGAATTTCGCTCTCTCGGTTAATAACGATTTGTCATTTTCAGATGTGATTAATATTGTGAATTATTCACTGTTTATTTAAAAGGGTTGCTGGTGCAGCGATTATTCGGTAATTTAGCTCTATTATATGATGTCAAGAGAGAAGAAAATTTAACAATTTGAAAACTCTTGTAATAATTATCTATAGAAGATTGATTTTCATTCAACTTGAATTGATAGTTTTTATTTTTTTGTTAGCAATAAAGCAAATATGTATGTATGTTTAAAAAAAGTCGTTTTGAATTTGGTTTTGCTGTCAACAAAAGGGGGATGCTATTTTCAACCGACCTAGTCTATAACTTATTAAGTCAGATTTGAATTTTTGCACTCATGCATTTTGAAAAAAAAAAACTGAAATCTGATCTTTAAACTCAGTCCACTACGAGTTGATAGAAATGGCCGGTTTCGATATTTTCTCGTTTGATATCGAAAAACCCAAAGTGACTTTTTTTCGTTATTTTGGTCTATATACAAATTTGTTAATATTTACACCAGTTTATAAAGTGGATTGAACGCATTTTCGAACATAGAATTCAACAAAAATTTGCTTATACGGTCGTTTCAGTAACAGTTTATAGAGAATAATTGCTAAGATTTTAACAGCAAACTCGTAGAAGACTATTTAAATAATAAAAACCCGCAAAAATACGAGTTTTTTGTACATATAATGAAAGGTAATGAAGGAATCGTAATACCATCTACAGAAAAGTTGTCGAGAATCAGAAATTATTTTTAATGAGCTTTTATATACTGATTATTTTTCACCGAGTAAACTCAGAAAAACTTGTCAAAAGTGGATTTTTTTTCAAAAATAGTTAACTTTCTGGTAAGTAACTGTGGAATATTAATCATCGTCAAAACGATAGTTTATGATGTTATTTTTATATGGTCTCTCGATTAATACTATTGAATAAGTAGTTTTTGATGAATTGGAATTTAAATAATTTAGAAAGATATTTTGCACATCCTACCGTATTAATTTGTCTATCTTGGAATGTGTTATAATGCCGGGAAATTGGTGCACTGACAATAGCACGGATCTGGGATTTTCTAGAGGTGGGCGCACAAGATGAAAATTATGGTAAATTATATTATTTCATGTTTTTTTCTCACCAGTTGAGTATGTTTTATTTATATAGTTTTTACCTGCCCATATTGTTTCATTTTTGCCATTGAGTTTTTAGATACATTTTACGTCATTATGACAAAAATCCAAGATACACAAAGTGCTTTTAAAATATGTTTTTCATATCCTTATCGAACTATCATGGTTAATACGATGAGTTCTGCAAAAGTATTTCTGCAAATTATTGAAAGTGCGATTGTTCATCAATCTCATCATCAATCTCATCATTAGAAGGCAGGTTTACAGATTTTCTGATTTTCTACAATTTGCCATTTCATGGCATTATGAACAGCTGAATGTCCATCATTTTTAGTATTTTTTCTGCTCTGGATTTCTCTTTTTTCGGCTGATGTTTTATGTTAGTGTGCTACAGGTAGATTGCTATCTCTGTGCAGAGTTTATTTCGGGCATTGAGCCTTTTTGGTAAACTATAATTCAGAGTTTTTGGATAAAAAAAAACATGAATCGATGACTAGAGGCCACTCATACAAGCCTATCAATTTTACAAAATTCGTCAAACTCCACGGTGGAATACAACTACTGGGGCGAAATGGGATTCATTTATTGTCTGAAATGTCGTTCTTTACCAAATATGTTTCAAATAGAACTTTCCCTTTCAGTTGATTAATGGGCATGGAGGCATCACCATGTGCGGTGTCATTAGGGCGCCTATTTTTCCAGTTCAGCTCAAGTCAACTAATAATTCTGATGAAAAGATAGTTTCGTCTGGATTCATTCGTATGTATTCCCGCTTGTGGACGCTTTACAAATGCTGGAGAGGCCATCGATGTAAACTTGTCTCAGAACTTTTTATCTTCCAGAAGTATTTGAAAATATCTGCTGGATCATTTGTGAAATTCAGACACATTGACACTTCAATGTGCATTGTGTATTTTGTTTACAACTACTTCTAACTTCGTTTTTCTTCTTTCAGAACATTTCTTATCAGGTTTTTTAGACACCAGTCCTTTTCGGTAAACCAAAATGATTTCGAGTTTTTAGCCTGTGCGCTTTCATTTCTTTCTTTACCCTTTGCTCGATACTCTGTTAATTTTGGTTAATAAATAAGACTATAACTTTAGTCATCTTTACTGATTCAATCATTAAATCCTAGTATCGTTTTAAATAATTACGAAAATCTGACCAGCGGCGACAAAATTATGTAAAAAATGTCATGTGTGCTAGATTTAACTGCTATATTGGCATGCTACTTTTTGGCTGATTTACCTACTTATCACCCAGTTTCCATAAGTTGCAACCATTTTTGCATTCACATGTTTTACGTAGCTGATGCAAACTGTATGAATAAGTCATGGGAACGTATTGGATTTAGCAAGATTGCACGCTAAAGCTAATGTGTTGGATTGTGGGGGCCAGACGGTCAACAACATTCAACGTCACGCCACGCTAGTCCATACCTGCGGAGGTACAGCCCATGAGAAACAACAGAAGCGGAGGCCACATGAGAGAAACAGTCCATCCATTATCGGCAACTCGCGTCAACATTTCGTCAACACTAGGGAGAGGCATCTGCCGTCCACTGTTGCGCTGCTGTCGGCAACGATCGAAATAGGGAAACTATTGCTTGCGGTCACACATTTCGACCGACTACTGAGACCATATACTACTATTAAATATATGACTGAGACACAGTTTGTCAACAGACCTCCTACTGTAATGAGCAAGAGCTGCAATGAATCACAAGACGTGAAAATGTAAAACACATTGGTATTTTTTCTAATTGTCTCATTAGCATCCCTTAAGTTTAAAAAATTATGATAAAATCGATACTTTCCTATCGTTTTATGAAATACGTTGCTATATATATATAAATATATATATATATATATATATATATATATATATATATATATATATATTTACAAAAGAAAATTGGGCTACATCAGAATTTTTCAGACGTGGTTAAAATTAAAAAAACTGTTTGGTGTTTTTATGAGAAAACTAAACTTAAAAACTCCGTTTAATCCAACCACCTTTTAACAATTTACCACAGTAAAAGCTGGGGTGACAATAACGTTTGATTTCTATTTTGAGTTCTGGCCCAAACTTTTATATGGAGGATTTTTTGATATGAGAAATATCAATCCGACCTTATTTATGCTTTATTTCTCAGCTCGGAAACTCTTACGCGGTATGGCCCCAGACATGAAATGTAATTACTTATATGAAAGAATAATTCGGCAGAATGTTGGAGTTTCCTATTAAATTAAATATCCGAATTATTATATCTGAAAGAGCAATTAAAATTCTGTTAGAGGTTGTTTAGGCACGATGGTGCTTTCCCTGATTTTTGCTTGTTAGAGACTATTTACAGTTTATCCGGACCAGTCTATAGGTAAATTGGGACCTAGGCCGTGGCCTCCTAAATCCCCGGATTTAAGCCCTTTGGATCTTTTCTTGAGAGCTAAGTTAAACTACGTGTAGATTATTACTATCAGTTCTGTAGAATTAAAGTTAAACTACGTAAAATAATTTTAAAACATAGTCAAGAAACAAAAATACTAAAAGTCTTGCCCGGGAGTGTATTATGTAGGAGTTGTGTATTTTGAGCAATTCTCTTAGATATATATTTTTTTATTTTTCGAAAACTGTTAAATACACACACTTTTGACGAGCAGTTTTTTTGGTTTGTAAAAAGATATATTTTTCGGTCAATAATTGCATGCTGAGTAGCAGAAAAAATTGTTAGGCGATTTTTATGACATAATGTAGGTGGTCTAAGAATTGGACCATAAATAAAAACAGATTCTTAATTTTTTTATCAAAATTTCAATTTAACAAATTGTACTCTCAAATTTTGAATATTTTTGAACTCATAAGAAAAAATAAATTATAATCCTTTGATTTATTTAATTTTTGTAGTACACCTAGATAAATTAATTATTATTGTTTTCGTTAAAAAAGTTCTCATGTTGGTGTATTTATATTTCAGAAAAAACGGGAGGACCGAACATCAAAAACGATATTTGGTATCAATATAAAGAGGGATATAGTAATGCCGTGAGGAAGAGAATTACTATTAGTAACTTAAGATAATATTGTAATTTTGAATAAATATTTATGTTTTTATTAACTTTTGTTATTATGTTTTAAATATGGCTTAATGTGTAAATGTATATCATTCGAATGACATGTGATTTTCAAGCATTGGTCCAGTAAACTTAAACTATCTTCAGTATAACAAATGCATATAACTCTCAATAAATATAGATTCAAATAAATTATGTCCACACAATATAAATATTTGCAAAATAAGTAATATAGATATACTAATACAAATTGATTTTCAAAGTACTGATAAGTATAAGAGAACTACATTTACAAGAAAAACTATATTCCATAAAGATGTCTATGCACATTTATTTTCAAATATTATCAGAAAAAATTAATTATTTATTAAAACACATGAAAAAATGACCACAAGAAAATATATACAGGTACGTTCAACTGTTGATATTGGTAACTCTAAATGCATGAGCAACAAAATATACATGGAAAGGCACAGGATATAATTCCATAATGTTTACCTTTTTCCAGATATTTGGATTTAAAAATGATGGGACACTCCGTTCGTTAAAAAAATGATTAGGTAAGTATGCAAAATAATGTTTAATAGAAAAACATGAACGCGATACTAAATTAACAGCACAGTGAAATTAAAATACCTTTTATTCTAAAAAACATGTTTTTTATTAAAAATTATTTTGCATTATCATTTATGTATACATTACGGAGTGTCCCGAATATCTGGGAAACACAATATCGAATTTTTGTAAGGATACCTTTTTGGTGTAAAATCGAATGGAATAATTTTATTAAAAATTAGGACCTACCACCATAACCCCATAAGGTTACAATTACGAATACTCTCTACTAATCATATAACTAGCGCCCTCTTTGAGTGAGGGATGTAACAGTGGAGTATTAAACAAAAAATTTCCAATAAATCGTATTACATCATATTTTCCATGTAATTGTCAAAAATGTCTATAGAATAATATTCTTTAACACCCTGTATCTCGAAAATATGAGCATTTAGTAATAATTTTTACTGAGTAAACCTCACTTAGTTCTGGCCATAGCCCTTTATGTTGAAAACCAAAACTTGCCAATTCGATGTTTGATATAATATACAACATAATAAAAACTTGTTATTTTTTTATATTATGGCAATAAATGTGAAATGCTAATCCTAAAAAATGAATATTTTAAATAATATATAGAATCGTAAACTAACCGACGCCACTATACGAATTAAGCCCCATAACAAGAAAGTAGTGGGAGATCAAAATAATAGTAGAGATATAGTTTTACATCATGGGGTCATCTTGACCCCGCCTCTTTGGTTAAGGGTTATGTTGGGAAGTCATTATTTTAGTTTTTAATTTTGGAAGTAAATACTTTAAAAATTTAAAAAGTTTTTAATCATTCATGTTCAGTTTCTTGTCATGATAAAAAATATTATTTCTCCTTGACATTGCAATAGGAATGTTATATGCGTATACTAAAAATATTTGTTGTTGCAGTGAACAATTGTTATTAATTATTGATAAACCACGTAATGCGTTCCATATAATCGGCCATAAATCCATTGCTAATTTAACAGTCCGACAGGACGCAGGTGTTTGAGACAAGTTTGTAAGAATGTGGGTAAAATATTGCCACAAAATAATTACCATTAGTGGTGCTAAGTATGGGGAAAGGATTGCTCTGTAAGAAACAACAATTTATGGTTTTAATTTTAATTGTCTAAAGTTCTTGTAGGGATTATCCAGCTCTTTCCATTTCTAATGGAGTAAGCGGTAAGTTTATACGGCGTTTGGTCGTATTGTGGTTACCTGAAAGTTTTCCAATTATGTTTTCATAAACAGATGGTTCACATATATTTAAGTGTACTGCTCAAATTGAAAATGTACTGATAATGGAAAATTATCGTTCTTGTTTTAAATTTATTGAGCAACTTCTATTTTCCCAATATTACAAAATCATGCATTATGAATATCGGCTTAGTTCGTTCTGTTACACTTTAAATAATTAATTGTATATTTTGAATCACTGAACTAAAAAATTTAATTAACGTAGGAATAACTAAGCAGCTCGAAGAAATGGTAAGATTTGTGTCTTTATTTTTCGTTAATTTTGATCATTTGAGGTTGGCATAACTGATGACAAGTCACCCATAGAAACGATGTATTGTTATGTTCGGAAGTCATTGAAGCCTTGAAAAGGTACTAACTTACTTTTTATAAGGCCATATTGACTTTTTAATTGGCATTAAACACATTTGGTATTTAGAAGATACTGGATATTTTTCTCCTGTCTTTAATTAAACTGCATAGTCTTTACGTCAGTATTTTTGGTGGAGTCAAGGAAAGGTTTATAGGCGCTCAAATCTTCCATGTCAGTTTTCTCAATTTTCAGTACTTTTGAAAAGCTATGATGGTTCTATGCAGCCTACTTTAATTTACTGTATGTGGACTTACCTGGTGGACCTGCTCATTATAGGAAATTTATATGATTGTGAAAGTCTTACATGCTATATAGGTATCCTCCTCGGTTTTAAATTTGTATTGCACAAGTTTATTGAGAACTCCAGCGCGGACCGATTATTTTCTATTGATTAATTCTTTGTGGTTATTCTGTCTTTGTTTCTCTACTTTCTCACATATTTGCAGCTCAAAGGAACATAAGTAGGTAATTCATGTGAGATTATATCGTACCTTATTAATTTCACCGATAACCAGTTTTTTTCATTTTTTAACTTATCCACGTATGTAGTGTTTTTGCGAAGTCTATGTGTTTGTATAATGTTAAAGGTTTTAGCTTACGATTGCAGTAAGACATTTTTTGTGAAAGTTGTAAAGCGCTTAAGACATGTTTAGAGGCAACGACCTCGATTACATGGTGAGTAGATGAATTTGGGTTCTTTTGCTGTAAGAAGCGGGTCATCTTTTAATTGAATTATTAATTATGTTAACTGTGGAATACGATTTCATTTATATGACCGCAGCGGTTAGTTCGGTAGTAGGCGAGTGAAATTTCACAACGCTAGTGATTAGCTTCAAGTTGTCAATTATCTGTGGATTGTCATCGATATCCAGCGATGTCAAATGACAGGTGTGAGACATCCAAGTCATATCGCAGAAACAACTCTTCTTGAATCTGTCACGCAAAACTTAGATCTTGGCATTTGCAGTATAAAATGTCGCCCCATTTTGCTGAAACGAGAGCTGCCACATACAAAAAAATTGGTGATCATATATCTGTAACGACCTCCGTTAACAAAAACGTTGCCATGTCTCCAAAATCGGCAACAAGAGAATGCATTGGTTAATCAACCATGACAAGTGGGTTCTCTCATCTCCAAATAAGGCAGTTTTGTTTGGTCACTACTGCCGTCAAGGAGGAAATGACAGTCCTAAATGATAATTTTTCAGTTGAAATTCTTTTAATGCCCAAAACAGAGACCAAGGTCGGCTCATGAAATTAAAATATTTCATGAGCGAGTTGAACTTTGTAAGCTAATATATCCCTTTGAAGGACCGGCGTGAAAGCGGTTCACGGAATGTTGAGTTGTTGATTTCTTCGCCGGGTTGATGTCCCTCGGGTTTCGAGCTACAGAAGTGACAGTTTCAGCAGAACCCTTCAGATCACTTAGCTGAAGTTGTGGTTTTTCTACTAGTATTCCAGCTTCACGAACTTCTCTCACAAACTTTCCAGTTTATCTCGATTGATGGAACTTTATTTGTAGAACAATTTTTTTGCGCTATTTCAGACAAATGACACCTATTTTTAAAATATGTTTTCAGTATATCGCAGCGTTGCTGCAAGAAACCGGTACATTTTATGTCAGCAGCTCTAAGGTTAACAGATGTTTATAACTAACCTTTTCTCACGAAATTGTAGCGCAAAATTTTGCAATGCCATTTCAGTCAAAATTCAAGTAACTGAAGATCCGTCCACCTTTTATAATAAGTTTGAGGTAATTTCAACATCAATTTTGTTGGGATTGTCACTCCAGGGATACTATATGGTAACGTTTTACTATTTATTGATTATATTGGATGTATTAATTTATGGATTATCTGATCATTTTTGATTAATATATTCACTGTGATGAATGATCCCGATATATTTTTTAAACACCGCACATTCCTGTAAAGCATTTCCTTTTTCGAAAGAACCGGAAAACCACGATAGTTTAATAAGTACTTTGGGAACTTATAGTGTGACTGCTTACGATTGGTTTTATTCTACTAAATAATTACGATGTTGAATTTGCCTAGATTTTATACCATGGCTTGAACACCAGAGACAACCCATAGTGGAGCTAAGGGATGCTTCAATTTATAGTGCAAAAGCAAATATTACATTCAATCCCATTGCAGTTTCAGCGAGTTTGGCGACAAGTGAGCCAAATTATCCGCGAAAGAAATGTCAAAATTGAATAAGGTTAACAATTTGGGATTCAAAGGACTAGATTTATTAAATTCGAAAAAAATTAAAACAAAAGAAGAAAATTTGCACTCTATTTACTTTGTTCAGTGTGGATCAACACATACAAGTGACCTAGTTCATAGAATGAATTCAGACAGCTACAAGAAAAGAAAATTTCATCTTATTTACGAAAGCTGTACTAAAATTAGCCAAAGCTTTAGCTCATACGAACTTACTTAATTCATGTATACCTTAGGCCCATTCTGTAAAAACATTTTTACTAAATTCAGTTACGCCTAAACTTACTAATTTCCGTGGAACGTAGGATATAGCTGTTTTAAAAAAAATCATATATTCCGGATGAATAATATAGTTCGACAAAGTGAAAACTCTTGTTTCCTCATAAATATGGCAAAAACTAGGGTTATTGAAATTCCCAAGACAAGTCTGCAGGTTCACCTGGTTATCAAGGAAGCTGTAGTGTCATCTTCAACAATGAGACAAGGTCAGATCTGAGCTTGGAGATTTGAATACCCTTGGTTAGATGGTTCATTTTCTCGGAACTTCTGCACGTAGCTATGCGAGAATTGGAGATATCATTGGGAAAGAAAATTATTGCCTTTGAATTGGATCCAAAGAATAACAAATGGCCCATGAGAAAATTGAGAAATTGATGCATAACATCAAAGAGAGAAAATGTAGAATGTGGTAATTGTGGAAACTATAGTTCTAATTTTCATAAAATACCAATTTCCGATATTTCACGGTAGATGGATAAAATTACATAATTAGATACAGTTTTCAATTCGTTCTTTCTTTTTTCAGCAATGTATTTTTCTAAGGGAGTAGAGGGCTCGGGGCGGCACTTTCTAGAGAGGTGGTCTAAGGACCGTCTTTCTGAGTTGTTTACTGACAATCTCGATGGTCTTTCACCACTACCTCTATCGTATAAAAATGTTGTTATATAAGATTATTGATTGCCCGTTTGAAACCATTATGATCTGTTTATTTATGTTTGATAACTGTTGGTAATAGCTAGTAGCTACTGAGATTATGTGTATTCATGCATGTTCCTCTCATTATGGGAGAGAAATGTTAGTCATATGTCGACTTTTTCATATTTGTAAAATAACTTCAAAAAAAAGTTCATTCTAGACATCGTCCTTAATGATGCCTACCGAGATAGTTTTGGAACTGTGTTCGAAAAGTTGCGAATTATTTATTTTAAACAGAGTCAAGAGTCACAAACATGATTAATATAAATTATCTGTTATGAGGTCGGCAATAAAACGTAAAAAACGAATAAGTTAACATACTTATCGCATAAAATCAAAGGATTCTAAAAGAAAGTGGGGTTTACAAAACAAATGAGGACTCCTCTACAAGTAGTTCATTTACTGAAGAAGAGGATGAGAGCATTTTAACCAGGTACGTTTATTATTTATATTTTCCTAATACAATATGACTAATACGTGTAGGCTATACTTTATTATATTTATACGTTAAAGCGTCGTTTATGCACTATAGTTACTTTAAGGTAGTGTGGTTGTCATGCTCAAATTTAAAAACAGGACGCAGTAATAGAGATGCAATAGTTATATTAATGTGTACTGAAAAAGTGCAATGAAGACACTCGCGAGCCGTGAGGCCGCCTGTAAATGTAGTAGTCTAAAAAGTGGCGTGCGAATTTTAACATACAGGACCTTGCCAGGATGCTCTAAAAAAATAGGATGCCGCTTAAAAATTATTCAGTACTCTACAGAAAAAGGACATGTTCTGGGAAAACAGGACGGTTGGCAACTCGATTTTAGGGTAGATTTCGAGTTATGCAAAAGTTATATGTTTTCTTCACAGTATATTCACAAAAATAAAATGAGTTTCAAGAATTCCTGACGAGTCTAAAAATGTTATTTTTAATCCGCGGCTGGAGTAGGATGCGATGGGAATGATCACCCACACGGGTGCCTCAAAGTTAGTGAGTTTAGAACTAAAGCTGGGGAACTTAAAAGCCTGAAAAATGTATATTTTATGGGCTTAAACCTCAAATCAACTATTTTTAATCTGAAAGGAAATATAGGTCCAAGATCCCCTTCTGTTTGGGTAAATCTAATACGAGCTGGCACGTCTTGTCTGAATCCGCCTTGTGCCTCAGTGTGAACAAGAATTGGAAGCAAATTAAGAAGTTCTTGAAGCTCTAAATAGTATACGTCACACAAACAATTTGCGGGTAATGAAGCAACAGAATTATAGTTATTACAATGAGCCTGTCATAATAACTGAATTGTGTAGGTACATTTTGAGAAAAAAAATCATGTTAGTCTCGAAAACTCTGCAGTGTTTAATTAATATTAAACTTGAGGTCGTTGTATGTCCCTACGTAGCATTAATTTTGTTTAATGAAATGAAAACAACAGTTTTTCGACATCTATGAAGATGCTGGCAATAAAATTAGCTATTCGGCTTTTAAGTGAACTACAACAGCTTTTTACTATATTACTCAACATATTTTTATTTCTCTTAAGAGTAAAGTGTTTTAATCAAAGACAAGTTGGTAGACGTATTTTCATTTCCTGTGCTAAGATGCATAAACGTTATAGTCGGTTAATTTCATCCTAGAATTTGAATAATAAAAATAATTTGGTGGACGCGCCTGCAATAAATTTTATTACATGTTTTTAGATTTACTGAAAATATGTCCCTTGAACATAACTAATAACAAATAAATACAGTCCAAATTATTTTCATAATACTAAATTTAAAATAAATACTTATGTTTTTACATACTAATTACAAATATAAATTGTTTGTTCCTAATCAATGTCCTCTTGAGAAGAAATTTGCTAGACCAATCACCCCCTCCCCTCCTTAAAAACATTCGTGCAACGGGCTTTAGGCACACGAATTGAAAACTTCCTTATTTTATTGAAGTGGGTTAAAAATGACATCGATTTAATGAAAAATATTTAATTATGTTAGTACACTCTTAATATATTTCCGTTTAATCACAGTTGACTCAATTTCTCACAATTGCCCTCTGATAGAGACGTCCCTGTCTGGCATGGTCACATCGTTCTCGCTCAAACCACACCAAAACTGGTGACAATATTACCAACCACCTCTCTAATGGGATTGCCTACTGATGCTGTTTGGCACCGTAATTTATGGATATTAATTTCTACGATATTTCAAATTAATTGGCAACAACAAAGTAGTCATATCTCTGTGCAGCTCTATATTGCTTTATAGCTCTATGTTGCGATGCGATGCGATGATAATAATGTAATGGGATGTTACTGTTAGTTGTCGATTTGTTTGCTGCCGGGCTTGGCGAATGAAAATTACAGTAACGTTGAAATTTCCCTATCCATTAGCACATAAATTTAGTTTTAATTCGTGTATGTGTTTGCATGCTTACATAATGGTGACGTGTAATGAAGAAAGGTGGTTATGATGTGTCGACTGGATTTTGATAGAAATGAACATTTTATCGAATGATTGAATTCGTGAATCCGTGTGGATGTAGATAATTTATGATGTAAACTAATAAATTATACAGGTGTTAGATTTCTTTATTTATGTGTAGAATTATTAAAACATTGTAAGAAAGCAATTTTAATCACCACGAAGTTTAAAGAAACCTCTTACAAAAACACAAAAGTCACCTAACTAAAAAACAAAATAAAATATTAAATTATAAGTTTACGAGCCACTGATAGTTCAGTTATCTAGTGACATTTGGAGAGTAGGCATATTGAGACGTTCGAACGATGCGTTTTCACGTTTGCATCGAAACACCTGGAAACTCTCAGCGTTGCATCATACACATGTTTAAAATTTACTTCTAACAGCTCCCCCTTAACAAAGAAAAATTTATGTAACATAACTTTTAAATTTAATTGGTAATTGGACTTTCAATTTGGAATCCATCTTAAATTACAGACATCAATTTCGGTATAAGTCTGGACGGTGGTTTCAGGAATGGCCTTTTTGAGGTGTTTTACGGTTTTGACTGAAACTTAATCAACAAGAATGATTATAATTATTGATTGATAAGGTCGTGGATATCCCTCGGGTATTGATTTTATTTGTGGCTAGCTATGGAGGGTTCTTCCATGTTTAGAGCCTTGAGATCTGGGGACCTAGTTTTTTGGGGTGCGAACTGCAACAGTTGTAAGGATAATTCCTTACAACAACAATATATGAATTATCATAAATATTTATACGTTTTTGAAGTTCTGCTTGGATTTTTGTGATTCCCACCAAAGCACTACAGTCTTTTTGTAGGCGTATAATGGAATTGTTTATTAGAACTTTTCTCTTGGTATCTAATCCCGCAGAATTAATGGTCATATATAAGGTATAGGTAATTGTATAATTGTCCATATATTGGTCTCTAGTCTAGTATCCTTCACTATATTATTGAACTTTGTCAACTTTCTGGGGCACGACGGATGTTCTTCAGTAAGAGTGCTTCACAAGATACGTTGGAGTCGATGGATAGGATAAAACTCAGAACAGATTTTGTTGTGAAGTTAGTGGGTTGCACTTGTCCTTAATGGGTATGTACATTAAAGAATCATCGTTTCGGGCGATATATTTATATTTGAAAGAAAGATATAATGAAAATCAGTTCTGTCATTTAAATTAGGGATAGGATATAACTGGTAGGCGGTGTAGACTTGTTGCTCGTTAAGGGGAATTTTCAAATTAAAGACAGTTACTTCCTAATTTTGGGCAACACTTGAATATCTGACTGACGTACTGGAAAATTGTTTTTTATAAGAGTTTGCGAAGTTTCCTGTAGTGAGTTAATCAGATTATCAGGTGTGAGTATTGAGGAATGAATTATTTTTAAGTGAGCAAATGTTATGGAATTTAAAACATAGTTCCTCAAGGGATAAATAGCTTGCCATCAGTTTTTCGCATATTTCCAAAAATTACTGTTTTGCTTGGATAAGGTCTATTTTGTCGTCTGGAGTATATTTTGCAAGAGCAATGTTTTCGCTAGAGGTTGTTTCGTCGATATGGAAACCTTTAATGGTTTCTTTAAAAATTTTGATAATTTAAGTAGTTAGTATTTGGTTAATATCATCCGTGAAGAATACACTATCGGCTCCGTCAAGGTTACCAGTGATGGCTTTAACTCTAGTTCCTGCACCATTAGTTAGTTCTCGTTTGGATCTTCTGGTGTCCATAAATATTTTTGAGTATTTAGTTTTGATTGAATCGGAAATTTGGGACAAGAGACCGATGTGAGTTTATACATCAATAGGGAACGCAATTGTGTCACGTAATTTGAAACCTGGAATGGAATCGACAGTCTTCTATAGTTCTGAGGATTCGGTTGTTGTTTTCGAAGATTTCTTTTCGTACTGTCAAGTTACGATGAACTCGTAATGTCGATTTACAGTTAGAGATGACGAAACTAGACTATTTCGTCGTAATAATAAATATCGAGAGTGTTATTAATTTGTTTGATGTTGAACTGTGAGACTGCTGATCCAAACAGTAGTAGAAACCTGAAATCAAAGTTAGTTTTCAGAATGTAGTTTTATTCTGTCAAAGGTGAAGGTGATCTACACTTAAATCAAGCAGTTGTCAAGTGTCAGGTCTTGAAATATAGCGTTGTCAAATTCCCTGGCATAGTCACAATGGATTCGCAGTGGCGTACCAAAATACTGAGAGTATAACATCGTAATACTGACAACAGATTTGGGGGACTCGTTTGCCAAAGCATACGCTTGTGAGTATTTCATCAGTTAATTTCGTATAGATAAACTATTTATTTATTTCTTTATGACCAGAAAATACATTTACAGTAAAAGATTTACATGTAGTGTTACAGAGGCAAACTGATTACCTGTGCGTAGAACTGGTACTTAATATCTAACTTAAAATTAACTACAAGAAAGAGCATAGTAAAACATCATACAAGAAATATAATTAAAAGAAGAAA
Source organism: Octodonta nipae (assembly GCA_034190945.1). Taxonomy (NCBI): domain Eukaryota; kingdom Metazoa; phylum Arthropoda; class Insecta; order Coleoptera; family Chrysomelidae; genus Octodonta; species Octodonta nipae. Next base: position 88,477,509 of record CM067220.1, on the reverse strand, counting down.
AGAATAGTAGTACTATGTACTGTTAAAAAGTAATAAACAATAAGCGACCAGTAACATCTTTCATATTAATATTATATTGTTAAGTTATATTTTTAAAATTATTGTCATTGTACAGAACAACGTATACATTAGCTATAAACCATTTTTTTGGTTTTTTTTTTCTTGATTTTGTTTTACTTAATATTTTAAGTGTATTTGGTAACCTATAAGTATAATGGTTCTAGTTGCACTAGTTGCTTATAATTTATACATTCTAGGTAGTTGTGTTTATTTTTTCCTGGTTATATTTCTTGATTGTATATCTTTAGTTTTTAAGATTTCATAATGATAAGTTAAGGAGTAAAAATCAATTTGTTGGATAAATTGCATTATCCAACAACATTATTTTTATTTACAATTTTCAGTATATATACATTTGTGATTATGATTGATTTAAATGTGTGATATATGTCAGCATTTTTGTGAACTTTATCAAGCTTGTAAATCATCTCATAGTTGTATTCTTCTAGTTTGAGTTTCCATCTACTTACTTACTTACTTACTTACGGAGTCTTTTATGGAATAATTTGGTCAAGTGCGAGTTGGACTGGCATACATAGGGTTCCGTACCACCTTCAAGATTCGAATATTCCAGTTTCAGACAAGCAGGTTATTAATTCTTTCGAATGAGTGCATTTTCTTATACTTACCCTTATATCTTTTAAAGGATTTCAGCGTTTTAAATTTATAAAAAATATACTGCGGACTTTGATTTTCCACACATAGACTTTTTATTTTATCTGCTCAAGGGTTAGGATTCGCTTGTCTTTTGCGGGTTTTTATCACAATACATATGTATTTAATTTTCTAATTTGGCCCCCAGCGAAAAGTAACATTAGAGTTTTATTTTACTAATAAACTTTCAGAAATGCCTTTTATAATAAAATATCTACTGTCTGAGTTTTGAGGCTCTGTAGATTGGAAGAAAAACGGCAAAATAGGTCAAAGTTTAAATTATAAATTATTAAATCTGTTATTCAAATTATTTAAAAATATAAATTAAATGTATTTTTCAAATTTTAAATAGTGTAGTTTCTAAAGTGGGAATTAAGTCGATGTTTAATATTTTTAATATCTTTTATACAAATGATTTAAAAATATGTTATATTTGTAATTCACATAATGAGCCTTTTATCTGATATATTACATGATGTGTTTGAAAATTGAATCTTTATTTTCCATTTAATTGTATAATTTGTCCCTAAAATTACTATGGGGGTTTTCTAGTAATTTATTTTCCGTTTAATTCTATTATTTGGAGGCCAAGTAATAGAATTAGGTTTTTTTTTTTTCATATTTTTCCTATAAACAAAAAAATGAGGTCTTAGAGTTTGGGGAATCTTTGAACGGGGAATTAGAATGGCCTACGTAATTCTTTTAAAAAGCCCCAAGACTATTTTTTTAGGATATATTTTAAAATATTCATTTTAAAAAAAATTTTTTGAAAAAATTAATAGCTTACCCACACCCATAAATGTTTACGATGAAGAGCAGTAGCCTCGTAATTGTGAGCAAGTCAAGGTAAGTTTTGATATATATATATATATATATATATATATATATATATATTCTAAAATAAGGTTCCAAACTTCTTCTGTATATATAACTCATTAAAATAAGCCAAAAAGTCCCTATTGACATGTGCCATAAAACGGACCATTTGGAAGTTATATACCCCTAAAAGCGCTTAAGCAAAACTGTTTTTTTCTGTTATTGACAAAACGGCAGAAAATAAATAGAAAAGTATGTAGGGGAGTTACATAACTTTTTACGTTAAATAACATGGTCTACTCCGTTTTTTGACATGCAAATCATAAGCGTCCTATTTAGGTTGGTGAAGGGGTTTTCGTCCCGTAATTTTTTTTATTTCAATTTTTTTACAAATTTCTCTACAGATTTATAAAATCTTAACAATTGGACAAATGTTTCTAAAAGTCAAGGCATAATTGTAAGATTAAGTCTTCTTATCTGTCAAGTTTGGGAATTGAGAAGTTTTCTATTTTTGGAATAGCATTAGCATTCAAGATGGATGTGAGAAATGGTCGTCTGCTATCTACCTTAACAACAGCATTAGGGAGATGAAAATGTTCTATTTCCGTACTTGTTAGTAAGGTTTTTCTAATTTCGCAGCTAAGTTTCAACATTTGTTCAGTGCGAGGTCCAATTGAAATTGTATTGGTGCCAGTATAGGAATCGAAACACTGTTTAGATTCACTGGCATTGATCTTATGGTCCGTCACTTTATACAGTGTAAGTTTCTTAAAATTGTAATGTCAAACCTACCACCTTATTACGGCCCACGTGGTAAACGTTGACACCAGGGTGTACGGCAGCTTCAGTGGAGACGGGAGTGGGTTAACAAACAAGGGCAAGCCAACTGTAAGTTAACTTTCCAATATAAAGATGTTCTGGGCGCCAGGTAGATTCTCTGCCTGTTTACCCCAGCTAACCGCCTAAGATAACCTACCAATCCTCCGCGGCTACAAGAAATCTATAGATAAGGGCTCCATGGCTAATATAACCTCAGTATATTGTCAGTTACGTCACAACAAACCTACTTCAATAAAACTCTTCATAAAACAGTAAATAATTTAATGAACTTGTAAATTATCTCAATACAATCCTGAAAAAATATCAAACACAAGTCGACCTTAGCCAACTTCATATACCTACATATACATCTATAGTTCAACCAAGAATCAACATTACATACCTGATACACTAAGTTCAAATTATTACCAAAATCAACAAATGTAATAATCAATCAATGATCAAATGAACCTAGATAAACTAAACAAATGTTATCAAAAGCACTAATCAAAATATTCAAATGTTGTGATCCGTAAACATGCACAATATATGTAAAATCGGAAATGAGATACTTAAACGAGCAATATTCAAAATAATATCTAAGTCAATAATGACATCTAAACTGTAAATAATTCAAAATTATATCAAATTCAATAATTGTACTGTTATTCTGAAATCTGAAGCCAAAAAAATTCAGTTACTGACAAAAGTGTTTAATTACATTTAAACTTCAAGAAAAATCAATAATGATTTCATAAATCTAGAAACAAATATTATCTTTAAAACAACCAAAATGATTTAATTAACAAGTCGACGTTTCGAGCTCTCACGACGCTTTCACAAAATACCAAATATTATCAATATCTAATAAATCAGTAGTCATGAAATGATATTCAAAATTTAGCACTACAGGAAATGTATAAATATCAAATTTATATGAGCAAATTAACAGTCAAAAGTTTGACTAAATAATCAGGTTCTTTATTAAATTCAATAAGTTCAAAATGTTATTCAGATAAATCAATTCTCTTTAATGTGAAAAGCAAATTATGAGCAAAACAAATACACTGAATCAAATTACAAAGGTACCTTGTTACAAATGCGAAGACACAACACTCAGCTGTCCTCTGTAGAATCGAAGCAAACATACGCCGTCGTTGCTACGGCAACCAGCGAAGATTACCGGTTCCGAATAAACCAAAATGGAACCCGTTCGAATGATTACAAGACTTGCCAAAACTTCGGCAAACTAAGTGAAGTTGATAGCCCCATACACTGAAGATAAACAAGGTCTTGGGTGGGCTAAAGTTCTTACGTACGAGAGTACATGCAAATATTCAGCAATCAAATCCTCACAAATGAGAGCGCGTTTCCACTAATTTCCAAAAATATCACCAAACTGCCAATGGAAACATCAATTAAACGTTGCTGAAACCGGTGATCATTCAGAGAATGAGTGATGAACTTGTCTTAAATCCTCACACGAGTATGGTTTCCGTTAAAATCCAAAAATATCACAAAACTAATAACGGAACCAACGATTAAAGTGTATCCAACTAAATCCCAATCAATGGATGGCACAAAATTGCCAGTATAAATTCAGATTACACTTGTAGACATCTATCACCACACTTTTTCACCATAACCTCTCTCTCCAAGTACTACACAACATGCATCCTTTCACTAGGACGGTCAACGGGCAACAACCGTTCACCAGGACGGTCAACGGCCAACTCCCTTCTTCCGACAACTGACATCGCAAAATCCTACCAACCCATTCCAAATTCTAATACCAACATCGTCTAATTCCCTACTTACAGCGTTCTTCTTCCGCGACAAACACAACCTCAATGCTCAAAATGTACTGTGCTCGAATCTACTTTTCTACATCTTCTTCCCGTAAATGTCATTAACTCATCTAGAACGCGTGATTCCGCCCTTAGCAATTCGCTTCGAACATCAAAAGAAATGTAACCAACAATCTTAACCTAAAATAAATAGACATCAAAACAAATCAATGCCAAATACAAAGCGAGAATCTTTCCAATGCGAAAAACCCAATAAGCCTATCACAATAACAAAAATGCTATAAAATAATAAAAAAGGTAAGTGTTTACGTTTGAAGATAATTCTATCCTATCCGTTGGTGTTAATATTCGAAATAAATACTCGTGTCTTAGTTACAAGAAAACAATTGTTGTAGATAAATGACACATCTAACGTCCAGTTTAGGCTATTTAAAATACGTTTTGCATAATTCAAACCTCAGATATTTCTTTGTTTACTTGTTCTTTTACGGGTTTATGGAATACACTGCTAGTTATATTCTACGACAAAAATGTAATGTTACAAAATTATTTGGTAATTGTTTTTTGTTAAAGTCTATAATACATATGTAGTGCTCGAGAAAGTCAGAGCCTAATAGTCTGTCAAACTCTATGTAGGGGTTGGAGATGTATACTTTATGCGGATCTTTTATATTGAAAGGGTCACATGTCTATTCATTTATAAGAATATTTGGTTTGAAATTCCTTGAGTGTCTTCATTTTTCTTAAAACTTTTTTTTAAATGTGTACAACTTACACCTAATATATATTAGGTTGATCTCTGGTCATATGTTTCCTGAAACGGAAGGCTTTAATTGGCAATCCAAGATCAAGTAATTCCAACTAAGAACTATCTAAAGTAGATCGTTAAAGACCCTTCTATCAACAACGACAAAACGACAGATGCAGATATGGTTGCCAAACATCTGAATCTATCCAGCATATCACAGGAGGTTGCCAAGCGTTCGCTGCAACTGAATACAAAGAATGACACGATGCTGTGTAAAAAATACTGCACGAGGAATTAGCGCTGAAACTTGAGCTATCACAATCGGAAAGAACACCCTACTATAATGCAAACCAGAATCTGTTTTAGAAAATACCAACTACAAGCTGTACTGGGACCGGATGATATTGACCGATCGGACTGTTGCTCACAATAGCATATCTACCGAAACTATATCTAAGTTTCGGTAGATAAAGTCTCTAGAAAAACAACTTTAATTGACATAACAATTCCTAACAACAATTATATACATACTAAGCAGGCTGAAAAAATTTCAAATACAGAGACAATGAGACATGAACAACACTCCAACGGTACCAATTGTTATGTCAACACCAGGAGTAGTCCCAAAAATCTATTAAACAATTTGAAATACCTCGGTCTGGACGAACATCTTTACCAAGTGATGCAAAAAGCCGTCCTGTTAGGAACAGCCCGGACGGTCAGAAAATTCAAGGGAAACGGCAGCCACGACGCCAACCACGGGCCTGATAACGTGGCAAGGGCTCCCACAGAGCTAAACCCTTTTGATATGTAGTATTTCTGAGGTTTAGTGAATTTTCCCATAAAGGTACGCTTAGAGGGAGTGTATTGCCATACATTGTATGGTCAAGTCGGGATTTATATTCAAAAAAGAACCGACTTCTACTGACTTACAATAAAAACAGTTCAGAAACTGTGTAATGAATACCTATTTTCTGACATATTTTTTAAATCTGGTTTAAGGTACAATTCTATTGATTATTTTAGCTTATTTTTACCTCTCTCTCGCTCTAATTTGTATGTTTTTATATTATCCACATATTTTTTAAATTTTTGATTTCTTCTTTAATTGGCCCACTTTCTGTAACTGTAACTCCAATTCACCCTATATTGCAACCACCCTGTATATGTTTCTGTGTATTGGTCACTCAATATAAATTATTTGTCTATCATTTTTTCAACTATAATTCAACTCTACACGATGTTGCAACCGGCCTATATAAGTAATAAGTTTTAAACTTCTTCACCCTATTTACTGTTTCTATTATTCTATTGTTAAAATCACCTATAATATTACTTCGCCCAATATGCCAAGTATAAGCAACTACTACAATGTATAACTCCACCATTATGTTTCAATCATCCTGTATATGCAACTGCTTGTAACAATTTTTGAACCTCCGCCCTATATCTCCTTACTGCATATGCTTATTTAACCATTTGTTTTAAGTTTTTTTATTCACTCTGTATAACTATAGTTTTTTTTACTTCACTCTTATTTCAACCACCTTGCCATTGCGTGCTTATGTACTACCCAATATCACATTTATTTGTAAGGTTTTTGAACCCACCTGTCTAACTGTAATTTTACTTCGCCAATATTTCAACTGCGCACATTGCTTGCTGCTTGAATTTCGATGCATGTACACATCTCCCACCGTATACCATATAGAAATCATGGCTTACCTAAAAAAAATTCTTTTAGATACACTAATGAAATATTTTGTATCATTTCACTCGATTGCAATGAAAACCGTTACAAACACTCTGTACGATATATTTTCATGGCCTATCTTGACATTTAAACTAGATATTTATGATGAAAATTGGACATTTCCATTGTTGTTTACCGTGTTTTTGCAAATATTTTTACGATTTTCGGAAAAACGATATGTTTTATGGAATAAATAACTATACGGAATCAAGCTGGAACATCTCTTTTTAGAATACAAATTAAAATATTTAAATTGGTTGAGCCGTTTTAGAGAAAACAGTGTAGATTTATTGAAATTAATCTTGCTTCTGATTTTCTGGAAAACCGTAAATAAACGTTATAGAAAATTTTATGGTACCTTTCTATAATATTCCTTAATACAATGCCGTTTAAATTATCAAATTTGCCCAAGCCGTTTTTGAATAATCACATACATAAAAAACAAACGTGGCGACGAATTGATAACCTACCTTTTAGAAAGTCGGTTAAAAATAATAGTAGAACGAGTAAAACAGAGAAAACAGGAAGACGACAAAGAGAATCTCAGTTAAATGTTTTCACAATTATATTCTTATATATTCTATTTTATATGGCTTTGTCTCTCCTCAAGAACAACCAATCCACCAGAAGTGAAGTAATCTTAGAGGTACCTTTACCTAGTGCATGTAAATATTTAAGTTCTGGAATTATTACAAAACTAGATTATAGATGCGACGGTTAGAAATCACCTATTTAACACAGATAAGAAAGGGGTATACCGGAATCCATAAAATCTGATTATTAGGATCGTATCCCCGAAATATTAACCGTACATTATGATCGAATGTTGTTACCCCGTCTGGATGTCAGAAATTTCAAAGAAGAATGCCCAACGATCCTTGTTTAATTTGGAGTGAAGGAGTAACTGCAGCATCAAAACTGGCCATCTTTTCCGGTAAAGATCAAGCTAAATCTATTTCTAACGCTGTATGATAAGGTACAAATAATGTGCAGTAATACACAACAGCATTTAACATTGCTCGCGTGAGCGGAGCTTATGTGCTTTTAGAACAAAAACTAGAAAGAAAGAAAATTATTAAATACTTAGTCTTTGCTTTCCGCCATCATGTTTTCAACTGATTCCAAGATCTACCAAGTTACTGACAATCTTGTTATTGTTTAAAAAGTTTAGACACACCCGGAAGACTACTCATTCTAGTGCTATCTAAAAAATGTGATTTAAAGATTGCAAGTAGAAACAATATACATTGACTTTTCAGTGGATCATGGCCTACTCTATAGAAAGCTCTATATCTTTGGAATTAGAGAACCCTAAAACATGTAGTCTAATCGTTTGAAGTGCTTCTAAAACCAGTTATGTTGATGGACGGTTTTTGAGGTATCACCAAAGATAAAAATCAATAATGTTCTCTGTCAGGAAATCTAAGGTATGAGCGGGGGTCTCATCTGGTTGAAAACAAATTTACTTAATTTCCGTTAGTGGCAAGTTATTTTCGAACCGTTCTTATAAATTAAGTTGTGCTAAATTATTACTATACACAAAATTTCCACTACGTGTTGAAAGGGGTCGTAGATTAATCACGCGAGTTGTTATTTTTGTATAATTTGGTAAGATGAAGTGAGACCTCTCTTCCACACGTGAGATTTTCTCTATAAGTTTATAATTAATTTTTGTTTGATAAGTTTTTGTACTTTCCTTCATGTCATTAAACTAAATACTTTAGCGTTAATAGTGATGTCTTCTATATACTACAACTGGCGCGGCACGGAACTCTCCGATTGAAATATGATAATGCAATTGATATCGACTTTTAGTTGACACACATACCATGTTTTGAAATAATTGATACCGAATAGTTTTCTAGACTTTGAAGCAGTACTTCTAAGCTACTAACAGTTTTATTAATATTTCTTATATTTATATATAGGGTGTTATTTTTTTAAGCGATAAACATGCGTCGAACGAATATCAAAGTGATCAAATTTGCTCAGAAATGAATAGAAATTTCAAAAGTAATTTTAATTTTAAGACAAAGCAGGGACGTACCATTTTTATTATTAAACATATTCAAAACCCGTATGGTCGCCACTAGTAGAAAGATAAAATTGTTTGTACATCAGCAGACGTGTACAAACGTTCATAAAGATATCCAAAATAGTGTCATAGTTATTATACAAATAAGATGTTTCTGAAAATTACTAACTCGTCTCTCAAAAGTTGACACGTTTAGAACGTATCAAAATTGTTTATATTAAATTGGGTACTAATAATCATCCCCTTAAGTATTAGCATGTCATTAAGGAACACCTTGTATATTATTATATCATCGTTTATTCTATCTATATCATTTTGTAACATTTATATATGTACATAGTACTTCAGTGACTGGGAAAAAATTATCCGTAAAGTTTATTAATTCGTAAAAATGTATAATCTGGGTTTTCAGTTCAACCTAACTACGTATTCTTGTAACACAATCACCCTCATAAAATTTGTATGAGCCATATAAACCAAAAGCGTTGAGAGTCATAGTGAAGGCGTCTCGACGTTGATCGATGCATCCCTTCTGCGACAACCATTGGCCGACGACCACTGCGGGGATGGGCTTCTTTATTATGGTATTTAGCGAAAACAAAACTATCCGAAAGTGAATTATTATCTGAATTGCCCTAATCGACTTCCTCCAACATAACAATTTCTCATCGTAAGTAGCGGTGAAATAGCCCTAAGTATCCAATCAATTATTGTTACTATACGGTAGTTTTAGAATTAATTATCAGCGTTTCTGTTTTATTTTCCAAATGTATGTCTTTATTTCTTTAACTCACTTGGTATTATTTATTTGTACCTTTTTTTGGCTAGATCAAAATGTTTTTTAATATGTTTTTATTAATTCTCTTTCGTATCTACAGGCTTGCTGGTTACAATTCTACTTTCAACACTTTTTTATGTAATTTACCAAATGAATATCGACATCTAGAAGTTCGTTGAAAATTAGCTCACAAAGATCTCAAATCGAGTGTCGTGCTGCATGTTTCTCTGTAATGACCAGGATAGAAATTCGTTAGGTTAACCGAATTCTATCAAAGCAGGTTTTTTTCGAGATTTCACATTCCATTGAACGCAAGACAATATGTTGCGTCTCCTGGAGAACTTGCATCAGTTGTAGACGTTGTAGTTATAGTAGTTTCTCCAATAGGAACAATTTATAGGATTGCGTTCAATGGATTGTAAAATCTCGAAAAAACAGTACGATGATTGCTCTTATACGTTTTAGTTAACCTACGGATTCTTTCGGGTGATTACTATCACAGAAATCGCAGAGAAATGAGGTTACAGACAGCGCGGATTTAGGCTTCCTATAAGCTAGTTTACCCTGAAACTCCTAGATGTCGAGATTAATTTCGGGTCAAGATATATATGTTATATCATACTTCTTTATTTAAATTTAAACTTTTTAGTAAAGATTTTTTTATTAAAACAAATACAGTTATAACTTGAATGAAAAATAACAATGTAACTGACAAAACTTCTGAGTAAAAATAAATAATGAGCATACAACATTTTACAATTTATAACATTTGCAATGATGAATGGGCCACACACAACCCTTCACACGGATTTTTTTTTGGATTGAAATACGATACTTAACGTGTTACTGACTCAGCTGGGAACGATGAATTATTGTTGCAATATAACTTCATGCTAAGTTCATAGTATAAACTTATACAGGGTGAGTTTTTTTTGATGATCAGTATGGGGATCTCGGAAACTAGCGGAGATAGAGCAATGATTAAATTGGGAAAGATTTGCAATTTTACTTGGCCAATTTAATGACACTTTGGGATTTTTGTAAAAAATCATGGCTTACTAGATATTTTGAAAAAAACGAAATTCTGTCGATTTAGGCAAATCCCTCTAGCTCCTTTGTTTTTAATTTTCTAAAAAAGTGTAAATATGTCAAGTCATGACCTCGTTTGCGTGACAGTTCTCGTTTTCGAGATATAACACAAACTTATCATTTTTTGAATGGAAACCATAGTCGGCTATGACCTCAAAAAATCGGACATTTTTCGAGCTTTTCAACGATATACACTCGATATAGTTATTCATAAAAATATTATTATTATTATTTTCAATTTTAACGTAGTTAGCCATGAAATAGATTGATTTATTAATAACTATTCCAAAAAACATTAAAAAATTTTTTATTAGGTATATCAGATATAACGAAAAAACTAAATATGTAGGTACTTACTAAAAACTTAAGAAATTAAAGTACATAATAATGGTTATACTTTATGTTCGAAAAGTCCGCTATTGTTATTTAGACAAAAATTGCATCTTTTTAAAATTGACATTACCGCTTTCCTCACAGACCTAGATATGCTCATTGTGTCTATTGAACATACCGCAGTTAGTAAATCTAGTTTCATCCGACCATAACACTTTTAATGGAAACTGTGGATTGTCAAGGCACATGTCTCTAAACCATGTATAAAACAAAATACGTCGATGTTTGTCACCAGCATGCAAAGTTTGAGAAACCGAAAGTTTGTACGGGTGGAACTTGTTCGCTTTCAGTACCTTAACTAGAGTTCGTTGAGATGTGCCAGCTTCTGCCGCAATCTCACGAGTTGATGAAGATGGATTTTGATTTACCCTTGCTAAAACATTTATTTGTGCTGTTTCGTTAATTTGATTACGTTCCTTTGGTGGTTTAGTAAAAGATCCATATGTGCGTAAACTATCGTAAAGCCTCTTAAATGTACATAGAGCAGGTTGACGACTTTTAAAATATCTATGAAAGTATTCCTCAGCTGCACGAACTGAATTTTTATGGCATATGATATAACATTCCAGCATATTCAGTTTTTCTTCGTTAGAATATTCCATTTTATCACGAAAACTTGTCAATATCGAGTGTCAAAGTGATACCAATCTTTTTCATGGCTACCTAAGTGAAAATAAGAGAGATAGCATCCATAACTCCGATATTTTTATGAATAACTATATCGAGTATTAGATTTTTGAAAAGCTCTAAAAATGTCCGATTTTGTTGAGGTCATAGCCAACTATGGTTTCCATTCAAAAAAAGATAAGTTTGTGTCATATCTCGAGAACTAGAGCTGTCACGCAAACGAGGACATGACAATCATATTCGGGATACAATTCCCTTCAATTTTGATATTTACACTTTTTTTATAAAATCAAAAACAAAGGAGCTAGAGGGATTTGACTAAATCGACAGAATTTCGTTTTTTCAAAATATCTAGTAAGCCATGACTTTTTACAAAAATCCGAAAGTGTAAATTGGGCCAGTAAAACTGCAAATCTTTCCTAATTTAACCATTGTTCTATCTCCGCTAGTTTCCGAGATCCCCATACTGATCATTAAAAAAAAAGTCACACTGTATAACAACTCCCGTCAATATGAAAAAGTTGATGCTATATCATCAACTTTGAGGGAAAGTTCTGAAGTTCGGTACATTCGGTTGGATCTAGAAGGCTGCGCCGGTTTTCCGTGGATTTAGGCTTTGATGGGCTTCGAGGTGAAGCTGACTCGGCATCGGGGCTGGACACAAAGGAATATAAACACAGTTACTGTTATGTGATTCTATTGATTGTGAGTCACGATGAATGCTTTTCCAATGGTGGTTGAGGCATTAGCTTTTTCAATTCCATTTAGTATTGGGCAAGATTGTGATTGGCAACATTCAAATCTTTTACATCTAAATCTTTCAACTGTAGGGGTTTGAGCGTTAGTAGTTGGTTGGCGACTGGCATGCCGTCACAGCAGTTGTATGGGATGTCAACTGGGTGGTTTCTATACGTGATGTTTTGTATGTTATTTGAAGTTTTCGTAGCATGTACCCTGGTGTTGTAGATGCAGGCATTGCAATTGGACTTGATTTGCAACAGCGAATTTGTCGTGAATGTCTGTGTTACGACATCTTGTCCATTTAATGGCTATGGGTTATGGTCTGGAATTTGAGATCAACCATAGGTTTATATCGATCTCTTGTATATTATATTCTTGTGCATATGATATGGAAGTTTTGCAGGTTGCTGGAAGTGTGGCTGGCTGTCTGAGTAGCTGACCTTAGCAGCTGGCATCTTTGTCTATTAGATGTGATATGGCCTTGCAGCAAATCTTATGATGTTTAGTTAATGACTTGCCCAGGTCGTCAAAGGATGTGTACCTATAATGACGAATCATCATCTCTCGCGATAATTTTTGTCTTTATTGAAAATATATGATGGAACCCTGTTCGATCATCCAACATTGGGATTGTATAAAGGTGATAAAGGGTGTAAATTTCAGGATCAACTAAAGGAATTTTGAGTTGGAAAATGACTTTAGTGTTGATTTGTAAAGATTCCAATTCTATCAAATCAATGTACTGAGCAACATTTGAACTGTAAATAGGAAGTGGTAAATTATTTTCAAGGAGTGAGTGAGAAGTGAAACTACCAAATTTACTGGGGTTATGATCGAACTATGTAAAATTTTTAAGCTGGCGAAAGAGACTGCAGTTAAAACATCATCGAGAGTGTTTTCGATAGATGTGTAACTCTCCATTAGGTTTTCACACAGATCCAAGATATTGATTTGCAATTCATGACAATCAAGATCATTTGAAATGTATAAAATTGACTGCCTTATCTTTTCAATGTTATTCCTCGGATTGAAATTTTTGTAAAGTGTTGTTGAGGTTCGTAATGACTGAAGTTGTTACAGATATTTATTTTTTATTAAGCCTTGAATTTGGTCTTTAGTAGTAATTTTAGTTATACAGTCATTTATGTATTTACCAACTAATCCTAGTCCGTTAATAAGTCCGCTTTTTCTTCTGTTAGTAGGGTCAGTTTGAGTGTCAGCGAAGATGTTTATATATTGTTATTTAGAAATTTATTTCAAGAGGGTCACATGTGTTTGTATTTTTGTCATAAATGATTTTGTGTTAGATGTGGTTTTATTATAGTTTTTTAAAATTCGGTTTAGTATAGCGCAATTATTTGAAATAGATTCTCTGAAGAGCTGAGGTCTTTGTAGACGAGATGTGTACATCTGTCGTTAGAAATTTTAAGTGTGGGTTCTTCATGGAAGAAAACTTCACAAGTGAACAGAATCTGGAAATATTGGATTTATTCAAAATTTTAGTGTGACAAAGTTAATTTTACCGATTTGATTAGTTTGTAAATTTACAATGGCCGTAAACTGAATTTTTTTTCGGATGATAAAGAGACAATTAAATATTTTCTGTGTCTAAGTACTGGCTAAAATAATTTGTAAATAGTGAAATTTGGATCTTCTTCGAAAATGTTTTATCCTGTTAGTCATTCAGTCTATTTTTCGAAAGTAAATTACTATTGTGAGATTTGTCTAAATGTTGGGGGATAGAAATTTCAATATTGATTAATGGATTGCTGACTGAGTTTTATATAGTTGCACAAATGAATTAAACTCTCTTGTCATTCTTTCGTCCTGCGTCCCGTTCTTGATTGTTATCGGATTTGTCAGAATTATCGTGACTAGTACCCGGATCGGGTTTGTTAAGTCGGTTTCGTTTTTTGCGAAAATTTTTGTCGGTGGATTGTTTGAAATGGTTAATTTTGGTTCGACAAAGAGCGAGTGGGTTCATATTTTCGTTGCCAGGCTTATATTTGATCTTATGGTTATACTCCTCTAGCTTAAGGCGCCCTCTGGCTAGAGGAACCTTTGATAGAGAAGAGCCAAGTAAGCAGTTCCCGTTCGGTAGTAGAGTATCGGGTTTCAGCGGTACAGAGAGAACTATAAGTTATAGGGAGATAGTTTCCCATGGGGCCTGAGAAAGAACTCTAATTACAAGAACACTAGCATCAGTAGTGAGCCGGAATGGTTCTTCGAATTTTGGGTAGATTAAGATATGGGCAGATACAAGCGCTTGTTTCAATTAATTGAAGGAATCCTTATAGGTTGCGTCGAAGATGAATTTGGCGTTTTTTTTAGGAGTTTCGTCAGAGGTCTTAGCAAAATTTGTGATAAAACGTCGGTAATACCAGGCGAGACCAAGAAAAGAGTTTGAGGGTTTTACTCCTTAGGGAGGAATTTACACTTGTCAGGTTGTATTTTTAAGTTTGACTGTCTAAGACGCTTAAAGACCTGTCAAACCAGAAATATGCTCATGGACTGTTAGTGAATAATATGTAAAGAAGGCAACGTTTACTCTGAATACTCAGAAAAATGCTGTCCATGATCATCTGAAAAGTAGCAAATACATTTTTTAAACCAAAAGGCATACTTAACTAACAACAAGAAATAATATTTTTGAGCTACATTGAAATTCCTATTTTGAGATTATTAAAAAAATCATTTTATTGATGCTTAACATTGCACCGATTTATTTAATGATTTATTTAATTGTTGCAGAAAACATTACTTTTTTTGTTAAGTTACTTCTGCTTTTTTTGATTCTGGTTTTTAATTTATTGATTTTTTGACAAACCTTGTATACAGTTGCAAAAAGTAACATGTGCTGCTTTCATTTCATGCCATGCTTATCTCTTTATGACGAGTAAATTTTTTCGAAATATTGTAAATAACTTCCTGGGTTCAAATTTAATTAACTTTAAAAACTGATATTCACTTTTACTTTCTATAACTTTATTTACACTTAAAAAATCCAATATTTACAACTGCTGATTCCGACAACAATTTACATCAAAATAAAAGTTAATCACTGACCTTTTACGTCGAAGCTCTGCAGGTGGTGTTTTCTTGGTTCTTCTTTCTTCAGAGGCTAGCCCCGCAGCGACAGGAACTGTTTTTAGAGCTTCGTCTGGACAGCACGTTACACAAAAAATAGCGACGTAATGTTCATTGATTGAGCAAACAAAAAATGCGGGTTTAACAACAAATGATGCGCTTTTGTAAACACAAAAGAAACAAAATGAAAGCGGTTTAGCGGTTGTTACGACCGGAACTATAACTCGCGAAATCCTAACACAATAACAACAAAAAGCGGCCGTCTTAAGACGGAATCAGAAAGCGTCCAAATAGCTTGGAAGTCAATACATGAATCACGAATACTGTCTTTATTTTACACGCAAAAAACACTTAAAATTAGCATTAGCGCGACGGAAGGTTTTGGAAAAGGTGCAGAAGTTTAAAAATCAATGAAATAATTCAATTAAATTTAAACAATACACTAAACAAATTGCGGGAACGCAACAAAAATAAAAATAAAAGATGTATTATGATATTCGCGTAGTAACTGATTGATTTTTGAACAAATTTCCATAATGTTTAAAAAATTATATATAACGGGTAGCTCCTCCATGGTTATTTATGCACTAACTTATTCTATGGGGAATTGATATAATTACATGGGAGACAAATCCGGTTATCTAGATTATTGTGTTAAAGCCATTGAGTCACCAGTAGTATGAAGTCTGATGTTATACCATTGACTAATTGCATTTAGTATAGTTTGTGGAACGGATGTAAAATTAGTTGTAACACTTCATTTATCAGATTGCCTTTGATGAGAACTAAAGGTGATGGTTCCCAAACATATTTCGTCTCTCATCTCGAAATCATTTGACAATCATTACGGCCTCAGCAAAACATGGATTCGTGCCTGAAGCATATTTTATCGGTCAAACTAGTATTGTTGAGCTCTGCAGCACTTCGAGGGCGCGCCTTTTGATGTAGTGTTAAAGGTAGTGCCAAAAGTGGTCGGAAAGCTCTCAGTTCCGTTTGAAGCACTCCTCGATTTCTGTGCATGTTATAATAAAATTTATTAAAAAATAGGGAATTTACATTACAATACAATGCCTCTAAAGTAAATGTTCAAACTGTCTTCCATTGACTTCCATACCATAGTACAACCTTAACTTAAAGCCGTCTCTGACATGGTTCAGCATAGTCGGTGTTATCTGACGACACTCATGTATAATTCGTTGGCGTAGTTCGTCTAAAATCTCCGTCATAAAAATTTTGGATTTAACATGTCCCCACAAAAAAAATCCAAAGGGTTCAGATCAGGTAATCGGGCAGGCCATTCTATAGGTACCTTTTCGTCCAATCCAGCGACCAGGTTATTACAAATCGAGGTATTGACGAACTGGTTCGGCGTAGTGAGGAGGAGCTCCATCTTGTTGGAAATGCAATTGCTCTTCATGTAGTAGAGGATCATTTTCTAATTTTTCTATTTTGAATGCATTTATTTCATTTTCCAATATATTGTGAGAAATTTCACCATTTAAATTACTAGGAATAAACAGGGGTCCAATTAGATGATTTCCCAAAATCCCTGCCCAAACGTTTAGTTTTACCGGATGTTGACTATGAGCTTCTCGAAATAAATGAGGATTTGTATCGCTCCAAAATCTACAGTTATATCGGTTAACCTTCCCGTGAAGTGAAATAGTGCACTCATCCGAAAAGCAAACATTGTACAAGAAATTCGGGTTTTCGATCATACGCTGGGTCATAATTTCTCAAAACTCTTGCCTTCGATCCCAATCATCATCATTCGATTCATGAAGTAATTTAATTGTGTACGGATGGAATTTGTCCTTATACAAAATTCTAAAAACGTTAGTTTTGCTAATACCGGAAGCTGCAGAGATTTGCTGGACAGACTGCGTGTTTGGTATAAGTTGGACATGGCCCAATGTAGCCACAGCTACCCCTTCATCACTTACAATTCCAAAGGGACGTCTTGTTTTATTCATTACTGAGCCCGTCTCAATAAATTTTAAAATACGTATTTATGACGAATGTTACGTTCAGGATGGTTTTGGTTAAAAACCCTTGCAGCAGATCGAGCACAATTTTGATTTTGGTAACAAAGACTTACCAGCTCAACACGTTCTTGCAATGTGTATACTATAATTATCTTTTAAATTTTCAACAAATCAGTAAAAAGTAATAACTTGACAGATAAATGTAAAATGCTTCAAATGATCAAATAAAGGTTAGAACAGATAAACAAACTTGCTGTAAATATCAGCAAAAAATAATGTAAAATAAATGAATGTTTTTCTTGCATTGTGTGTTATTACAGGGTGCGGCAGTGAAACAGGATGATTTAAGACCGTACTATAAAATAACTCCTTTTTAATACTTTTCCATGCAGTAAAAACTTTTAATTTAATAATCCGGTTTTAGTAATAGGTCCGTTAGGTTTTCTGTTACATGAACAGGAATTGCAATAAAAAAAATTATTATAACGGCATCGTCCGTAAAAAGGGCTTTCAAATGATATACGACAACACCTATTTTCCCTATCTCAAATCTCAAGGTCATTGAATTGGCCTGTTTATGTTGAATCCGCGCAAGCGCTAATTGACCTCAACAAATTTTCCCCTCGAAACAAAATTCGACATGTTTTTTCTTATTGCAATGGTTTTGAAAATATCCATGATATTCAAAGTGGCTCTAGGGGTTGTACAGCCAGACTTTACCCCTCTCCTGGAACCCGATTGAATAGGCCTTCAGGTCATATAGTGTCTTCATTCTGTCACTGGTAGCCAACATCTGCGTTCGGGCTAGTTCGTGTATTGCCAGCATGTTATGTTGGAGCTGGTCGGCATAATCGTTGATGTTTTGGGACCGTTTTTCGGAGGAGCCAAAGGCTAGATCCCAGGGTAATCCTAGAGCTCTTTTTTTCAAATACTACCCTGGTGTGAGTCAGGCTGTACTGTTATGTACAGCAGAGCGATAGATCAACATGAATAGGGGAATATGCTCATCCCAATCACGCTGATTATTGCTGACGACCTTGGATAGGTGTTGTTCTAAGGTCCTGTTCAATCTTTTCACCATTCCGTCGGACTTGGAAACAATGGCGTTGTTCTCGTTTTCGGAATACATTCTGATGGGTTGAGCCTTCCCGGTATCTATTTAGTGCTGGATGATGTTGGTATGACAGGTGTCTTTTAAACATTTGCCAGTTATTTGCGATAAACTGTTTGGCTTTCTTCTGTTCCTCTGGTATAAGGTGTATTAAATGCTCAGCAAACTGTTGTCGAACCTCTTCACTGGGCCCTGTCTCCGTTAGTGATGTCTGTTACACTTCTTCGCAATTGATGATGGTCTCTACTGGCTCGAATCAAGCTACCTCTTGACCATTGGGAATTCTGATGCCGTTATTGGACAAATTCAGGACTCTAATTTGTATAACTCGTCTGGTTTTAACTATAGCCTTTTCCTTAAGGAAATTACAAGAGAGGTAGATTTTTCTAGGTTATCCAATCCATTAGCTGTAGTCACGGTTTCAAGTTGCCGTTTATACATGGTTCAAGATGAATTGCCATCAAATGTGGTTTGCTAACGGAACCTTTGGTACTCAAAGCGTTCGGGAATTTACCTCGCTGTAAGTCCTGCTATATATATATATATATATATATATATATATATATATATATATATATTGAATTGTGTTTTGAATTGAACCGATTTCAAATTTTACCTGGCTCTGGATGGAACCGATGCCATCTACTTTGATTTCAGGAGTCCCCACATTACTTTTTAGGATCTTTTATGTCGTCGTTTATCTCTTTTATCTGCCTGTATTAGCCGCATCTATCTATCTTAAATATTACTTCTATGATTGAAATAGTCGCATTTATTTACTTACAGTCTTTCGACTATAAATATCAAAGTTGCACAATTTATAGTTAAAGCTGCATTTAAATGTGAGAGGTATTACATGACATATCTGTGAATATATGTATGTGATATTATTTCGATAAAACAATAAACTACAACACATTTACGTTCTTGGGCCAAATAACTTTTCTGATTTTGATGATTGTTGGGACATAGGTAATGTTATTACAAAATTTTCAGAATTAGAAATGTGCATGCATACAAAATTGACAAAACCGCGGTGGAACTTTAATGATTCAGACATTAACTAGTAAATACCTATTTTTTTCATTTTCATAATATTATGTGAGCTCAGGGCGTTTTTTCTTATTTTTGTTTCTTAATTCTGAAATACCTACCATGGATAATTGGGTCACTCCGTGAGTACCGATTCTCGAATAATTAAGTGATGTCTGGTAAAAGTATACATATACAAAGTTGGGCAAATGTGTCGAACACTTTATTTCTGGTTAAATTACAGTTTCCAATAAATAATTTGTTCAACTAGGTAAAAAATCAAAGTATTTATTTCTCTAATATTCCAGTTTCAGATAAGCAGAGAATAAGTGGATTTTCTTATATTTTTCACTAATATCTTTTAAACTCATCGCTTTGAATTTATAGAAAATATGCACTTCTATTTCTCACAAGGAAGCTTTTTATTTTATCTGTTACATGATAATATATATATATATATATATATATATATATATATATATATGTATTTTTAAGACCATACATTTTATTTGATACATTAGATAGAGTACGGGTGCACTTAAAAAAACAAACGTTTATGTTCTACTTAGTTTATAAATTAATGTTTGAGGGGGTGCTTTACTTTTCTTGTAAATTTTGACTGAGGCCCAATATTCTCAATTTTTTCCAAAGTTTAGGCTCAGTATTTCGCCGATATGGGCGGTAATGGGTCCATTTTTGAATACTTTTCTAATAACTTTTAATAAATTATTTAAAAAATAAAAAAAATTAACTTGTATTCCTCATAATGAGCTCTTCAAATTGCATTTATGCCTTTGAGAAAAAAATATTTTTTATTTTTCATTTAATTCTGTAATGTACCCCAAATTAATATCAAGGGTTTCTCCATATTATTTCTGTAAAGTTCAAAGGTATATATATATATATATATATATATATATATATATATATATATTTTAAATTTGTGTCTTATTGTTTCTGAGATAAAATATGTATAAATTGATTTTTGTAAAATGAAAAAATATATTTGTTTTTCTCATAATAAGCTCTTTGATTTGATATCTTACGTCATGCGTTTGAAAAAAGTTTAATTTTTGATTTTCCCTGTAATTTCATAATTTGAAATATAAGGGGGCAATGAGTATTTTTTAATAATATCTTTTAAATAATGTATTTTAAAAATATGAAAAAAATATTTTGTGTTCCTTATTATGAGCTCTCTCATTTGACATATTACATGATGCGTTTGAAACAATTTTAATTTTATATTTTCCATTTAATTCTGTAATTTTCCCAAAAAAATGATATTAGGGGTGTCTCCTAATTATCCCATAAAGTTTTGATGAGGCCTCTTAAATAGAAACGTATATATATATATATATATATATATATATATATATAAGACATGATGTGTGAAGATTTTTTATCTTTTATTTTCATTTAATTCTATAATTTGCCCCAAAATTAATATTATGGGTTTGTCCCTATTTTGCCTGTAAACTTTTAGCAACTTCCTATATAACATATTTTTCAAAATTTTAGGCCCAATAGTTTCTGATATTTTTTGTACCCTTAAAATCAAAATTACGTTATGTACTCCTGAGCAGATCACCAAAACCCACAGATACCAAATTTCAATATTTTCCGTCCAGTAGTTTGGGAGAAAATTGCTGTGATGTGCAACACTGATTAATCAGTAGTGATTGTATATAACGACCAATGTAAAAATGACCATAACAAAAGTTTTGTGTGGTATCTGCGATACATTTTGACAGCTCCTTCAAAATTTTTAAATATATTAATTCATTTATTTCTATATTTTTCTTTCAGTATTGGGTAAAATAATAAGGTAAAACGTTGTCATATTTGCACCGTTGTTTGAACATAACATAATTGGTGGCAATTATATATATAGATACATCGATTCCGTGTGAATATTTCATTAGATATTCAACTAACAGAAACTGAAAGAATAACTTGTTCAGGTTTAATAGAACACAGTTTAAGTCTCATATCAGGTTCGGCGTCCAATCTATTGCGGTATTTTGTTTTCGTGGCTACATAGGTTGAGAATCCTGTTTCGCACAAATATGTTGTTAGGAACGGCAGAAGAATATTCAGAGTCATTTTACCAAGCATTGGATATTCAGCACTGATTCTGCACCAAAAATCGTTCAGAGGCGTTGTTTTGAACAATGACTCCATACTTGTGTCTGATGACATTGCTAAAAGGGACTCATATATCCGTTTGACATACTTTCGGGCTTTTGCAAGTTGGATAAAAAAGGATTATTAATCCATGAATTCAGTTTCAGTTTTGTATTCTGTTCTTCGGGAAAATACTTCTCAAAAGCGAAGTGAGATATTGAAACAATTCTTCAAATACATCATCTTGAAACATTTCTGAGTTGTTATCGCTATGAAACTCACTGAATGACGTAAAGCTTTCTATTTCTTTATTACCAAGGCAAATAATCCAAAAATCAAATTTTCTTTTGAAGTCAGTTATTTTGTTACAGGCGTGGAACACTGTTGCCTATTTACCTTGCATTGATAAATTTAATTCGTTCCGTTTTGAAAGATCCGCCATACAGGACTGCCAAGGTTTATAATACAACCGGTCTTTCAAATTAAAAGTTGCATCTGCTGAAAGATACATTTGTAACTCGGCTCCAAGTTCAAATAATTTGTTAAACTTTTACCTTGAGACAGCCATCGAATTTCTGTTTTATGTTTGTTGCCATAATCTTCACACAATAATGAGAACAATCGGGATTGTAGTGGTCATGATTTGATAAAATTAATTATTTTAACCGCTTCATCCATAACTAATTTGAGATTTGACGGCATTTGATTCATCGGAAGTTCCTGTCTATGCAGGAGACAATGGCTGGAATTACAATTAGGCACTTTATTTGTTATTCGTGACAGTGCTCAGGCTGTTTTACCCGTCATCGCCTTGGCACCATCTGTTCAAATGCCAATGCAGCCGTTCCAACTGGAATTATTTTCTTCAAAAAATATATTTATTTTATTAAAAATTTGTTCGCCGGTAGTGTTTGTCGGCGGCGGTGAACAAATAAGCATGTCTTCTACAAAAGAACTTTCATATTGATATCTTACGATAACCAACAAGATAGCCAGGCATCAGTCGACTCATCCATTTGCAAGACGAATCGTGTTTCTTATAGACGTGTAACTAGTTCGTGTTTGACGTAGCTTGCCAGATCATGAATTTGCCGTGAAACAGTATCTTTTGATAGCGGCACAGTAGAAAGATACTTTGCAGTTTTTTCATCGAGCATACATTTTGTTATGTCTAACACACATGGCTTTATTAAATTCTCAGTGATGGTGTCCGCTTCAGCTGCTTGTGCAATGCGATAGCCTTTTCATTGATAGTTTGGTTACATGCATCAGTTTTTAGACTTTCCAATAACTGTTATTTTTTACGTACAAAAAACTCTTTATTCTTGTCTTTAGACTCGGAGTGTAGGTACAGTTTCTAATGTGGGCGCAACTTGGCAGGTACCATGGAACTATTAGGAAGCAGTTTACTACATAACATGCAGAGAGGTGAGCCGTTGGAGTCAACAAATTCAAAACTGATTTTCGTCTTTAAAACCATATAGCTTGACGTCGTTATATCATCGCCTGGATCAGTTGTTGCTGTATACTTCGCGCACTGCTTTCGAACATTGACTTCGTTAGAAGATGTTGTGGCAAGACGTTTAACGACTTTAAACCAACGTTCCATTCTTCTTTATTAATAATGTTACATGTCAGGATGGTGCGTTCAAAATTATGCACGATCGTTACTGTGTAGAAGACTTTAGTCCTAAGAAGAAATATGCAAAACTGATACAATCAGAATACAGCAGGCAGGCGGGCAGTAGAACTTCGCTTAAAGTTCTCACTTCGCAAGCTAGCTTGTAAGTAGGTAGGTACATACTCGTATCACTCCAAACGCTAATCGGCGAACATTCTCAAAATAACTCGAATCGGCGCCTTTGATAAATAAAAAGCCTAAATAAAAATAGAAATACAAAAAATGCTGTGCAAACAATCTCGACTTTATGATTTGAAGTTAGAGCCGAAAGTGTCTTGTTCACAACTATAGCGTCTAATTTCAGAGGCGGCTTTTATCAATGGTACTGCGCGCTCACAAATAAATATCGGAGGTGGCGACATGGTAAAATTGTACTGTTGTGGGTGGCGACTAAGTTCTGCTGCGCCTCGTGATACGCCGCACTATGGGTCAAATTTGATCCATAGTGCGCCTCGTCAAAATGTTCGAACAGTGAGAAGTGTTAATTTTTTTTTTAATTCCTGCGGAACCATGCAGGGGTATTCGCGGAACCCTAGGGTTCCGCGGAACACACTTGAGTACGACTGATCTAGTGGAAACGCTGTGGAACCATTTGTGTGTCACAGATGTATCAACGCACTGTTTTAATTCTTTATTTTTAATGTACATATATGTTTTGACAAGTACTTTGCTTGTAGATAATTCCCAGGGTAGGTTGATGGACTTAATATAAATAGAGGTAAAACATATAATTTAGAAACGGATTTTTATTTAATACAAAATAATACTCAAAAATTAAAAAAAAAACTAATGGAAACTTTTTTAAAATTATGTTCGGGATAGTTAAAGAAAATTAAACTTATATACAAGTAACTATATTGTCAGAAAAATTCGTCATATTTAATCTATGTGTAATGTAAATTAAACGAGTGATCTACACTACAATATCTCCTTAATTATGTAAATATGAAAGCTTATTTTTCTCATTTCTGTTTATTATTTCAAAAAATCATTTTATATTTTATCTTTTATTGAAAGTTATCAGGAGGAAACTTAAGACATATAAGGAAGTTCAGTAAACAAGGACATTTCGTATTATTAATTTATTTTCTTTCAGATAAGTAAGTATACACGATTGCAATAATATACATTAGCAGAATCACATCACAAATTGATTAAGTGAACAATATAATGTGTACAGAATTTGCATTCTACAGTTTTTAAAAGTTTTTGGTTAATATTCACTAAACTTATTCATCGAGTATTCTTTGTCCTTTGACATTAACTAAACACTTAGTCCTATTCTATTTATACTAATTTACATATGAGTATGGTACAGAAATTAATTCGAATCTAGTATTTACAAGGTCAACTCTGATGCTATTTACATTATTTGCACAATAATATTGAATACTGTTCGGTAATTGTATTTTGTATCATTTTTTGTTACAGTTTCTTTAATACTAAACAGCACATAGTTTGTCAGTAAATTATGACTCAACAAAAATAAACAGCTACAAAAACTTAGGGGTTTATACCCAGGTTAAGGTCACGAAATACAACGTTTTTATTGAAAAAAATATAGTTTACTTGAAAAATACAGTTGACGTAAGCCAAATATCAATACTGAAGACACATGAATACCACATTTATGCTGCAAAAAAATTAAATAATTGTTACACAGGTCACTCAACCCTTTTATAATACGTCGGGTCAATTTATCAATAACAAATTGCAGTAGTGCCAGTGAGATAACTAATTTAAGTACAAGTGGACCAGCAGTTTGGACTTCTCAGTAAAACAAAGAACTGAATAAACTTTAAAGCAGAACTAATTTATTTTCTTAACAGGTGTTTCGATATGAGAATAACTTTATTTTGTAGCAGAATATCTCAACAAATTCCATCTATTTCACAACAGGAGCTATTAAATTCAATTAATATGGCCGATATATTTAGAGACCAATCTGAATAAAATGTCTGTTAGAATGTCTAAATACAAAAAAATTAACTTGCCGCTTATCTAGCGACAAAAAGGAATCACTTTCTCAGGTTGCGATATATCACACCTTAGTGGTACGTAATTTTCTCTAGAGGTTTTAGACATCTTTAAAATATAAGATGTCTGCGTATCATAATTTGGTGCATATACTGACACTAATACACTGGTTTCAGTGTAGTGTTCAATGACCGAGTCAGAATATTAGTTGTGGTCAGTACATTATTAACATATCTGCTTGATCTGATCTATTCACTTCTTATTAGAATCCTGAAATAAAATCTTACTTAGCTAACATATATGAAGGACTGTTAACAAAATGGATTAGTAGGGTTGTTGTCATAATTGCAAAAGTCGACAATAAAACAAAAAAATATATATAACGGACTTCCACCTATAACTAAAAAGCTAAAAATAATTATAACAAAATACAACTCTAGCAAATAAATAACACATTCAATGCTGTTAGGTACTTACCCAGGAAGTAAAAAATGTAAACATTAAAAGGTGCTGATTCTGTACAAATTAATTACCTACCAATCTAGTATATTTTGAAGTCGGTGCCAAGCAAATTTAAAATCCTTCATTGCGTACTTATTTACTACTTCATCAAACTTGATTGTTGCTTGAATGTCTTATTTATTTGCTAGAGTTGTATTGTGTTATAATTATTTTTAGCTTTTTAGTTATAGGTGGAAGTCGGTTATATATATATATATATATATATATATATATATATATATATATATATATATATTTAAATGTTTTATTTTCAACTTTTTTTTGAACTCAGGTAGTTTTCATTCTTTATTTTTTATTTTGTAAATATAACCTTAATAGACAGAACCAGGTAACACCGAAAGCCTCAACATTACACAATGATACATTTTCATTTAAATTACATGTAAATGTTTACGAACAAAATGTATTAGTACGCGTTGACTTAATAAGCCCCAAATATATTTATGTCTTATGGACCACGCCATGTATCCTTTATTCAACTTTTTTTGACAACTCTGCATAACTATAGATAATTCCACTCCGCCCTATGTACCAACCATCCTGTATAAGCATACATTTGTTAGCTGCCTTCTGTAAACTATATTTCAACCATAGTATATAACTCCTTGTGGGCTACCCCATAAATTATTTCATTTTTAACATTTTATATTATCGCCCTGTGTAACATTAATTCCTCTCCACACTTTATGCAACTTCTTATGTGCTATAAAATAAATAATTTTGTAATCACACTGCATAAATATAATTCAACTCCAGCATATATTTCAACCATCCTGTATATGATTTGTTTATGTCCACATCATGTAACAGTTTTTTAATTACCCTATAAAATTTTAATTTCTCATTTTTCCAACATTTTTCTACCACCAAACGTCCAGTCCACCCTATTTTCCAACCATCCTGTATATACTACGGCTGCCTATGGACCACTATCATTCTACTCCGTCCTATATTTCAGTCATCATATAAATGCAACTCTTTCTATCACTTTACTTTGTGATTTTGTTTGCTATAACTAAACACCCTGTGTATAAACGCACCAAATAGCAGTTTAGAGTTTGACATGTGTTGTCACTGAATTTTATATTAGGCCGGGAGAATGTGACAACCAAAACCACCGTCTTCGCAAAATGGAAATATTTGCAATTAAATAGGTATTTGCCTGGTATACAAACAAAACAAGCTTGGTACTCATTGATTTAAGGAGCCGAGAATACCATGCTTTACTACCTATATGCTTGAGATGTACATAGAAAATTTTCAAATTCGAATTAAAACTTCCAGTGCCTAAAATTACCGCACCTTGGAATAAAAATATGAGGAAATGTTCCGTTTCGATGAATTTTTTTATAAGAATTTTGGAATTTTCAGCGATTTTCTGCACAACTGCAAGTTGCACGTCGCAGATAAGTATATGAGATCACCTAGGGATCTTCCTTAATAGATTAAACGTTAAAAAACTATACACATCCATAAGGAGTTTTCGAAAAATCGACCAATATGTTAGGGATATTGGTCGATTTCCATGCTCGCATGTGTTCATTTACAAATTTCATTACTTTACCAATAAAATTCTTTTCCAAAATTTGAAGTTTCACCAATCCGGATATATACTCTCTTAAACAAGACCATCTTCATTCAAAACGGTTCACCACAGGAGAAGAAATCAGGTAACATACATACAAAAAAAGAAAAAAAAATACGCGACGAATTGATAACCTCCTCCATTTTAAGGCGCTTAGAAAATATAGTGAAATTTGTCCATAAGGTTTGAAAATGTCTGAGTAAGTTCACACGTTCAATTTTAAAAAGCGTCAACTCGTCTTGAGAGAGAGAGAGAGAGAGAGAGAGAGAGAGAGAGAGAGGGTCTCAAACTAAGTAGTAAATAAAAGGTTTGTTCCTACCCGATGCGAAAGCGTACATGTGACGATCACCGTCATGCGCATTTAAGAAAACCTGTTCCAACCAAGTTATGACGGTTCAGTAAACGATGCATCACGGTGTTCCAACCAAATAATGTACCGTTTATCGCATCGTCATTGTAATCCTTGGTGAAGAGCAAGAATCGTTTGGTGATTCTTACTAATCATGCGCAGTAGAAACTGTCAATAAATTAAGGTTATGGAATGCAGGTCGCAGAGTTCAGACAAGCTTGTCACAAAACCGTTCCAACTAATATTTTTTGTGCATGTACAATGGTAGTACGTTGAACGATGCTAAATTCGCAGTTGCGCACAAATTCGATGCCGGCGATTTCGTGACAGTTTTATGGCGGTACGGATACTGCAGGTAGGAACAAACCTACAAAGTGCATGAAACCTAATATTTGGAATTTCATATTTTAATTTGCAGGATTTCTCGCTTATTGAGAATTTTATCTGGATTACCTTTTAAAGGTAACTAGACGTAAAATTCTTTATTTTTAACCAAGCGTCATGTATATTAATGAATTTTCAATTTTTATTTTGAATTCTAAAGTAATTTATTGACTTATGTTCTTGGAACAGTCAGTCATGTGAGATTTTAAGAAAAAAAATGCCACTTGAACTGCTGGTCAAAATTAACAATATCTCCGAACGTGCATTACTATATCAAAATGTAATGTTGGATTATTCGGTTAGATCAGTACAATATTGTGGCAACTTTGTCAAGTATATGTCTGAATTACGTAAATTGTCTTTCATCTGATATAAGATTGTACAACGGTAACCATTTCATATAAGTTCTGAGGATAAAAATAAATTTGAATTCGTTTGTGGACTGTCAAAATGAGATTCAAAATTACTTTTTGTGGTGTCTCTTACTGAGAAATACCAATTTTATTTTCGGAGATATTAATAATTTAATTATTTTATAAAGTATTAAAGACTCAATACAATACAACAAACTGAGTCTATTAAGTTTTTAACAATGTTATCTTGAATTTAACATAGAAATCCAATAAAAATGGTGTGGTATTTAATAAAAGTACACTGGCAATTCAGAGTTAATTTACGGATAAGAATAACTGCTGTTATATTATACCAAATCGTATTTTCATTGTTTTTATAGTTATGAGATTTTTTTTTTTTATATTATCCCTTATTTGGCGAGAAAACATGACATCGTAGTGTATTTAATACTTCTGAATCACAAAATATTTACATTTTGTACAACAATTATGTACTCGTCTCCTTGGCACCATTTCCGCTAATGCTACTGCTGTTTTCGAGAATCGTCCCTCCTTCGTGTTTCCTTTGCAGCGCTTGTAGTGTCAATGGCGGCAGCAGAGGGAAGTTAAGGCCGGCGCCGGCTGCTATTCCCGCCGCTTGTTGAAAGTTGGCGACGTGTTGCAAGCTTTGCAAAAGAGCAGCGGAATGTTCTTGAGCTTTCCGTCGCAGTTCCGCCACGCTAGAAGAGCGGTGGTCGTTACTTGGCGAGATCTGTGAAGGCTCACTAGATGGTAGCAGAGATGAGCCGAGGCCTGAAAGCGGTTTGATTGGACAGCAAGAGCACAGTCCTGGGAAACCTGAAACAATAAATATGTATTTAATTAAAAAAAAACAAATTTGTTTACTGTTTTCCATACATTTATCATTTTTTCTTAACAATTTTAATCGGGATTATAAAAAAAATAAATGAGATGTTTACCTTTTATTTTCATTACTATCATTAAGTGTATACTATGCAGTCCTATATACAGAGAATGGTGGCGTTAGACTTTTCATGCTTGGGAAAGGTTTTATCCAGTTTCTTAAGGCTAAGGCCAGATTGGCGGAATTTCACGCTTCGTTTTCTACGTTTCTTTTCGAGTTCTCAGATTGTAGCTACACTCACGGTTTTTCACGCGCTTGTATACCGCGTTCTTTTCTACCGGTGTGGTCACTCAACAGCATGAAATAACGCAGAAAAATGAAACCGACTCTATCCTTCGGCAGCTGACCTTGAAGATGCGCCCGACACTGACCCGTTGGGTGAAAATTCACCCCGCGTCTGGCCTCACCGATTCGAAACAGTACGGCCTATTGTGTTTGCATTTTTTTCTGCCGAAACACGGCGTGAAATCCCGCCTTAGCCTAAGTATACTGCAAACAAATCGTTTGCTAATTTTAACTGACTTCAAAAAAGGCGCTGGTTATTATTCGTTGAATTTTTTTATATTTATGTTACCTGATATACACGCTGGTTGTGAACCTATTTTTTGTGTAATACCTTATCGTATAATATGGATGGTAAAACCTTTGGCGTTTCCTAATATTCAGTGTAGAAAAAAATAGTGTGACGAAATTTCCCTAAGCCGGCCCTGGTTTCATTCCAGTACGACATCGATCGCTTTTAGGACAAAAAATTGATCTCGAAATGGCTCGGCAGCTGTAGAATTGATAATGGATTGTACGAGAGTTTTCGATGCTGGTTTTAAAAGGAGCGACCTATAATCGCGGCAGTTAGTTAGTGCAGCGAAGAGCTTATGTAGAATTGTTATTGTGATATTCGAATCAGCTGTTGTATATATTTGATGTAAATAAAAGTTCTAGAAAGTGGTAGTGAAGATTAGTTTTTAAATGTTAATTGAACCCACGGGGTATATAACAAATTTGGTGTCAGAAGAAATTGTCAAACAGGTTACGGAGGGACTAGATGAAAAAATAACTCAGATTATGGAAAAATGTGACAAGAAGGAGAAAAAACATCAAGAAGAAATCCAGTAAAGGTTAGTAAAATCTTTTGATGAAAAACGTAAAATAGAATTAGAAAATCTTGTGACTACGATGAAAAGCGAACAACAAAATCTTGTCACTGCCATGGAACAAAAACAACAAAATTTAATGGAAGGATATTCTCGAAATTTGTAGAAAAACAAAATCAAACTGAATTGACGAGACAAAATGAATTTAAAATATTAGAAGAAAAAAGATAACTGCAATTTGAACAATTAATGCAAATAGTAACGCAAGTTAATGAAACAGTTAATGAAAGAATGCAAATACTTGAGTCAGACTAAAAGAGCTAACTGATGACATTAAGACCATAAAAAATACTCTTGAAACAAAGGTAGATGACCTCGATTCCATCCAAAACCATTTAAAATTTGAAATCAGTTCAATTCAAGACACAGTTCAAGACCAAATCAGTTCCATTAAACAAACAGTACAAAGTGAAGTACAAGATAAAATCAGTGCCATCCAAAATAAAGTAGAATCAGAAATTAAAAAAATGCAACAGGACTTACAGCGAGGAACAAACCACCGTTAGTACCAAAGGCTCCGTTAGTAAACCACCAACATTTAATGGCAGCACATCTTGGCCCATGTATAAACGGCAATTTGAAGCCGTGGCTACAGCTAATGGATGGAATAACCAAGAAAAATCTACGTCTCTTGTAATTTCCTAAAGGGGTCCAAAATCGTCGCCATTCTGGACAAACGATACGACAATCAATCCTGGAGCCAGGTATACCAAGTCCAATTGAGTGGAAAAACGCAAAAATTCGGTGAAAGCCTCCAAGAATTCGAAGCAGAGATTAGACGGATAGTACACTTGTCCTGTCCAGACCTGCCAGAGGAAACGAAGGACCAGTTGGCCACACAGAGTT
This sequence comes from Octodonta nipae, assembly GCA_034190945.1. Classification (NCBI taxonomy): domain Eukaryota; kingdom Metazoa; phylum Arthropoda; class Insecta; order Coleoptera; family Chrysomelidae; genus Octodonta; species Octodonta nipae. The sequence continues at coordinate 88,446,094 of CM067220.1, read as the reverse complement.
TCATAAACGCCATCAGAGATGTGGAAGAACAAAGAAATTTAAGACTGAGTGGCATCAAGAAGAGTAATGAAGCTCTACTTCGGGCTTGAGAAGTAGAGGCCGTCATGAACATGTCCAAGCCGAGGGTCCGAGCAGTTTCCTTCAACCAGGAAGAGCCAGAGTCACCATTTCAAGCACTGTGGGCTGGTATGAATAATCTATTAGCAGATTCACAGAGAACTGATACCAGAAGAGCATGTTACCATTGTGGACGGACAGGGCACTTCCAACGCGACTGCAGAGTAAGGCTACCTGAACGATCACCGACCAGGGGTAACCAACAGAACAGCTACATGTCCAGGGACCGTCAGCCAGTCAGCATAAGGGGGCGAATGCTGACTAACCCTCCACCAGCCCCAATCCATCCGGGGATTTTGCCAAGTCATAAGGGGCACCATCAATGGCCGAGCAATTACCATTACCATCGATACCGGCGCCGCTGTGTTCATTGTCAAGTTCAGGGTTTTGAGAGCATCAGAAATCCGGCCAGTTACCAACAACATCCAGCTCAGAACAGTCACCGGCAAGTCCATGTCAATACAGGGTGAGGCAGATGTCGTGCTACAAATAGGGGACAACATGATCCTGCATAGGGTCCTGGTAGCGAGGACGAATTCATACTGGGTATGGACCTAATCAGCCAGCATGGATTTATGTTTGACCCGAGATATGATGTTCTTCGGTTCCTAAATGAGGAATTTGTATTGGCACGGTCAACAGTTCAGCTACCTCCATAAAAATTGTAGCAAAATCCTTATCCAGAATTTCCGGTCGAACGGAACAGATTATTCATGGGCAGCTAGAAAGCAATCCTGGGAGCTGCGTTGGAATGGTGGAACCCGTACACTCAGCTCATGACTACTTAGTTGAACGGGCTATAGTTAAGACCGGACGCGGTATACCAATTAGAATCATGAATTTGGAAGGACAACTGGCCAGGTGGATGGAGAAATTACAGCAATACGATTTCAAGGTGGATCACCGTGCCGGCCGTTTGCACAGTAATGCCGATGCCCTATCCAGAAGACCCTGTAGAGCAGAATGCGGACATTGTCTGAAAACGGAACAGCGAGAGGGTATCTCCATCAGACAGATCCGAGTGCAGGCCAATGAAGACTGGACAACGGAACAGTGCATCCAGGACCAAATGGCTGATCCAGACATCGAACCAATCTTGTCACTCAAAACGAGAGGGACACCCAGCCACGATGGGACGAGGTAGCTAGATACTCGGGCGTGCTGAAATCGTTAAGGGCCCAATGGGACTCTCTAAGAGTAGAGAATGGAATGCTCAAGCGAGCTTGGGAAAGCCGAGAAATCAAGTCCCATCTGGTAGTTCCTGAGAAAAAGGTACCAGCTATCCTGACCGAAGTACATGCTGGGATTACCGGGGGCCATCTGGGCATGAACAAAACCCTAGACAAAGTTCGCCAGCGATACTACTGGGTAAATTACTTTGACGACGTCAGAGTTTGGACCAAGGGCAGAATGCAGCAGTAAAATGTGGGCGTCCCATTTGAGAGAATTACCATCGATGTCGCCGGTCCGTTTCCCGAGTCTGAGAGGGGGAACAAATACATTCTGGTTGCAGTGGATTACTTCAGCAAATGGCTTGAGGAATCTGCGATACCCAACCAAGAGGTAACCACGGTAGCGACGGTGCTAGTAGAACAACTATTCAGCAGGTTTGGGATCCCGATGGAACTACATTCAGACCAGGGGCGTAACTTCGAATCGAATGTATTCCAGAATGTCTGCACGATGTTGGGCATCAGGAAAACGAGAACACCCTTAGTCAGACAGAATGGTGGAAAGATTCAACAGGACCTTGGAAGAACACCTATACAAGGTCGTCAGTAATAATCAGCGTGATTGGGAGGAGCATATTCCCCTATTCCTTTTGGCATATCGCTCAGCCGTACATAATAGTACAGGCCTAACTCCAGCCAGGGTCCTATTCGGATTACCCTGCGATTTGGCTTTTGGCTCCCCCGAAGAACCCGCCCAAGACATCAACGTTTATGCCGACCAGCTCCGACATAACATGCTGGCAATACACGAATTAGCCCGAACGTAGATGTTGGCCACCAGTGACCGGATGAAGACGCGATACGAACTCAAGGCCAATTCAGTCGGGTTCCAAGAGAGGGACAAAGTCTAGCTGTACAACCCCCAACGGAGCAAGGGTAAATCCCCAAAGCTTACACTCGCCTGGGATGGTCCATACGAGGTGGTCAAAAGGCTTAATGACGTCGTCTACCGGATCCGTCGAAACCCCAGGGGTAAGTTGAAAGTGGTCCATTTAGATCGACTCGCTCCCTACCATGGCGAGGATGTTTCTGACCGGGACGTAGAATGTTATTGTGATATTCGAATCAGCTGTTGTGTATATTTGATGTAAATAAAAGTTCTAGAAAGTGGTAGTGAATATTAGTTTTTAAATTTTAATTGAACCTACAGGGTATATAACAATAATATTACAACGTTTAATGTTACATTAATAATCAAGGAATCCTATTGAAATTAATCATTTACAACAAAATCCTTTTATTCAAATAAACAAACGGGTAGCAAAAACTAATTCTCGATGATAAAAAAGTACGGAAAGCGCCATACCTTTCGAGAGTTAAACATCAAATAAGTTAGGCAGACAAGGTTATTACGAGAACATTGGCGAGTAAGTGGGACAGGGTATAAATGCGGCGTTACTACAGGAGCAGAGCTCTAGTGGATCCTCTAATGTCTAACTGTTAGTCTAAGAAAGATAGTGTAATATTTATCGTAAAGTTTGGTATGGGAATAAATAACTTTATTTCTGGAGTAAATTTAGTGATTTCAACTCATACAGACTGGTAGTTTGTATTAATAGCAAAAAAAATACAATTTTACTAATTATAACTTTTTTATTAATGAAAGTTTTGTTAGACTTTGGTTGCCTAATGTTGGGTATCGTATACACAAAATAGACAGTACAGAAGTTGACAGTTTATTTTTACAAATAAATATTTCGGGAATGACATTCGTGATATCTAAGCCTAAGCGACTATTTTCAATTGCTTGCTCATCGAACGAATTATTTACATAGAAGCAGTATTCTACATGTTTAGCCAAAGTAGTTAATTGATTGTACTTTCTCAAATACATCAGACTAGTCTGATGCACCAGAATTAATCAATAAAAATTGAAGCAACATGTCAAAGTACGTGTAAAATAACAGTTGGAAAAATATCATAAAGTTAACTTATTTATTAAAATCTAGTGTTCTATGAAAATTTACATTTAAAATTTGGCATTTTCCAAGATATAATAAAAAACATACCAACTGTGGCACGCGTGCCATTGGTTCACCATCTCTGCCTCAAGGGTCGTTCCATTTAAATTTAAAGGACAAATTCTACCCAATGGGGATTAAGTGTAATTCTTCAAACTCTGTATCATGGTTTTATAGATTTGAAATTAGTGCTGGGCATCCGTTAAGTTTTAAATGCAATATCTAGTATCCGAATGAATCCATTTTTTCAACCGAGACCGAAACAGAAACCGAATTTCGGTGGGTGGTGTACTTTCGGCCGAAATAGAAACCGACTCCAAAACTCTTTTTTAAGGCAATTCGTTAGTGAGTATATGTTTAAGTTTCTGTTCATTTTAGCTAATAACAGATGTGTTTGTGATCATAGATTATATTTTATCTTGACTGACTGTTAATTAAGTAAAATTCAAACTAACAGTTAAATAACACTTACAAACTAAATAGTAGAGATGGTAAATGCTACTTATTTATGAGTAAAGGAAAAGACGCATAAAAATCTTGTGCTTAAACATCCATTTTTCGGACAGTTTCCAAAATTAACAGAACATTTTTAACAAAACGGTACTCCATTATAAATATTTTAAATATATGCAAGATGAAATTTTGTTTAAATAATTACATTATAAAATTGAGAATACAATTTTACTATGTTATCTTATTAACATATTTTATTTCCAAAGAAATTCCCAAAGTAGAAATCTTGAATCATAGTCGGTTTGTCCCAGATTGCCGATAATTTGTTGAAATTTGCTAAATATCGGAATGATTTTTAGGATGTTCCAGAAATAGATACGAAAATCTGGGACGGACAAATTGCAGTACATAGGTTCTATTTTCAGGACAAGTTGGAAAGAGGGTGTAAATTTCGTATATTGCACTTATGCAAATTTATCGTTTTCCTATTCAAATTTTACATAATAATTTATCACATTCCAAAAAAATAATTCATAATCTAAAAAGCTAACCTAACCTAACCATGGTTCAAAATACATTTTAAGCATCTCTTGCACTTCTTTCGGTGTAATCATCATTTTATAGGTATTTTACTTCTCATAACTTGTCAGTTCAAACAAGCGAACAATTGAATACCTTTTTTATACACCAAAAACGGAAAATAATAAAATTTAGAAGGGACGCGGAACCAACCTAGAGCGAAGTGAAGAGGTCACGTCAATCTTCACTGGATTTCACGAACATAGTTTCGGCAGGCTTTCTGCCGAAACCGAAACTGTAATTATGTGCCGATACGTGACGACTCGAAAGTTCGGTCGGACACTAGATATATCATCTCCAGAAATTATGCTCTCACTATTTAATGAACTAAATAAAAATTGTTTGTATTAAGATATAAACAGAAGCAAAAATACTATATGAGACTAGTATGTAATAATTAAAATGATGATTAAACTTCTCGAGCATCCACCAACTATAATATATATTCAATATCTTATTTTCATATTTATCGGTTTCTCGAACCTTAGCCGAATTGGATAGTTGATTTAAACAAATCTAGTGAAGTTCCTCCTGAGATGGTTTTATGTATTTTTCGATATGTGAAACTTACCGTTTTTCAGAATCACTAAAACATATAATATTAAAATTTATTAAGCTTATTTATTTCTTGTGCTTATCACAAGAACTGCATCAAACTACACAATTTAATTCACTTTATATAAAAATCTATTGTTTCCACTACCAATGAACGTTTTACATTCACAAAACGACCAACCAAACTAGCTTAGTAGTCTAGTTTAGATACCTGATACAACTAACAAACATTGTAACAAGTGGTGAATGTTCCCGCGATGTTGGTATATCTTTTCGGCCAAGTTTCGGTACACATAAATTAAATTTGTAAAACTAATAAAATTGTTTGTATTTGTTAATATTGTTAGTGTAGCCATACAACCTGTTTAGTATTTACATATGAAGGCTCCACAAGACGTTTGAATGCAAAATCATTTATTGCTAACCGTAAAAGTTGGTGCGAAATTCCTTTTTTATAAAAAATGTTTTGCTTCTTTTTAAACTATTAAATTCGTTTAATATTAAGTATTAATTATTATCAATTGATAATAAACGGACGTAAAAAATGAAAAATGATTTCCAGGCAACAGTCATCGATCGGTTATTTGACCCTGAAGGAAAACGATTTTTATTTTTTTAAGCGAAAATCGTGCATCGGGTTGAAAGTAGTTAAAGTCGAATTTGCTTAGAAATGAATAGAGATTCTAATCGGAATCTGTGGCGTATCATCAATGACTGCCAAAATATGCAGGTCAGAACCTGCACGAACGAAAGTGGTACGTCAAAAAATGTCTCCTGATGCATAGTACTCGTATGCAAATTTCATTTAATTTATTTTTATAAACTTTACCACCCCACAATTCAAAATTTAAGATGTTTAGGACATGCCTTCGTACAACGTTTTCTTCTAAAAAATAACCTAAAAACCGCTCATTAAAATACTGGCAATCAATTCGGAAACACCCTGTATAAGACACAAAACTGTTTTTCAGTATTTACCACTTCAGCTAAGTTGAGATTTTTACTTTTTTTAAAGAAATCCGGTGTAAAAAGAAATTAATTCATGTTAACTTTTAAAAAATTGCTTTTGGATATGAGAGCTGAAATAGCTTTGCATAAGTTACATAATTTACCGACAGAAAAGAAGGTCGAAGTCGAAGAATTTATCAATGTAAAATTAAACTTTTAAAACATATATTTTTTGCAAATTCTTTCTAGCTTCAAATTAGACATAAAGTATATAAACTAATACTGGGTGCGTAAAATCTAATTACCTCTAAATTCAAGTCTCAACCAGACATTTCGGTTAAATCTAAAAATTTTATGATACGGAGGCCTTGTTGCTCGTATTTAGAAATTCTTTCCCTATAATGTAAAATTGATCCCGATCATTACTTCCATTTATTCCAATCTCCCGTTTTTTGTTCCGAAATACCCGAGTCGTTCCTCTGCAGCCTCCCTTGAATTCATGAACGGCACCATAACTGGATTACGGCATAATATTAGATGGCGTTATCAAATCCGAAGTAGAGAGTGTACTCTAGATAAATTTTGAAGATCTCAGGTGCAAGGTGCTGGCAAATTGGTAAAATGTGAGCCGCATAAGTGGATACAAAGGCGGCGAGACATCAACATAACAAGATAATATAATTCATTGCTGGATTTGAAGATAAATCTTAGTTATCTTGCCGTGATGGAGGAGACCTTAAGCTGCGTGGGGAAAATTATGATTATGAATTTAATCAGCAAGAGTAGGAAGATATAGTGATGGAGATACGTAATCCATCTATGTGAAATTTTAGAATATTCGAAATATGATTATTTTTATTGCATGTGTTTATACGTTCAGGTAATTTATTTAGATATATGTATAAGATATAATTGCATTTGATTTATGTATGCCTTTTGAAACGTAAAAGAAGAAACATTTCGTACCTTTTGTAATTATGTAAACTCATTCGAGGCAATTTTTTGTAATAATTATTTTCATTCTTGTGAAAATCTTATTCTTACCCCAGGGTGAGTACGATCTTGATCCATACTGCCCATGTACCAGTGTTTTGATCATTAAAAATCGGATTTTGATGCTTATTTCTATACGTAATAGGTAAAAGTTATCCTCATATTAACAATATTAACAATTGTTTCTTTTTAAATATTTCAAATTAACATAAATAGAATGTCTATAAACTAGCCACTTGGGAATTCCGGTTCTAGAATGCCTTTCACTACAATGAGCGTCCAAAAGTATGTTCAAATATCCATAATTTAAATTTAAACATTAATTAAACAACGCAAATAACTTCTAGTGTCTATTTTGTTTGGCAGAGCTGACACGACTCTAAAGCACACCTTAAAATTGAAATCCTTTATAATTGTAGCAATTCCCTAAATTTTAAAACGCAAACTTCTTTGTTGTTGTTGGAATTTATACTAACTAAATCATTACAATTCATTTACCAATAATTATATACAGATCTTGGCCGGAAGTCTCTTTGTAATTTCATTTTTACAGATAATGGTTTTGTCATGTAGTTTTTTTATATTGAACATTGTCTCAAAAATTTTAGTTTGAACGTTAGTTACCTATAGTTGTATAGTTTTTCACTATTTATTTTCGTTCTTAATCTGTTGCCAACCAGCGTATCCATTTGGTACGTGGACTTCAAAAATATACTAGATTGATAGGTAATTAATTTGTACAGAATGAGCACCTTTTAATGTTTACATTTTTTACTTCCTGGGTAGGTACCTAACAACATTGAATGTGTTATTTATTTGCTAGAGTTGTATTTTGTTATAATTATTTTTAGCTTTTTAGTTATAGGTGGAAAACGGTTATATATTTTTTAAAATGTTTTATAGATATTGAGTACTACTACCAACTGTCATTTTTATTTGACATTTGCAAAAATATAGTGGGCAATATTCCACTCGTGCTAACCCGGCCTAATAATTATTTTCTTCATTAACTATTATGTGAAGTGTGCAGATATAAGTATCAATCTTGTATCTTAAACGTTAGTGTAACTATTATCCACGTTTAGACAACTTTAGACTCACCTGGTGAGCATTAGCTCTCGCCAGAACTTTTTGAAAATTTTTGTCAGAGTTAAAAATGTGTAAGTTGGAAATGATGCTGATATGTTCGAAGCATCATCATCATCTGTATCATCGTCGTCGTTAAATAAAATGTCGACACTGGCGACGTTATTGCATGTTCGCCCGCTACTACAGGTAAATAATGGAGCAACTAATCCCTACTCCTCTGCACTCACAAAAGGCCTAACAATTTTCTTTACATTTGTACGACATGAAAATAGGAGCCCTCTTTGCAGCGCAATAGAGGTCGTAATTTTTTATTCAAAAATGTAAAAACGAGATTGTAGGTCTGAATACGCTCTACAAGTTCCATCTCGGCGATTTTTTCACCATAAAAAAGATAATAGCAAAAAAAATTCATATCCTAAATTTTTTATTTTTTCTATCGATACTTGATAACGATGGATACGCGAAAAATGTAAAAGACATAAATTGTAGAGCATAAACGAGGCAACAAAAAAAATTCGTATGTAGTCGAATAGCCGAGTTATTGTCAAAAAACCAATGTTACCTATTTTTTCAAGATGGTGTAAAACCCACATAGGAAATCATGGTCCACAACTTTAAGTTAAGCTTTTCTAGGTATATCGAAAAGTAAAGGCCGCTATTACATTGTCAAATCTTTTATAAAATATCTTCTATAAAACATCCTTGTCAAAGGTAAGACATTTGTTAGTGTAATACCTAACCTTGTATAAAACATTTCTTTAACATACATCTAGATACGAGGGTGAATCAAATATGAACCGGACTTTTGTTTTAAAAATTTTATTGGTACGATCAATACAAATTTTAATACATATTATTTTTCTACATAGTCTCCTCTCTTATGTATACATTTTTCCCACCGAATCGGAAGTTTTTTAATACCTTTCTCAAAGAATGAAACTGGTCGTGTCGATAACCAATTGCGCATAAACGTTTCTACACCTTCGTTGTCCTCAAAGTGGTGGCCTCCCAGTTCTTCTTTAAGTGGCCCAAACATGTGGTAGTCACATGGCGACAAATCAGGACTGTAAGGCGGGTGTTCAAGGGTTTCCCAATGCATTTTGTTCAATTTTCCTTAAGTCAATGCAGCTGTATGTGGCCGAGCGTTGTCATGCAACAGAATCACACTTCGGATAGTCATATCCCGCCTCTTTTGCCGATAGGCAAGTTTTACTTGTTGGAGTAGTTCGCAGTAATACTCAGCATTAATTGTACGGCGTTCGTGCAGAAAATCGATCAGCAGTACGCCTTTCGAATCCCAAAAAATTATTGCAAGAATTTTCCCTGCAGAAAGACGGGTCTTGGCTTGGCCATCTGAAAACTTTTTGTGCCAGTCGTACACTTGGGTCCTTGAAAGTGTTTCATTGCCAAACTGTGCAGATAGTCGACGCGAAATTTCAGACGGTCTAACGCCCTCTCGAGCGAAAAATTTGATAACAACACGTTGCGCAACAGACGTATGCACCTCTTGCTCTGACATGATGCTACTAACAGCGCATCGACTACGCCTGGCTAAACCGACGAACTCCCCTCTTCTTAACATCCCTACCTAACATATATCGAGACGTCACGCCACTCGAATTACCTATAGGGCGAGAAACAGAAAAGTCCGGTTCATATTTGATTCACCCTCGTATTATCACATTTATACGCGTCATCCTATCTTTCATAAAAGATTTTTACGTTAATTGTCAGTGAAAATGAAAAACGGTGGATGCAAAATTAAATTTTTGACTATGAAGAACTTTGATTTTGTATAATGTTAAATATAAAACAGAAACAAAATTGTTGACGTAAAAAATCGACGGAATAAAAAGTTAATAAATATACCCAAAAACGATAGAAATATTTTCTGTTGTTAAATCATATCACATATCTATATAGAAGATTTCTTTAGCAATTAAAAAAGACAGTTATAGTATGAACAACTGCAGTGTGGCATTATTCATAGAAAAATAATTTTGTGTCTCCCTTGGCTTATCTTTCAGTTCAGGTGTGGGGTAGTTGCGGCAGCTTTTCTATTTTTCTACAAGGTATTTACCTATACCTGTGTCGTTGCAGATGCCTGCCGCAGTTGAATAAAACGACCCGAAAATAGTTTATCCAATAACATATAATTGTGTAAACCATAAGTTTTCGATTCAAATTTTCATATGTTATAACTGAAATAACCACACTTTTAACCCTTTCTTTCCCTGTGACGCTAATCGACGTCTTATTATTGAAGTCCAAATAGTAAGAATGTCAACGTCAAAATTTGAGTGAACTATGCTTTATCATATTCGTCAGTATCCCTACAATACGAAACGTGCTACACCGTTTCAATAAATGCGTTGTAAGAAGCAGACAATACTTATATACAGGGTGTAAACGGTTTGAGTGCAAAGATTTTGAAGAACAATACTTCAGGCAAAAACAAATCAAAAAGCTTTATAACATTTTCTAAAATAAACTATAGTTTTGCCAAAAAGAACACATAAAGTTAGATTTTATGTAGCTCTTGCTACCGTGAATAATACAATAATTTCGATTTCAAAATGTCGGTAAAATCTAAATATGTAAATACTCAATAGCTTATACATCTTTAATAGCCACATTAAAAATGAAAATTGATTATTTAAACTTGAAATATGCTTTTATAATTTAGTGTAAGTTTCTCCGAATAGATATGGCAACGTGGCATGCAGACCAACTTATTTACTACATTTTTTACTTTTACGACGACTGAGAGTTACGATTGTTTTTTGCGATTTCGATTCTAGTAAATAAGAATAGATAAACGGTAAAGTGATTTGAATGATATCTATTTGATGTAGACTTCGTGGTTTGCTTTCCATTTAAAATATTTTTTAAATAAATAAAATCGGTTGTGATTAGTGTGTAAGTTCGAAAATTAAGAATAGTGCGACAGTATTTATTTGTGATAAATAATGGCCGATTATACAATTAGGGAAAGACATGACATGCTCTTAATTTATGGGGAAAGCAGACGTAATTGCAGAATAGCAAGAATGTTATACACGGAAAGGTTTCCAAACAGACGCCTGCCCAATGCTAGGACATTCGTAGCTGTTTCGCAGAGGCTTCTGGAAACAGGTAGTGTAATACCATAAATAAACAATTGCGGACCACAGCGACATAATCGTATCTTAGCCGCTGAGGATCAAATAGTAGACTTTATCGACATCAACCCATATCGTAACACACGGAGTATTGGAAGTGAGCTGCAAATTTCTCACACTGTTGTTCATAGAACATTACGGGAACAATTGCTCTATCAATATCACATGCAGCGGGTTCAAGGGCTTTCAATTGATGATTTTTAACCAAGACTCAATTTCTGTCGTTGGTTCCTCAAAAAACATCGACAATTTCCTAATTTTGTGAACAATATTTTAATAACAGACGAAGCAAGTTTTAATAGGAATGGTATAATAAATTTTCATAATACGCATTCGTGGTCTGAGTTAAATCCGCACGAAATACGCCAGTCAGTATTTCAACACCAATTCTCAGTTAACGTGTGGGCTGGAATAGTTGGTGAATACTTGGTTGGGCCATTTATACTGCCTGCACGTTTGACAGGTGAGAATTACCTTTATTTTTTGAACAACACGCTACCAGATTTGTTAGATGAAGTGAACCTACAAACACGTTCCAATATGTGGTACTTACATGACGGAGCACCTGCCCACGCAAGTCATCTAGTTGTCGACTTCTTAAATAGAACATTTCCCCGTCGTTGGATTGGTCGAAACGGACATATACGTTGGCCAGCAAGATCTCCTAATCTCAATCCTTTAGATTTCGACTTATGGGGACACATGAAAAGTAAGGTTTACACGACTCCAATTATTGACGAGAATGACCTTAGACAACGCATTTTTGACGCTGCTGACGAAATCCGAAATATTCCAGGAATTTTTTCTCGCATACGTGAAAATTGGATTAAACGGTGTCGTGCTTGTGTCGATAGTAATGGTGGGCATTTTGAACATTTGCTGTGAATAATCCGTTGTTTCAACTCAGTTCTATCATTATAATAAATTCGGTAAGTAGGATTACATATTTACTTGTCTAATATAAATAATATTAATTAAATCAGTAATAATGACTCTTCGAATAATTTAACTGGTAAAAAACTACATATACAGATCTCTTGAGTTGAATATCATATTTACCCAACTTTGTATAATTGCATAAAAGAAACCGCCAACTACAAATTCTAATTGCAATACCTTGTATTAAAAACGTAAATATTTTCAACAAAATATTTCATACATTTTTATTTAATTCTAAGGTCAATATCATCAGTCAACACAAAAACACAGGTTTTTATTTTTTTGTCGGCGTAGTCATTCCTTTATTATTCGCGCTAAGAGTGAATCTGCTTCGAACGCGAGCGACGTTGCCGGATTGACAATAATTTACTTAATATGTTTTAGGGATTTTCTTGGTTATTAAGGCCTACTGACCATAGTGGTATAAGAGTTTTTTGTTTAATTTGGTGTATACTACCTCCATCTCAAATATATGCACTCAAACTATTTACACCCTGTATAGTGCAAGGTCAATTTTAAGTGCATATTCAACATTTTTGAAGCAGCTTTTTTTAAATAAGCAAGCCACCAAATATTTTACCACACTTGTATGGCATTTTTTGTATGCTCTAGTAGGTTTACTATAACAATATTTGCGAATTCTATGCTATTTTGCTGCGAACTATATTTTATATTACTTATACAACTCTTAACTTTTATATATTCAGAAACAACTTCGTACTTTTCTGTATTTCTTTCACAGATGTTTCGATTTGGACAAACGGAAAAAGATGAACTCATGTTAAAGGACAGTTATCCGATATTGATATTGTCGACGACTAAGCTATTTTAGAGGAGGAAAAAGAAAATTCTGAAATTATAAAGGAATACAACACAAACATGGGCGGGGTTGACTTGAAGGACATGTTAGTAGGTTTCTGAATGATATTTGTGACGTTTTTTTCAGTGTTTAAGTATTTCTTGGGAAATAACACCACAGTTACGAAAATTGCTGTATATTCCAAAGGTTTCGGGGTTTAGGTCAAACCCCGTTGTCAATGGTTAAGAAACTATGAATAAAAAAGGCACAATTCTAAGATGTAAAATTAAAATATTTGACAATATGTATTATTTGATTTCTGACGTAACTAAGAGAATTTTATTTGTAATATACAGGGCAGCACAGAAACTTATAAAGATCATATAATCATAAAGTTTCTTTCAAATTGGAAGAATTTGAAAGGGAGTTCTTCAGAATTTTATGTGGCGCTTCTAGGTGCGACTTTGTTATAAGTGCATTTACCAAAAATACGATCAATGAATTTTGTTGATTCAGTGATCCCATTAAAATCATAAGGGAAAACCTGGGAAAAAACTATGAACTATCCCGATATTGGGTTTTTCACAAAGAAATGACCATTAGCAATTTCTTCCTTAATTATCGGCAACCAGGAACGATTGAATTCTACGGAGGTAATAGCGATACAATCGTTTTCATTTAACAAAATTAAAGCAGACTCCAATAAACCTCTAGACCTCTAAATGTTCGAATAAACGAACACAAAAATTACATAAAAAACGACATTTTTTCTAAACTATTTTATATTGTATGAAGCTAAATTTAATAAAAAGTATTTATTTAAAAATCAAAAATTTAATTCGGGAAAGAAAGGGTTAATATCAATCAAAACGAAACACAAAATCCTAGAATTGATATTTTTGTTAAACAGCTAATTTTACGTTTTCTTGTTTAAAATGACACAAACAACAACAATAAAAAAAAGAATAGAATTATAAATTTTCAATTTTGAATGGACAAAAAATATTTGAAAATATATTTGATGTAGTGTAATAAGTCATTTAATGAAGTTGATTTTGACATTCGTATCATATACTTGACAAACTCTTTTATAAAAGACAATGTAATAAGTTAAAATATATTTTAAGTCAAGATTTGCTAGGCACATTAATTTCATATTATTTAATAGAAAAATATAGGTAATACTACACCCGCGCCCACCTTGTCAGATGGTGAAAACTCACCAATTCTTATTTAAAAGAGGGAGGAGGGCATAAAAATCGCATGCCAGTATTTTGATTTATAAAAGTATCTTAGAAAATATACGTTATTATAGACAATATTAAATATTCCCCACCAACAAGAGCAAAGGCAAGCCACCCAGGGCAGGAGAACCTATTCGTACATCTTGTAGTCGACGATTTTGAAACTACAACTACAAAAGAAGAAATGAAAAGAGGGGCCAGAGAGCCGCTAACACAAAAACATGATAACGTGCACATGATAACGTGCATACCGACAGAAGGGTAAAAAAGCTATATATGATAGTAAAGAAGACAGCGTTCGAACCGGCGTTATCTGGGAAGGTGGATGGCAAGAGAGCTAGAAATGCTTCTCATTGTTTTTGATGAGTTGTTTCAGTTCATGGCATTCCTGGCCCCACGCAAGAGTGTGCGTGTATCAAAACTTAGTTCTCACAAAAAATGTAGTTCAAGAGACGTGATAGAGTCGAATAAGAAATTTCATTACCTATTTTCATCATTAGAAAAGGAATCATTTTCTTCAAATTTAAATGGGACCATTCTCGAGTTATGATCCATATGAATTGAAAATATGTTTCTGTTTTGAAGTGGATTAAACAGAAAATAAAAAAATCACAGAAAATGGTCTAGATCAGACCATCGACAACGAGATGTGACCTAGTTCCCGAAGCGTTTATTTAAATTTACGGACTTTTCTAGTAGTATTGTTTTACTTTTTGTGATTTTTAACTAAATAACAGAGTGACATCACCCTGCCTGTCCTACATTATACTATATATTAGCTCGATTTTCATTTATAGATACAGTATTATAGACTCGAAATGAGTGCTTTGATGTTTTAATTTTAAAGGTATTTACTTACCCTTCAGAGTAGGAAACAGCGGTGGTGAAAACTGCGATGAAATATGAGAGGCTAAATGGGGTGAGAAAAACAAAGGTGGTGTATTTCGAGTACCAGTACTTCCATCCATTACAGGTCGAAAGCTGCCACTGTGGCTGAAAGAGAAAAAAAATTTATGAATATAGCGTAACATTTCTAAAACGTTTAATAAAACCAGAATATAAAACTAACTGATATCATCAGTAAGGTTTGATAAATAAATCTTATTGTTAGTTTAAAACTGGTGTCAGTAAAACGTTTATTGAATAAAATCGTACTATGCATTTATATTTTTTAAACCGTTTTATATGGACATATGATGTGTCCAGGGTGCTGACACGATCCCAGTAAACTTTATGACACACTTTGTGCCGAGCCTCAGATCGAGTGTGAGCATTAACGAAATATATAATTAAACCGGCTCGCTCTTGCTCGACACCGTTTAAATTAGTAATATTTTTTATTTAGTAATAAATAATGTACCTATTCATAAAGTGTGTCTAGTACGACGGATAAAATTGAGTTATATGTATGGCCAACTATCAACTCCATCTCGTTTACGTGTTATATGACACCTGTGCCAGCAAGCGGCACAGACACATCGATGCGTGCCTGTTTTGAATAAAGTGTGTTGCAACGCTGCAACCCACTAAATGGTACTGTGCTATGTAATAGTCGAAAGGAAGACTCGAGATTGAGTGCGATAAAAGTGCACCATCTCGCTCGGCATTGTTTAACTCAAACTGTGTGCCCCCTTTTTACAATAACAATTTTTTTCAAAAATGTTTTTAGTTTGATTTTGTTATATAATCTTTTGTCTTTAATTAAATATATCCAATAACATTAAAGTTAAACGACTCGTGTTCTATAAAATTAATGAGTCACTGAATGTTAGGCTTAAGATCATACATAATTAGAGTATGCGTAAATGTTGTTGCCTATATTTAAGAAATGTAGTCTAAAAGTAGAGTTTTCGTAATTCGGAATATAATTGATTGTAGATGTTTTTCTTAGTTTCTAAGGTACAAAATAGGGCAAGGAGAGAATTTAAAAATACTGTAAGCGAATGTATATATTTTGCTAACTTATATTGTGCCTGGAAAGACAAATGAGAGTAATAAAACTGGGTTATAATAATCGTCAACTGTCAACTCTTCTATAATGATATACGGCACAATTGCGCCACAACACTACTGACACACTGAGCCATGGGTGTTTAGAGGTGTCAGCACTCCAAAATCTAATACGTCATGTAGGGCCACTTCATTGTCTACATGAGCGCTTATATTGTTGTTGGTCTGAAGAGACCAAAATCCACCATTTTGATGTATTCGTGATTATTGGTAATTGTAAATGCTGTTTAAAACATTCACATTTATCTATTGAAAATTTTTGTCAAAATGTATCATCATATTTTGGTAATTTTTAATTAGCAAAATATTTGTAATCGTACAATTATTAAATTCCTGGCCACTCACACTCATTCCTTCCACTTCTATCACCAAACGTTATGCTATTTTTACTCAAAATTAAAGGTGTGCTGTGACTGAGTTGATCCTAAACGATCTGATTATCAACACGAATTGATTTGAGACTATTTGAATAAAATGACACCTGTAAGTTAGCTCGACAGTAGAGGATAAAATGAATGACATATCTCTCTTCCACTTCTAAGGCTTTTGATCTTTTTTACACTCTGGTCAGTTCAAATGAAACGAATCCAAAATTATAACATAAAAAAAACTATTTTACTCCAGATGTGAAATAAAATTCTCTGAAATATTATCACGATCATATCACCTAGAAGCCCTAAAAAATATTTTATTATTAAATGTTTTTACTAGTAACAAGTTTTATAGTTCTTCACTTATTCAGGTGTGTGTGTTATCAAATCTTAGAAGTTAAATTATCTGAAATTTTGAGTACATCTGTAAGGCAAAAAACAGTGCAGCTTGGAGTGGAGTGGTAAGAGCTGAATAGATAAATATTGAGGAAAAAGTAATTTGTTCTGAGAGTTGAGAAAAATTATGCTGTATTTCTTAATGTTTCTCCAGTTATAAAGTTAAAACCAAAAAGGCATTTTTTCCGTCTTTTGCATATACCAGTATTATAAACCTGCTACCGTCCTCTTCGTCAAGGCCACCATATATTTAATTCTTTTAATGCGGACCTGTGTTTTTGTTACAATATCGGTGGAAATTGAAAAGTTAAGTTCTATACGACATTTAGTGGCGTGTTAAAAATATTTAAACATTTTGACATTTACAAATAAAATAACTGAAATTAAAAATAATTGATTATATAATTTCTCAAATATTTTGTGTTTTTACAATTTATTGGGAATAATTTAATGTTAAATTGCTAACCTTTTAATGTTCTAATTTTGTTAACAACACAGGAAAAGTGTATATTTCAAAAACTCCAAATGTCTCAGGGTCTAAAAAGGCCCCGTTTTCAATGACAGTGTATATTAAAACAACGGAATTAACAAAATTAAAACATTCAAAGGTTGGTAATCTGACTATATAAAGAGAATTTTATATATACACGATAGCACATATTCTCAGTATCGTGATATTTAGATTAGTTACAGATAAGAATAATAACAAATTATAGCGAATAAATAAAAATAACCTCAATTTGGAAAAAATGTCTGTTTAACAAATAGTTAAAATGTTAATTGTAGCTTATATAAGCGTTTTGTATTTCCTGTGCATGATTATTTGTATAATTTTGGAAATCTAAAATATTATAGAAACCTTAATATACTCTAGATATACCTATTATATGTTGTAATAATATATAGGATATTTTCCGCCGGCTTAACCATTAAGCTACCAGAATTGATATTTCATTTTGAATTTCCATCAACAAGCTTTAAAGTTCAGATTATGTAAAATTCCGATTTAACGAAATTTGAAACTAATGCCGATCTTTTTGATACCCCATTTGAAAAGCTTCTTCACATCATATATAAAGCCATCAATTATTCAAAACATCGAGGGGTAGAAAATTACGGGGCGAACGATAAAAATTGGCAGTCTGTCCTGCCTACCACCTCCAGCGATCTTTTCCATCGCCCTTGCATTGTGTATTTAAATTTAAATCAGTCTAATAGATGCTTAAGGGTCATGCGTTATTTCGAAATTACCTTAGGTAAGAGGAGTTTCAACCACAAAAGCAATTTTGGTATAATGGTCAATGAGGTAGCTATTAAAGAATTTATAAAATTATTATGTTCTTTTCACAAGGGATTGTTTTACAAATGATTCATTATTTCTATTTACTAGACATTTGGATGTAAACTGTAAAATGTTCAGTTAAAAAGATTAAATTATTTGTCGGTATATGTTTTAATATGTAACATAAATTTTTAGTACAGCAATTGTTTAATAAAATTTCATATGCTAATACCCATGATTCTTATGTATTTCCTTATATTTAATACCTGCAAATGCTAGAATATATCACCTTACTCTAGGTGATTTTTATTATCTTGATCATAAAAAAAACCATTTGACGAAAGAAATTATTAGCTTTCTAAATTTTTAGATAGTATGGTATAAACATGGTTTTAAACTTTTGACTTGCCTAGCAGTAATACTATCGGAAGCCCAAAGTTCTTTTTATCTTTAATAATCATCTGAATATTTCATACGACTGATTATCGTAAATTGACTTGTTAGAGCTTGGATCACACATTTCGTGAATAGATAGAAAGAAAAGACATTTTGTGATGCACAAGTCGATTGAAAGGGAAGTTTTCGTGAAAGACAGTTAGTTGCCGAGAAGAAAATTTGAGCCACTCTCAGACACATCAACGGATGATCTTATTTCATTGACCCGGACACCACCTCGAAACTGGCGAATAACAACATTTAATATTAAGATAGAAATTGTTATTTTTAGGTTTCCATAACTCATAGAATCACTTTATGCCCGCTCCTATCAAGAAACTGTCAGAAAACAATTCAAACTTCTAAGTCAACATAATTACCGGCACTACATATAACGAAGTTTCTTTCTCATGTAAATTTTGAACAACGGAATGTTCAGAACCCATTTTCTAAGCACTCTAGCATCAAAGTAAATGTGGCAATCGAGTTGGATTGCCATCAGATGCTTACCTGAACAATTTAGTTCAAAGAAATTACGATACTATTCTTTTCGAGATTTTTCAATCCATTGAACGCAAGACTATATATATTGTTTCTAGTCGAGAACCTTCATCAGTTGCGCTCCCCTCAGTACGATTCCTGATTTGGAATCTCTGTGAGCTACATTTTCCTGAAATTCCTGGATGTCGGAATTCATTTCGCGATAAAATATTAAATTTAGGTCATTCGTATTGTAACAGAAATGAGCATCCGATGCCCAAGTTTCGAAGCATAGATTTTGTACGATTATGTGTATATTGACGAGTTTGTTGCAATAAGTAAGCGGCGGAAAACTCTTAAGGTTTAAAACAGGAATTAGCTGTAGAATATAATAGACATTGAATGGGTATCGAATTTCAGAAATGGTTGTTCAAGCCGCTCAGCTGACTAGACTAAAGGGTCTCTCCCTTTCCAATACAGATCTAAATAAAATGTAGTCATCAAATATTGTCGATTTGTATTTTTAAATGGGCATTTTTTCAACAAAAAAAATTATATAGGGTGTGTCATGTGACAGTGGTCAATACCAACTTTCTTATTTTAAATGCAAGCCACTGTATATTATTTATTTTTTGGTTTCTCCTGAAAATTCTAGACATACTTCATGTACAATGTCCTACACCCATCTTCAACCGTTTCATTACATTCATTACACTAAAACCCTAATAAGTAATACTGATTATTTCTTAAAAATATAAAAAAATGTTTTAATGTCAATGTAGGAAATGATTTTCAACATTTCCTACATTGTTGAAAATGCTCGCCGCGAACGTCTTGGCAACATGCTAATCTGGTCTACAAATGTCTTCTAACGTTACTCAACATATCAGGCGTGACTGATCTAATCGCAAGCGTGATTCGTCTTTTTAGGTGATCTAAGTTAAGGGGTTTAGTTTTGTATACAGTACTTTTGACATATCCCCACAAAAAGTAATCCAATGGCGTCAAATCAGGAGATCGTGCTGGCCATTCTATCGATCCGCGCCTCCCATCCACCGATTTGAAAAAAATTGGTTCAGGTACTGCCGGACCATGATATCGTAATGTGGCGGTGCTCCATCTTACTGAAACCATATTGTATTGACAGGAACTTGTGGTTTATTGGATCAGTACAGTCAGAAACAGTTGAAGATAGGTGTAGGACATTGTACATGAATTATATGGAGAATCCAAAAAATAAATAATATACAGGCTCTTTCATTTAAAATAAAAACGTTGGTACTGGCCACTGTCACATGACAGTTAAAAATTAAATTTTTTGCGGCGTCCCCTAAATAGATTCCTATTGATGAAAAAACCCTGGGAAAATTTTATTTTCTTTTAAAATTCAAAACAACACGTGCCTCCAGACGATCTAAGTCAATTTTTTGGTATAGGTATAATCATCTTTTTGGGGAATATTTCATGAAAAATACAACTTAATTCGAAATATAAAAAATTATAAAATTCACCTCAATAAAAAAAACAATATTTGATAAAAATAACAATAAATAACTGTTTAAATAAAAAATCCCAGTTGATTTGTCTATTAAAATTGATATTTTTATTTTAATATTACATTAGTACAAATGATATTTTAATATCTAGATTTCTTCACTCCAAGCCTCAAGTAAGCTTTCTTTCTCATTTTTAATGTTTTTTCTTCTATAATCATCTAAGATTTGAATAAGGAATTGTTGAGGAATATACCCAAAAATTGACTTAGATCGTCTTAAGGCACTTGTTGTTTTGAATTAAAAAATAAAAAGAAAATTGTCCCAGTGTTTTTTCATCAAAAGGGGGGCGTCGCAAAAAAAATAATTTTTAACAACCACCCTATGACACACCCTATATAATTTTTTTTTGTTGAAACAATGCCCATTTAAAAATACAAATCGAAGTTTCCAAGCGTTTTTCCCTACAATCACTATTTACTGGATATCGGATTTATTCTATTTGGCTGTTCCACACTGTATGATAAAAGTACTGAAATTAAAGCTTCATCTACAGATGTGGATCATTGTTGGAAACAATGGTTGCTAATTAGTAAATATGGCGGAACTTTCAGTATCAATTGATGGAAAAGCCAAATTCACTATCACTGTAAGATTTAATTATTTGACATACACAAAAATTATACTTCTCAGCGTACATCCAAGAAATAAAGCGTCACAGAAACATACAGTGTTTGAGAACGACTCTAAATTTGGAGTTGAACTGTTTCCACAGCAGATAAGTATTCACAATATACAATACACATATTTGTACTGTGAGCAAGACTTTCTGTAAGAGAGCAATATTTCGAAATTGCCCCCACAACCGTTTTTCCTATTTCTTGAGCACTTGCCGCTAGGCATCACCGTTAACCAGTCGCTAGGTCTGACGATAATGGTATAACATATAATCTGAATTTCCCATCATTTACCTGATGACGATAGCAGAATCAAAGCTTTGTGAGATCAACCACTTCAAGGCGATGGAAGTCCAAGAAAACTTTGAGGTTCAAATACTTATCGGTTACAGAAAAGTAGTGAAGAAAGATGAGCAGGTCAAAATAACCAAGGACTTCCGCCACAATGCTTTCGAAATTACATACAAAAATACAAATTGACAAAAAAGTGAGGGTTCTCCCTCCATGCAGACAATATAAGTGCTCGAAATAATTTTTATTATTAAACTTTCCCTTTTACGAAATAGATTTAGTAATATATAATCAATATGCCTTAAGCTTCCCTTTAATTTCACTCTGAGCATGCAATTTAAATACAACCAGCTAATAGTTTTGCCCGTTAATACAAACATATCAATCTAAAATCAAATCTGCTATCGTAAATCTAACTGATCCGAATACAGCATATCTACCGGTTAGTTCGTTTATTAAATCATAAGCCTTTTAATGCCCCAAATTGCGTTGTGCAGGTTTACAGACAGCAGTGGAGAATTAACATCGGCTCAGGCATATTTCGACATGGCGTATGTCGACGGTACAGAACGCCGCGCTGTACACGATGGTGCGGTTCGTGCAAACCTAGTCCTCTTTGTAGCTTGGATGTCTGCTAATTATCTGATTAATTAATTGCACAGTCACTCTAATTCGATAGCTAATTATTTATGAGCATCAGCATTAATGTAATTAAGGTAGGTGTTTCAAAACGTTTCCAGCTACGCGAAGCATTAATCCAACCAACCCTCGCCTCGATGCCGAAATTCTGATCAAAGTCAAACGGATTATTTGCTGGGATACATGCAAGTTTCGGTCATGTGTACTCGATTTCCTTTGAGGTTTATTTGATGTATTTCGATATTGAGTCCTAATTAATAAATTTGAATTAATCAATATTTCAAATTTATGGGCATTAATTTAATGACGTTGATAATATTCTTAATAATTGTGGGTGACAGAAAAGAACTGAAACGCTGATTGCAGAAACCACATGAGTCAATATTTTTAAAATTTTGGGAAATTTAGAATATTCTAATCTTGTTATTTACTTTTTTTTTTCTAAATTTTGCATGTTATATTAAGTATTGGATTGAGTTAGCTGTTACTTGGTAGAAGTTGAAATTCATGATGAATTGAGTAATACAACTGATTACAGACTTACACTTTATTTAAAACTCGTTGCGTGAACAAGCGCCATCGAACTTGAAGTAATTGTCAGAAGTTTTAAATAAAGTGTAAGTGTGTAATCAGTTGTATTCCTCAATACATTTGTTATATTAAGTGTTTAATTTAGCAGTTAATTCGATTTATACTATAAAATCAAGGGTCCCCAGAGTAAATTTCATATTTTTGACTCATGTGGTTTCTACACTCAGTGACAATTTCTCTGTTCGATTATTCAACGGACGCTGTTGAAGTAAAATCATTTTAATGGAGGTTGCACTTTCATACGAACAGCAATGGACGAGTTAATTTCTTAAAGAAATAGTCCTTGTAATATTTCTAGTTATAGTAAACTAAAATTGATCTGCAATGTTGCCGGTTCTACCGGATTGTAATTTAAAATAGTCATTAATCATTACGAAATTTTAGGTTTCGCACTGTCAGACGATTTATTAAAACTTGTTGTCGCCCACTGATTTATATTCGATCCTTTGATATCAAATTTGTAAGTTTGAACATTATTGACGTTCTCTTGTCAAAGAATATATTTCTATAATAAATAAAGTGAGACGAAATCGGCAAAGTATGCGCGGTCTCTGCTATCTCTTTATTGTAAGATATATTATTTTATACGTAGATATTTCATGAAATTACAAAAATATTCGTGTCTTTTCAACATTTTCGATAAAATAATAGGCCAATATTCCTTTATTTAAGTCTCTGTCATAGGCAGTTTAAATTGAATTTAAAATTAGCCAGTGCGGGACCCGTAGGCAGTTGCCTACACTAACTAGGGGATGATCCGGTCCCGACAATACTACTATATTACAAATAATTACAACACATAGGTGCATATTAGTAAACCTTAAACTACATTATAAAGTAATAAAATACACCTATTCTTTTTAATATTAAATAATTCATATATTTGTTGATATATTTCTCAGTGAACTGAAATTGAAATCTTGAAAATATTATATTGCCAACTTATCACATTGAATTGAACACTTACCTTAACCTAACGCCTATGTAACAATTATAAAACGTCAAATATCAAATCAAATTTGCTAAAACGACGATGGCCATGAATATTAAAATGACGTCTACTATCAAGGATTTCGGATTTCAAATCTAGCTATTTATCTTCCATATTACGATTTGTGCATAATTTCAGCATTTATATATTTTTAATTAAACTGTACGAAACATTCAGTAAAAATAAAAATAATCTAAATTAAAAGTATAATAATTAATTATTACATTATAATTGTGATTTCTTTTTACAGACCATATTTAAAACACATTGAAATGAATGGTAAATATTATGTAATAAATTCTGGTGGGTTCGATCTCGACAGCATGCGATGTAGAATAATTTTAGGGAAGAATAAAAATTTATTAGTTTTTCGTTTAATTTAGTTTGTCTTCCACATTATACATAATCAATCTTACAATTTTCTCTATAAACAAACTGATGTATGTTTGACACTGTGACTCGTAAATGAATTAAGGTGTGTTTTTAAATTTGTGTTAGCATTTAAAAACTTTCTCAAATCAGTCAAAAAATCTGGACACTCAATAATACCAACATATTCAAGAAAAACAGCCCACAGAGACCCCAAATCGGGAGTTATGCTGTGTCGTGCTTTGTCGTGTCCCTGTGAATCCTATGATAGAAATAATATGAAATAATTTGTAGGTTAACTATAATCTTTTAAACTAATTACATTGAACGTGAAACACTATAATGTTTTTAGTCGCGAACCTTCATAACTTGCGCTGATGAAATCTCCAATATTGATTTCGGACATTCAACAGAATTTAATATTTTAATATGAAATAAATACTGACAACTAGTCTTGCGATCAAAGGACGGTAAATTCAATAATAGAAATTAGTCAATATTAAGTTATTACTTAAAATGCCGTTATGAGAAAATAAGATGAAGAAAAAAGTTATGTTAAATATTTTCGAATGAAAAATATTTTGGGAATAATTCACTGAAATGTTACCAAACAAAGTTATAAGTTCATCATCACCATTAAGTGCGTATACCCGTCAACTATCATATTACATTTTAGTGAATTAGCTAAGAAAAATATGTAGTCACCCGACCAGTTTTGTCGTAATCGGATGAACGTACGACATTCTCGCCATCTACAGTCTTAGAGCATGTACTTTCTGGAGATAGGAGGCTATAGTGCACAAATGTCGTGGTAAGACTAAGGAGAGATAGGGCAATAGAGAGGGCAAGCGGCTATTTCACTCGGTTGGGAGCTCCTTCCAATGAAATACGTTCAGCATGTTGTTCATTGGCTACTTCCACCCAATAAGTGAAATAGTCTCTTACTGTCTCTATTGACCTCTCTTTCTCGCGTTGCCACGATTTTATGCTTGACAGGCTATATCTATATGGTAAATGATCTAAGTCTACAGTACTAAATTGTGCTATGGCAAGTGCGAGAAATAATTTGACGAAGTTTTATAGCAATTGAAAGAACGGCATGGCAGCACATACGTTGCGAACAAACAAAACTTGGTGATTATATATTAGATCGATTTATTGCAGCGAAAGTGGAGCATGGGAGGAGGGTTGGATAGTAGGCTTGATTGCTCCTTCCGGTGTACTACATCCGTTCGTCTGTTACTCTTGACGTTTCGACAAAATCATATTTGGCATTTTCAACAGGTACCAAATCACAGTCACCGTACTAAATTATTATCGACATCTAAACTCGCCTTAATAAGGACTAGCTATTTTTTGTTTAGAATGAAACCTCGGGTCGAGGTTATTAAATAATGTTTACTCTTGTTTATGAAACAATTAGATGTTCTCCATTTGTATCGCAACAAACGAACGTTTTATGTATTAATTATGTAATAGGCCTTTTCATATTCGAACATTTTTGTTCCCATGAGTTATGTTTTTCGAGCAGTTTTCGCATCATTGGCATGTAAATACAATGTTTTTTCGCCCGAACAAAATGACAGAAGTTGACGCACGCCTCCTAAAAAATTTCGAATATGAAAATGCCTATTGTGTTGCCATGGTCAAATATCGAAAGGTTCGTAAAATTGTCTTTAACCGTATTTACACCAGCTTTTAATAAAACTGATACTGAGATTGATTATTGCTTTAACGTGGCACTTGTAGAGTGAAATACAACCATTCTTTTGAAAGACATTTTTAAACTTTCGGTAATTAAAACATTGCAACTCAGATTGTAGATAATACTAGGAGCAGAAAACCATTAGTCCTCAACTATTTATTAGTATTAAAACACCAATATTTCTGGTACTAATATACAGCGCAAAAACAGCGTTTGATCTCTGCTGTTGGAGAATAATAGTACGATTTTTCTGGACAGCACAAATAACTTACGCATTCTTCGTGCAAGAAATCAAGGATCCCCAAAGGGTACATAAAATAGTGCAAGTCCTGATCGTCAGATACTTTGTTCACCTGCTGAGAAGAGATGAGGACAAACTGGAGCGACTAATAGTCCGGTCCGAGTGGAGCGTACCAGGCCTACAGGTAGGTTACCATCACGCTGGATTGACCAAATCCAGCATCTACTGATTTCACAATAAACCAAACTGCAACCTGCTCCTACCACAAAGAGAAATGGCGAGAAATGGTTAAACACGTAACCAAATGATAAAAGCTTTGGGAGGTGTTCTCTTAGTTCGGATATTCCCTTTTTTGAAAGTCCAACATAAAAGCTACTCTTGGAGTATTGATAAGTTTTTAATTTTACTTATTTATATGCAGGGTGTAACATAATGCAATGCAGATATTTTGACAGGTACTGGGTCAATTTGAAATAAAAAAAATCATACAGTCAACGACCTATTCGATTATAACGTTTTTTTTAATTCCAAGATCTGACAACCTTGTACATGTACAGTACGAAAATATTTGGAAACCACTAATATTTTGGATTTGTTCCTGTTACTTTTGGGCTTTACTGGTGCTAGGTTTATGCATTTAGTAGTAGTTTCAATTAGTTTATCAGTTGCTCAGTTTGGATCACCCATTGACAGAATCACATTCCAGTCTTGTTCCCTGGCTATTTTAATTAGTTTACAGTAATCAATTGTGGGGAAAGATTCATTATGAATTAAGGGTTTAAGTTTATTTATGAATATAAATAATGGATAATGATCTGTGAAGGGTACTGTAAACTTAAATTTTAACGGAAATTGAATTTGATTTTATAAAAATGTTATCAATGCATGCTCCCCCTTTAGCATTGTTTGATGGTCTAGTAATACCGCAAAACCCAGGAACAAAACCCTTTTCCACGACATTATGAAGGTGTTCCTGATTGACGTTGTCAGTTTCTGAGATCGATCTGAGATCGATGTTAAAATCACCAATGACCAGGTGATTTTTAATGTTCTTTTTATCTTGTAAGAATATATTTATATTATATAAAAATTCAGTTTCAGGTAGATCATGACACCTATATAAAGACGAGATTTCAAGTTTGGTGTTATTTTCTAATTTTACACTAGAATTAATAATTTTTAAATTTCCTTAATTAATTATTTCTGTATCATCATAAAGGTCGTCTTTAATACAAACAATTACTCGGCCATGTCTATTAATTGTACTACCATTATAATAAATGTTGTAGTCTTTCAAATTAAAATATTTATAATGTTTCAAGATCCTGTGAAACTTTTCTAAATAAAGAACGAAAAAATACTGTAAAACAAGCATATTGCAGCAACCAAAAAGCCGAATATTTATATTAATGCGAAAAATCCTAATATGAAAGAGGGTCCACATACAATAAAAGTATATCTAACTAATTTTCTGCGCTAACCTTAAACCACAAAAAGTACCACTATCTTTGCATTATACAACCTATCCCAATGTTTACATTTGAAATGGAATGGCGGCGAAATTTTTTTATTGTTGTGTTCAGTTGATAAATTTGTTGTCTTTTCCAAATAAATGGTTAAGTACGTACTAAAGTGCTTACTTAGTCTACGGATTTTTCTAAAAATGACTTTTTTATTTACAATGATCAGTCCTTTATCCTACTAATATATCTGCACTGCATTAATTTACACCCTGATATATTAATATAACCACACATTTATTAAATCATACGTTCAATGATGAAGCAAAAAACCCGGTATTAAATACTCATCTTTCAGGATGTCATCCCCCATTTATTTCGGAACAGAATACATTAAAAATAATATTGCATCATTGACATAATGTCCCTCTATTTTCATTGTCTCTACTGTATAAGGTCATCGAAACATATTCAAACGGAAGTGACGAAAGAAGTGTTAGCCTTCCGGTTTCTAGTGACTTCCGTGCGCGCATGTGCGTGCTTCCGCTTCGCCATTGACTTAACGTTTTGTTTGCCGAAATCCACGAAGGGCGGTACACGAGCCATCGCATATGCTACATTGATTCTCACCCCCTCGCTACATGATAGAAGGGCGATTAAAGTTCTAGGGTGGCTTTTTTTGGGCTATTATGTGATTTTTTGTTAATAGCGGTTTCGGGGTGCTTAATTCTAGTATTGCTTTACACTTTTTGTATTCATTCGATATTTTGAGAACTTTTTTACGACGTTATTTTGTCGAGTGGGGGTATTGGTGGTATTGTCGGTAATAGAAGTGGTATAATTTAATAGACTGGGATTTCTATAGACCGATTTCTCTAAACGTGACCTGTCATATATATTTTTGGAATTTTAATTAAAATAAACAATAATACTTTACTAGTCTTGAATTGAATCAACACGATCTTTCTTTTGAAAAAAGGAAGAAGTTATTAATTCCTCAGTATATATATTTTTTATATATGTTCAGCTACAGCTACAGGTCCATACTTTGGATCTCCTTTGTGGACCACGTTAACAACAAGTCGCTGTGTCTACTGAAGCTAATTCTACAATGAAACATTTGTGTTAAAAAAGGTCCAGGAAGAAGAATCTCTTGGCTTCAGAATTTATATAAATGGTTCTTCTTAAGCAAGACAGGACTTTTCAAAACAATAGTCAATAAAGTCAGGATGGCCATGTTAATACTCAACATACCAAAGGGATAGACACTATAAGAAGGAACCCGAAGTTGTTCATATTTATTTATAATCTTGTGAGATAAAGAGTTTTTCTAAAACATCTAAAAAAAATTCAGAATGCGGAGGCATTTAGTTGGTCGTGAACTCAGGGTTTTATTGTATGTATAAGCACCAGTTTCTCTTAAACGGCTTAATCAATTTGTATAATTTAAACTGTACTATATTAAGGAATATCTCGAAACCATATAATTTCCCATAATGTGAGATTTACAGTTTTTCAGAAAACTGAAAAAAAACTGTTATTAAGATTACTTATTGATTTCCCTGAAAAGGTTTAATCGACTTTGATAGTTTAAACTGTATATTATTAAGGTAGATCCAGAGGTGTTTTTCGAAAATCGGTAATATAAATACAAAAAATCACAAACATCAATTATAAACGTCGACGAACGCAACGGGTATATGTAACTGTTTCCATTGAATTGTTTTCCAGTCGGTGAAATATTATAAGTTATTTGAACCTGTTTATGCTAATATTTGGTCTTGTTAGGGCGGGTAATATCGACCACATTGCCCAATGATGATGGAAATTACGCCCTTTTTGAAATTTTTATTAATAATTGCGTTTTTTCTAGATGATCAGAAACTACGTACGCAACAGGATACGTTCGACCTGGATTAAAGAAAATTTTATCTGCCCGTTAACAGCTATAAGTGAAAATTAATGTTCAATACGAAATGCTGTCAAACTGAATAGCGTGCCTTATGCTACATTACAAGATCGCTTGAAGAATCGGCACTCAAAAGCGAAGAATAAATTGGGAAGAAAATCGGTGTTTTCTCAGGAAAAAGAAATAGGTCTACGCAACTATG
The DNA here is from genome assembly GCA_034190945.1 of Octodonta nipae. Classification (NCBI taxonomy): domain Eukaryota; kingdom Metazoa; phylum Arthropoda; class Insecta; order Coleoptera; family Chrysomelidae; genus Octodonta; species Octodonta nipae. The sequence continues at coordinate 88,416,482 of CM067220.1, read as the reverse complement.
TTTTAAAGCTAGAAAATATGTATTATCAATTAGCCCCAAAAAAAATGGGACAAATAGCCTATGACTAGAGTGTTCAACAACAAAAAAGTGCGAGAAAGAATGGACTCATGTTTTTTTGCGACGCAATCCTCACATTTCATTACGGCGAGAGGAAGCTACTAGTTTAAACATAGTATTTAATCGCTCAGATGTTAATTTATTTTATGATAAGCTCGAGCAAGACGATGGAAGTCCAAGGAAACTTCGAGGAACGAGTTTCATTATCTACCAGCTTCAGACTAAAACTGGAGTAGTTATGAAAAGATAGCAATTTCTTCCGCACTGAATCTTTAACGTAGAGTAAACTGGCATCAGTTCTGTTTACGAATTCTATGCCAACAACCGAAAAAGAATAAAAGGATTTCAGGTTGCAGGAATCTATCCACTTAATCTTAATACTTTTAGAGAAAACGAGTCCCAGTGGTATACGGCAAAAAGTAGGGCAAAGTACGATTGACGAGGTTCTGAAAAAAAAATGACCAAACAAGCACTGCAGTCTTCATCCTCAAATGATGGCGGAGATTCGCAGATTGGTAACAATTTCTCATCTCGAAGCAACAGATGACGAAGTTAAGTCCACATATTTGAAAAATAAGTCCAATGAAAATAACCATGGAATTCCTGTACCAAAAGTATCAAGAAGAAGCAATTTAAAATCCTTACTCAACTTCACTTAAAGAAGAATTACAGGTAAAATAATTAATAGGATCCAAAAAAAGTGACAGCGATTACGAAGAAAGAAAACCAGGATAGCTCAGGATCTCAAAATGCAGAAGATTTTAATGTATGCGTTAAATGTGATGAAAGTATAATTTAGAATAATGAACAATGCTACCACTTGAGGTGCTTGATATTTCCCATAAGGACGGGTAATATCAATCAAAGAAGTTTTATATTTTTGTTTGGGATATTTGAAAGTTTGTTATAATTGTTGTTATAATATGGGTATACGACGAAAACACACCACAGAAAATTCTGGTCAAATAAAAACTTTAATGTTATTTTTTTTAATCTGGAGGACTTAGGTGGTCCATATTAGGACACTTTCCCCTATGCACGTGTACATTTTTCACAGCGTGTTGTGAAAAATGTATATAAATTCTGAACAAAATCCAAGAATTGAACAGTCTATGTGCAAAAGTTAACAGCTGCCTTTTCAACTAAATTAAGGGCTACTATAGATAAACCATTATTCTCCAAAATCAGAGCTTGCATATCTATGATCGTGCAACTCACATTTTAGTCTTATTTTTATGTTTGGCCGTGACCTTCCAGTTTGATGATGACTTAAAAATGTGAGTCAAGCGGTTAAAATGGCTACACCAATGTGTTGACCGATTTGAGATTCATCGTGAGAGACCACTGAAACCGTATAATATTTAGATTTTGTAATTCTTGACATGGTTTCATTAAGTACTGTATATGATTCATGAGTCTGGTCAGTTCTTTACAAGTCGTAGAAGAAACGAAATTGATCACTGTTTTCAGAGGCATGATCTTGCAAATGGGTTTCAAAAAGCGTTTCATATTCTACTAGTCATTCCAGGACATTTCCCTTTACGGTGAACCCATGATTTATCAACAGTTTATCCGTCTTCAGCAATGAATTTAGTAGTACCGACGGTAATCCTGAATATTTTCACCTCTGATCTACACTACGCGGTCTCGAAAAAGATTTATGTTTTGGATTTCAAAGTATTTTAACGATTTTTGCTTATTTTCACGTTCAACCTACTAAACCGCTTTTGACACAGTAAGTTTATTTATTAATTGTCTATTTAAATGAGGGACACGTTCGAGATGAGTTTTTTTGAATATCTAAGAGATTTTTTTTATTTTCAAGTTTAGATGGTTTTTAATTTATATTGACCTAGCAAGAATTCGAACATACTTTGCTGTTTCGAAAAAAACGTGTGACTGTCCAAATTAATCTATTAAGAAATGGTGAGTTGTGTTTAGAAACTGTAAATTTGAGTTAGGCAGCTTATGTGAAAAGCCATTTTTCCATCAAAACCATTAATAAATAAACGCTACATAATTTTCCCAGCACGAATAAAGTACCATATGAGTTTAAACGTTTTATTTTTAATTAAACACAGTGTTTCGTTTTTGAATGGAGAAGAAATTATTAAAACACCTCTTTCACGAAACTCAGCCATTTGCGAGGAAATTATTGAGAGAATTGTGGAAAAGCAAAGAGATTTTCTTCCGAAAATTAATTTTCATCGAAGGAAATTAGCGTAATGAAAATATCAGTGTCATTTCAGCGAGTTCTGTGAAATGCAAATGGGACATTAGCAGGGGCTTCTTTTTGTGTTTTGAGTGAAATGGAAAATTCGTTTTATGATTACACGATCTTTATGTCTGCCTGATGAATATTTAAATTCTTTTCTCCTTGTCAAGATCAGCTATGCCTCGCTTTCAAGGGATGTAATATGGCAGTTCGCACAAAGAATATGGAATTTATACGTTTTATATATCTGGTTTAAGAAAGACGAAAATAGTTGCCGTCCATCTTATCTCCCGCATATAAGCTACTTTCGATTAAATTTAAAAAAACATGCATTCACATTTCACATAATATGATGCTCTAGCTGTACCTACTTAGGGGAACATTTTCATTCATTAATTCTTTATGTCGTGTAACGTTTTACGTCTTTGAAATTCTTCCGTTACATTTATTTTTCACTGTATTCTAAGTAATAGCGTTTCATCTGTTTATTACGGATGAAATAAAAATGTATATTCTTTTGTAAATGCAAGTTAAGCATTGTGATTTAATGGTTTATTTAAAAAATCATTAAATAGATGAAAAAAAGTAGTATTTTTTATACATTAAAACTTTCTTGGTAAGTCAGAATAATTAAGTCTTGAAGTTCAATGAAAATATGTAGGTGAAGTTCAGAATTTCACCTTTGAAAATGCCAAGTCCGAGTTAGGCGAAACGTCAGGTTAACTGTTCTTTTCAGATATCTTTTGTTTGAATTTTTTTGATAAAATGCATTTTTAGTCCTCTGAAGTACCTGAGAGTAAAAGATCCTAGTAAAAAAACAAACATAACACGACTTTAATCTTCGTCCGAGAGTACTGGAAATTAAGCGTTGCCGGAATTCTAACCTGAAGAACGCTTTTCTTGAGCGAGATATGTACATTCCAAACTTAGATTCAGACTCTGTGTAGAAGTAAACGTGGTAAGTCAGAATACTTTGTCTCGGGATATCGTTATTTTTTGAGTTTGAAAAAACGAACTTCTGAGTCCAATTTCACAATTCCGGTTAGTTCCGAAAGTGAGTATTTTGCCTTGCTACGCTTACTTCTACATAGGTCCGAATCCAAGTTTGGAATATACATATCTTGATAAAGAAAAACGGGCTTCCCACTTCCGGGACGAACAAAAAGTTCTTACTCTTGGGTAAAGTGGTAATTTGTTTGTTTAGCAATTAAAGCTGTTTTATTCCGATCTTCTCTTGTAAAGTACTTCAGAGGACTAAAAATGCATTTCGTCAAAAAAAAATTCCAACAAAAGTTTATTTTGCATCCAATCGATAGAGCATATCCATTTTATCTATAGATACGTTATCAGTTTTTTTTTAAATTGGGTTGGGGGTATCATATTGGGGAGCCAAAGTAATTAAACGTTTTTATGTTTTTAAATCAACTCTACGAAGGAATTCTAAATAAATCCTACCTGGAATTGAGTCAAATTAATGTAAATTGAGTTAAGAAATTTGTTTCGTGATGCAACAAAATTAGTGGTTCAAGAAATTGTATATATTACGAGATCGGCTTACATTCACGAAAGTGAATATCACAGAAGAATAAACAAAGTCGAACCGAATCTAGAGAAATCTGGTGAATGTGTGGTAGTTATTATGTTGACATATAACCTTTCTTTATACATAACCATATTTAAACTTCAGTTTATATCAGTGAATAATTATTTTTGCCAGCATTATTTTTCATTCGATATATAAATTTAAAACAAATAGGTCAGTTTTTTAAAAAAATGTCCTATTCATTCTATAGAGCAATATATTGAACTGGTCACCTGCATACTACTCCTGACAAGCAACCGGAATTTTCGCCTTCAAAAGCTGCGATGCCATACAGAAACATCTCACAATTTAGTGTGACACAAGTTGAAAATAATTTAAAAAATATAAGAATGCAAAATAAGCACTTATGTTGCTAGGTACATACTGAGTACTTTTATGTTTTTTTGGGCAATAACACCACAATCGAAATAAAACGACGTATATTCTATTTCGATTGTGGTGTTATTACCCAAAAAGAACATAAAATTAATAAAGAATATGCCACAAACAACGTTTAGAAGACAATCATATACTGAGTACCTATGAAAAAAATAACTTCAAGTAATAATCACATATTTACAGTTGTTAGAAACCTGCACACAAAGTAATAAATACAAACAGTAGCTAGTACTCCTTATGTAGAAATTCATTACCTGCCTATTTAGTATATTTTTGAAATCGCTGCTGTGCAACAATTAAGTTTGAAGACGCCCTACATATGAAAACAATGCAAGATTTGAGGTTTGGTTAGCCCCAACTTTAAAAATATAGTAGATAGGTAGGTAATTAGTTTGTACATAAGTGCTACTTATTATTGCTGCTGCCTATTACTTTGTGCTTTAGTATTTAACAACTATCAATGTGCGATTATTACTTGAGGATATATCAGTACTTACAAGGGCGTACCCAGCTTTTGGTCTAGGGAGGGGCAAATTTGGAAAAAATTGTCCTAGAAAGAGGGACAATTCAGAAAATTGTTTGGTCGAGGGGGGGCAGCTGCTCCCCTCTGCCCCCACTCGGTACGCCCACGAGTACTTAGTAGGTATCTGCCTACATAAGCGCTAATTGGGTAGTGTTATGTTTTTGATGATAATTTTCAACTTTTTACTTCAATTTTCACGCTGGTTAAATTTTGTGAAAATAGTTTCTTAATGATTTCATTAATTGTTTTATTTTTCTCATCCGTATATGCCGCCATCGTGAAATTTTTCCTTCAGTTTTTACAATTCAGATAAGACGTTTTAATTTTATTTTGTATATTTATTTCATGATACCATTCCAACTGAATAAGATATAATCCGCCGTCCTATTACATATTTGAAATAAACTATTGTTATTTAACTTTATTGATTTTGTAAAAAACTATTACGTACTTCTGTACTTGAACATTCGGTATACCTACTCCTGCGACTTCAATATCTTATTATCTTTAACTTTAAATTCTACCAGACTATTTTTAAACTCGGCTTCTACTTACCATTTATTCTTTGCGGTGCATTACGTAACTTAAAAGCACCTTTAAATTTTTTAAAGAAACATGTAAGGGGGAAGTTTCTCGGGCGCGTGTAAATTCATATACATTCAGTTTATACACCGCTATAAAACTATTCCGTAACGACGATATTGCCGCCATATTACGTCAGTTAAATATTTCAAAAATTTCTCTTTTCACCCCCAAGGGCTAACTCGATATTATATTTTCCATTGAATTTTCATGAAATGGCAGTAACGTCTGTAAAGAGTCAAACTTTGATCCTTCGTTAATAATAATGACGAATATTTAATTTGACATCAGGTTTATTCAACATTATGTAGAAATAAAAACTGCAAGTAAATGAACTTTAAAAGAATAACCGAAGTTAATGCAGTTGTTAAGATAGTCATTATATCTTTATACATATAATTTTTTAATACTATATACCCCAGTTTTCCAGGCACTAGCTTACAAAATATATGATTAGTGTAGGTTAATTTCCTAGTTTCACAACTCGACGGCTCAAATTTTAATTGAATTTGAGTAAAAATAATGATCGTATTTGAGCTTATTGAAAGTTGAATATAACAAATTTTGGGGTTAATTTTTTTTTCAATACATTCAATAACTTGCTACATTGCTCAAAAACGTTAAATATGAAAATTTCATTTAAAAGCCAAACTTGTTACTGATTTCGTTTCTCTTGTATATACACAGTAATTTGGTGATCTGGATCAAGGACATTTTACAAAGGATTGCTTGATTAATAATAAAATTTTTCGAGAAAAAAAGCCATCCTGTTCTCGAGTTGTTGTGGCGCGTTGTCTGTTCGCAGTTTAAGAGTTTTTCTAGTTTTGTTTCATATGTTTAATGTGATATTGATGAAAACTTAATTAGAAAAGGTTACGGTGCAAATATTAGCAGCCACTTTGTGACGTAAGCTTTCGGAAAAATTTACATCTATCAATCTTTATGTACTATCCTTAGATCTGGATTACAGTAGGCTTGAGTTCTGTGTTCGCGGTAAGCAGTAATTGGTTCTGAATCGATTCAAACGGTTTTTGCTCTAACGCAAGGAATTTTAGTACCTATATACTTCCCTACTGATTTCTAACCTACTCCTCTGTCCAACATCTGTTTAGCTTACCTTTCGTTTGATTTTGAAGTTAACAGTTGGAGATAAGTGGATATAGCTAAAATCACGTCAGTGAACTATTTTTTAATTTAATGTTGAAGAAACAAATTTGTTCAAATTCTGTTACTAATTCCTGTTAAAACTGAAACTAATATGTTCATTTACACTGATGTTGGATCACAACTTGTTTATAGATGAAGACTCGGATGGAGTTTTAGGGATAGGTACTAAAATTGTCAAAACAAATAACTATCTTTTTAGTAACTAAATAAATTCATGTATTTCCTATAACATTTATAAATGAAAATAGAAAATGTGAATATATATCAGATTTAGTAAATTTCTTTCCTGTGCTAATTTGGCTAGCTTCAAGTTGTTCGCTATTATATTCTATATTTGAATATTTTTAACCTGAAACTATATTTTTATGAAAAATAAGATAATTGCTTCTAATTTATTGAACTTGCCAATTTCTTCTAAAACTGCAGTATTTGGTAATTTTCGTAAAAATAATCTCTTTTTCGTTAAAAAAAAATGTAGCAAACTTATAGGCTAAATTATTTTAATATTTCATAAATTATGATCCATTATTGTCATATTTGTATTAAATATCTTTTTTCAGTGATATTTAACAAATAACTTCAAAGTATAATACCAGCTTAATAGTGGTACTAAGAAATATCTAACTCAATATTTAGCTGATTTGTCAAATCACTGTATATGGGAACTTGCATAAATAACATTTACTTAAAAATTCAGGATGTCAAATATCGGTCATAAATGTAAACATATTATAATTAATATTAAGAAACTTTCTAAATTAATCGTTGCGATAAAAACATTACGAGAAAGAAATAAAAACGGCTGCATATAAAAACTATCATCAATACATCTTTTTACCCTTTGTAATGCGCAGGCGCCTTCGGCATGTTGAAAAGGCAAGAACATGAAAGTTTCGGGCACTTTTCACAAATATGCATAGGGAACTTGTATAAATTCCTTTATAATCAATGAAATTAACTGAAATATTAATTAGTGGTCCTTTATTTGTACTCTTTCAATTGAAGCAAATAACTGTATTGTTATAATGGTGATTAAAGTGGTATTTTCGTCCACAAGGCGAAAATAAAGCTGATCTATTTGATAAATTAGGACAAAAATGATACTCTTATTGGGTTTAAAGTAATAGATATAATAATAATCAATATAATAAATTTTAGTAATACAAACTACAAATTTAATTAATTTATTATTACTATGGTTATCTCACTCGTTGTCTTTTTTACTACAATGTGTGATTTAAATTATGTTATGCATCTTTCGACCGAGATATATGAAAGTTAATTTATAAGATTTTCACGAAATTTATACAAAAATTGTATGTAATATTACTGAAGACTGTACAGTTGCTAGAAATAAAATAATATATATATATATATATATATATATATATATATATTCAGTATAAAATTATTTATTAAAACTCAATTTGCATCCATATGCCTGTCACGAGTACATTAATTACAACTGAATTTTATTTAATGTTATATCTTTTAGCAAGTTATTGTCTTAAAAACACATACACATAAACACATATATGTATCTTTATTTGCATTATAAATTACTTGTAATCGACCATGACTAAGTTCAAATCTTTAACTTATAAATCACATTTAGCACATTTTAGACAAACTTTGATTTCGTTGATTTAATAAGCTTTCGACGAGATTCCATACAAGGCTTTGAAAAACTAATAAACTCAAATAAATTCTCCAAAAATGATTTACTGTATGTATGGCTCCTACATATTCCATGGCATTAATGCTTTTTTCTCAATTCTTTATTGATAATATGTTATACATGTTAATTAAAATCGTTATACTGATAGTTTACTTTAAGTTTATAACTATTAAAACTTCACTACTAAGAGTGAATTAATAAATTACATTAAAATTATCGTATTCACGTTATAAACAAACATAAAGTGCCCGAAAAAGTTGACGGATGTTGACGTATGCACATAAAGTTTTTTCAATTATGTCTATGGATGCTGCACCCGGCGTCTGGCCGACAGCTAACTATAATGTTAGCAGGGATGGGCCCGATGCCGGGTTATTCAACCGGCACGTGTGAAGCGACGCTAAGGTTGTCGTGAATCCGAATTGGAATACCAACCAGACTGGCACCCGAAAAGACTGGAACATCTTGGGTTTATTGAATTGTACATATAACGATGACTTCTTTATGCAAGACAGTATGGGTCATGGGTTGAAAGCAGCATGTTGCACTCTTGCTGATATTATTACTCATTGTGTTTGTAAAGAAATGTATTTGATTACTTTTATGTTTTTTTGGGCAATAACACTACAATAGAAATAAAACGACGTATATTGCAGGAATACCAAACGTTTCAAAGTCTATTCTGACTTCGTTGTCAATGGCTTTATATTTATTGATGTAGATTTCAAAATGAAAATTTGATTTATGACATTTAAAATTGACATTAGAAAATTTGTTGTTTTTAGATATACAGGTAGCACAAAAAATTCTAAAGATCATGAATTATAGTTAACCAGCTTTCAAATTAGAAGAATTTGAAAGAGTTGTCTTTAGAATTTATAAGTGGCGTTCCTAGGTACGACTTTGTTATAAGATAGCGCATTCGCCAAAAATGCGATCAAAGAATTCTATTGTTTCAGTGATCCCATTAACGTCATAAGGGAAAACCTAGGAAAAACCTTATGAACTATCCCGATATTGGGTTGTTCAAAAGGAGGTTACCATTAATAATTTCTTCCTTAATTGTCGGTAACCAGATACGATTAAATTATACAGAAGTAGAAGCGATACAATCGTCTTCATTCAAAAGAATTAAGGCAGACTCTTTTATTTTTCGTTTTGTGTTATGTTGTTCTTTGTGAAGTATAGTTGAATTGTCAAATTGTATTTTATGGCCTAGGTCCCAAGCATGTTCACAAATTTTTGATTTTTCAAATTGTCGTTTCTTTATGTAATTCTTGTGTTCATTTATTCGTACGTTTAATGGTCTCGATGTTTCTCCAATATAAAATTTATTGCATTCGCAAGGAATCTTATATATGCAGTTTTTTGAGTTCTGGGTTTTGTTTGTTGGTTTTGTTTTCGATATTAAAGATTTCAGTGTATTTCTTGTTTGGAATGCTGTTTTAACATTAAATCTGTTGCCCACTCTTTTCAATATTTCTGACAGACCCTGTATATATGGTATAGTTGTAACTGTAATGTTGTTGTCTTGAGTAGTAGTAGTGTTAAGAGAAGTTCTGGGTTGAGTCGGAAGGTTTGTTTTCTGTTCAAGTCTGTTTAACTTTTTGTTGATAAATTTTGTGGGGTAATTGTTTCCAGTGAGAACATTCTTTATAATTATTTTTTCTTTGTTGAATTTATTATCATCAGAACAGTTGCTCTTTGCTCTATCATATAATGACTTAATGACACCTTTCTTTACTGTATTCGGATGATTTGAATTGAAATTTAGGTATCTGTTTGTATGAGTTGGTTTTCTATAAACTTCTGTTTCGAATGAAGATTCTGTTTTTGTTATTAATATGTCTAGGAAAGATAGTTTGTTATTTTCTTCAATTTCTAGGGTAAATTTGATAGTTGGCTCTTTGTTATTTATGTCATTTAATAATTTATCTAGTTCTTCAAGATTGTGTTCCCAAATTACGAAAATGTCGTCAACGTAACGCCACCAAATTAAAGGTTTATTTTCTTTTGATAAAATTACTTGTTGTTCAAAGTTTTCCATAAATATGTTACTTAATGCTGGTGAGAGACAAGAACCCATGGCCATGCCAAAATCCTGTTGGTAAAAGTCATCGTTTAATTAAAAGTATGTAGTTTTGGTACAATATGTTAGTAGTTCCATTATTGTATCAATTGATAACTGAGTTCGTTGATTTAATGAAAAGTCCCGTTCTAGTAGTTGTTTTACTATTGGAAGTGTTTTGGAAACAGGAACATTGTTATAAAGATTTACTATATCAAAACTTGCTATTGTAAAAGTATTTTTGTATTCTATATGAGAGAGTTTTTCCAAGAAATGTGCACTGTTTTTTAGATGAGAAACAGAACTTCCTGTAAGAGGACGAATAATGTTTAACAGAAATTTTGAAAGTTCACTACACGAAGAATTTATAGAAATTTATTTGGATAAAAATAAAGACGTTGAAATTGAAAGTGAATATTTGTGAATTTTGAACCTACAGAATCTATTGCAATATTATAATATTGAATATATTCCAAACTAATATTTACAGATCCTGTATCAGATAGTTCTGAATTAAAAATCGCAAAGAATACGAGGTTTAGAACTGTCAAACATCAGACATTCAAAATAAATTAGACGAAAGCCCCTGTCTTTTTATGCAACTGAATGGATAGTAAAACGTAGAGTACCAAAAGAAGCCTAAAACCACTTTCTTGCTGATCAACTTTTTTTTGTCAATCAACGTGACAAGTAAATAAATTAGTTTTCAGGGGCTGGATATATAAAACAAAGAATTTAAAGAGTTTATGCTTATCATTCCTGCGTTCAAAACTATCAGACATCATAGTTGCAAAAAAAATAGTCGACAGTGAGTTTCTATAAGAATTCTGAGGTGAGCGATCTGTCGGCCAGTTAGTTAGTCCCAAAACGACTTAATTTATAGATGGAATAGTCTCTGCATATAAATGAAATTCATTGAAATGCCTTAGAGTAAATAACTGTTGAGTTATGTGATGTATTGTTCTTCATTTCTTTATAATTAAAATTGTTGTGAAGTGATTATATATGTATTACAGGGCAAAAACTAGCCCATAAGTTAAATGATATTTTTCTTTGATTTGTACATTAATCTGTTATTTACTTTGCTGTGCTGTGTAGTGACAGGTCCGAACAGTGAAATTTCTTAACGTCGAATAATACGAAAACCAATATAAACAACAATAGACATATAAGTGAATTCCAAATACCCTGTTTTATACTAACAAGAAAAAGCTGCATTGTTTGACGTTCCTAATAATGTTTGTTGACATATTTCTTCCAGTATATTCTCTTGAATCTACTCTGAGTTAAAATGCTTAGGCTTCAATTCACGTTAGTACGTCCCGGAGGAGACTTTGGCTTATGTCTACAAATCACATCACGAGAAAAGGAAACATTGTGGATTGCTAAGCTTTTGAAAACACTGATTTCTCTTATTTTATTTTCTTTTCCGCTTTTTTGTAATGGTGGAGATAATTGATATATAGCATTAACTGTGAGTTTTTCGGTAGTACAATTATGAATACTTTATCAAGTATTAAAATATCACATCATATTACGCTGTGAAGTGGTTATGTCATATAATAATTCTCATTAATTTTTTATATACAAGGAATTTTGATCAATAATTGTGCTTTTCACATGGAAATGGAACACAGTTTATTGACTTAAAAGAAGAAATATAGGATACATAGGTATGACGGCAGAATGAACGTCTTGGAACTCTTTTTCGAAAATAAATATTGATAAATTGGACTATTTGCATGAAATGAATTCAACTAGTTTCCATTTTTGTGAACCCATGATGTCTAACTACATTTAATAATGGGTTAGTTCGTAGAGACCAGTTGCCAATAATTTTAACGTTTAAAAAAGTCTGACAATATTGAATAGCATACGAAATCCAACAGAGTAGCTTGAAAATGTCATCTTGATCGTTAAGTAAGTACTGCACAGCTTTTGCGTCAGAATGAACAATTAAAATCATTTCAGGTTAACTGTTAACTTGAAGAATCAAAATTGAGTTGCTGAAATAGAGGTCACAGAGAATATGAGAGAATATTAAAAAAAACTCTATAATTGTTCCTATTAATTCGGGAAGTTAAGTTTTTTTTAGTTTCAAAATTAGATGGTGTAAAGTACTTTCTTTAAAAGTTATTTCACTAAATTCTGTAATATCTGATGCAGTTCCTGTAGTTCAGTCAGTACCTAATATGCAAAATCTGATAACAGGCATTTTGATAAACATGTTCCTGATCAAAGTAATATTATTTGTATATTTTCGAAATATTTGCCTAATTAATTGTGGGAACTACAAAAGTTTTTAATTTTACGTTAAATGATTACCTCTAAGGATCATTATGAAATCATTGCTAATCAATAAAATATTTTTTATAACTATTTTACACATATATTTTAAAATAATTTGTTTGAACAGTAGATTTACATACCAGACTAAAAAACCAAATTAATTGTCTGATGGTAGAAGAGCAAGTTTCACGAACAGACGGACGGCCCAACAGCTCAAGTTGGGCCGTTGACTGATTATATTGACAAAATATTTACACTGAAGGAATGATAATGGCAAAATTCGACTTTTCATTCGAACTCTTAATTCTAACTCATCTAACTGTTGAACTGTCCTATTCGTTATACTTATATATACTTGTTGCTTGGGTTCGAGACTATTTCGTAAACTCTTCCTTTTAAGATCAAAAATTTGGCAAAAGCAACACTGGATTTGATAGTAAATAAAGTAAAAATTTTAGAAATACAGTGTATCTTTTACCGCCATTTCAATATGAATTTTCATTAAGTAAACGTAAAAAATATTCAAATGTATTTTGCTATTTGTTAAGTTAAATAAAAAAATAATTGTCGCCAATATTAGATTTCTACGAGTAACATATGGTACAATGCACACAAGTGCAGCCTAACTGAAAAAAGGACATTAGTGGATAAAAAATTAAAAATTATTGATTTTGGTGGTTCTCAAAGTCCAATTACGGGTTTGATGGTAGAAGAATCATCCCATGAAGATAATCTGTTAATGCTTTTTGTAGTAATTATTCAGCAATTAATTAATCATTTTGGAATTTTTGACATAATTAGATGAAGTAAACCATGTAGACCCCTGTAGACGATAATTGTTAAGATGGAGAAGAGGAGAATGATGACTGCCGCGATGAGAATAATGTGTTAACAGATGAATCTAATGGAAATTAATAAATATGGTTTTGGCTAGAGAGAGAGAGAGAGAATTGAAATTTGAACTAGAACTGCAGTATACAGGAAGGTTGCAACTTCAACTCTAAACATCCTGCGGCAAGGAAAACTAGTATAACAAAACATTGTTTAACCTATCTCAAGAATTTCAAATAAAAACTAATGAAACTCAAAGAGCAATGGTCGACGAATGATACCCTGCAACAATTTTCAACAATTTCAGACAATAGTCGGCCTTACCAGGACCCCAAAGAAAAAGGTGCCCAATGACGATCGAGGAGTTTTTCCTTCCGCGACTGTCCACATAGGTTCATCGATCGTACCAATAGACAGATAAATCGTATATATGAACACTCCCTATCAGTACGCAAAAATATCCAACTCTCTATTAATTTTGAGTAGAGCAGGACCATCATGTCCCTCAATTCACTTAGCTCCTCAACGATTCGGAAAGCTATTGAAATAGAAAAACCACCTCTCTACCCCAACCGAGGTGACGACAGCACGCGCCTTCCTATCACATGAAGATCAACAATAGCCAGACTGGAACGGACCGACACGCCCACCACCAATGGGCCAAATTATGGAATATCTTGGGTTTTAGTTCAATGCTGGTTCAATGCAAGTATGTAATTGACGAATGACCTTTACCGGAACAATCAATAAAACATTGTATCGTCGCGTAAATCAATCACCAAATAAAAGTTAATCACTGATCTTTTACGTCGAAGCTCTGTAGGTGATGTTTTCTTGATTCTTCTTTCTTCAGAGGCTAGCCCCGCAGCGGTAGGAACTGTTTTTAGAGCTTCGTCTGGACAACACGTTACACAAAAAATAGCGACGTTATGTTCATTGATTGAGCAAACAAAAAATGTGGGTTTAACAACAAATGATGCGCTTTTGTAATCACAAAAGAAACAAAATGAAATCGGTTTAGCGGTTGTTACGACCGAAACTATAACTCGCGAAATCGTAACACAATAACAAAGAGCGGCCGTCTTAAGACGGAATCAAAAAAGCGTCCAAATAGCTTGGAAGTCAATACACGAACCTATTCCCGCGCGACCTAACCATCACGCGACAAGTATAAATACAGGAAGCGGTTCGGATTAACACTCAGTTGAGCTATCTTAGTGACACTTGGGAAGTAGACAGATTGAGACCCCGAGTTAGAACTAGACCACCTTTTATTTATAGTTTTTTCTTTCTGTTTGTCTGTTAATAATTGCTCCAGAGCAGAAGCCGCAACGTCGAGTATTTCCGAAATTTAGACTGGGTTTTCACCCGGAATCTAGCCCAGATAATATATATATATATATATATATATATATATATATATATATATTTTATATATACACAAACACAAAATATTTTTTAAAAAAAATTATTTTTATTTAAAACACAAATTAAATATTTTACTTCAAAAATTACGTTAAACAATATAAATGAGATAATTGAATGCGATACACTTAATGACGCTCACAGCCATCGCATGTGCATTTATAAGCTACGTCTTGCATTGTCAGCATCAGCAGTTTTACACGTGCGATGGGCATTTGCGTATTTCCTGGGAATTGCTATATCGTGTAATATGACACCATGTGAACGACTCATTTGACCGGTTACACGGTGTTGTCATATTATTATTGTAAGTATTGTTTACGACGTATATAACAACTCCCCTCACAAAGAAAAAGTTGCTGTTTTACAGGAACTTTTCTGAAAATAGAACTCGAAAAATAATAAAATATAAAGGTTGTATACATATGAAATTTGTAGAAAGCAAAAGTGTATAAAACAGCGTAAATTGTATAAATGTATAAAATAAAAATATAATTAGCATTAAGGTCCTTAATAATAAAACCTAAAACAATACTTTTTAGCAATAAATGGGTTTTACAAAACAATTTTTGAAATTATTTTGGGGTACTTAGCTCGATGTCTTCAGTTTCGTTCTGTCGGAGGTTCGGTCTCAATCTTGGCAACAATTTTGAAATTCTGGTTCTGGGTGATGGACTTTCGCTGGTTGTATTGCGTTTACGCCAAAGCGTTTGGAGGACAAATACAGCGACAATTATTATTATGGAAAATATTGTCACGTAGGTGAACCAAGAAATGTTCTTTTTGACGAATGGCTGATTTATTAATTCGTCTAGGTCCTTTGAATAGTCGTTGAGTTTGTGGTTTGCGACGTTTAACTCCTCGAAATTCAATTCATGGAGTTTCAAAGGTTTAAGTTCGGGAACGACAATTTTTTCTGGTATGGTATCGCAGCAGTTGAAAGGGATAAGAACTGGTTGATAGTTGTCAAGGGTGTTTCTGCTTTTTGTGGCTTCTGCTTCGATTTTGGTTATTCCAATGAAGGCACTGCAATCTTTCTGAAGTTTTAATAAAGAGTTAACATTGAGTGTTAGGGGTTTTGTATTGATTTCGGTACAGGTGATGGTAATGCTAAGAGGCTCGGTAACCATAATTAACCACACGTTGGTTTCGAGTTTTTGAACGTGGTACCCTTGAGCAGAGATCACGGCACTGTGACAATTGTCCGGCACTTTTTTAAAATTTCTTAAAAGTTGGGCCTCGCACAAAGCATTTGAGTCTATCGGATATGCATAGAGTTCGGAACACAATTTATTTTGATTGTTCAACGGTTTGCACGCACTAAGGTCTTTTATCGGAATATACAGTAAGGAATCGTCGTTTTTTGGTATATATTTATGAGTGAATGAGAGTACATGGTATAACCCAGTTCTATCATCATAGATGGGGATTGGGTATAAGCGGAGAGCAGTAAATGATTGCTGTTCAATAAGTGGAATTCTGAGTATAAATACAAGGTCCGAATCTGTTTGAAAAGCTTCTAATTCTGTAATTTCCAAGTATCGTGCAATACTTGAATATTTGACGGGCAAAGGTAAATTATTTTTCACGAGATTCTGTGATATTTCCTGTAAGGCGGCAATGAAATGTTCGGGAGTTAAAATTGAAGTATGGATAATTTTTAGACGGGCAAAAGTTATGGAATTAAGAACATCATTTAAGTTGTCTTCTAGAAAGAGATAATTTTCCATCAGTTTTTCCGTCATTTCTAGAAATGAGAGTTTTGTTTCCACGTACGCCATTTTGTCGTTTACTTTACGAATCATATTTTCCATTTTTCGAATATTTTCGTTAAATATTTTCTCGTCGACCTGAATGCGTTGAATAGTTTCGTTAAAGTTCTTTATAACTGAGGTGGTTACGCTGATTTGATTTTTCAAAAGGTTTTCGATCTGCAGTTGTCCTTTGTTTAAACTATTTATACTGTTGGTGAAGTACTCGCCGTCGGCGGCGTCTAAGTTACCAGTTATGGCTTTGAAAATTGATCCGGCGCCATCGATTAGTCCACGTTTGTACCTTCGAGTGTCCATGTGGATTTCAGTGAATTTGTTTTTGACAGAGTTTGAGATTTGGTTAAGTAAGTTGATATGTGATTGAACGTCAGCACGGAATACGTTGGTTGGGTGGACGTTAGTTTTTAGTGATAAAGTTAGTGCATCGAGAATTCTGTCGTTAGTAGCGAAAGCTTGTTCTAGAGCGGAGAGATTTCTATGAACTAGAAGAGTCCATTTGTGATTTGAAACGGCTATACGTGATTCTTCATGATAATAAATCCCTAGGGTGTTATTGATTGGCTTTATTTCAAATTGGGATGCTGCCGATCCGAACAGCAGGATGACCCTGTAAAGAAATCAGTCTTCTGTGAAAGGTTTCATACGGTCAAAGTTTACTTTGGTTTTTTGGTTAGTACGAGAATTAAGTAAAGTAGCTGAGTTTGTATGTAGTTCTACTATTTGAAATGGTCCGTTAAATTTATTTTGTAGTTTATCTTTGAACTGAGATTCGCGTACGTAAACCTTGTCACCTACTTGATAATTTGGGGTTTTGTCCGAAACATGTTTATCGAATCGAATTTTGGCTTTTTGTTTTTGAGTATCGGTTCTTTCGCGTGCTATTTTGTAGTACTGTAAAATGCGGTTATTTAAGTCTCTGATGTATTTAGAAATCAAGTCCTTTTCGTTATAAAGGGTTTCAGGGGGTCGGCTAGATGTGTGCCCGAAAACGAGTTCATAGGGTGTGAACCCATGGGTTTTGTTAGCGGAGTTGTTGTAGGTAATAATTGAGTATGGCAGAATATTGAAGGGGTGTTCGTCAGGGTGCTCGGCCTTATGAATACGGATCATATCTAACAATGTTGAATGAAAACGCTCTAATGAGCCGTTAGATTGGGGGTGTCCTACACTAGAGTAGGAAAGTTTAATATCGAACAATTTGCAAAGGTCTTTGAGGAGTGCATTGTCGAATTCACGACCGTAGTCGCAGTGTATTCTCAGAGGCGTTCCGAAGTGTTGGAAAAACACCAAGAGTGTACTAACGACGGTTTTGGCGGACTTGTCGCTAATCGGGTAGGCCTGGGAATATTTAGTTAATTCGTCTCGGATAGTGAGGGCGTAATTTCTGCTAGGAACTTCGAGAATGTCGATGTTTATTCTTTCGAAAGGGGTTCTTGGAGTTTCTGTTACTACTAATGGGTTGTCAAGGTTTTTACGGAAAGCTTTAGTTGTCTGACAGATTTGACAGTTTCTAATGAAGTTTTCTACGTCTTTAGTAATACCTTGCCAGTTATACTTTTCTTTAATTCGTCTAATAGTTTCGTTGATCCCTCTGTGTATGTTGTTTTTACCGTTATGGAATTGATCTAGTATTATTGGCACTTGATCTCTTCCTACTGTTTTTGTTATGTTCTGACAGACTTTCCACTTTATGTCTGTTTCTGCAAATATAAACGAAAGCATTTCGAGTATAGGTAGGTCTAAGTTATTTTCAACGCAGTATAGTTCAGAGTCAGTTAGAAGGTCTTTGCTCTTGTAAATTGAGGCAAATAATACCTCGTTCACAGTGTCGAAATCAGTTGGTAGGGGAATAATGTAATATCGTCTTTTTCGAACGCTTTTACTATTGAAAATGTTAATTTTGAATTGCTCGAAGTCGGCGTTCTCTTCGAAGATATCCTCAAGAATTTGGTTATGAAAATCTTTTAAATTGCCGGATTGAAAGAAAACTAAGATATTTTTGTTTTCTCTATCAAGGAGTTGACAGTTGGAGTACTGAATTTTACTATAGTCGATAAGTGAGACGGTCTTATACCGTTCTACGAATGTCCGAAATTCTGTAAAAATTGAGTTGTCTTCGTCGTCAGTTTCAAGTTGTTCTGTCTCACTGTTTTCGTTTTCGTTTAAGGGAGTTATCGTGTAGTGTTGGAGTTTGGTGTTCGATTGGAAAGTCATACATTCATCAAAATGGTTGATTCGAATGCGTGAAAGGGCGTCTGCGTTCTTATTTACTTTTCCCGGTTTGTATATAATTTCATAATCGTACTCCTCGAGTTTGAGGCGCCATCTGGCAAGTCAACTACCTGGATCTTTAATAGAAAAGAGCCACGTTAACGGGCGGTGGTCGGTCAGGAGTTTAAACTTTCGTCCAAAAATTATTGGCCTGAAGTGTTTAACGGCCCAAACAATAGCCAGAAGTTCACGCTCTATTGTGGAGTATCGGGTCTCAGCCTTGCAGAGGGTCCTAGATGCGTATCCAATTGGCAGATCTTTGCCTATTGGTCCCTGTGAAAGCACGGCGCCTATTGCAAATGCGCTAGCGTCAGTTGTCAAAATGAAGGGCTCATTGAAGTCGGGGTAAATTAAAATTGGGGTCGAAGTGAGGGCTTGCTTTAATTCATTGAAAGAATTAACGCATTCAGAACTGAAATAGAATGAAACATCTTTTTGCAGCAATTTTGTGAGTGGTTTTGAAATTTTAGCAAAATTGGGTATGAATCGACGATAATACCCGGCTAATCCCAGAAAGGATTTGATATCTTTTTGATTTTGGGGCTGAGGAAATTTCAATATACATTCTACCTTTGATGGATTGGGTTTAACTCCATCTTTGGTAATCAGATGTCCGAGATAGGCAACTTCTTTGCGAAGAAATTCGCACTTGTCGGGTTGAATCTTGAGGTTTGCCTTTCGGAGGCGTTTAAAAACATCAGTAAGACGAGACAAATGGTCGTTGATAGTGGGAGAGTATACGATTATGTCGTCCATATAGACGAGACAACGTTCGTTTTGAATACCTAAAAGAATGTTGTCCATAACCCTCTGGAATGTTGAAGGGGCATTCTTTAGACCAAAGGGCATCCTTACGAATTCGTAGTGCCCATTCTCAACGGTAAACGCGGTTTTGGAAATGTCTTTTGGGTCAATCTCAATCTGATGGAATCCTGAGGCGAGGTCAAGTGTTGTGAAATATTGGCATTTGCCAAGTTGATCTAATAAGTCCGAAATGTTAGGGAGAGGATATTTGTCATCAACCGTTAGTTCGTTGAGTTTTCGATAATCAACTACAACGCGCCATTTTTGCTTTCCTGAAGCATCCAGTTTTTTCGGTACTACCCATACAGGGGAGGACCAGGGTGAGTTTGAATGGCGTATAATACCTTCGTCTAGCATTTTCGTTACTTGGGATTTAACTTCCTCTTTATGAATCTGAGGGTAGCGATAAGATTTCGTGAAAACTGGTCTAGAGTTGTTAGTCTCGATGGTATGTTTAATTTCGTTGGTAAATGACAGATGGTCTCCTTCGAGATAATATATGTCAGAGTAGTCAAGACATAGTTGCGATATTAAGTCGGATTCTTCTTCGTTTAAGTGGTCAAGTCGAAGTTGATTGAAAATTTGTTCTTGTCGTTCTAGTATATTGTTGTCTGTTGGCTGGGTTTGTGAAATAGAATTCACACTGAAATGTTGCAAAGGCTCAAGTTTAATGTCAGTGAAATTTATAGTTTTAGGGATGGCATTTGCATTTAATACGGATGTTAGAAATTGGCCATTACTGTCGACTTTTACTAGAGCATTCGGAAGATGGACTTTTTCAATTTCTATGCCTGTTAATAAGGCGTCTGTATCTCTAAGGTTGCAAGTAAGTTTACAGATTTGCTCTGTACGTGGTTGAATAGAAATTGTGTTGACGGGGTCACATGAAAATTTTTTGGGGATGTCTTTACTGATTAAATCGTCTGTTACTTTATATAACGGAAGTGTTTTGAAGTTGGTTACTAGTTGCTTCCTGTCGAAATCAACGATGCAATTATAATGTTCCAGGAAATCGGAACCTAACAATCCATCGAACTCGATATCGATATTGCAAATGTAAACCTTATGAGGATCATTGATATTAAACGGGATGAGAGTCGATTCGTTGATATGAATTTTCTCGTTAGTTATTCCCTGGATGACGACATTTTCTTGGAACCTTTCCCTGAATCGTTTGCAAGTTTCTGGCTTAAAAATAGAGAGTCCTGCACCGGTATCCACAAGAAGTTTGTAGGTGTTGGATGCATCGGTGATGTAATATAAGTTCTTAGAGTTTACGGACAAGAGGGGTCTTACAGAAATCTCTGTTCGGGGATATTCAGGTTGGGGTCGAAGCTGTCTAAATTCAAGGTTTGAATGTGGGTTTGAAGGTTTGACATATCCGGGGGCTCTGTTTGAGGGGTAGTGTCCTGAAAATTTGTAGGAGAAAGTTCTTCGTAGTTTTGAGAGTAATTTTCGCTCTCGAAGTCTGTTTTAAAGTAATCGTTAAAGTCGTTCTGGTAATTGTCGTAGGAACAATAATCGTTATAGTCGAAATCTGTGTATTGGTACTCGTTGGGTGTTGGGTTCGAATAAGTCTGTTCACTTCTAGGATTTTCGAACTCATGATTATTTAGGTGATGAGTACGTTGTTGGCGGTAAAAATTAGGGTTCGGTTTAAATTGGTCCGTATTTGGGGGTTGATTGCTTGTTGATGGGCGTTGTTGTTGGAAACTCCTATTTGGAGGAAAGTTTGTTTGGCGGGGTTGTTGATAATTTTGTTGATTAGAATTTTGGGCGAATGGATTAGGGCGAGGTCTTTGAAAGTTTTGCCCAAAACTTTCATTTTGTCCAAAGCTTTGATTCTGTTGGAATTGCCTCGATCTAGTGATGCATTCATTAACTGAATGGCCCATTCTCTTACAAAATGTACAGTGTTTTGGGGGTGGCAATTGATTGGGTCTTCTAAAGGTCGGAGTTGTATTTTTGAAGTTAGAGAATTTTTGAGTTTCGAGATGATTTAATTGAATTTCTCTTTTAATTCTAGAGATCGCGGTTAAGATATCTTTTGGGTCGCTTGCTCGAATTAATTGTCCCATTTTTGGCTCTAGGCATGTAAGAAGGCTGTTTAGTGCCATGGGTTCAATGAGATCTATTTGGGCTTGTTTTTCCTTGGAAGTTATATTTTGTTTTGTGACTGCGGCCAACATTTTTGCCTGGTTAGTCTGAATTCTAGTCGAGAAAGTTAAGGGTGACTCGGATGATAATTGTTTCAATCGTTGGAGATCTTGAATGAGTGCCGATAGGTCTCGGGGGTCTCCGAAGTGGTTTTCGAGAAGAGTAATGATTTCAGTTAACAGGCTAGGGTTTCGTGAATTTACTAATTCCGCTGCCCTGCCACGGAGTTTATTTTTTATGTGGAGTATAAGTAAGACCTGTTGGTTATCGGTCGCCATACTGTGGGCGGTGTTACATGATGTGATAAAGGTATTTAAAAAGATACGGTTACCGTCGTACTCCGGTACTATCGCAAAAATCTCGGAAATTTTATAGGGCTCCACAGTTGGAGTGGCTGCACCTTGCCTTGTAGTGGTCATAGTCAAAGTATTTGCACAATATTAAAAATTTAAATCAGATTATACTGTCGAATTGACAATGGTAAAACGTATAAATCAATGTTTAAATAAATAAATGTGAAAATAGATAGATATTAAAATAATTAGATCAAGTTATTATAAGTTGTCGTTCAAAATAATGGTATAAATTTAATGTGTAATTATCAATATGTACCAAAATTGGTCAAAAATATTTCTTACCTTGCAATTTTACTCAAAATAAATGAACTGAATATATCAAGGGTAGTGATGTAATATGTTTAAAATATTTAAGGAATATTAAAGGATTTATCTTTGATGATAGAAATGGTGATTAAGTGTATCAATAAATGGAAATAATAAAATAATAATAACGTAATCCTTACAATATAATTCCTGGCATGGACTGTTCTGTAAGTTGACTGCACTGGTTAGCCGTTGCGTGTTCCTGGTGCTAGCTCGCTTCCAGTTGTGTCTCCAGCAAGAGGTTGATTGTCCCACGAAGGTTTGGAAACCACCACGACTAGTTAGAATTCTCGTGTTCTAGTCGTTTTGGAACAATCCTACTGACTGCGCCAATTTTATATCTTCACAAACACAAATGCTTTTTTAAAAAAAATTATTTTTATTTAAAACACAAATTAAATATTTTACTTCAAAAATTACGTTAAACAATATAAATGAGATAATTGAATGCGATACACTTAATGACGCTCACAGCCATCGCATGTGCATTTATAAGCTACGTCTTGCATTGTCAGCATCAGTAGTTTTACACGTGCGATGGGCATTTGCGTATTTCCTGGGAATTGCTATATCGTGTAATATGACACAATGTGAACGACTCATTGGACCGATTACACGGTGTTGTCATATTATTATTCTAAGTATTGTTTACGACGTATATAACATATATATATATATATATATATATATATATATATATATATATATATATCTAACTTAAATTGGTACTAATTTCATATTTTTATTCCAAAACATCTGCAATAAATTCTAATCTATATTTTCCTTCTATAATTTCTTAAATCTAATTTCTTGACAATTGAACATAGTGTATATGAATTACCTGACATCCATATCTGTTGGTTATCAGTCCAATTGAAATTGATGTTAGTTCTCGAACTTCCATTTACATAATAGAGGAATTGAATATTCAGACTATGTAAATGCATAAAATTTAGCAATAATATCGTTACAGAGGAATCTCCTTGAATGTCATATACTCGGTTTGAGCAAATTACATTACGTTGAAACTGTATATCGCTTTTGCACCAAAGTCTAACGAGCAGAGGGTATCAAATTATTTAATAATTAACATACAAGTTACGACGCGACTGCCTTTATGCAATGAAACAACTTGACATGAATGATTCAATAACAGAAGGAATTCCAAATTGGACAGAATTAGGGAATAGTCACAAGTAATGTATGGAATATCCATTTATGTGAATTAGTATTTTAGATAATATCAGAACGTAGATGCTTAAAACCATAATACTAAATAAAACAAATGTGTAATTTTCATTGTTCATTCGACTAGAACTATGCAATAATAACATATATGTGTGAAAAATAATCAACTATTCAGTAATTAAATAAATTTTGAACAAAGTTTGCTCATAGGTTTCATTTATGATTTACTGTTAGGTTTTTAAATATTTCACAAATCTTTTTTCGATCAAAAAGTAAGCTGCTATTTAGACGACAAATAAAAATCTTGATAACCTGGTAAACGTGGCATCATCATATTCTGGACACTTTTTTTTTGCAAAAAAATAAAGATAACTAAAAGAATAAAAGATGTAATAATTAGGTAACAAATACACAAATAGTTTTTAAACACATGGCATAAGTGATGAATATAAAAACTAGTACAGATTCGAACCAGGCAACTATGTACATAAATAAACAAAAATTGCTGCTATTTTCATTTATGCAGGTCTGAGAATTAACCGACATAATAAATGCTGTTACCTTCGATACACATTTGAAAGTCCCTTTAACGTATATTACTATTGCTAACTCCTTGCTATCCCATTGAATCATACAGCAGGGGTATATTACGGACACTTTCAAAACAACAATCAGGTCGTTTTTAACTTAGAGCTTGTACTTCTGGAGGTAGCTTGCAATGCACAAATATTGTGCCAAGACTAAAAGAGAGGTAAGTAGAGAGAGAAACGGGTTATATCACTCGATTGGGAGCTGCGTCCAATGAAATACGTCCAGCATGTAGTTCATTGGCTGCTTCCACCCATCAAGTGAAATAGCCTGTTACCCTCTCTATGGACCTCTTGGCACCACATTTGTGCAATGCCGGCTACTTCTAGAAGTGTATGCTCGAAGTTTATTAACAAACAAGTGATAGGAAGGATTAGTGACAGGCCCGCGAAATTATTATATTACAAGATAGAATGTCAAATATGGCAAACTTCTATATTACGGTATTGTTTCCTATTCAAATAAATTGCATTTATAGATAAGGATCAAGATTATTCTAACTGATGACAAAGTTTTATAGTAGAGTTTTATTATAATTCTAATATATAATTAGAAATAATGCCGTTCTGAATTTAAGAGAACTCCTTCACAGCTGAGGGTAGAATGTCTCGACAGGAGTCTGATTGAATGTTCATGTTGGGGCTTGTAGCAATTAGCTTTGTTCTCATTTCACGGAAAACGGCTAAGAAAAAGGATTAATTTTGAAAATATCAACACATAGTGTTGTAGGAGAAAGTGGCCAGAGATAGTACATGAATTAAGTAAACATTAGTTGGAAAGATCAAACATATAAGTGGCCGACTTGAAAAAATATATATTTGTTGGAGAAGTTCCTCTTCGTTTTTAAAAATTATTTATTTTACAATTTTGAGGATGATTACATCTACCAAGGATGGTTTGCGAATTGGGAAATGACGGTTAGTTGATATGCGATAAATTTAACAAATAAGTCTGATGAACACGGTGCTTAATTCGATGTTTCAATATCAAAGATAGAGACTTGATGCTATACTGAACGGAACTAGTCAAATTACACCACTTTGACCACTTATATCTTAGAAATGGGGTAATATAAAACTTGGTGCCCAGTCTAGGAGGAAGAAGTCTTGACTATATGACTGTCAAATAAGTAAATTTAACGCAAAAATGGTGCTTTATAGATAACAGCCAAGAAATAACAAGAAAAGGCTCCAGACTTGGAACCTCTTTGAGAATATCTGTAGGAGAATATCTGTAAGAGGCAACCCGTCAGCCGGGTTATTTTTCGAAATTGCCCTTGGGACACTTTGCCCATTAGATATATTTAAATACTATAACTGGTTCAGCAACATCGAAAAGGCTACAAGTGACCTTAGACCTGCATGAGTTCAGTCAAACAGTTCCCAGAACATTACACTACTGGCAGAAAGAAATCCAACATAAGACTGTTAAACTGGTCATCAGGTGAATAATGACCTGATGATGATAGCAGATACACAGCTATTGAAACGTTGTGAGATCAACCACTTCAAGACGATGGAAGTCCAAAGAAATTTGAAGAACAGTAATATCTTATACTATTTCATATTAGGTTCATGAGAAATGTGCGGAAGGACAATCAACATCGGCAAGCTGTAAATTTAATCACTGTCGCTGACGGTTTTGTTTATCCACAAAAATGTTATTGTATATTATAAAAAATCTAAATTTTGATTACTAAAATAGTGTTAAGTACTGCTACTTGCTAAGAAAGCAATAAAAGAAAGCCTGTGCATACTTTCTTTGTTTTATTTAAATTTTCATTAAGAATTCCTGTTTCAAACACTTTCCCCTATACAGACTCCTCCTTTTTGCGGTTAATAGTATTCTTGACATTTTAACCTAACTCGTATAACAAATCGACCATATTTACTCGCTATGTCGCAACGTGCAAAAATTTAATAAGTTAGTGAAACACTCGCTATCAATAGATGGCGTTGCTCTCGTTTAGCATTTTATACTAGAAATGAACGGAACAGTTGGCTTTAATAAGCGTTGATCTATTTAAAACCATAATTTCAATTGATTTAAATAAATTTAGCGGCGATGATAGTCTTACAGGGTCTATTTTAAGTGGTTGTGGCATTTGTTACAATTAAAGAATTCACTAGAACATCGACTCAGATGCGATTAAAATCGCAAATGTCATTTGCGAGAGTGCGTTTTTAGCGGGTCAAAATGTCAATTCCCAATTATGAAATATTTGTTACAGCACAGCGTTGATTCGAAATGTTTTGTTTTTCGAATTAAAGGTTCAAGGTGATGATGCACATCACAATATTAATGAATGCTCTTTGCGAAGGGTAATTTAATAAAATGTTTAAGTCGTTTGTGCTTTTGGTTGATGTTTTTGGTTGTAATTCTATATATGTGAATTTATGCTTTCTATGGACGATTTAACTAAGTAATTTCTGAAAGATTGAGGAAGAAAATATTTATTTCGATTGTCCGTTTGGGTTTTCTCTCACAACAGCGATGTCTGAAAAACTGATCAGTTAAATAATTGAAAATCAAAGTGTAGTAACAGAAATTGCCTCTTCTTGCCTTCTTTTTCTCTCTCGCAGGATTAACTGAACGAAAGGAGGTCTAAGTATACTGAAGATACGTATCTGTTTATAATGTGACCGGGTTTCGATTTATACCCAGGAATTGTTTTTGAACAACATTTTCCTGAAGCAATTTGTAGCTAAAAGTTTTCGTAATAGTCAATATTGTTTGACAATTTTAAATATTTCTTACTTGACTAATTAATTTTAAAGTTTTTGATATTAATTCGACAGGTTCTGTTGCCTTTATACTATCTTTGTAGATTTTTATTTTTTTTGAGTTCTTTGGGAATAACACCATATAAACTTGAAAGTCTGTATATTTCAAAAGTCCAAACGTTTCAAGGTCTAAATCAGACCCCTGTAAATGGTATTACACAAAATGAACAAGAAATTAATAAATTAAAAAATTAAAAGAATTCGCAATGACAAATATGGTAATCACAATTTGACATTAATGTTTGACAATAAAACTGTTGTAACAATTTACTGCAAATTTCATATATACAGGGTAGCACAAATTTTTTTAAAGATAATGTGAAATAAAAAAGCTTCTTTCAAATTGGAAGAATTTGAAAGAGTTATCTTTAGAATTTCATTTGGCGTTCCTAGGTGCGACTTTACATTCGCCAAAAATGAGACTAAAGAAATTCTGATTTTCCAGAGATCTCATTAAAGTCATAAGGTAAAACCTTATGATATAGGGTTGTTCAAAAGAATAATACAATTATTAATTTCATCCTTGATTATTTGCAACCAGAAACGGCTGAATTTTATAAAATTAAAGCAGACTCTTTCAGCTTTCGTTTTATGTTGGGTTCTTTGTGTAATATGGTTAAATTTTGAAATTGTATGATATGATCAAGGTTCCACGTATGTTCTCAAATTTTTTATTTTTTGGAATTGTATTTTTTTTATATAATTTTTGTGTTTATTTGTAGGCACATTTTTTGGCCTAGAGGTTTCTCTAATATAAAAAAATTGTTACATTCGCAAGGAATCTTTTAAATGCAGTTTTTTGAGTATTGTGTTACGTTATTTGTTTTAGTTTTTGATAAAATTGATTTCAGTGTATTTCTTGTTTTGAAAGTTGTTTTAATATTAAATCTGATTCCTACTCTTTATTGATGAACTTTTGAGGACAATTGATAGCAGATAATACATTTTTGATAAATATTTTTTTATTAGATTTATCCATATCAGAACAGTTGATTTTTGCTCTATCATATAAAGATTTAAAGATACCTTTTTTACAGTATTTGGGGATTAGAGTTAAAATTGAGATATCTGTTAGTGTGAGTCGACTTTCTGTCTAAGAAAGGTAGTGTGCTATTGTGCTCAATTTCTAATGTGAATTGTATAGTTGGTTCTTTGTTATTGATGTCGTTTAATAATTCATGTAAGTCTTCAAGAGAGTGTTCCCAAATAGTGAATATATCGTCTACATAACGTCACCAAACTAAAGGTTTATTTTCTTTTGTAATAATTATTTGTTCGTCAATTTTTCCATGAAAATGTTGCTCAAGGCAGCGGACCATTCCTACATTGTTTAACAACATACAAACATTTTCATTGTATTTTCTTTTCTTTGTGTTCTTCTTTAAATAATATTTTGGTCTTGCCCCAATTCATTTTGTTTATCTCAATTTCAGTTAATTACTTGGAGAGGCGTTGATGTTTCACTATTTCTTCCCGCAGTATTATTCACAATTTTTGGAATTTTGAGTAGCGTTTTTGGATTTGGTTTTGATAACTTAGAGCTGAGTATATTATTTGTTTAAAAATCGTTTTTCTGTTGTATTTATCTCCAGCACGTTTATTTTTTTCAGATAGATCGGAAACATAGGGTATAACGTTTAAAATACCAGAGTTGTTTTCGATTTATTGTTGTTGTTTAAAGTGGAAGTCCTTTGTTACTATCTTTGAGGTGTCAGTCTTTTGTAAAAAAAACTAAGAGTATTGAATATCTGTTGACAGGTGAAGTTAACCTGGAATGTTAACGTGAAAACCTGACCTACGATTATAGAGTAACAGTAATGACAAGGAACGGCTTCAAACTCGGCACCTATGGCTCCAACATTGCATTTTACGTTAACATAGAAATACTTTAAGTTGTTTGTGGGATTATTTTTTATGTCAATTGGATTAACACTTTCGTTTAATTAAAAAAAATTCAACATCTTGGAGATAACTTCAATGTAAATTCGATTTTTCAAACAATAAAATTTAACAAAACCAAAACTGAAAAACGCTACCCAAAGTTCCAAAAATTGTGCAGTCAACCTTATCTCTGCGGGTATATACCGAGAACACATACAGGTCGAGAGTGGCACATCATGTCCTAAGTGATAATGGTATATACAAAATGGGTTGGTAGAAGACCAAGATCTTACTTAAAGAATAATACACTAAGAAAAGAAAATAATAGTAAGTTTTGTAGGTTGTTAAACAACGAAAACTTTGGGACACCCTCTGTAGAAATAGATTTATCAGAGCAATAGATCCGGTCGAATGCACATACAAAATACACTTCAAAGTGAGTTAGTCAAGAACGAAATAGTCAAAATTGACAATAGATACTGGCAATTACGAAAAATCATATTACTTCCGAACGTCATTTTTCGATAAGGATTCCTGAGAAGAAAGGTGGAAACACATTATCGTCATGTCACGTGGCTCTGATGTTGTCACATCGGCGAAATCTCACATGCTCTCATGCCTTAGAAACACACTATACTCACGTCACATTTATTACTTTACGTTGTCTGTCATGATGGAACGTGAATATTGTAGATCGACGAGTTCCTTAGAATTCGAAGACATTAAAAATATATAAAATTTAATTTTTCTTAGTGTTTCAACTTATTATTATTCTCATTTTACACCGGCTATTGATAAATCCTGCTATCATTTCACTAATGTAATAATTTATTTTAAAATTACACATTTATGTTGTCACAAGTTCAAACTTCAAAAAAACTTCTCAAGAGAAATAGATAAAAGATTAGTTTTATTATATTCTATAAATTGAACTACATGGTACCTGTCCGTATATAAAATATAAAGTTATTATTAAATCACAAAATACAAATTGTTGTATACACTCGAATTATTTGTAGGTCGTATAAGTAAAGATATAGCCGTTTTATATACTATTGAACTTTATACAACACAATGACCTAAGTTACTAAATCTATTTTTAACTTTGTTTACAGCCATTATCACTTAGTTGTGTTATTAATGGCTGTTATAGTAATGTATACATTCATATTTATGTATTAAATTTGTAAATATTATAAAGGAAATCATTAATAAAAAAGTCTTCACCTTAGTAAAATTAAATCAAATAACAAATATCTCGGTCTCTCACATAAACACAAAAAAACCCGAAAGAGGCGACACTAACTTCTCCATGTCACGCGTGCCGTAAATGTAAATTTGTAGAAACGAACTCACGTTTTCATGTATAACTTGCCATGAGCTACATGAGGTGACGTGTCGTGACAATAGTGTACTTCTAGCTGATTTAAAAGAATGCGTTAATTGTATTGCAGATAGTTCGAACGTGCCGTGATATGTCGTAGTAGCATGTGAGCTCACGTGACGTAAATCTAAACGTCATATTAAATGTGTTTTGGAATATACGATCATATATATTGCACAGGAGAACTTGCCGATAAATGCATAGTCTCGTTGTCTTAGTTAATACTGTGATAGAGTTTTTCTATAAAAAGGCAAGCAGTGTTCCCGACAATTTACACAAAATTCTCCTATTACATTGTCTGTTTTTCAGAAATAAAAATTCAACTATGTAATTAATTAATTAAGACATGATTTTTACCATTACAAATAGTATTTGTAAATAATGCTTTAGTAATTTCTTTAATTGATTTTGATTCTGATTTATTGTCCTATATTTTACATATTAAATCAATGGCTGTTGTTATAGGTATAGGTAACATCTTCTTATGGTAAATTAGCCAAGAACCATGTAAAAAGTGTGTGTAAGGAAGAGTATTTAAAATTTTCATGTTTCTAGCATTGATATCGTTTGCATCCATTTTTGTGAGTTCTCGCAATCCTAAGAATTATTGTTTTAAGAAATGGTAATTTTTTATTTGTTTTTGGGTCCACGAACTTGGAAAAAATATGTTCTAGCTAAAGCATTGCCGGGTAGCTTGTTTATACAGCGTTTTTTAGACATCGATACAAGTTTTCGATAAGACTTTGAATGGAAAAGTATTTTTATCTCTTTGACTATTGATAATCTCAGTGTTTCATTCCTGTTACAAATATTTAAAATAAAAAAAATTGTGTCTTTGTTTAAAATATCTACACTACAAATGTTGTTAAAACAGGTAATATGAAGTGCGACTTTTATAGCTCTGGATACCGATAAAAACTCTGTAGCTCTTTCGGAAGATGTATTGAACCGTTTTTCTGTTTGAAACAATTGCATTTTTAAATATTTGCCTGGACACGTTTCATAATCTTTATTAACTGGATAGAATTTGAGCTTCTCACACATTGTTACCCCGAACATCGTTTTTATTTCTAGATTAAAAAAAATTGAAACACCCCTAGATAATTTAATTTTTATTTCGGTGAAAAGAAAATTTTTCAAAATCTTTTTTCTCAATAAATTGAAACAATGTTTGGTATAAAATTGTGGGAGAAGTTCAAAATTTCGCGTTACAGTTATGATTATTAAGTATGTCGCTACGAGAATAAAGCTATTTTATTAAAGCGAAAGCTTCTTAACGGGAGTCCACATTTACATATATGAAAATAGATGAACAAGTTCAGTTCACAGTATAAGAAACAGAAACCAGATAAAATACATTCTCAGTTTTTTTCTTATATAAAATATCAATAATATATAGGAAAGAATATAACATGCAATTAATATAGAAAACCTGCACAATTTGCTTTTCTAATAAAAACTCCAATTCTCTCTTTGCGATATATTGCATTATGGTCTTGACATATGTCAAAACTCAGAAAAAACACTATTAATTTCATACGTCTTTTATTACATTTTTTGCCGCTTCAACTTGAAAGTGAATAATTCAACAAATTTTATTTGGCAATTAAATTACACATTAGGATTAATACTTGAGTCATAACAAAATAGTGACAATAATTTTAATTTTCCTGAAATTTATAACCATAACAATGAAATAGAAACAGAGACAGGAGATAACAAGAAACGGGAATTCGTAAGAAGTTTTCGCTTCCATCGTTCAGTCTCAAATGACTGCCGCTCTTTTTAGCTTGTAAATCTATTGTTTAAAACAGGTAAAGGTCATGTTGAAACTTTACACGTTTTTCGTCGCTATGTTGCATTGTATCGTGCTTATCAGTAGTCGTTTTCAGAATATTTTTAAATTAACTGTTGATTTGCTGTTTTTTTTCAATATCCGTCAAGGTTGAAAAACAATTCTTTTTCCAAAAAAACTTCATCTATCCCTTTTCATTACAATGGCAGTTGAAAATGGGTGGATGTAAACTTATTAAACAAGCTTTTTGGTCCATGCTATGGTTTAGCAGCTAAACTAAGCAATAAAAAAAAATACTACAACTAATCTTTTAGCTTTAGCTGGTATAATTTTCTCAAGCCCGTTGACCCAAAAAATAACATATATGAATATCAGTAAATCAGCTAAATTATAACTTACTCAAATTTGGAAACCCTTTAAAATAAACGCTTAACATCTTATTGCTTTATCTATTACATTCAGAAGAACGCATAAAAGTCCTTCGTTAATAGAAATTCTACGTTTTCACCCTGACTATAAAGGAAAATGCAAAACGTCTGAAAATAAATGGCGAAATTGTTCGTCGAGAACCTGACTGGCCAACTACAAAGCTAACTTGTATTCCGGGAAACTTTATTGGGGAAAATTTGATTTAATTTTTATAACGGCACCAAAGAGGAATGAGTGCCGTAATTTCTTTTGAAGCTAGGCAATATAATTTCTGTATACCAAGTATCGTCGGAATTAAATTTTCTTTGCTACGCGGAAAAGTTTGCAGGCGCACCTGAATTACGGAATGGTGGAAAATTCATGCAGAAAATATTTATAAGACTCTTGTTTTCATTTATACACGAACCGTACGGTACGCCCAAAGAAAAATTATAGTTTGTATACTAAGAGAAAGATATATGCTATTATTTTTAGTTAAAGTTTATTGAAAATAGAATTTTCGTATTGCAGTTGTTATAGAAACAGTAAAATATATTCCTTTAAGTAATTTTGAGGTTTCCTTAATAAATATATACATATTCTTTTTCATTAAGAAGTCACAATTTGAGTATACATATACGAAATATATGAACGTAACACAAAAATCAGCAAAAAAAAGGTGAAAACTATGATAGAAAACTTTGTGTCTTGGATGTGATGGATCGTTTTAGGAATTTGGGCTTCTTTTATTACAAGTAACCTGAATGAGAAGAATCTTTCCAGATCCGATCAGGCATGATACTTTCTATACGATTAACAATTAGTTGTGATATAGTACTTTGATATGATTTATTTGGAACAGGCGGACATAATCACAGTCGAGCCAAGTACAAGTGGTTTCATCATTCAGATCTGCGGTTCTGATTGTTTAAAAAAATCCTATAAGATTTCAACGCTATCGATTTTGGCAGAATTTAATCACTTATATCAAAAAATAGATAATTATTTACTTTCAAATATCCATTTGTTCTTTGGACATAGTTGGTACACATAAACCTGTGAAGAGCACATGAACGACGAGGCACTTCAACAAACAATCCCAACAAACTACCTAACCTTCCCTACTAAGGTCCAAAATGAACCACGCACGAAAATTGTCCACCATGTCTGCGACAAGCTATGGAGAACAGGAAAATCCAATAAGACATATTAAAACCTTTCCTTCCACTACATATCTCAGAGACCACGACGCTTGGATACGAGTTACGACAAAGTCTAAGAGGAAGTCTTGGAATATAGATTTTATCCAGAATATTTAGGATATTTACATATGCTGTAGGTATAAAATTTTCAAATGTAATTATATAAATTTGATAATAGTATTTTGATTGATCATTTTAAAGATAGCTACAACTCTTGACCATCTGTAGATGTAAACAAAAGCTAATAATGAGTAGTTCCCGTTGGCAAAAATTTTATTAATACGTACTCTCTCCAAATTTCTTGGGCACAGTATGACACAATTTTCTTCTGTGACGTGTTTTGTTTCGGGGGCGTGTTCCCTCCTATTTTTTTGTTCCATTTCGTCTTGACGACATGTAAAATATATATAAATACTACTTTAAATGATTTAAAAACTTGAGCTGAAACGCGAAAATGAAATTCTCTGATATAAATTATGAGTCATTGAGGATGTCCACCACCTCGAACATATCGGAAAAACGACTACGAGAAATTTTATTAATAACCTATTCATCTTCTCAAGATCCATTCATTGAAAACTATAAAAACAATTTTTAATATTATCTGATTAATGCTCTTTTCCTATTCTCCGGACTGGCGTGTTAAAGTTGTCGATTAAATGACTTAATAACCGTCTGTTTACGCTTCTGGTTACTCGATTAGAAGCGTAAGGAGTAAGAATTATGAGAACTGACCTGCTGAGGACAGATATAACTCTGCTGAAACGTAGTCATTTCATCATCAATCCCGGAAGGGATCAGTTATCAACGACGAGGATAATTTGCTGGAAACCAACTAAAACATTTAATATCTGCGAAAACTTATTATAATTTTGAAATAAAATCAGTTTAACATAATATAAATTTGATTGCTGGATAGCGTCAGAAAACTTACTATGCATTACGCTAAAACACTAAAATGTTCATTAACCCTTGTTTAGGAGATATGAAACTAGCAGCAAAAACTGAGGGTAGAATAAAATTTTATACTATCATTTGGTGTGATTAGAAGTTACACGCGTTATAAAATTATCGCCCAACAAAGGGTAGTAAATAATATTGGAAATAATTATTTTATATTTATGCGGGCGTCAAAGTGGAATATATAAAAAAGGAATGACATTGCTTTTAATCTTATAAATTAATTACCCTATTAACTTATATAGTTAATTGAAGCCATTTAGACGAAAATAAATTAGTAGTCACGATCGCACTTAACATTTCATTATTCTTTCATTTGTATTAGATTTGTGTGGGATAAAGTTGCGTTCGATGTTATAACAAATGTTTTAGACATCTGAGGAATAAAATGTAAGTTCACAAAAAAGTTTTTGGAGGAAAAATCTGATTTTTTATTTAATATTTAAGCAGTTTAGATTAAGCTATATGTACGTACAAGTAGTTAGTTATAAGCGTAAATTCTGTTTTATCTACTACTGAGTGTACTAACAGAAACTTCAGTCGATAAAATGAAAATAGCTACGTTGATATTTTATAAAAATAGTTAAAACTGTAATCTAGTGTGTAGCGTAGGGGATATTTAGATGAAATATAGATTACATTGCAAGACTTACACACTGGACATGCCAAATGTAGACAATGTACAGGTAGACTTTTTTCAAGTATCATTCCCTCTTTTCTCCTCCTGATCTTTATTAGCTGACTTGTCAGACATTATTCTGCTCTCAATGGTGGTTAGCATGATGAGATTATGTTTTGTTTTACAACGATAGCTAACAAAGACGTGGGCTGATTAAATTGACTGCTTTTGTATAAAAATAAAATCATAAAATGCTAATAATGTGGTAACAAGTTAGCCATACGTTTTTTTCTTTATAATTTTTAATATTTTCTAAATAGATCGGAAACTAAATTCAAATAAAAATAAAGACCGCGTAAACGCTTAATTTTTTATTTCTGAGGTAACTAACTTGTCCTACAATTCGGATTTACTTCATTGTATTGTTCTGTGACAACTGCTTAGAGCATGTATATATTCACTCGTTTGGGAGCTGCTTCCACAAATCATTGTCAGCTTCCACCTACCAAGTGAAATGACCTGCTGCTCTCCAGAAGTAAATGGTCTAAGCTGTCAACCCACACATGAATACAGAACCACTCACAGAACATACTTTAGGTCATTTGTCTATGCAAATATTGTGAAAATTACATTGCTGAAGTCATAACGAATTTCATTTTTGATCACGTGACTTTTCTATATTAAAATGTTAATTTTCTATTGTCTTTATTACAAAATTAAGAAAATTTATATAAAATGATCATAAAGAATAATTATCTTCTAGGATTTCATCAGTCCGAACCATATGTTTAATACAGTCAAATACCCAATTAAGTAGGATTGGTGTTCATATGCCAAAACTCAATAACCATTCAAATACCAAACCATTTTGTTGACCATGTGAATATGTTTTGTAAATATGATTAATTTCTTTTTATAAATATAGCATTATGTAGTTAATAAATTTACTGCAGCGGTACATATCGCATCCGGACATAGCTAGAAAGTGTCAGGACAAATCAGATATATTGTGTGCAGTGTGCATATGACGTCAATCAGTTCAGCATTTACATTATCACTAAAGGATGCACAAACTAGTTTATACGAAACGATCAATAATTCGACTGCAGTGCCACCTATTAATATTATTATGAACTAGGTTAGGTTCCGGGTGCGAACCGCGTATAAATTTATGAAATACTCGAGTTTCAGTCTAGATCGATCCACAATCTGCCTACTCCCCAAGAGTCACTAGGTAACTGAACTAAGTGTGAATCCTCTCTGCTTTATTTATTTATAATTATCGATCGATAAGACGGGGATGTACGTGATTAGAGGGCAGTGTGGTAATTGGTTGGTTAGGAGGCGAGGCGGATGAGATGTTCTGAGAGTATTTTCGCGGTGAATATTATGAACTAGGCTAGGTTTCGGGTAAGAACCGCATCTGAATTTATTAGATACTCGAGTCGAGTATGTCATAAATTTAGACCAGGTTCTCACCCGAAACCTAGCCTAGTTATTCATCCGGGAGTACATCTGTTCCTTGTTTTGATTCATGTTTGAATCTTGCAGACATTTACAATACAATGAAATAAATGTTCGAATTTAAGGTCATAATTAAAAATGAAGTGGTTACGTTGTTTTTATTTTTATTTGAATTTCATTCACTATTTTTGTAGAAAATATTCAAAACTATAAAGAAAAAAACATACTGCGAGCTTATAACATTAATCATTAATTATTATGGTTTACAAGAAATAGTCAAATATCCAATTAAATACAGTTTTTAAAAAATAATTGCATTTTGTTTATTTTAGACTCACCAATATTATATTATATTTAACCAGAGCCATACGGGCATTTGCTTTATTCGCTAAATAGTTATAAGAATAGAAGTAATTGTAATCCCTCCCCCCCAAAAAAAAGAAAACTAGCCTGGGTACGATTATGTATTTAACTAGTTAAGAATATTTATTTGATTAGATATGTTTTATTTTAGTCATCATAAAAGTTTATTAAAAAATCTGTGTACATAAAAATATGATAATTTATGAAAATTATTCCGAATTACTGCATCGTTCAAAGCATTTTCCATGATATTTTATTTTAACATTGCAAAACGAAATTATTTCGGTAATAACTCTGGAAAATGTGAAATTGTATTTAATCCAACTTTATTTGGTAATGTATTACAAAACCGAAAATGTTTTTCAAGATAATAAATTCATTCGAAAAAGTGCCGAAAGGAAATCGCCCGGGGTCGTAGCAACTCCGAAATGAATATGCAATTCAAATAACGTTTCGCGTAGTGTAAATAAAATTTTTGATAATATTTGGTATTAATTTTTAGCCAAAGCCTCAAAGTACATCCGTCATGTACCGGACGAATTTGTTTCAGCATTATTTAGTAGACTCTGGTGTGCTTATACGATTTAAATTCGTCACATAGCTCGGAGGTAGAGTCATCCAAAGATGTCGAAAGAAAAATCTGAAATATTCGCAGTCGAAAAAGCAATTGGCCGGATGGCTCAGCCGTGTGCGCTAATGGAGTAAATATGAAATGCTAATATTTGCCAAGTTAGAAATTATATTTCAAATTGAACTGCCATGGGTGGAGCGCAACTGAACTGGTGGTTTCCGGTAAAAAGAAATCAAATGTGAAAGTATCAAAGAGTTTCTGTAATTTCGTTTCGGAATCAGGCTTGCTCAGACTTTCTGGGGTTGAAACACTTGCGTTGAATAAATTTGAGTGCGATATTTTCATCGCAATATTAATTTATGTTGGAAATGTATTTGAGCAAATAAAATACTAATAAAGTATTATTGTTGTTTGAGGAGGAAACTATCTGATAGCTCATCAAATAGGGATTTCAGCCTGATAGTTAGTTAATTCTTACTGCATTTAATTCAATGCTTTCTGGAAACAAATTCGGAAATATTGTCGAATTGAATAGATGTTGCAAAATATCAAGTTCAGTGTTATTTAAAAGTAATTACTGCTAGCCTGATGTCGTTCCTCGGTCAAAACTATGTACCGGGTGATCAATATCAAGTGTATTAAACAAAGATGAGCACCTTTGCTAGTCATGTTTTGAACAATTTAGTACTGAATATTCTGATGTTGAAATTGCTTTTGAAACATTTTCACAACACTGAAATAGAATTGTCGAATGATTTAAAGATTGTAAGTGTACTAAAACTTAAACATGAAGAGGCGGTATAAGTATTAACGTAATGTACGGGACAAAACAGTCCACAAACAGCATTGAAAAAGAATTACACATGAATCCTTGCCCAATGTTTTAACATTAACACCAAGATTTTGAACAGTGACAAAATTATTATTTATTATTTATTTACATATAATTTATACTAATATATTTCTGCCTAAATGAATCAATATTTCTTAACAAAAATTTTTTGTTCTGTAGTCTTTATTTCTATTCTATTCTATTGTAGTTTAATTATCCAGCAGTATACATACAATGATTACATTCTCCACTTCTCTATGTAATGGTGGTTAGAACATTTTAAGCTAAAGATGTTAATACTATACTAATTTTTCTAGCAAAATATTTAGCATAAATTCTGTAAGCAAAACAATGCGTCAACAAAATATATTTGTAATGTATATTTGAATTTGTTCTTCATTGCAAATTTATAGAAACCACTCCTTCAATTCTGACGTCTATTAGTCTTTATATGATGTTTATTTTTATACTTGCAGCAGTTTACAAAGTTGTTGTCTTCTTATCAGAATACTCTGAGAACGGGCCCTCCAGCACAATAAAGGCAGACAAAACTGTTTTGATATTAAAATAGTCATGTATAGATTACATCTATTATTTAAATTTATGAATATCAGTTACTTCATTGCTATCCTTAATGTCAGTTATTAAGTGTGCATCAGATATCTACATATACAATACTCAATGCCGGTAACTCTTATTACAGTTTTTTTAAAAATTTCATATCCAACATTTATTTATTTGCACCTTTTTATCATGGTTTAATTTTAAATGTTATTAGCTTGAAATTGGCCATTTTGCTGATTATCACTTTCTTTATAGTTTAGTATTAGGATCACTAGAGGCTCTCTGGTATCAAAGTCAATCTGTTTATTTACCCCGAGTTTATACTGTTTATTTTTAGATAATAAAACTTTATTTTTTTCAATTAAATGTTTAATCAAAAGCCAAAGTAAGTTCCTTGGATGCGTCTTCAGAATGTGGTTGTAGTGTTTGAGGTTATCTCAACACGAAGGTTTCAAATCTCATGAAGAACATATCAATTGTGCCAACTCATTATTGTTGGTCTTTATTTTCAATACCAACCACTTAATGTTGCCACCGATATATGGGTATACCAACTCAGTACACTTCTGATTAATGACACGATAGAGTATTGTTAAATAAAAATTGATAGAAATAAACATTCTTAGGTCAACTTTTTAGTTTACTGTTCTTTTGAGTAAGAATATAGAGGGGTGAAGTATTTTAAAATAAAAACCGTTTAGAAACCGTGTGCAATCAATAATTATTTTCCCACATATATTCTTTTTTTATCTGATTTGAGGTACAATTCGATTAATTATTTTGTATTTTTTTCTGTATTATCCACATATTTTTTAACTTTATTATATGTTTTATTATTTGGACCAGTTTCTATACCAATAATTTTTTTAACGACCCTGTATAACTATTTCAATCATCGTGTATGTGCAACTACTTTTGACATTTTTGAACACTCCGCCCTATAACTCGAATATCTTTAGTGCATATGCTACTTTAATAACTTTTTAAAGTTTTTTGATCCACTCTGTATAAGTATAGTTTTACTTCACTCTTAATTCAACCACCTTGTAAACGCAATTACTTATGTACCACCCAATATCACATTTATTTGTAAGATTTTTTGAACCCACCTGTCTAACTGTTATTTTATTTCGCTCTATACCTCAACTGGGCACATTGCTTGCCCTTGAATTTCGATGCAAGCACACACACACACACATACATACCTAACACCACCGTATACCATACAGAGAAGAAAAGATCGCTCACTTAACAATTTTTATTTTGAATACCCGAATGGAATATTTTGTGCCATTTCAGTCGACTGTAAGCCCTATAAAATGAAAACCATTACAAACACCCTTTACGATTTACTTTCATGGCATATCTTGAAATTTAAGCTAGATATTTATGATGAAAAGTTGACATTTACATTGATGTTTACCGTTTTTTGTACATATTATTGAGATTTTCAGAGAATGGTATGTTTTACGTTATAGAAAATTATACGAAATCAAGCTTTAACATCTCTTTGTAGAATACAATTTAAAATATTTAAATTGGTTGAGCTGTTTTAGAGAAAACAGAGTAGATCCATTGAAATTTACTGTAGTGTAGTCCCTTAGTTACTGCTTTTTCTGATTTTCTGGAAAAACGTAAATCTCAAGTAATAGAAAATTATATGGTACCCTTCTGTAATATTCCTTAAAACAATATTGTTTAAATCAGCAAAATTGACCAAATCGTTTTTGAATAATCACTGAGCATACATAAAAAAACCTGCCGACGAATTGATAACCCCCTCCTTTTTGGAGGTCGGTTAATTAAAAGGAATCGTAATGACAAATTTAGTACATTTATATTAGAAAAATATATAGGGTATGTACCTACAGAATTTCCTTGCTTATCGTATACAGATTCGGGCTTTTAGTTTATATGTCTATTAGAATACATTTTAGATCTTAAATTGCCCCATAAAAAGAAATCAAATTGATTAATTTCCTTTGATGTATTCAGCTATTCCACTGCTCTGGCGGTGTGAAACCCTGTTGACCCTGTGTCGACTAAATTACTGGATATTTGAATATTAGAAAACAATATTTTCGAGTCAGAAATTAATTTGTTTTGTATTAAATCTATAAACAATAGTCAAATTTTCTCAAAATATCAACCCACCCACTGTGGATATTCGTTACATCTGTCAAGGATATTTTGCCTGTTAAAATGTTACCTCCCATAAAAAAATAGAACGCTACCCGGGGGCCTGTTTCATAATCAACTTGTAACTTGTAGTTTTGTAACTGGTAAAATTTTGTTTCGTAATTCAATAAAATTATTCTACAAGTTACAACTTACAAAATATTAGTATTCGACGTGTGCACGACGTGCAAATTTCGAATACTAATATTTTGGATTTAAAAAGTTGTAACATGTAGAAGAAATTTGTTGAATTACAAAACGATGTTTTACAAGTTACAAAACTACAAGTTACAAGTTGATTATGAAACAGGCCCCATGTGGTGATTTGTATTATTTTGGCTCATTATATACTTGCAGAATTGAATTCTTCAGTCAAAGTCGTCTTCAACCAATTTATGTATCACCCATACATTATAAGAGTGATATTTTATCTTTTGGAAAATATTCGATAATTGAATATTTACAAGAATAAGATCCCTACCTAATCTTCGAACTCTACAATCTAAATGTTATAATGTTGACAAAATGGGGTTTTCATGTATATGTGCATAAACTTGAGGCCTACCTTGTTTTGGTGCATCCCTACTTTTCCTGATTCAGATTGTTTCACGATATGGGTGCATTTTGGAACAATCAGCACACTACATATTGTGTCTGTATTTTATCGCCAACAGCAAATTTCTTTTTGGATATTTATCAAAGTAGGTGCATCAATGCATAATATGTATACGGTTTTTACATTTTCACCATTATTTTTTAATTTTCCTTGTGTGTTATATTACATTATTATTTGGCAGAACAGGAAATTAAAATCAAAAAAATTGATAGTTATAATTGTCTGTAGCTAATAAGTTTATGATATTCTCTACGGACGCACTGTATATAAATGCTATACTTTACAATTTTTGTATAGATTACAATTATATGTTAATATAAACATAAAATTGTACAATAGGTAGCACATTCACAGTTCTTAGGTACATACACACATAGTAATATATGCAAAGAATAAAAGGTGCATATTCTGTACTAATTATTTATCTACTTATCTACAATATTTTGCTAAGCCGCAACTAAGTTTAATGAAGTACTAGATAAGCAAGCTTTTTTGTATGTTTAACAGGTTTTCTATTAGAGATTTTGTTAAAAACGCCAATAAAGGTTAAATGTTATTTACACTATCTTAGTTTAAATGTTTCTTTCTTATTTTCTTTTCCATATTATGTCTACAAATAATTAGTTTTACTTGATTATGTTTCTAGCTTTTAAATCACATTTTGTTCTCTTCTATATTAACATTAGTTTTTAATATTTGTTTACTCTATTGTATTTGTTGATTTTGTAGAATAAATATTACCTGGTACCGTTCATTGACTGTTGAAAATATTTATTATGTATGATTTTTATTAGTTAATGTCCTAAGGCTTTTCTCATTTGTTGCTTCCTCTAATCCTGTTTAGATTACATTATTATTGTATTTATTTAAGTTAAGGATTTAGCTTTCGCCCATCATGTCCATATACTTTAAAGCTAATTTTGTTCACAAAATACATAGTTTGGCATGTCCCAGCTGTTTCTTTGTTCATGTATTTGCAAAATTGTTATAATTCTATCCTTTTATATTCAATCTTAATAAATACATACTAAAAAAGTTACATTGTTATAATTATGAGTACAGTTTACATAGATAGAACTTTTTTATTTAGAGGTAATTTTTCTTTTTGTTTTTTTTTTTGTTTTCTTACAAATCAATTTAGTATCGGTCACTCGTAGAATCAACTGAAGTATTAATAACAGACTTAGTTGGTAGTTGTTCATTTTCCAATTTCAATAGAATACAATAAATTACCTATATTAAGATTCTATACATCGGTACTCCTATTTATGCTATTATCATTGTTACTGATGAAGCCATTTCTACGAAATTATTTGTAAAAGTGTTACGTTCAACTGTTAATATTTCTGTATTTTCCAAAACGGCATTATGGTGATTATCTAAACAGTGGATGGATAATGACCAATTTACTTTTTTTAGTCTAATGTCACTTTTATGTGATGTTAATC
Source organism: Octodonta nipae (assembly GCA_034190945.1). Classification (NCBI taxonomy): domain Eukaryota; kingdom Metazoa; phylum Arthropoda; class Insecta; order Coleoptera; family Chrysomelidae; genus Octodonta; species Octodonta nipae. Next base: position 88,373,156 of record CM067220.1, on the reverse strand, counting down.
TATGTTTTAAGTTCCTAAATTTGAAAGTACATTTTATTGGGTTCTACAACTAGGAATCAAAGTCATTTGACCGTTATGAACAACCTCAACGCATTCTGTAAAGTCAATAGTAGAGTAGATTACTCACAGATAGTGGGAAACGGAAGCAGAAGAAACACCGATGAACACAAGTTAAATCTTTTTTCACATATTAAATTGAAGCTTGCAGTGAGCTTGTCAGTTATTTACATACATTTAACCGCATTAAAAACATGATCAGTGCAATATTAAAGTCGACAAAGACTAATTCAGTATATAGTTTATTGATATAAATGCAGATGAGTACATAAATGTTGCGTGTACTTCAAAAAATGTTTTCCCTTTTTCATCCATTATTCAAAAGTGAGGATGGATTATTGAAAATTTAATGCGATTAAATGCACATTCGTCTCTCTGATTGAAAGCCTTTTATGCTGCTAGCAAAAAATGCGCTTTTTCACTTTTGGGGCTTTATATCATTGACAATTATCTACAATTTTTCACAATTTTTTTCGTGAAAATTTGCAACAAAGACCTTAACGAAAAAAGTAATCTACATATTGTAATAATGGTGAAATAATGAATGGAAAACTTTAATTTTACGTTCAATAAAACTACAACAAATAACTTATTGTTTATTTCATTGTGTTACGGACTTATCTAAGCTTGTTTTTTCCAATGATTTTTTTTAATCCTAGAGGTATAAATACAAACTTCTGTATCCGAACAACAAACTTTTCCTTGATTTTAGATTACAAAACTTTGTGCGTATATACATGGGACACAAAAAGTGGTTCTACAGCATTTCCAGTTATTAATGATACTTATGAATGTTTGTATTCAGGGTGGTTCTTAAAACTCCGGATTTATTAAATGTTAATTAAATATGCTGTTTCTGTTCTAAGACATAAATTCAGCTGATTATGAAATATATGCTGTTTATTTAGGTTATAAATAATTTCGAAAAGGTTCTTCGATTACTTTGCCTGTTCATTAGGGTCTGCTCTCCTGTAACAGATAAGTATTTGAAAATTGTAAATGGACAACAAAATGTAGTAGGGCGATTTGTTGAAATCTGTTGCAGGAAAAACTGAGGAGAGAAATCCCTAATTAACAGACAAATAAATTTGGTTATAGTCTAGTTCCTGTTCGTTTCACCTTTTGTCACAGATGTCATACGCAACGCTGTATACAATTTTATTTGTAGGGTGGTTTTGGGTTTCGTATTTCTCAAAGCTGCTACTTAGATTTGGTGTGGGTTGTTTTCGTTTTTTTAGTAACACACGTCTTTTGGTTTAGTTGTGTGTCCTGGTCTGTGTTGGTTGTGTTTGTGTGATATCCAATTTACGGAAGAGCAGCAGTAATCTTTTTAAGTTCTTATATTTTGTTGTCGTTGGTTACCCTCACTGATGTCGAAATTAGTGTATTGGCAACTATTTGCGAAGGGTGTGGAAGGCAATTTGCATTTAGATAACTAGCAGTGTGTTTCGGCTTTCTGCAAATAGTGTGTCCGGTCTCGAGTTATTGTTACGTGAACGTAAAGGAAAATCACCTATTTTCTCTATTAGAATTGTAGCGCGAACTGAGTTCTAGGGTAGATAGAATATAAATGGTTTAAGAAATTGAGTAGTTCTTCTTTGCTAAAAGATTATACGGCACATAGGACGTAGACATATATAACCAATAGGATTGGATTAAGCGTGGCAACCTCAAGTGCTTTTTTCCCACAGCAATGTCGTGACGGATTTGTGTCTGCTGGTGATAGTGGTAACCCAGTCGATACACCTTCTGTTTGTTTATATATTTTATTTTCAAAAACAAAATAAGCGTGTGTTGCGTTGTTTCTTCTATCTCCTGGATCTGTTGATAGACTGCCTATCGAAATTCAATTGGATTTTCAACAATTCAGACAATAACTAGTTGTAAAAGCCTGCCTTCTTTTTGGTTTAATAATTGATTTATAATTTAAACAAGAGGCTTTTTTTGTTAATTCTGAGATAATCACAATAAAGGCTATCTTATGAATGGATATTTTATGGTCGCATGGTTGTCTATTCTTGGTTAACTAAGAGAAATCTGTAATGTACTATATAAATATATAAAAATAGTATATATTATTGAATGATGTATTTACCGGATAAATTTATTTCTAAATTTGGCGAAAGAAGCTGCACTTATATTATACGATTATATTCAAATTTATAGGTGACAAAAAATACTTATGTGCGGATAGACATTTTAGATCTATTTAGACGCACTTTGAGGTGTTTTTATGGTTATAGTCCGCCAACTGTGAATTTAAATTTAAATACTACAATTTTAATACATTTTCAGCTTTTAGTCTTTCCATATTCAGTTGGAGCAGGTAGACTTTACTTATTTTAATTTTTTAAACATTATTTATAACTTTCTTCATATTCTAGACGATAACGATAACGTACGGAGCCACATAATCATAGTGTTTAATGATAATTTCAGTTTAATATATAAGTGGTAGGAAAACTTTCTGTTTGTCATTTGGTTGAAGCCACGATTCAGACCTTGTCTGTACCGCTGTGTCCGATAATGTTTTTCTGTATCCACTTAGTAATGGAACTGAAAAAGTACTGGTTGAGTATAAAAATTAACTAAAAAAACTCTTCACATTAGAGATGTTAGACAAGTTTCTTGGTAACGGCCTCAAAAAGAAATTGTTAAAGTGTTATACGCAATCATTTATTTGTATACAGAAATGTGGCACATATTTTTTAAACAAGAAGGTGATTCGATATTCTACTCAAATATCGACGTTTAATGAATATATTTGGAGTTGAATACTAAACGGACGAACTCGAGATGAATTTCAAGGTGGAGTACAGACAACATTTTTACTCGCCTTCTTTCGCTGTTTTAAGTGGTTTTCAGTGTTAATTAAATTCTAATTTTTGCTTCATGTGGTTAGTGCCAAGTTATATATGAGCAAATTGACTCTAAAATTGTGAATCTCGACTTTGGTTCATGGCAATTTAAGGTAATTTGATATCACTATTATTTAAACTGTTTATCCTGTTACATTTTTTGCTGTGATAAGAAATAGAAGTGGATATTTGTACGCTGGCCCGGTTATTATTTTAAAAGATGAACGACTCACAGTGTATAGAATGTGACGGGGACCTTAATGACAATAAATTTTGCACTTGTGATGGCTGTCATGGTCGTGTCCATTACGACTGCACAGGATTAGCACCTCCAGAGTTGAAGTGTATCCAGTCGAAGGGCAAAAGAAAGTTGAAATTTTTTTGCAGTACGTGCGAGAATGGGCTGAGACTTCTACCAATTTTTGAAAAAAGATTGAATACTCTCGAAGATAAAGTAAAGGACTTGGTTTCTTTATTATCTAAATCTAGCAGCTCGGAGTATGAATCCAAGAGTGATGCAGCGGATCCATTTAGTAATATCAATGTATTTGTATCAGAATATGAGGAGCGGAAACTGCGAAAAAATAACCTAATGGTTTACAATGTATCTGAATCGGGTAAACAACTCCCAGATCAGATGATTAAGGATGATATAGAGTCGGTGAAGGCTATATTGAGACCAATAAGTGATGTTTCTAGCCAAATAACCAAGGTTTCGCGTGTTGGAAAGATTGGTGAGAAACCACGCCCCATAAAGGTCATCTTTTCTGATAAGTCATGCGTTCTGAAACTGCTGAGAAATAAAAACAAATTGGATCAAGAAAACATCAAAATAGGATCTGACCTCACTCCAGCTCAACGCAAATATCTCAACGACCTTCGAACAGAACTTCGCAAGAGAACCGAAAATGGCGAGAGAATCACTATTAGATATATCAACAATGTTCCTAAAATTGTTCCCTTAAAAAACTAGATGGCACGGGTAATCTCGCAGTTAGCGCCGATCCTTCACATAAGATGTTACTTTATTATCACAATGCCGGAGGCTTAAGAACAAAATTTGATGATCTACGTCGAAACGTCTCAACCAGCATTTATGATGCATTTTGTTTCACCGAATCTTGGCTTACACCACAGCACTTTGATTCTGAACTTGGATTTGAAAATTTCAATGTTTATCGCCAAGATAGACAAGTGTTACCTGGGAATTCTTTGAGTCGTGGAGGTGGAGTTCTTATAGCCGTACGGAAAAATATCAACTCATCATTAGTGCAGTGTGAACTAACTTCTTGTAATCAAATTTTTGTTTTGCTGAAAGAGCGTAGAATGTTGATTATATTGGGTGTTTGTTACATCCCTCCGCGCTCAGACTACAGCCTTTATGAAGACCATTGTAGATCTGTGGAGTTTATTTTGTCTTGTTACCCTGATGCTAAGTTAGTTTTATGTGGAGATTATAACCTTCCCGATGTTACTTGGAATAACGATAATTATGGAGTAACTATAGATAATGGAAATAACTATCCGGCCACTTTATTGGCAAACTGCTTTGGATTTCATAGGCTTTTTCAAAAGAATTATGTGTTAAATGCAAGAGGTAGGACTCTAGATTTAGTGTTTACTAATGATTTTAGTTTATGCACATACAAGTCGGACGATTATGTACTTCCATCCTCCATTAACCATACACCAATTGATATTTTACTGTCTTCTAATTGTGTTAGCAATAGTTTAATTTATGAAGATTTTTATTACGACTTTAAACAAGCGGATTATTTCGCTATCAACAACTTTCTTGCAAGCTGTAATTGGCAACCGTTGTCCGACTGGGATATTGACTCAGCTGTGGCTTATTTTTATGATAAATTGTATTCGGCTATTAATTTACACGTGCCTGTTAAACGATTTAAATCTTCCCCTTATCCTGCTTGGTTTTCTAGTCAGCTGCGTCATCTGGTAGCTGAAAAGAAGGCTGCGCATAAAAAGTTTAAGTCAACTAATAGTTATGATGATTATTTAGTTTTTTCGCATATCAGAGGCATTTGTAAAGATGTCACTAATAATTGTTACAGATTGTACATTAATAATATTGAAAATACTTTAAATCACAATCCAAGTAGTTTTTGGGGGTATATTAATGGCATGAAAAAGTCTTTTAATCTTCCGAAATCCATGTTTTATAAGGATGAAATAAGCAACGGGGCTGAGGAAACGGCAGGTCTTTTTGCTACCTACTTTTCAACGGTTTTTAAATTGGATCAGAACATTAATGTGCCTCATTTTCATTATGAAAACTCTGTTAACTTGTCTTCCTTTTGTGTAACAGTAGCAGACATCATTGGCAGAATTAATGAACTTCGGATAAAGCTCTCGTGTGGCCCTGATGGTATTCCATCGCATTTTTTAATAAACTGTATCTACACTCTAGCGCTTCCTCTGAAAACAATTTTTAACTTGTCACTGTCCTCCGGAAAGTTTCCCAGTTTTTGGAAACATAGCTACCTGAGGCCAATCCACAAAGGTGGATCTAAAGAAAATATTGAGAATTACCGAGCTGTATGTATGCAATCGGAGATCCCGAAATTATTGGACTACTTTTTCTCTCAATTCTTGTCATGGCAATTTAAACACATTTTTGTTAACGAACAGCATGGATTTCTTCCGGGTAGATCTACTTTAACCAATTTGGCCGTCTACGAGTCATTTTTAGTAAAAACTTTGGAGAATAGACTACAAGTTGACTCTGTTTATACGGATTTCGCTAAAGCGTTTGATAGAGTTAACCATAGAATACTTTTGGCCAAACTTCAGGCTCTAGGATTTTATGGGCCACTTTTAGAGTGGACAAAGAGTTATCTCTCAGACCGATTCCATTATGTTAAAGTGGGGGGTATTATTTCCAGAATTATAAGTGTGTCTTCAGGAGTTCCACAGGGGTCTCACGCGGGGCCATTTCTTTTTAATTTATTTATTAATGATATTGGCAAAATTATTAATCATTGTAATATCTTAATGTATGCTGACGATTTCAAACTGTTTAAAGAAATTGCAACTTGCAATGATGCTACGTTACTCCAATCCGATTTAAACTCTTTATTTGCCTGGTGTATTAGCCATGATCTTGACCTGAATATCAATAAATGTTTTATTATTACTTTTGCAAAAATTGCACAACCTGTAATCATTTCATACGCTATTAATTCACAAACGATACAGCGAGTAAGTGAAATTCGTGACCTTGGTGTCGTTTTCGATAATTCTCTTACTTTTCGTAGACACATTGATCTAATTGTTTCCAAGAGTTACAAGGTTTTGGGTTTTATCAATCGTTCATCTAAAACATTTTCTCATAATACGATTCGTTTATTATATTGTTCACTAGTACGATCTATTCTGGAGTACTGTTCTGTCATATGGAACCCTCACTATAACACACATATAGATAATATTGAGAAAGTTCAAAATAAATTTCTTCGTATAGTTGCATTTAAAATGGGCTTGAACAGGGACAATTATCAATATAGGGATATTTTAGCACAAATGCATTTACAATCTTTGCAAAATCGGCGTAACATAGCTGACATTTGTTTCCTATTCAAGTTGTTGTCAGGTGAACTTGACTGCACTTGCTTACTAGACAGAATATCCTTGAATACAACTATGAGAACTCGTTCTTCAGAACTCTTCAATGTGCCATTTCACAGAACTAACTATGGATTCTGTTCAGCAATGACTAGGGTATTACGTACAGGCAATCAGAACTCCTCACATATCGATCTGTTTTACAACTCCATCAGGGTAATCAAGCGCTCGTTGTACCATAATATTTAATGATGTCGTTTATTTTGTTTTTGTTTTAATTAATTTTAAGTAACTATATTTTATCTTGTATTTTGTATAAACTTAGATTTATATATTTTTTGTATGTTTTTGTGTTTTTTAGATTTAGTGTTAGTTTTAATGTTATTTTCTTTAATTTTTTTGTTTTGTATTTTTATGTAAATGGGGTTACCCGTATATGTGAATAAATAAATGAATAAATAAATAAATTGAGTTTTTTTTATAAATTCTTCGATAACTGTAGTTGATGTTTATGTGCTTGTGAAGGAATGTGAGAGAATTTTAAAAGTGTTATGTATATTCCTTGTATTAAATTGTCCTTGCCAAATATTCATTTTTTGCACAACGTAAATCTTCATAAATGTACAACTAAAGATGCCACTTTTAGATCCTCTTGAAAATTGTTCAATTGTTACAACAAATTGTGGTATGTTTAGACTACGGGACAACATTAAGGCATTCTTCACTCCTGCGAAATTATTTTTCACACTTTGTGCGCAGATATTGAAATAAATCAATTAAATTGGATAGGTACTTTAGACGAAATTAAAAAGTTAAGGTTCGTGTTGCTTATTTATCTATAAAATCGTAAAGTATAAAGAAAATCAAAAATTAATCTCCTAAGATGCATTGAAATTTGCCACAATAATTTAATTTATTAACTTTTCCATTTACAATCTTAAATTTTCCAGAAATACCATCATCTCTATGTGATCTCTTAACGGTCGTTGTAAATATCTGTTAATTAATTTGGTGTGTATCTCTCTTATGTAGGACATCACTTTTAATTGTATTTGACTTGATAATGGCGTCATACATTAATTAACTTGATAATGCGTCTTGAATGAAGTCCTAATTATATTAATATTAGAGTAATTAGGGTTAAATTGTATTAATAGTTTTATAAGATGTGGTGAATTGACTTGAAAGTCCATATGTCCAACAGTTTTGACATTCAGTTGAAAAAAAGAATGTAAGTAGTAATTTAAAATATCTGTAAAATATATATTTTTTTCGATTTATAAATACTAAATCATCTCTAGGGTTCATAGATCTATATTATTAATACAACTAGGTGCTGTGTAGAGTTAGCGGTCAATTGAAGTGAATTTATTGATTCGGAAATATTTAATAACTAGGTGGCTCGCTCTAACTGGCAATAAACGATTCGTAATAACAAAGTTCGTAAATCTTAATTATATCTCTCTTTTGTAGTAGGTTTGAAGTAAGCTATTAAGTAGACTACATTACATGTAAATCTTTTACTGTAAATGTATTTTCTGATGATAAATAAATAAATAAATAAATAACAAAAAATAAACAAAAATACAAACAACAATGTGGGAAATGAATGTATGAATTCCAGCGGTCCGCCAAAATGAATGTCTATTGGTTATATGTATTGGAAATAGTTTCCCCTTTTGGATATGGTATTCAAAAAACTCGTTCTTGGTGGATGTGTATGTCGGTAGTGGACTTTCTGTCAATTGGGGTTACAGTTTCGAGTATCCTGGGGTGTCAGTATTTCACTTGCATACAGGGTGTCCCAAAAGTTCCTAGGGGTTAATATGCCTGCACATAAGTAGCTAGAATAACTAAATATGATCTTAGTAAAAGTCGACAGCTTACATTAGTTTTTCAGGTGCTACAGCTACACGATTTGATATCCTACGGTTCTAGTTTTACATGCCGTAAAAACTCCGAATAACGTCGATATTAATTGAATAATTAATGACATTCTGAAATAAAGTAATACAGTTCTTATACCTGTGTTGCTGGTTCTCTGAGTCACAGAGAGCCAGATAATATATGATTGTTTACCTTATATAAATAACTTAACATCAAAATTAATAATTTCTTTCAAACCACAAAGAACGAAGGCTGCGGTGTACCAAAGAAAACAGTAAAAACACACCAATAGAGGCTCTGTCTAAAATAATATATAGAACATCAGTTGTCAGGACTGGTCAAACATAACAATGGTAACTTACCTAAGTTGGATTGCATTAGGCAAAAGTGTTGTTAACATACACCTTTGTCTTATGCACAAGAATGTAATGACAAAATTAATTCAGATGTTACGTCACAAAGATGCTAAGTACGTCAGAAATCTATGGCTAATGGTGGTCCACATAATAAACCGATTTGATTATGACGAATATAGTTGAAACTATTATACATTCGTGCGTTATCTTGTTGAAAAAATTAACTGGAAATGATCCTGACGTGGATGAAATATCTAAAGAAGAGCAAAAAGAAGTAACTACAATAGGCAATAGACTATTCGTTATTCAAAACTTCATTACCGGTTTATTTTTATTAAGGTAATATTTTCCAATTCTATTATTATTTTGAAATAATACATTGTCAGCTACAACACTGTTAGAGCGTAATACAACTCTCGTCTTTTCTTATCTTTTACAAGATGTATTAAAATTTATTGCATATAATAAGAGGAATACAGTAACAAATCAGATTATTCAAATTCCAAATTATTACAGCTAAGACACTGGGGGTTCTTTTGATGAGTTCCTATCTTTATAACTTCATTTTCTGCTCTGCGGCTAAATTACCTTAAGTCCTTATTATACTTCCATAATGAAATCATAAACATTTCTGTACGAAACCCTTGTCTGGAAGGCAAAGTTGTTTATTCCCATTCTCTGGCAATGAGGAGCTTCTCCATGTATTTTAACTATTGTTGTTGTAGATGAAGAGTACCGTCAAATCAAAAAAAAAGTTATCACTTGTTGTCTTAGACAGTATTTTAAGTTTAGCATAATTGAACTGTTAATAATATTAGAGGAATTTGAATAACATTTGGTAACATATATAGGGTTATCTAAAAAACAGAATTTTGTATTCATGTTATAACTTTTTTACTTATGGACTGATTTTAATTAAATTTGACTTGTTTTAAAGATAATTGATGGTGTCAGAGGCTTTAACTTTATTTTTCTTGAATCAGGTGGCAGATGTTTCTAAACTTTGACAAACCTAAAACATGTTGGAACTTATTGGGTCACTCTGTGTAGCTCTAAAAATAAGATTAAGAAAGCTTGAATATTTCTGAATAAAACCAGGGGCGCATGAGAATCTGTCATCGTGATGACAAATTTAGGTAGAATAATACTTTTACAGGGTGGATCAAAAAATGGTATAAACACGGTGTTATAAATAGCAGAACATCAGCAGTTGCGTATATGGAATACCTGAAATATGGGGCGAAGGAAAATTAGAGTTAAATATTGTGATTAAATTTTTTATTTGAAATTAACTGCATATAAAGGGTGGTTTAAATCTACGGTGTAAAGATATAATACCTTACACTGTGGTTAAAAAAATATCAGCAAAATGAAATAGCTTAGCCCACAAGGAGTTGTACAGATAGGATAGTTAGAATATAGGGTGGAGCAGTGCTATAGTTAATTTTTTAACAATTATTATGTTGTATGTTATGCAGTTGATGGTTGAACTATTTTGTATAAATAAACAGGGTGGTGAAAAAACTCGCAGACCCAGTATAACTTATTGATACAGGGTCACCAATAAGCATCAATAAATACCGGATGTTTGTAATATTGGTTGAAATAGAGTTATACAAGCAAAAACATATTGAATAAAATTGTTATGTAGAGTGGCTCATAAGCAGTTGCAGTTTGGGTGAAGTATATTGGAGGATTGGTGGATTTATAGGTACAAGATGGTTGAAATAGAGGGTGAAGTAGAATTATCGTTAAACAAACTAAAGTACAAAATGTTATATTTTGTTATGATGGACATGGCGCGAAGTAAAATTATAGTTATAGGGTGTGACAAAAACCATGTTACAAAACTTTGCACATAAAGTGTCGTTGAAATATAAGGTGGAGAAAAATTAAACCTTTCACAGTGGTTTAGAAAATATCTGAAAAATGGTTAAAATGTTAAATTGGGCGATCCGTAAGTAGTTGTATATACAAGGTGGTTGAAATCGAGGGCGGAGTAGAATTATAGTTTTACAGGGTAGATCGAAAAATGTTTAAAATTGTTGTTATATAGAGTATACCATGATCAATCAGTTACAGTGTTTAACACAATGTTAGAAAATGTTACATATAAAGGGTGGTTAAAATTTAGGGTGGGAAATTATTATTTACAAGGTGGCTCTAAAATTTTCAGAAATAATTGTTATATAGCCTAGACCATAAGCAGTGGCACAGCTAAAATATAGGGTGGAGTAGAGGTATAGTTTAGTATTTAAAAAATGTTATATTGGGAGTATGTTTGTACTATAGAATGAAGTGGAGTTACTGTTATACAAGGTGGTTAAAAAATGTTTAATAAACCTGTTATATAGGGTGGCCCATAAGCACTTGTAATTTGGGTGAAATATATTCGGGATTGGTGGATTTGTAGTTATGTAAGTTGGTTCAACAAAGCTAGAAAAAAAATGCTATATAAATAATTTGTTATATGTTTCATAAGCTATTTTGCAAAAAAAAATTACATTCCATACGCAGGTGAAACCACAGGTATCGGCTAAGGTGAATCAACAAATATAAATAAATAAAAGTAGAATAGCATTGCTTACTCAGTGAGTATGGTTATAGCAAAGTTTACTAGATAATAATAACCATTAATAAAATTTTCAGAAGACATGAAAAAATTATTACAGTGTTAGAAAACCAGAACACGATTACTTTAGAACAAGAAGCATTGCATGAAACTACCTGGATTACAGCAGGACGATTTGAGTAAGAGATAATTGACAAATGTAGAACACAATCTTAAAACAGTACAAATTTACCGTGTATTAAATCAACGAGAACTAATAACACAATACATACCGACTATAGCGGAAGAAAAATTATATAATTCACAGACAGATTCCAGGTCAATACAAATACTTAAGAGGGAAGATGCAACAGTGTAACTGATCACTTGAGGCTGAGAGTTCCGGTATTATACTATTCTGGCAACAGTGTTTTTCATGTAGACTCCGGCTTTTTTCAAGATTGTCCCATTCTACTCTATGGCTGCCGGGAATGGTTAATACGCGGCTGGGTAATTTTAATTTGCCCAAGTATTCGAGAAATGTTATATTGGTGTTCTTATATCCTTGCTTATTTCGTTGCGAAATCTCACTGCATATGTATAACAACAAAAACAAGGCAAACTGTACACACAATTCATGGAAGTTGGGTTGAGTTAGACGGTGTCGTGTGCGAGAGAACAAATATGAAACGTGTTCAGAATAGTAATGTATTCCTGCACAATTTTAAATACTCAGTGTACCAATAAATGAATAATTAAATTACATAAATGATTAAGTAAATATCTTTTGTCTACAAATTCGGATGTTCCCTGCAAGAACACAATATTAAGTCGATAATTAAACGCTATTTCATCTCTACCCGACAGTCTAATTAACACGCTAAGGGTATGACATCATCTACATAACTGGTTAATATAAAGATTGAAGATTTCGTACGTCACTAAAACATGATGGATTGGTGGATTTCAACTACGCGTGATATTCCACAATTAACAAGTGTTTAAATTAATTATTAAATAAATTGCTCCTTTATGAGACATTAATGTAATGTTATTTTGTAGCCTTAAATGGGATTAATTAATCCAGTTGTTGGGTAAATATAGCATTCTTTCATTAAGAATTCTAGCTATTTCTATTTCCACTCCAGTTAATGAATCAATTGGTGGATTTGATTCAATGAAAACTAAAACATTTTTAATTTATCTTTCTTAATAATTAATTTTAACTGAAAAAGTGTTTTATTAGTGCAAATATTTCAAAATAGCTCAATAAGATAAAATGGAACGTCTCAGAAAATATGACGAAATGGAAAAGAAAAAATCTATAATACGAGTACTTAAATCCGGACACATGCCCAGCAACAAAAGATAAGCGGCATGTTTTGTAATTAATAATAGCGATATTAGAAAATGAGGAAAGGCAGCTTGAGTAATAATTCTATTACTATAAAAATAGAAACGAAGAAATGTCATTTTTTATTAAAATAGTCAAAGACGTCACTACCTTCACTTTATAGAATGCTTCTGGAATTCTAATAGTAAACCACCAATTCAGACCAAATAAATAAACTTAATGATGTCTCGCCACAAAAAAGGAGTACAAGATATAGCAACCGTATATTCAGTTCTTATAAGTATTTAAAGAAAACTATTACGAGTAAATAGACACAAAAAGAAAAGTTTCATTGAAATATGGAGAACAGGTAAATAATGAACTCTAGAAGAAGGGATGGAATTCATATGACATAGATAGACATAAACTTAGACTGATAAAATTACTTGAAGCATATCTTTTCTGAACTCATTTTTTCTCGACTTATTTTCTATTACAAGTAACATTCGTGTCTTCTTCTTTTTCAGTGAATTAGGAATCTTATTTAAACTGGAGAACCTTTCTCCTTTGATGTTAATTCCCAAGTTTGTAAAGTTTCTTTTCTTGAAGATTCCTTCTAGGGTTAGAGTGAAGAGTTTGGGGGATATTGTACCAACTGGTCTTATTTCTCTCTCTTGAATATTCGTGGAATTGAATTGTGGCTGTGGCCTTATGATATACGTTTTTAGTAGATTTTTGTGCCTTTATTCTATAAGTGCATGATCTAACTCTTCCATTATTGCCCAATGTTCCATGGAGTTATGTGCATAGGAAAATTATATATTCTTTTGTGATTTTCCATAAGTATTCGCAAAATGAGTAGATGGTTAGTTATTCTGTCCTAAATGCCAGTTGCTCGATAGGTCGAGCGGTTTGTTATTAGACAAGTAAATAACTTATAGATTTCCGATAGACCTATAGTTCTTGAGAAGCGTTCTATTACCCTTTATTTTCTTTTATTTGAGTTCGAATTTCATTTTCACCGGGTGCTTTATTGTTTTTTTAGGAAGTTTAGAGTAAAGAGAATTTCTTTTGTGATTTTCTCTGTTTTTATTTCTCCCTGTTTCCATTTGTTAGTGGTTCCTCCCTTCTCTTCTTTTTAGACATTTTATATTATTCTAATCTATGACACTAATTGCCATTTTTATGTCGTGTCCTTTCAAAACTTTTGTCATGGTCGGTAACATATTGTCTTTCTTTTTCCGTTGTGCCTTATTGTTGTCCTAGTATAGCATTGACGTCTCCCCAAATGATGTCTTGGGTGCTTTTAATTTAACCAGAACAAAAAACTTCAAAATAGTCAAATTTTAAATAAAATAGAAGAAACAAATAACTATTGGAGGAAAATAAATGCGAGGAATGGTAAATTTGCTAGAGAGATGATAATAAATGAGATAAAAAAATACTACGAAATTGTAGTGAAACAATTAACAGAGTTAAACTTGAAACCAACAGATAAAACAACCGAATAACTAAGTTAAAATGGGAAAACGGAGAACAATGAGAAAAATAGTAACTGAAGATGAAGCGGACAAAAATATGGGATTTTGTCCAATTGTATAAATAATTAAAGTTATGATAAATCGCAATAAAAAACTGGAGGAATACTAACCAAAGAAGCTAGCTGTGAAATTATTGAAAATCAACACCAAAGATTTAGTTGCTGTAAGCACGATTCTACAAATGCTATATAGTTTATTTTTGTAATTTTTTAAGACTGTGTCAATTGTAAGACGAAATAACTTTTATTTGTAAAGTTTTCAAGAGTTTATAAAAATAACAGGCAACGTTAATTGTTCTTTAGATTGGTAGCTTCATCTTTATTGAATATATGAAAATGAATTAACTGATGACAGGTTGTGTCTTTTGCTTATTTGTTTGTTATGTTAGAATAAGGTAGCTGACAGGAACAGAAAATGTTTAGCGGCATACGGGTGGTAAGAAAACCTTAGAGAATGTACCTTATGCAATAGCCTCTGGCCCTCTCTATTGCCCTCTCTCTTTTTAGTCTTACCACGATATTTGGGAAGGTGCAAACTCTAAGAAAAAACTGAAATCAGTTGCTTTTGATGTTTTTTTGTTAAAATTACTTCATTTAAAGAACATCTAGATACCTTTTACGTGACTGTAAATCCCTATCAAAACAAGTTTCATTTTCTTATATTTATATTTTAGACGTTATTAACTTTATCGAGCCAAAAACTAATAAAACTATTAAATTGACTTAATATACCTATATATATTGACAAGAATTTTTTGCAACCAGAATTTTAAATCATACACTCGTTTCAATGATAAAAAATGGACGAATTTCATGGAGTATTTACAAATTAAAATATTTCTATTGTCCCATTATTAACGTTTCTTGCATGTGCTACTAATAAATTCGTGATCCTGAAGTCCAAAAGCTTAAACAAACCTTTCCTTCTTACCTCTTCAATTTGATAATAATTTTCCAACCTGTACGAACCTGCCACCTATCTGTTACTTATTATTAAACGGGAACATATGAACGCCAGGAGGTGCCTACTGTTTTACCTGTTGAGAAATAATCAAGATGTGCAAGCACTGTCCATAAAAAATATGAAGAGTTTGTGGTTGAAGCTCACTTTTTATAAATATGCCCAATTTATAAATTCTATACAAAACAACTGAAGGGATGGTAGAGAAAAACATGCCAGAACTGTTGAGTATACTTTAAGTAAAGTCGAATGTGGGAAATTCAGGTAGATCTTTTACCTGTATCTAAACGGGGACATATAAGCAATAGAAGGTGATAATATGGTGAGTGTAAGGAAATCACAGGATATATGTGATCTAATTTGTATAAACGAATAACTGATAATAACTTAAACCTGACAAATTTAGACAACATTTCGAATGAAATTTCAAATTAATTTGGTAACTAGGGAATTAATCAGGGAAACTGAGCTAAATGTAGCATCCTATGTATATCATAGCAATGAGAGAAATAGTTTCTATCTCAACCAAAAATAATTTAATTAATCAAAAATATCACAGATGAGAAAAGTTGACCGAAGCGAAAAAAATCAAAAGCAAAAGTAGAAGCAAACATTTAATCGGTTTAAAATTCTATACGATTTGATTTTTACTTTTTAACATAAAAATAACAAAGAAAGGAATATTCATATAAAAATTTAAGTATATTATGACGTTAATTGTTAGTTTTTCCAACTTTAATAACAATAAGGTTATTTGTATTAATATTGAAAATTAGTGGGTTAGGTAGATAATGATTTTCTTCTGTCGTCATATTGCAGGATAGGAAGATTTAAGTATTTAGAATTATGTTGATGTTATTAGATCATCGAGAAATTGTAGAAAGTCGTAGAATATTTCATTCATTTCTTGAAATTGATTTTTATGACAAGAATATGACAGCGTTAAATACCTGGTGTAATTTGAAAAGACCTACATGCTAAAGTTATTGGAAAGGCTGTCTCATAAATGATATGATAAATGATTAGGATATTTTTGTGTTATGAACAAAAATCTTCTCTTCCTCAAGAATGTTCAGCGTTCTGCTGACGACTAAAAGATGATGGAGAAATTCTAACCGTGGAATCGTGATCCGTGAGCAAAAGTACTTTGAATAGAACATGTCGCATGTCTGGATCAGACAAAGTTTTATGTGAGGCGGTGTAATTAAAGAGTTTTAAGAAGAAAATCTAAACATTTAACACTTTTGAAAACTCTGCAAATTCAAAATATCACAATACAAAACAACCCGATGTAAAATTTCTTCTGTTCTGTTCAAAATATTAAATATATGTGGAATTTTTATTCGTAGCGAAAATATAGACTACTGATATGCAAACTCTCAGAATTATATGAGGAATGATCTCTATTTCAACAAATTAGATTTATACAAAATGTAAACAACGTTGTTGGTAATCCTTCATATGACTTCTAAATGTCTATTGGCATATATAGAGAAAAAACGAACTGAAGAATGACTGAGAAATCTAAAGATAAAAACAGAAAATAATTCAACAGCTAAATGATAAAAAGGGTTTTTAATTATTTTTGTCATAGCAAATTCAATGTTATAGAATTAGTATAAAATTGTAATTGAGGCACATCGAGACACCACCTGTTTACAATCCTATATATCTGAATTAATTGGAAAAGTTAAAAACCAAAACTACCAAAATTGGAAAACCTCTAAAAGGTTTGTCTAAAAATGTTGACGCGAGAAATATTGTTCGATATGTAGCATTTTCGGGGAAACTAGAGGTTCCCAATCTGGAGCCGTTCTATGCTTAAATCCGCATAAAGAATTGAAAATATGAAATAATGATAGAACTTCTTGCAATTCGTACCGAAAGTATGATGTGTAAAAATATTTAAAGTTTTAGTTTAACATTGTTTTTATATAAAACTTGTTACACTATGAACTACACTGTTGATTTGTCCAATGGAGATAGGGTACCTCCCTTTGAATATATTCGGTAATGGTGGAGTTATACAATTTTGTGAAATTATCCTTAGATATACTCCCACCCCCGAACAATCAATCGAGTATCATTCTACACAACAGAACTGTGGGAAATTACGAAGTTTCTAGATAATGTTAGAGTCGACCTCCTTGAAAACATATTTTAGAACTCTATCCTCACTATATATCTTGTTTAAGACAAAATACTGTCTAAAAAATTGTTTGTGCGGCCTTTGAGCATTAGTTATTTAGATCTAAAAAAATTAATTATTTAATGTCATTGTAATTTGTTATTATTATATTTGTTTATTTAGGTACTCCAAATTAGTGGGCACTTTTTACGTTACTTGCCAGTACATAAGGCTTTCCTCCTTAAAATATGAAAATATTTTTAATTTTTTTATTTACGTCTTTGTTAATGTAGAATTGGTAGTATACCAACTTCACGCATTATTTAAAGAATGTTAACAGAATATTTAAATTTTATCTGAAATTCTAAATAAATAGTCCATATTTAAAGTGCCCCATGAATCATTTATTTGGAGAGAATTTTGTTTTTATTATACTATAGGTATATATTCACTTCAAAACGCCTCATTGGTTCTATAAGAAATTTACAAATTGGTTTAGTAATTAATCATTAAGAGACAATTACAAATAATAAGTTTAATCAAAAATTGTCTTATATTATAATCCGTTTTTGTAGAAAATTCTCATTCCCTTGTATTATTAAAAACTTCCTATATCTGGATGAGATGTAAAGAACGCGGATTAATTAAATGACAATTAATTGTAATAGGGTGAAAATAACAAATCTAAATAGTCTGAAGTTGTGTACAGTCACATTTCTCTTCAATTAACTCATTCAGTAGGTATAAACTAAGGTGCAACCACACGAATCATAACTTACCTGTCTCCAAACGGGAACATATGAGAAAAAGGAGGTGGTTGTAAGGGCACGGTCGCCCTAGGTGTTGTTTGTTCTGAGGACGTTGCCGACGCCGCAGGACTGTGCGCCGGTGAAGAGGAATTTGATGGTGCGCCCCCAACGCCTACGGTGTCTCCGCCGCCGGTGGATAAACGCGCCGACGTTTCAGGTGTTTCCATGTCACCTGCGCTGCTCCTGCTCGAACATTCTCGATCGCCCACAATACGCACCCCATTGTCCTCATCGGTGATATTCGGATCAGGAGAACAGACCATTTGATGACTGTCTTCCGTCTGGAAACGAATAGGTCTCATGAAATGAAATAGGATAGGCGTACAGGTTGGATGCAAAAGTGAATGTTTAATAGATACGAATATAAGGACTCGTTAATCAAGGCAGTGGATATGCAATTTCTAGTTTACAATCCTGATATTGACTGAAACATGAACTAACTTGACTGGCAGAACTTATGAAAAGCCCACTTATGTTTATTTATTATACGCATTATGCACATATAGAAAATAAAAATTTATTTATCTGATTATTTTATTTTGGGGCCTTCAATTTGAAACCAATTTAGAAATATATCCAAAAAATTACGTAAGTATTTTTGATTTTCTACAATTTCTATTGAAGATTAATTTTTAGATAACTGTAGTAACAGTGCTAGCCAACAGTTCTCTCCTCCACACCCCGCGTATCTTATGAACGGTTATACTTACACCAATGAAATTTGAAGGGTGGAAATAAACGGTTGTAAAGTGACCTACTAATGGTAAAAGAAGACGTAACAGTAATAGATGACTTCACAAGACTATTAAATTTTAAATAGGAAATTAGTCATATTAATTTTGTTTTCGCTTAGGCAAATTTTGATGGATAAATTGAAGAAATACTAAAATTATTTTTTCACATTTACACTGTAATTAATTAAACAAATTCTTACAGCGGCCAGGGTCATAGTTCATGCTACTTTTTCCGGATTTGGACCGCATTATTTTTTCATGAATTAATTTATTTATATATCTGAACTAGCATAAAAACAGAGTTTGAAAGAAGGCTTGTTTTCAAACGTTTGTGCGCACATAGACGAGTGTTTATAGATCGACCTGTTTCACCGATGTATACTGCCCCACACGAGCATGGAATGGAATAAACACCCTTGGATGAAAGAGGATTTTGTTTATCCTTTGGAGTGGGTAACATTTATGAGATTTTGGTTGGTGGTTTGTAGACTGTTTTCACCTTGTGCTTATAGAGAAGCTACCCAATCTTGTTTCCTGAATGACATTTGTGGCATATTTTTCAATGTCTAAGTATTTATTGGGAAATAACACCGCAGTTAAGAAAATTGCTGTATATTCCAAATATTTCGGGGTCTAGGTCAGACCCCGTTGTCAATGGTTAAGAAACTTGGATAAAATAGGCACAATTCTAAGATGTAAATTAAAATATTTGACAATATGTATTATGTCAGAAATCAAATAATACATATTGTCAAATATTTTAATTTACATCTTAGAATTGTGTCTTTTTTATCCAAGTTTCTTAACCATTGACAACGGGGTCTGACCTAGGCCCCAAATCGTTTGGAATATACAGCAATTTTCTTAACTGTGGTGTTATTTCCCAAGAAGTACTTAGACACTACCCAATCTTATCCGTGACCTTGCTGATATATGGCAAATATGCTACTGATTTACTAGGTAACAATTCTTTCTTAAGAAGGGAATTTTGAGAAATGGAATTGCGAATCTCTCGTTTACTCTAGGAGTTGTTAGAAGGCTACCCTCTACCCAAGCTAATTCCCTTCTGAAACTTTTGGGTTCGGAAATTGATAGAGCTCGATGCATTAGGGTGTTCACGACTGACCGTTGCCTCCTACCCTTCTGTTAGCTGAAATTTCCGGGCCAATTGTTATTTCTTCGTTGGCTAGATCCAAAAGTACCTATTAGTCATTTACAATTTGTGCATCAGTGTGACAAGTTGAATACAGTGAAGTTTCAAAGTGTATTTGTGAGAAAAAGACTAAATGAATAGAGTCGCCGCAAGATAAGTAACATTTGTTTTGTTTTTCTCATCCTTGAAAAAGCCCCTGATATAAATTCTAATGGTATCAGTTCCAGTGTCCCAGCTGGCCATTCTATGGGACCTTGTCGTTCAATATAACTATTACGATATGTTCTTCATCCAGGTAACCTCTTACTGCACCATAGTAATGGACAGGAGCCCCATACTGTTGGAATATTATTTCCAAATTACCGAATTCATCTGAATTATCCTCCAGAATTTTAATAATTAGCGGCTCAATTGCATTGTATAACATCTCCAGATACACCTCACCGGTTAAGTCTGTATTGAGGAAAACAGGTCGAACTATGTGGTTTCCTCTAATGTCTGCCCAAGCAATCAATTTTTTGGAATTTTAGTATGTTTTCAGGAAAGAAGTGGGTATTTGTGTCACTCCAATGTCGTACATTTTGTGTGTCCAGATTTTCGTTGAGGAAGAACGTACTTTCATCACTAAAACAAATAGTTTTTGTATACTGTTAGTTTCGATTAATTCTATTTGTCATAAATACACAGAATTGTAGTCTTCTGTTGGTGTCCTCTTTTGTAATTTGGTACTTTAAGTAACTTCACAGATAGGCGCAACTGTAACTGTAGAGGAAGTAGAGTTGAGTACCATTTGTGATATATTATGGATGTTGTTCCCATTTTTAACTGTTGATCGACCACATTTTTTGTATCTTTAATATTGTTGCTTCAAACTTCTAAAGAAGCTTCCACGATACAGGACGAACTGAGTACCTATTATTAAATAAACGTCCCGCTTTATAGAGATTCGTTTTACATTCACCAATTACTAAGACAGGTGTTACTTTGTTGGCTTGAGTACGTACCATTTTGTCTATGTAAACTCCTAAAAGTCTCTTTAGACAATTATAATACTAAATATTTAAGGTTTTTAATAAAAACTTTTCAAAGTAACAGTTACTAGAAAAGTAAAAAACTTTTTTTTCATTATTTAAATGTGAAATAATAATGTTAATAATTTATTTAACAAAATTGGACTACACCAAACAAAATTAATATGGCAGAGTAAGTAAGTTGTCAATACCTTTCAAATGAGCTATCACTTGCCTTAAGGACCTATTTAAAATTAGAGGCGACAGTGACCCTGAGACGTTAGTTATTACTGTTAAGTCATCTTTTACCACTAGTAGAGAAATTTACAATCGTTAACCCGCCAAATCTTTTTAGTATGAGTATAACCGTTGAAAAGATACATGTGGGAGGAGGACTTTTAACTAGCACTTTATAATGTCATCAACAATACATTATAGCGAATATGTTTTGTCAATTTTATGTTGAAGTTATTGCTTAGAGGAAACACGATATCTTTTACTCACATAAATTGCTTCTAATACTGTTCTTACTGCAAAATAATTATTGTGAAATAATAGTAAAAACATAACGATTAAAAAACAGTGCAACCTGCACAATTAGTGAGATGCAGACTGGAAGGTCTGTCCTAAGACCTGAGCACTGTACGGTATTATCTGTCGCAAAGTGTTAGGTTGTGCTTAAGATCGGTGGCCAACAACTGATCTTAACATACATAAAACAGCGATTCTTCTGGCAAACTACCGAAACAGTAATTTCCATTGCATTTAAAGCAAAACGACACACTTCACGCCTAGTCAATGAAAATTTTAATAGTGGAGGCTTTGTCTCTTTTATTTAGATGTTAAGGTTTCGGTTAGATACCTGAGGACAACGACAAAATGAAAATGTAATTATCCCATACTTCCTTATTAGGCGAATCAGTTTGTTTCTGGGGAAGAGTATGTTATAGGTTTTTTTTATTGATGATAATGCCCATTCCTAGCGTCAAAGGGTGGATAGAATATCATGAAATATATTGTGCACGTTTGGACTTAAATTTTCGTGCAATTTTTCTTATAATAATCACGTATCTGTTTCGCAGTGTAATTATAAGAAGTGTAATCATAATCCGTTAATGTAGTTGTAAACATTTTGTATACATATTTGAATTTTCGGCTGAATAAAACCCGTTTAATTCATATTCATTCATATAGCTTTCGAAAATTTTCTTGTTTCCTTCTTCAGGGTTTCGAAAAATCGAGGTTAGTTTTCCTCCAGTGGACGTAATATGTACATCACAAATAGACAGTGACCCAAACAATTCCACAAGTTAAAATCAATTAAAATGTGTCAGAAAACCAGGTATCATTCGAAATTGTTGTTCATTAATATTGTACATTCGTAATTAATTTGCAGGTTGATGAATGCTGTTTGTAGTGAATTCAAATCGTAGTCGCTCGTCATTTAAGTATTTCTCGTAATTCATATAGACCAAATACTGATTATACCACATGAAATATTAATTTTAAATTCCCGTTGACATTGACGCCCCTATGTTATATTCCTGTTCCCACATTTAAATATTTCCAAATTAAAAACTCAGCGAGTGAAACCTGTATCTTAAAAATACCCAAATTTATTTAATATGTATCCAAGATTGTTTTGATTTCGAGTAATAAGGGCAAACTCCACTCTAGCTAAACGCTAAGATGGCAATCAGTTCTAACTTGGTGCAAAATAATACGGATATATTTTTTCTTCATATAACCATGTAAGAAATGAGGTGTTATTTAATACCCTAGTACCAACTAATGTTCTTGAACTCAGTTCGTCAGATATGGGAAAATAATTGCCTTGTCTTTGAACGATCTACATTTCATTTAGGGCGAAATAATCCCGATTCTACTTATATGGTCTATGAGGTTGTGAACAGATTATGCTTAACTTGCCTCTTGTTTGGATGTATTTCACTATACTCCCAACCAGCTCTGCTCAATTTTAATTTTTTTTGCATGAACCGAGTCTCGCATTGCTCTATTTTAAAAAAGTACCATGGCATTTTTACTTGTAGACAATCAAAAACGGGTGCTGTACTGAAAACTAGGAAAATGTATTGCGTTGACAAATATGTTGTTTTCCTAAAGCCGCTGTTGAGGTAGACCTCTCACTTAAAAGCGTACAATATTTACATGATGATGAAGAAGAATATATCGAAAACGGTGAAACTTCGGGAGAGAAAACAAGTAAAGATTTTTATGGATTTCTAATTACTAAAATTAAAATAACATATTTCGTAAAGATATATACCTGAATTTAATTTTCTGTAATATCAAGATCTCTGTGAATGCAGAAGTTCAATTCTATTTTTTTATTAAATCATATAATTTTCTAATAATTGAAGCAAGGTTATTTTAATAAATACATTTTCTTCAAGCTTTCCATACATCTATTTGATGCTGTCGCTCTGTTTTGATTTTTTGCTTGATCTCTTCCATTCACAGAGTGTGAGAAGTAGTATCTTTCAATTACTAATTAGTCGTCATATCAATCTTTCATGCATTGATTTTATTTTTAACTGTTATATATTATTTGTTTCTATTATTATGAGTGTCCTATTTTATTTACCACTCTATTTAATTACTCCATTCATAACCTTGTGCATGTGTTTAATCCCATTTTTTATTAAATAGCTTATCTATTATTAGAACGACGTTTGAAACTTCATTATTTTAGGAAACTAGACTAGTATTATGTTTCGACTTGACCATACAATGTATGGCATCACACTCCTTCTAAGGCACGCTATGAGTGCCTTTAGGGGAAAAATCACTAAATCCAGATATCCTAGATATCAAAAGGGTTTAGCTCTGTGGGAGCCCTTGCCAGGTTTTCAGGCTCGTGGTTGGAGTAGTGGCGGCAGTTTCCCATGAATTTCCTAACCGAGGTATTTTAAATTCTTTAATAGATGTTTTGGGACTAGTCCTGTCGTTGACATAAAAATTCGTACCGTTCGTGTGTTGTTCATGTCCCACTGAGTCTTTATTTGAACTTCCAAATCTCTATATTTGGTTATTTTCTCAGCCTGCTTAGTATTTATATTATTATTGTTAGGAATTGTTATGTCAATCAAAGTTCTTTTCCGAGATACCTTATCTACCAAAACTAAGTCTAGTCTATTGTGAACAACAGTCCGATCGGTCAGTATCGTCCGGTCCCAGTACAGCTTATAGTTGTTATTTTCTAAAACAGATTCTGGTTTGTAATTATAGTATGGTAATCTTACGACTGTGATAATTCAAGTTTCAGTGCTAGTTCCTGGTGAAGTCTTTTGCCACAGCATCGTGTCGTTCTTTGTATTCTGTTGCAGCGAACGCTTGACAACCTCCTGTGATATGCTGGATAGATTCAGATGTTTGGCAACCGTACCTGTATCTGTCGTTGTTAATAGAAGGGTCTTCAACGATGTACTTTAGGTAGTTCTTAGTTGGAATTACTTGATCTTAGATTGCCAATATAAAGCCTTCCGTTTTAGGAAACATATGACCAGATATCAACCAGTAGTTCGACGCTGCAGTGTCGATATAATCTTGGTTGACGTCATTTATATGTCTTCCATGAAGGGGCTTCTCTTTCCATTTCTGCAGTTTCTGATCTGTGGTCTGGTAGTGTAATTGGACATGTTGTTGTGTCAGCCGCAGTGGTGTTGAGTCATCAACCTGGCACATGACTCTGTGTAGATGAGAAAATTCTGCGAGTTTCTGGAAATGACTACGCAAAATAGAAATTTGTTCATCTAATAGTTTGCTTAGATCTGTCAATCCTCTTCCTCCTTCATACCGTGGCAAAGTTGTACGTTCGACAGAGCTTTTTGGGTGGTGATTTTAAGCTTTTGTTAGTAAAACTCGAACTTTTCGTTGTAATTGTTCAATGTCAGTCTTGCACCATTTAACTATACCGAAAGAGTAACTGAGCACTGAACACGCATAGGTGTTAATAGCCTGCTTTATTCCAAGGTATTTATAAGTATGACCTTCCCCCATAGATTCAATTGAGGTGCCATCTCCCATTTCGAAGTGCCCCTGTTGTATTTTGCCTTTAACTATATTAATAATTCGGCATTTGTTAAAGCCAAATTTCTTATGGATGTCACTAGAGAACCCTTCTACTATTTTAAGCATATCATGCAGCTGTTGTTTCGTAGCTGCCATCAACTTTAAGTCGTCTATGTATAACAAATGGTTTATCTTTAATGCTTGTACGTTGTTGTGTTTGAGACTGAACCCAAAATTAGTCGAGTTCAGTTTGTTTGAGAGTGGGTTCATGGCAAAGCAGAACCACAGCGGGCTAAGAGAGTCTCCCTGGAATATACCCCTTCTGGTTGGAATAGGGTCAGTTTGTATCGAACAGTTGGCTTCATTCAGTGAGATTTTCGTTTGTCAGGTGGACATGGTATATTCTAGAAAGTTAATAATACAATTATTCACTTTATAGAGTTTCAGCACCTTAATGAGCAAATCATTCGGAACTGAATCAAAGGCTTTTTTGTAGTCCGCATATGCCATGTAGAGATTTCGTCGTTTGGCGTGTGCTTGATTGCATCGAATTTTTCGCGCATCCCTTTTGTTGTTGAGTAATTATGTTGTTCAGCTCACAATGTTTGAAAATGCGAGGATTAATGCACGATGTTATGAGTTTGTATAACATCGTGCATCGTTTGTATATAAGAGGTATGTAGCACCATGCGTAAGGAAACTAGGCATCTTGTGAGGGTGGTTAATTACGCCATTTATAAGGGCTGTTATAGTGCTTCGTGGGTTGCGTACACTTTCTTTATCCAGTAATTTTGTACACCATCTGGTCCTGGTGCTTTCCAGTTCAAGAGGTGCTTCATTATGTTGGATGTGTCTTCCGTTGTAAATGGTTGGTGTTGCATGGCCTCACAGTTCCTCACAGTTCTGAGATGCAACCTCCTCCTCATTAATCCAGCTGGCTCAGGAGTTATAGGAGATTGTTGTGGAAAGCTGTGTTTTCCAGAATTCTTCGATGTCTGTTTTACTGGGGTAACTAGGGGCTTCATTATTATTGTTGTTGTTAAGTTTTCTATAAAACCCTTTTTCTGATTGTCGGAAGAGTGTGTTGTCTAGTTTCCGTTGGTTACTGGTTTTGTACCTTCTCAATCGACTTGTGTAGACGGAGAGCTTTTGTCGTAGACTGTCCAGACACTGCTGAGATGTGATGTTTTCTCCATCCCACTGGGAGTGTATTCGGTTATTGTCCATGATAGTCTTGACAAGCCTTTCTATTCTGTTGTTCCCGACTCCTCGTTGGTACTCGGTCAGTCTTTCAACGTCTTTCAGAAGAGAATTGATTTTCCCTTCAAGACTTCTTTGCCAAGGTGGTATTCGAGTTGTTTGTCTAAATTGGGGAGGGTCTTGCTTTAGTCTTACTGCGACCCTAATTGGTCTGCAGATGGAAGTTGCAGCACAGTAGATGATTATGTGTAGCGACTCTAACGTATTAGCACCTAAAACATAGTTTGTCAAGATAAATTTATTCATAGCCCCCAGTTTCTTAGATGATCTTAGTTTGGGGAGAGCTCGTCTAGTCAGTGGATCTGTTCCACTATACTCTCTAAGAGCTCCTGCTTGGATCTTCTCAATCAGGTCAGCGTTGGTTGGCTGTTCTTGTTGTAGTTCTTGAGTCTCTTCCGCTCTTTGTGCCAAAGGTGTTTCAGGGTCTGGATCTATTGTATTTCGACCAAATAGTTCGCGCTCCAGTTCGCTTTTTATTCTATCCAGTTGTTCAGACGAAATAAGGCCATTTCTCAAGATGACACGATATTGATCTGCGACTCTCTGTTCAGTAACTTGAAGCTCTGGATACTCATGACAGAACTCTTGATGGAGTATTTGGCGATATCCAGTCTTGTCCTGGCCAAGGTTCGTAATTCTGTAAAATGTGGGCATTATAAATTCATTCATGGCGCCGGTCCATTTCATGCGCTGTCTTTTCAGTCCCGCTTGAGTGAGCGCTGGCTGTGGATCCTGCCCAACACTTTCTGCGGGTGGAGTTCTCGTTCTCATGTGACTCCGTTGGTGGTGGTCACGTTGTTGTTGTGACTGTATTGGTGAGTGTTGTTGTGGTTCTTCTGGTTCTTGGGCTGTAGCTCTTTGGACGGCAGGGGCCCGCTTTCTCAGCACCCTGCCACCGACGTCCGGCATGCTGTCATGTCCAGCGCCGGCTCCAGACATGCCCTGGCGATCTCCAGGTAGCGGCTGTTTTCCGAGGCATCTACTCCGTAGCTCCATTTTCATGGGTGGTGTCACCAATTGACCCTGGTGATCGTGGGGTTGTCAGTGCCCAGATGAAATGATTTAAACCAGATCATCCCGTGCGGGTTTTGGGGAAGGGAGGAAGGCTAGGTAGTAGGTCAGCGGACAGCTGCCCCGTTAGTCGCCTCATACGACAGGCGGTAGATACCATGGTGCTATTCTAACTAATACCACACGGGTATTATTATTATTATTGTTTGTTAATTATAGTGAATAGTAATATTAAAAAATAACTTCATACAGATACTACTACCGGAATATATTAACTGTTACCTTTTCTTCTTTAGAAATACCATCTCTTTTTCCAATATCTTGTTCATCCCTTTTCCTCTGCTCTTCTTTCAGTCTTTCCGCTTTTCGCCATTTGGCTCTCCTATTTTGGAACCACACCTGAAATAAAAAATGAATGGAACTTAATTTTGTGTTATATATTAAAAAATAAGCAATTTTAAAATGTTAATTTCTTTATGAACTTGTCTATATTTGAGGCCATTTAAAATGGTAGTATTGGTTTAATAGACACTCGAGATCATAGACGAACGGTTATTTAGATGAAAAATATTCAAATACTTTCAAGGCTGTTGAACGTAAAGTTATAGATCTATCGTTTCCAGGTGGGAGCAGACCTACTTCAAACATATGATTGATGATTAGGTATTTAAACCCAAATTCAATAGCAAAATCCCTCGAGTATCACTTTTATATTCTTGTGAAAACAAATGTTAATAATGCTTTGTGGTGTTATTTCCAAGAAATTCTAAAAATTTGTAGTTAATTATAGTTGAAAAATGTATCCAATTATCCCATCATATCACTAAAATAATATAATAAATAAATTTAAAAAAAACTTCAAAAAATAAAATTTAAAAAATTAATAACAATTGCTAAAAAGTCTGTATATTTCAAATACTACAAACGAGTTAAGGTCTAAATCAGAACCCTTTTCCAATGGCAATCAAAATTAACACTACTGAATAAAGAAATTAAAAATTAAGTGGTTCGCAATGACAAATTTAGCATTCATAATTTGACATACAATAAATACTCCACACTATACTAAGCCACCACATTTCTATGGTTTACATTAACTTTATAAACCCGATTTCCCTTTAAGACCAATTGTCAGTTCCATAAATTCTCTTGGCAGTGAACTATCAAAATTTCTTCTAGAGTTCATTTCTACACTTCTCATCATAAAAACATTAAATTAATTTTTCACCGCCCAAAGAACGACAACAATACCATTCCCGAAAACTCGATTAATGTAAAAATCTGAGTGCAACGTGCTTCCCGAATCGAATACCACACACTCTGGCATTCCAGAAATGACTATCGAATTTGGGTATCATTGACGATCCTATTTAAGGCTGAGTGTCTTATGAGGCGACGAGTGCGGCATGAATTTAAATCGACAGTGCGAAGTGATCAACTGTTTCAATGATATTCAATTTTGTTTTGTAAATAGTGAGTTCTTTTGTAGAATAAAGACATTTACTGTCCATGTAAAATTCAATTAAACTATTGAATCTACGGAATCTATTGCAATATTTTAGGAAAGAAACTAGCTAACACAGACTCCAAATCATATACTGTGTAACGCCGTTTCCCTCAGGTCTCTAGGATAGATTACACAAAAAAATTCGTAGGTTAACTAAAACATATCCAATTAATTATGATACTAACTTTTCGAGATTTTTCAATCCATTGAATGCATAATAATATATTGTTTCTTGTTGAGAACTTTTATCAGTTGCGTTCCTCAATTAATTGAAGTCTCGAATAACTATTTACGTATTTAATACATATGGCTGAATTAAATATTTTACCGCAAAATGAATTCTTAGGTTAACTAAAACCTATCAAAGTATTTATGATACTTAAAGTTTACAAGAGTTGTCATTCCATTGAAAGCAAGACACTATATTGTTTCTAGTCAGTTGCGCTCCCCTCAACTGACTGAAATGTCGAATAATTATTTAAGTATTTAGTGCATATATCTTATTATGTTATTGCGAATAGATTTGCGAGATCAAATTGTTTCAGCTAGTCTTTCCTGAAATTCTTATGTCTTAGATCCCTAAGTAATCTGATTAAGGAAATTACCTACAAAACAAATAAACACTCTATTAAAGAGATATTATGTACATGCAAGTTTTCTATTTGATTCATTCTCATTTAGACACACTATATAACTATAATCTTGAAGTCGGTCAACATTTATTTTGATTTAATTTCAATCCATTATAAATATATTAGACCCCAGATTACTTACAGTTAGTTATGTTTGTTTAATACTATCTCCTTTGCCAAATGTTACTATACAAGCGTACGTTTTATTCCCTATTTTCTGAAAACTGCATAAGTAATATCATTGAAAAACATATGGGACTCCTTCGAGATTCTTCCTAACAGAATTGAATTATGAACGGACAAGATGTAAGGAACGACATCTAGAATTTTCGGGGAAACTATCACCCAGAGGTTCCGAATCTGGAGCCGTTCCATGTCATTTCTATTATCCCGTAATTTCTTAGATAAATTATCCCGTAGATAATACAAAAATACTTTGACACTAGCAAGTTTTGACATCGTAAACCCATACAATCGCTAGAACACTCCCGAGAGCAGAAGAACGATTAGAACATGGTTTGTTACTAAATCAACGTACACAATTATCCACGGACAAAATAATGGAATTAGTAACATTTTGTATGAAAACAACATATTTTCAATTCAACGCTAACTTCTACCAAAAAGGTTTTAGCATCGCCATGAGTTCTTGCCTGTCCGCTGTCTTAACCAACATTTTCTGGAGAAAGTTGTAGAAAAAATGATTTTTACAAACGAGAATAAATCTTTTGGTTTGGTGGCGTTATGTTGATATATTCACTATTTGACAACAATCTTTTGAAGTCTTACAATGTCAAATTCTGAATACTAAATTATTCTTTACGAGCCTTTCAATTTTAAACTTGTTTATTCGGTATTATTGATTTTTATTTCCACTGAAACCGGCTTCTGATTTAGAAACGTTTGGAGAATTTGAAAAATATAACTTACTAGCAATTGTAGTGTATGTTCCAGAAAAATAGAAAAATACAAACTAGGGATGCCACAACTATCTTTCAGAAAACAACTATAAAACTGTGTTTGAACTTGGTGCCAAGACTGAAAAATATATTTTTCTCATAACAATGTAAGTAGCTTTATTAGTTAATAAAAAATATATAACCCTGTTTATGTTGTGTAAAATATTTGTATTTCTTAGGCTTGGCCTGAATTTCAATAATAGTAAATATTTTTTTGTCAAAAATATCCAATCGATTTACTTTTTTGGGTCATTATTACTGATGGGCATAATGATATTAATAATTGATTATTACAACTCGAATGATTTTAATAATCCAATGATCGCTCGAATGATCCATCACTCGAATGGTAAGTTTATGATTCTAACGATCCTTGCTTGTTTTATTCTCAGATCCTTAACATTTGCTACATGTCAGCGTCTTCCCTGTGTATGAACATTTAAATATAGGTAAAATTATACTATTAAATTTTTCCTAAATATTCGTTTAATTTAAAGTTTATTTTTGACAGAAGTGTTATTAACAATTCAAAGAACAGTATAATGTTCCTTAATCTACATTAACAACCAATTCATCAAATTACTACGCATTGCAATAATTGCACTGTATCCTGAAAATACAGTATTTAGATATTTCTTCCGTTCAATGAAAAACGTAGACAAGCTACAGCATAAGAGCTAGAACCAAGAACGGACAAAAGTCCCTTAATATGAACGCCGAATGGCAAAAAATCCGAAATCATTCGGATTTAATTCAGTTTCACTCGATCTGTGGTGTCGCTCGCCAATGCCACTTGTCATTCGGTGAATGTTTTGATTTAAATAGTCAATTATTTGTCATTTGAATACTTAGATTCCATAATCGGAATACTCGAGTGATTTTCACAATTGAATGATAGATTTTATTTCATTCCAATGATCCCATCACTAGTCATTATTGGCATTACGCCATGAAGTCAGTTATCTTTATTTAATATAATATTTTTATATTTATATTATTTATTTTTTAACAATAATAACAGGCTACACTTTCATAAATATTGTAGGTCGAAATCGAGTTGTTTTTATTATTTAAGGTATAGTAGTATAATATTTTTATATTAGTTAATTACGATATTTTGTTTCGTTGTCCATTAAACAAATTAAATGAGGAAACCGTAAACAAAACGCTCTGACAGGGATGTGAAAAGCTGACAACAATGACCCAAGTCCAAATGACGGGCTGGCCCCCAGGTTGTGAGCTCTCAGCGACGTTTCCCTCTCAGGGAGGTGTGTATTAGATTGCGTCGGCAATTAGAATCCCACTTGTGTTTCCTAATGAGACCCTCCCGGATAGAATTGTACTCATCGCAGCCATATCCCTACTCACTCGACAATGCTTCTTGCTTTTTGCTTTGTGAACTTTATACTTTGAAGACGGTGAATTTTTCAACGTCCCCATCTCTGTGCACTTCACCATATACATTACACAATTCGTTTTCTTATTGTTACGCGTATTGCTTGAGCTCGAGCACTTTAAGTATGTTTCGTTTGAAACAACAAATGATTGTCGGAGAGACCTTATATTCTTTCCTTATACATACCATTAAGATGTTAACACACTTTGTTTATTTTTACTTTGTTATTGTTCTTGTAAACCATGAAATTATATTGCGTTTGTAAATCTTATAAACCTGCATTATTAAAACTAGTTTTTAAATAAATTAATTTGTCATTATTTTCATATCGTTCAGTTTTGTATGTTGTTTTTGTTGTATTATTATTGTTCAGTACAAAGTTTGAATAAGGTGCATTGAATTTTAAATGGACTTATAGCTCAGGTCATTTACGGAGAATAAGACCTTTTGATGACAAAATTAATAGTAGAACAAAACTGACCTCATCATGTTCTAATGATAAAACTTGACTAATTGATATAAAATTCAACATCTTTTACCGATGGGTTTTTGTTTCTTATTAAAAAAACAGCGACAAATCGATAACAATTTAGTTTTTTATCTTTTTCACAAAATGTACCGATAGAACCGTGTTTGCTACTATGGGCAATGTTGAAGAGAAATGAAAAACCTACAAAATGAGCTATTATACGGTCAACTTCGTTAATTGGTTTCTTAGATAATGGGACCTTTACCCGAAATTCCAACAAAATAAATAATCGCTTATATATTTTTTTTATTTTATACGTGAAACATTCTTATTAACTGAGGCGATAGATCTTCTCATACCCAATTCATGATCTAAAAATAAATACTGAAGCCCCTGTATTTTTTGCAAAATTTCAGTCAATCCTATGGAAGACATATTTTTTTGAACGGCCATATTAACTCACCGAATGACCTTATCATTACGAATAAACCACCGTTGGAAAGTAGAAGAGTTGATCTAGAAACCCCTTATCTCACTTTTCTAAAATTTAAAGTATAAATACATATAAGTATTGAAGATATTTGGCCATTCCGTGAAAAACTATTTGGATGAGTCTATTCGAAAAATTGCTAAGGTGTGGTACTATATATATCCTTATAACTAATAATCTTGATGCAAATTTAAATTTTACGGAGACACATATTTATGTTTCTTGCATAATATGGATTTATGTAATAAATTTAGTACTTATTTTAAACTTAACTAAAAAAAGGAAAATTTGCCTTCTCTATTCACTGATTTTTTAAAACGTAAGTAAATACTCGTAATAGTAGGTTCCTTTATTTACACTTTCAGTAAATTTCATATTTGATTATAATATAAAAATGAAAAGCTGATACAAATTGATAATAGTTAATAATAGAAGACAAAAGATGTTATTCTTCATTTAGTTAACAACGCAATTTTTATGGTTCAATTCCGATTCCTGTTAATTTTTTGTTAGTTAATACTAATTAATGACAAGCCAAATTTCTTTAGATATATAGGTATGTGTTGATCTTTTATTGAAACATTTACAAATGGAAAAATCGCTTGCAATAGCCTTCGCATTTAGCATAATATTATGATTGCTCCGTCATTAACAGCTGTTAATGACGGAGCAAAATGGAATATAGATATTCCATTTTGCTAAATTTATTACATAAATCCATATTATACAAGAAATATAAATACGTATGTGTCTCCTTAAAATTAATATTTGCTTTTAGATTATTTATTACTAGCCGTTGCCCGCGGTTCCACCCGCATATGGAGTGTAGAATTCTTTGCAAAAAAATTACTTATGAAACATATGGGCTATCCAATATAACATTTTTTTCTAACTTTGTTGAACCACCTTACATAATTATAAATCTACCAATCCCGAATATATTTCACCGAAACTGCAAACACTTATGGGCCACCCTATATAATAATTGTATTTAACATTTTTTGGAACCACCTTGTATAACTCTAACTCTGCTTCACCCTATAGTGTAACCATCCTGTATAAGAGCTGATTATTTGTCAACCAATATAAAAATTTTTAATAACCTAACTATAATTCTACTCCAACCTATACGCTATATAACAATTATTTCGGATAATTTTTGAGCCACTTCGTGAAATATAATTTACTGAGCCTAAAATTTTGAAAAAAATAGAAAATATAGAACGTTGCCCGAACTTTACAAGAAAAATAAGGAGAAACTATTAATATTAATTTTGGGGAGCAAATTATACAATTAAATAAAAATTTAAAACTAAAAAAAAATTCAAACGCATCATGTAATATATCAAATGAAAGGTCTCATTATGAGGAACACAAATATATTTTTTTAATATTAAAAAAATATATTTAAAAAGATATTAACGAAAATATAACAAAATTTACCCATCCCCCCCCTTATCTCCGAAACTATAAAACGCAAAGTTTTGAAAAAAAATAGATTTATAGGTTCTGACCTGAAGTTTACTGGAAAAATAAGGAGAAACCTCTACTTTTAATTTTGGGGGGCAAATTACAGAATTAAATGGAAAATATAAAATTAA
Organism: Octodonta nipae; assembly: GCA_034190945.1. Taxonomy (NCBI): domain Eukaryota; kingdom Metazoa; phylum Arthropoda; class Insecta; order Coleoptera; family Chrysomelidae; genus Octodonta; species Octodonta nipae. The sequence continues at coordinate 88,338,840 of CM067220.1, read as the reverse complement.
AATTGTTTCTAACCCATCGTATTAAATATCAAATGAAAGGCCTCATTACGACGAAAACAAATATATTTTGTTCATATTTTTAAAATAAATTAATTAAAAAATGTTAACAAAAATATTTAAAAAATTACCCATTCCCCCCCTATCACCGAAACCATAAGCTGGAAAATTAAAAAAAGGAGGTATAGCCCTTCACCTGAACTTTACTGGAAAAATAAGGAGAAACCCCTAATATTTATTTTGGGGGGCAAATTATAGAATTAAATGGAAAATTAAAATTGTTTCTAACCCATCATGTTATATATCAAATGAAAGGGCTCATTATGACGAAAATAAATATATTTTTTTCATATTTTTAAAATAAATTAATTAAAAGATATTAAAAAATATATAAAAAATTTTACCTATCCTCCCTCCTATTTCCGAAACCATAAGCTGGAAAATTTTGAAAAAACAATGGAGGTATAGCCCCTCACCTGAACTTTACTGGAAAAATAAGGAAAAACCCCTAATATTTTTTTGGGGGCAAATTATAGAATTAATTGGAAAATATAAAATTAAAATTGTTTCTAACCCAGCATGTTATATATCAAATAAAAGGGCTCATGATGATATAAAGATATTAACAAGAATATAAAAAAATTTACCCATTGCCCCCCTTATCTCCGAAATCAGAAGCTGAAAAATTTTGAAAAACTGGAAGTATAGCCCCTCACCTGAATTTTACTGGAAAAATAAGAAGAAACCCCTAATATTCATTTTGGGGGGCAAATTATAGGATTAAATGGAAAATAAAAAATTATAATTTGTTTCTATCGGGTCATGTAATATATCAAATCCCAGGGTTCATTATGACGAATACAAATATATATTTTTTTAATTTTTTTAAAATGAATATTTTAAAATATATTAAAAAAATATTTTAAAAAATTACCCGTTCTCCCCGTTATTCCCCAAACTCTAAAACCTCATTTTTTTTTTGTTTATAGGAAAAATTTGAAAAACTTCCCTAATTCTATTATTTGGCCCCCAAATAATAGAATTAAACGGAAAATAAATTATTAGAAAACCCCCATAGTAATTTTAGGGACAAATTATACAATTAAATGGAAAATAAAGTTTCAATTTTCAAACGCATCATGTACTATACCAGATAAAAGGCTCATTATGTGAATTACAAATATATCATATTTTTAAATCATTTGTATAAAAGATATTAACAAAAATATTAAACATCGACTTTAGAAACTACACTATTTAAATTTTGAAAAATATATTTTATCTGTATTTTTTAATAATTTGAATAACAGATTTAATAATTTATAATTTAAACTTTGACCTATTTTGTCCTTTTTCTTCCAATATACAGAGCCTCAAAACTCATACAGTAGACTCTAAAAGGCATCTCTGAAAGTTTATTAGTAAAATAAAACTCTAATGTTACTTTTTGGGGGCCAAATTAGAAAATTAAATACATATGTATTGTGATAAAAATCAAGCGAATACTAAAGCAGATAAAATAAAAAGTCTGTGTGGAAAATCAAAGTGTATATTTTTTATAAATTTAAAACGCTTCCTTCAAAAGATATAAGGGTAAATATAAGAAAATGCACTCATTCCCTGCTTGTCTGAAACTGGAATATTCGAATCTTGAAGGTGGTACGGAACCCTAAGTATGCGAGTCCAACTCGCACTTGACCAAATTATTATTTTTTAACTGCCTTCTATAGCTATAGCTACTCCCATCTTTATTTAAATCATCTTTTATATACTGCTGCCAATTAGTCAACCATTATAACTCATTTGTCTATAATTTTTTGAACTGTCATGTATAACCACAATTTTATTCTACAAAATATTTCAACCAGCTGTATATGCTACCTATAACATTTTTTAAACACTTAACTATAATTCTGATCCCCTCTATATTTCAACTACACACTGTTAAACTATATTTCTACTTCATCCTCTATTTCAACCAACTTGTATGTACAACTACTTATCGGCCACTCAGTATAAGTTTTTTTGTACCATCCTGTATAAATATAAATCTATCACTTACCAGTAAATTTCACCAAAACTGCAACTGCTTATTGGGCACCCTATGTAACAATTTTTTAAATACTTAACTTAACTTAACTTAATCCTCTCTATATTTCAAATATTCTATCTGTGCAACTGATTATGAGCTACGCTATTTCACAATATTACCTCATATTTTTTTAACCACAAAATAAAGTATAATTTCTCTCCACACTTCATTTAAATCACCCTTCATTTGCAACTTTTTCTAACCTTGTTTGAATCACACTGTGTAACTATAACTTGACTTGGCCCCATATTTCAGGTCCTCCATTATTCTACTCCACCCTATACGTCAACAACCTTGTATATTCAAGTATTTATGGGTCATATAACATTTTTGTACCACCCTGTATACTTAGAATTCTAGTCCACCCTATTTTTCATCTATCCGGTATATGGAACAGCTTGCAGATCATCCATTATGATATTTCTTAAACCCACCTGTTTAGCTGTAATTATATACTATCCTACATATTTCAACCATCCTAAATGTTCTACTTGTGAACTTGTGAACGACTTGTGGATATAGAACATTTTTTTAATCACTCTATGAACTATAATTCCACTCCATCTTATATTTCAACCACCTTGTATAAACAACTACTTTTAACATTTTCAACCCATTTCATAATTATAATAATAGCTCAAGAAAATTCAAATATCTTAACTGTTTACATAACACCCTGTATGAATATAATTCAACTCCACCTGGTATATGCAACTATTTATGATTCACTCAATATACCTTTTTTGAACCACCCCATATAACTTGCTCCATATTTCACCCATATTGTATATATGCAGCTTACGGACCACCTCACATACCATTTTTTCAAGATTTTTTAAACCATGTAATTCTACTCCGCTCTAAGTTTCACATTTCCTATATATGGAACACCCTGTAAAACTACAATTGATGTATCAGTTGGATTTTTTAAAAATTGAAACATGTTACATTGGCATATTCCAAATTTTGAATAAAAGCTAAGCTGATGCAAGTATCTAATATTTGGTGCATGCGGTGGAACCAATTGATTAATAGTGTGTTATCTAACATGGTAGTAGTTTTTTTCGCTGTATCTACCTTTTCTGTCAATGTACCACCTTAAATAAATATAAATCTATCAATTCCCAATAAATTTCACCAAAACTGCAACTGCTTATGGAGCACCCTATGTAACAATTTTTCAAATATCCTATCTGTGAAACTAATTATGAGCTACGCTATTACCTCATAATTTAGGAGCAAAGTATAAAATATAATTTCTCTCCACAATTCATTTTAAATATCTTTCATTTGCAACTTTTTCTAACCTTGTTTGAATCACACTGTGGAACGATAACTTCACTTTGACCCATAATTCAGGTACACCAAAAAAAATTTAATTTTTTTTACCCACACTGCATAATTATTGTTCTACTCCACGCTATATTTCAACAACCTTTTATATGCAACTTCTTATGGGACCTCCCATATAACCTTTTTTCACCACCCTGTATACTTAGAATTCTAGTTCATCCTATATGTCATCTATCCGGTATATGAAACAGGTTATTAATCATAAAATTTTTAATATATTTTAAAACCACCTGTAGATATAGCAGTAATTATACTCTGCTACATATTTCAATCATCCTATAATATGCTACTTGTGAACTACTTGTGGTTATAAAACACATTTTTAACTACCCTATAAACTATAATTCCACTTCATCTTATATTTCAACCACCCTGTATAAACAACTGCTTTTAACATTTTTTCAACCCATTTGATAACTATAATAATAGCTCAAGAAAATTCAAATATCCTAACTGCTTACATAACATAGTTTTTTATCCACCCCGTATAAATATGATTCTATCTTACCCTTATTTCACCCACATTGTATATGCACTACTTACGAACCTAACAATATAACAATTTCTTATCCGCCCTTATAAATATAATTCACAACTCCACCCGTTTTTCAATCACCTGGTATATACAACTGTTTATGGTCCACTCAATATATATTTTTGAACCACCCCGTATAACTTCCCCCTTATTTCAAGAACATTCTATGTATGCAACTACTTACATGCCACCTAATATACCTGTTTTTCAAGATTTTTTAAATCCATTTAATTCTTCCTAACCTATATATGGAACACCCTGTAAAATTACACTTGACTTATAAGTTGGAATTTTTTTAAAATCGAAACATGTTACATTGGCATATTCTGAATTTTGAATAAAAGCTAAGCTGGTGTAAGTATCTAAAATTTGGTGCATGCGGTCGGACCAATTGACTAATGTGTACCTATGTATTACCGAACCTGGTAGTAGATTTTTCCTTATATCTACCGTTTCTGTCAAAGTAGGGAGATAAATGTTTACCAAATTTTAAGTCAAACTATAAGCTTTGCAACAAAAAAAGATTCAGCAAAATCAGTTCAGTAATTCTTAGGTGATGAGGTAACCAACAAACAAACAAACAAACACTACAATTTTATAATAGTATATAGATATAGATAAGAATATAGTACCACACCTTAGCAAATTTTTGAATGGACTCGTCCAAAAAATTTTTAATAATTACATGTATTTATACTTTAAATTTTGGAAAAGTGAGATGAGGGATCCCTAGATCAACTCTTCTACTTTCCAACGGTAGTTTATTCGTAATGGTAGTGTCATCCGGTGGGAAAATATGGCCTTTCATAAAAATATGTCTTCTACAGGATTGACTGAAATTTTGCAAAACTACCGGGGCTAGAGTATGTATTTTTAGAACATAAATTAGGTATCAGAAGATTTATCGCTTCAGTTAATAAGAATGTTTTAGTTATAAAATAAAAAATATTTAAACGATTTTTTATTTTTGGAAATTTTGGGTAACTATTCCATTATCTAAGAAACCAGTTATCAATGTTAAGCGTATATTAGCTCATTTTGTAGGTTTTTCAATTCTCTTCAACACTGTCTGTAGTAGCAAACACGGTTTTATGGATTGATTTTGTGTAAAAGATAAAAAACTAAATTCTTACCGATTTTTAGCTGTTTTTTTTTGTTAAATAACAAAAACGCATCTATAAAAAATGTTGAATTTCATATCAATTAGTTAAGTTTTATCATTAGAACACGTTGATGTGAGTTTTGTTCTACTATTCATTTTGTCACGTAATTTCGTAAATGACCTGAGCTATTATTAATTTTAATTATCTCTTTCTCCATTGAAAATGACTTCTGATTTAAATCCCGAAACATTTGGAAATTATGACATACGGAATTACCCCCCTCTGTGATATTCCCAAAATAATCCATAGATTAGTGAAGATCGATATTAGAAAAACATTGATGTTGACATCGATGTTAACATCGAATCAAAAGTATCGATGTACAATAAACATCGAAAGAAAAACATCGATGTTTTTGGACATCGATGTTTTAGTTAGGTGGCAAAATAAAGAAGCTATTTTATTTATTAACACGACCGCCACCATTGAAAGTAAAAGTCGAGACCTAGGTGGTATCCCTTTTTCTTACATAATTATATTATACTTTGTAATCATATAATAGGAATTTGTTTTTAATTTTCTTTAAAAACTGCAAACGGCAAGAGGTTTAAACGTAAACCTATCAGACCAACGGAAAACGTTCCTATAGTGGTTCGGAAAATTGGCAGAGAAACATAAGCATTACAAAATTTCGGGAAAAACTGTTGGCCATCATTAGTAAGAACCAAATGTCTTAAAAATCTCAGATTTCCCAACAGAAGCATGAATTTCAGAACGTTGTAGTTGAGGTCACTGTGTTCTATGTCACAAGCATGATTGTGAAGAATTTGGTAGATTGCATACAGAAAACAAGACTAATTCAACTATGTGCAAATGTGATACTTACAATCATTATGTGTAACTTATTCTATTGCAAGCAATGGCTGTAATCTATTAACTTCATCCACAGAATAGATTATTCTGTGCTTTAACTTTATTTCTCACAGCACACAATCTACTATACCTAATTCCCGCTAGATGGCCTAGACTGCATCGATGTTTATTCTTATAACATCGATGCATCGATGTTATCGATAACTTAACATCGATGTCAAAACATCGATGAATATCGATCATCCCTACCATAGATACAGATTCGCCTTAATAATTACGCTCTCTTCCATAGAAAACCAAATTTTAAGGGTTATTAAAAAAAAGAAGCTCTAGAATAAAAAACACAATATTTATGCTTTTAATTAAACTTTGTTTTAGTATATTTTGTGACTCTAAATACCTCTGGAATGAATGTATAAATTGTCAAAATCTAAGGTTTTCTCTTAGCTGTACCAATATAGAAATACGAATAATTAAATTGGCCATATTAAGGAACAATGGTTCATAAAATATCAAACAGGTAATATAATATACTATTCATAATAATTGTTTATTTTTTATTGTTCATAATTTGTCTTAAAATTTTATTGCAACAATCTACGAGATGGTCTAAATAAACTCTTTCATTTTTATTTTCATTGAATTTCAAACAATAACTCATTAAATTAATTACTAGAAAACTGAATTTAATACAAGCAACAAAATATCACAAACAATTATAATGTTAAATTTGTGATGAAAAAGAAATAACTAATTCCAAAAAAGCTAAAAGGTTGTCCAATTTGTCTATAATACAGTGAAATTCAACTAAAAGTATACAAGTAGGTATAAATTAAACATGTGTATAATAAATATTTTATATAATATAAAGTTTTTATCTTGATTGTGTGCTTATTTTAATATTCTATGAATTTACTTAAGGTCAAATAGAAGTTAGATACAAGCATGTCAGAGGTATGAGGAGGTATATATATCCTTACAAAAGTCCTCCAGAAACACTTTTTTCAAGTATTTCAATAAACATGATCGAATGCAGTAATGTAAATAAATTTTATTAACACATAAGCATTACATCCTATAAATGGTCATAAATAGTTATGAAAATTTTCTTAACATTAATGTTTGGATTGGGAGCATCCTTTGGGGAACAAGATTTATCATAAATAAAAAGTTTATTGGTTTTAAACTAAATATTAATAATAATATTCATTAAACGAATATAAAGCTTAACATTTAACAAACATTTACAAAGGCTCAATTATTCTTTCATTTGAACATTTCTTGTAATATAAAAACGAAATGTTATACATAAAGCACCATATTTGTGTCTCCAATCAGACAGTCGTTTTGTTAATTGATATACATATTTAAGTAGTACTCCGGGCAATAAGCGTATCGCATTAATAGGGTTTAGAAGAAGTAAAAAGCATTCTTAAAAAGGCTTATCCAGCATAAAAGGGTGTAATAAAGCCGAATTAGAAAATTGCGAAAATGTACGCTAATCTGACCGGTTAACTTTAAAGCATCGTCAAAAGAGCCAGCCAACAACTTAAGTAATATAATAAACTTTTCGAAACATAAATATGCCTTAAGGGGACTTTTCCGCAAGATCAAATTCGTTTTAATCACACATTTTCCTGAGTGATTTCATAAAACAGGCAAAGTTCTGCCTCTTACGACTTAAAATCATATTAAAATAAATAATCTCCTCATTTGACGTCGGCTTTTAGTCGGTAATATGTCTTTTGAAGGTTCCGGGAATGTCTAAATTTACTTGTTGTTGCTGCTAATGCATTTTTAAATTTAATCTCGTTTATGGAAACATATTTTTAACGAGACGATGTTCGGAAAATGTCTGTTGCTAAATATTTCATCGTGGCTTTGCTTACCGAGAAAAAGCTTCTCATTTTTGAGTGCATAAAATTGTGTTCAAAGGAAAACTATTTACAGTTAAAAGCATATACTTGTATAGCCAGAACTTATTGATTTTACTATTATACTTTGTGCAGTTATAAATTCTCTCTATCAATTATATTTATATGTATGTAACATCAATGATTTTCTGCCTTAATTTTCAGCTTTTATTTTAATTGTTTAGTCACTTTGTTATTACCACCTAAGATTTTCTAATGTAACGCATTCGCCCTTAAAGTAAACATTTTCGACAATACAATAGAAACTGATCGTACACTATTAAGCGTAACAATGCCACCTTCCTGCAATTCATATATACTTGTCTGAGATTACCAACAGATTTTTATTTGAATTTCCTAACAGAGATAAGCCAGGATACCGGAGTATCCAGAGAATTTGACCACTAGAATCCAGCTATTTATCTGGGAAATTTATGTCTAAAAGCCCTTGGCATGTTTATGGATAAGAAAGCCGTCCTGTTCAAATATTACTAATTTTCTGCCAGTACCACTTTAAAATTTAGAGAGTTGTAATTTTTTTTATACATTATTTTTGTGAGAAAAATTCAATTTTTTTGCATACATCTAGCAATATACCATCTACTAAAATTCTTCGGTCTTCCATAATCTTTTGAAATGCATGCCTGTTTGCTGCATTAGAATTCTTCTACAGATCTCCTTGGTAGTTAATCTAGATTTCCGTACATATCTCATATGTTTAATTTAAATTTCCCTTGTCACGTCTAATTCTTTAACAAGCTCAATATATTCATATAATTTTTCGTAATTATAAGTGCATTCGCTAAAAAAGACACCAAACAATTAAGATATTTCAGTGATTTCATTTTGCACAACCCTATATCGGAACAAAATCAAACCAAGAAGGGTTATATTACATAAAATCCTGAAATTTATCTAATTTTAATGAATTTCCAGAATTTTTTCGTACTACCCTGTATATTGCCAAATTTTGTAGGAGGGTAACGGGTTGTTCTAGAGCCGAAATGATAAGAAATAAATCTGTAAGAAAGAAATTCAAAATGTTGTACCTGATCGAAAAAAAAACCGAGTATAATGAAATAAATGGAAATAGCATTTAGGCAGATTGCAGATTATCAGTTGAAATATTCAATTATAAATGCAAGGAAAAATAAGAATAGGAGAATAACGGAAAAGGGCTACGGTAATTAGCAATATGTCTAATAGTTGTAGTGAAGGCGAAGTAGAGCACACTTATAGAATACTTTCGGTGAACTTAAAATTCTTTTAAGCTATAAAGAAACTCGACCAGCAATTTTCTTGTAATAAACGAGAAACTTAGCATTCATTGATTGTACCAAGTTTCATCAAAATAACAATAGTTTGTCACACAAACTTCGTCATTTTATATAAACTTTTACAGTCTTTCAGTCTTTAGTGCAAATACACCTAACTGTCTTAAGAATTAGTACAAATAAGTTTTAGCAAGGACTAAGGTGGATGGTGTAAGCCTGCCATACTGTCCTTGATTAGAAACCTCTGGATTAACAATGCGGGAAGCGTAGGCGCATTTTATCAATATCACGAATCATATCGACCCATTCGAACCAGACAATCGATTTTTCCGATATTGTTATCCGTTTTAACAAGGAAAGCCGACCCTTGAGAAAACGTATACTTAATAGTAAGGTCTTGCTATCGCTCGTAAGCTGAAGAGTCACCGACTGAAGTGCCCCACACATTACGATGATTTTCCTCGGTTTTCATCGCGATGACGAAACACGTCGGGTCAAAAGACAAGCGGTTTTCCAAATTTTACATGAAATTTGATATTCAATGCGCTAGTATTGTTATACGTAATATTATTCCGAAAAAACAAAAAAACAACTCAAACGCAAACTAAGTCCGACTGATCTGTTGACACAAGCAAGAGGCTCTGCATTTGAAACAGAAGGCATGCGTACTAATTATGTAGCAGCGTTAGTCTCGTCATCAAATACACCGCCCACACCTCGTATAATGTCCAACCATCATCATAACTTATAAATATATTATTGATTCGTTATTTATTCACTAACACACATTTTGAAAATTTATGTGATTCTAAAAATGGAAATAACATTCATTTTTTAATTTTTTTGACCATTAATTGTTCTACAATGAAAAACAATAGGGCAGTAATCAATTAAATCTCAACCACAAAGATGTAATAAATGATTTATTAATACTCAATTTCGCCATATAGTTGCCACTCCAAGAACAAAATAGTACAGACCGAAAACAATCAATTTAATCCCAAATCAAACAGAGCCAGTCGAGAGGAGAAAATTCAGCAAATCACTCAGAAAAACCAATTGCACTTCCAGAATGCCGAATGTTGTATTGTAAGTGTAATTAGGCAGCACCCCGACCGTGTAAATTCTATAAATGACAATTGGATATCGGGCCCTCAGCGCCGCTAGTTTCTCATTTGTCTCTAAACAAGCGAATAACGTTTCTACCTCTGGTGATATGTCCCGACAATAACACTTTAATAAGAGGGTGCTTATCCAATTCTGATATGCCCAATAATACACCCTAACACTACACACGCACTCACTCACTGTGTGTTTGAACACCCTTTTTGTGTTACGGTGTTGTTTTGTTGAAGAGGATTGTGCCAAACATGCATTTTCAATGGGCTGTTACTAATTGGTTTAGTTTTATGAAGTAGTTTTAAGTATGAAATCTCTCATACAAATTAATGCACAACACTGAATAACTAACGGGAAATGTTCTTGCTTTGAATTGCTGCTAGAATTGAATGTCAAATATTATATTTCTTAGAAAAGTTAAATCTGTCATTAAAGTCAGCAGAAACTCATTTTAAAAACTAACTAACATGTTCAAATGTTATTTTCAGTAAATTAAATTAAGAAATTGTTCAACAAACACTTTTATACTTTTACAGTTTTTACAGAATGACATTTACTCAAAGTGATAAATATTAAATCATTAGGGCACTTTGATTGTTTTTGCGATATTATCGCTTTGAAATAATTTCAATATAAATTTTTGAGGATAGTAATGATGTTCAAATAATGTGGTCAAGTGTGAGTTGGACTCGCATACTAAGGGTTCCGTACCACCTTTGAGATTTATGATAAGTTTCAGACAAGCAGACAATGACTGTATTTTTTATATTTTCCTTAATCTATATATAAATAGGCTAAGAAAAAACGATTAGATACCATTTTCTCCTCTGTCTGTCAACCGATTTTACTCATTTTTCTTTTGTTTAGTAGCTACTGACGACCTTCAGTGCATAATGCTAATATAATTTATAATATTGGTTTATTCATTAAATAAAATATAATTAAAACATTATTTACATCCATACTGTCAACGCCAAACAACTGACAGTGCCGCCGCCGCCAGACGGTCAAAACTCAAAACAATGAGTAATTATATATGGAGTTATATTCTTTGAGCATGTACTTCTGGAAGTGGTATGCAAGCGTTGTTATTGTTTAGTGGTAAAATTGTCAATGTAGTAGATTAGTATTGATTTTTCGGACGCGTTGCAATAACTTTTATATTAAATATCGATATTTGATTACATTTTTTTTATTGCAATAGATTTGTCAATCTGACAATTGTGGTCATTACATCTACTTCTCTGATTTCTCCACAACTCTGTTTCTTATAAAAATATACTTTTTACAATTTCATGAAATAGTGTCAAATTTCGATCACTGGGCGACCACTAGTATGTTTTAAACAATTTAAATTTATAAAAAATATAAACCTTTATATCGCATGGGCTTTTTCATTTAATCTGTTAGATAATTTTTGCATATTTTTGTTAATATAATTTTTCATTAAATACAATACATGATGCGTTTGAAAAAACATAGTTTTTTTATTTAATTCTATTATTTGCCATTCAAATTTATGGTTCAAATGAGATCCTATATTTCTAACTTCTTTTGAAAATGTTAGGTCATATAGTTTGGATTATAAAGGCGGGGATTGGGTAGCTTATTGTATGTTTTTGTTAATAAATTGGTATAATAAATATGATAAAATATATTTGTATTTCTGATAATGAACCGGCCTCACATTTGATATATTGAATGATGCGTTTTAAAACATTTTGGTTCTTTATTTTTCATTAAATTTATCTCCCAAAATTCATGTAAGCGCTTTCTCTATATTTTCTCTATAAAGTTCAAGTGAGGCCCTCTTTGCTAGTTTATTTTTAGGTCGTATAGTTTCGAGATACAGTCATCCCTTTATCTATGGGTCGACTTTTTATTTTTTATTTAATTCTATAATTTGCCGCCAAAATTGATAATAGTATTTTCTCCTTAATTTTTCTGTAAAATTCAAACGAAGGCCTTTATTACTAATTTTGCTTTTATAATTTCGAAGGGGGGGGGGGAGAGCGGTCAATTTCTGTATATTTTTGTAAACATCTTTTAAATATTTTTTAACTATGTAAAACATATATTTGTATTCCTTACTTAATTCTATCATAATTATTAGGAGTTTCTCTTTATTTTTCCTGTAAACTATCGGAAACGTCCTATATTCTCTATTTTTTTTTTAATTTTTAGGCTCAATTGTTTCGTAGATCAAGGTGCGGGATTTCAATACCCAGAATTACCCAAATAACATTTCTTCATTTACGACGTACTCCAGAGCAGCTCACCAAACCGTTCACTAATACCATATTTCAAACTCTTTCGATCAGTAGCTTCGAAGAAAATTGCGTATGATGTGACACACGAAGAGATCAGGAGTGATGTTATAAGGATATCCGTATATTGAATGAAGGGAACCCCAAAAGGAAAAAAATTGAAAATTATTAACTAAAACAAACTACAATTAATACCTACGAATTTAGGGTACCTGCTAAGCACCTATACACAAAATAATAAATATATAAATCGTATCTAAAGTTCGCACAGACTTTCGTCAGCATGACTTGAAGTGTGCATGTTCAATGTGTGTGAGATTTGGTGAATGCACCAGAAACAAATTGAATTATACAAAATCAGGTCCAAGAGTCTTAGTTAGTAGAATTCGACCCCCCAAAAGCGGAATTAGTTTCTTAGATTTAAATGGAACCACCAGTAATGTATAAGTCATTAAACAAATATGCCATTATTAAAATCAGCCAATGAAGATATCAGATAACATACATATAAATATCAATGGAACTGATAGCTTTCTCTTTCCTTGAATTGGATTAAAAATATATTTTTTGAATTTCCGTTGCAAACGAAGCTTGTTATTTAAGATGAATCACTAATATCCTTCACTGGTCAGAACGAGCGACATGGGTTTTTAAGCAACGAATTCTGCTAAATAACTCAGAAGAGACATTGAATACCGTTAAGTTATCTCCAAACCTACCATGGACCAGTAAAATATCTATAATATAAGAGTCATAAGGTCTACTAAATAAACAAATATAATAACTAACTAATATACAATGACAATACATAATTTGCGTTTTAAATCTAAAAAACCACTGCTCAATGGTATATAAAATGGTTATTTTCATTTAAAAAACTTTAAAAATAGATTTTGTGTTATAATAACTACTGAGTTCTTAGCAAAATGCTGATAAAAGTTGTAGTTACCCTTAAAATCATATTGCGAGATATTAAAGTCTAACTACAAATTTCGCGATTTTGCTAAATTAGAAAAATAGCGAAGTTGGAAATAAGCCAACACAAGTTGTGGAACACCACCAACCGTCGTATTACCAGACATCAGATCCTCTATTTTTTCCTACAACTATACCTTCTGTCTTGACGACTTCAAAATCACAACCTTAGTTCTCAATCGCATATTTGGATGTAATTGAGGACCAAAATAACATGTTTTTGTTTTCTTACTAGTGTGCTTCCAGAAGTACCCATTTAATAAAGAACACCTAAAAACTATAAGTAGGAGGCGAGATCTGGCTAGTAGTGTTTAACAAATTGATTTGGGTGATAGAGATAATATATAATAATCGGTGCTGAACGTTTGCCCTTTTTGAAGATAATCTCTTAAAATTATCCCACGTACACCACAAGAAACTGACGCTATAATCTTGCCTTCAGACAGAACAGTCTTCGCCCTCTTTGGAGCTGATCTCGGTTTATTTTTTTAGTTGTCTGTCTTCTTTCTCATTTTCATCACACAATAAGTACGACAAAAAACCAATCTGACCTTTAGGAAATGTTTAACGATTATCTTAGAGATTTTATATAATAGTAAGCAAAGAGAATAAAAATTTTGTATAAAAGTAAGCTGTATCGTCTCCCTGACTATTTTAAGCTCTTCTGAACTTTATTCTTTTCTGGTACGTGTATATCCCGACGTTTGGTTTATAACTATTTAGCTTTCCAACCAAAAACATTACGGTTATCAAATTAATATATAGCGTATAATACTCATAGATAGAGTAGGTTAGTGGAAAATTGGACATACAAATCAGAAATAATATTAGAATGAATTAGTGTTTTAGTTCTTTTTCTTCTTTCCTTTTTTAATTAGGATTCCTCCGGTTATTTCTGCTAAGATGCCTGAGCTGGAAATGACGTCAAACTTTCCAACTTTCCCTTAGGAGGTCGACCTGGTGCTCTTCTAATCTGTAGTATCTATCTATGTTTATTAATTTTATCGATCTAACCACGTCTTCCGGCTGTATTTCTTATCTTAGGTACTGTTCTGTATTTGGGGTCGCAATCTTACTATTTTTATCGTTTCAGTGCTTTTATTTCAGCGATCGCCATTAGCTGTTTCATTCTCGATGTTGTCGCTCTATTTTCGGTTGCATATTAAGAAATTCTCTAATGCATCCTTGCTATCCATTGGTACACATTTATTGTTGCAGTTGGCGTCATGTAGTTTTAGACCAATCAATAGAGATTTTTTCGTGCAAAAAATATTAACAGGATACTAGTCTTACCATACATCAAAGGGACAACAGACAGAATTGGCCGAATTCTTCGAAGGCATGACATAGCGACGGCATACAAACCGCACGAGACTATAGGCACAAGCTTAGGTTAGGTTAGGGAAATCCCAAACAAAAAGTTAAACTTGAAAACCAAGGGGTATATAGTATAACTTGCGGAACGTGCGACAAACGAACAGGAGAATTTCAGCCCGTTTAGAAGAGCACAGAATAGGTGTCAAAAATAAACAGACAACATCGGCCCTTTTCCAACATCAACAACAATCGGGCATTAAAATCCATTTCGATAGTTGCAAACAGATCGCACAAAACTCATTACAAAACCCGACTAATACGAAAAGCCATCGAAATCGAGAAAAGTGGATATCTAAACAAAAGAGATGACGCCCTGCACCTATCTAACACATGAAAGACAATTATTCAACATCAAAATAAAACAGAATTCGCCACGCAAAATACAAACCCGCCAACAAGTGACACACCCGGCATGGCAGCGGAGGGGGCGGAGTCAACACCGACCAATCAGGTGCGATATGACCTCCGACGGAGGCGTATAAAATAAGAAGCTCACGCAGATCACCTCTCAGTTCACCGTAACAACGCATTGATAATGCCAAGTGAGACCTTGGCGAAACGTATGCAGGATTCAAACATGAATGAATATAACGAACGGCTGTATTCCCGGATAAATATTTCTTCATATATATATATACGAGGGTGAATCAAATAATTTTAATACATATTATTTTTCTACATAGTCTCCTCTCTTATGTATACATTTTTCCCACCGAATCGGAAGTTTTTTAATACCTTTCTCAAAGAATGAAACTGGTCTTGTCGATAACCAATTGCGCACAAACCTTTCTACACCTTCGTTGTCCTCAAAGTGGTGGCCTCCCAGTTCTTCTTTAAGTGGCCCAAACATGTGGTGGTCACATAGCCACAAATCAGGACTGTAAGGCGGGTGTGCAGGGGTTTCCCAATGCATTTTGTTCAATTTTCCTTGAGTCAATGCAGCTGTATGTGCCCGAGCGTTGTCATGCAACAGAATCACACTTCGTATAGAAATATCCCGCCTCTTTTGCCGATAGGCAAGTTTCACTTGTTGGAGTAGTTCGCAGTAATACTCAGCATTAATTGTACGGCGTTCGTGTAGAAAATCGATCAGCAGCACGCCTTCAATCAGCTCACGAATTGCATAGATATTCGCCTCATTGATGCTTGTCGTGGGACGGCGTGCATGAGGCTCATTTTCCACTGTCTTTATCTATCTAAATTAGTTTCTGACAAAAGCAATAAAAATATTTATAAATTACAGGGAGTCTGCCTCTATTATATATTACTATACGCTTCCCCTCAACGACCGTGTTTCCCCCAGTCCTTGGATACATCCATACGCTCGCCCATTTTTTGTCATGTTTGCTAACATTTTTCAGATATTTCACAGACATTTAGTGAAAAATGAGAATAAAGGCTTTGTAGAATGACACCTCTACTTTCAACAACTTTTTTCAAAATTGAAATTTGATTATCTATGACGCATGGAGGCACAATGCAAAAATAGTGAAGAAAAAACTTTATACCACAATTGTTCAAAAACTAATTAACCGGTAGCGCCTGGTTTTGGCTTACATAAAGTAGATGTAAATTACTATCAGTTCCCACAAGCCCAGTTCTACAGCTTCTGAAGTGACGAAGATACGATTTAAAAAAAAGCTACATTTTTGTTTTTCCCTGTTACTAATGCTCCAATCGGATCGAGCCTGAGCTCATTTCATTAGTATTTTCATGCTTTACAATTAACCTGTTGACGCCATTGAGATTATTTATTTTTGATTTTATAAACATGCTAAAAAAAAGGAATTTTCTTGTTTCAATTGTTTATAGCAAAGTAAAAAACTATAGTTGCGAGTGAAAAACACAGCTACGAATCGTTGTTAATGTGATGGCAAAGTCGGTATCCTGATAGTATTTTAAACACATTATCAGTTAATTTTTGCTCTGTTGATTGGTCTAGTTTCTGATATAGTTGAGGCTCTCATGGTATTCGCCCTGGTTTCTTTTGGTAATTATGTGTTCTGTTCTAATTATTTTCTCGCCTAAAGGTAAATTTCTTATAGAACTTTAATTTCAAAAAAGTTTAACTGTATTTTATTATTTTTTTTAACAGTTAGTTTCGCAAATAAATTAAAGGTAACTTATTGTTTCTATACTAAGGATTATATTATAAGTATATTATAAATAAAATGAAATGACCCAATGATCCTGCATTTTCAACAAGACATTTGGTATTTATCGGAGTTGAGAAAGTCCGTGAATTTCAGAATTGGTATGATTTAATAATATGCACTTTAGCTGAATGCCACCCCACAACAAAACCTATATAGAGAGTGACGCAATTGAATATAATTCAATAACTTCCGAGTTTAAACGGCTTAAAAATGGTTGCCTTAAAATTGGTGAGATATAAAATTACCCGACACGGAAACGTCGAAAATTATCTACTTTATCAAATAAAATGTGGCAGCCCCATAAAATCAAGTGAAGGAGGAGTGGCGTTTTCCTGGATCAAAAATATAAATGATTTCGGCTTCACAAAATGTTAAGTCTCTAGAGATACGAAGGAAGATGGGCTGAACGCGTGGCTTTATTGTAAAACAGCACTTCTTAACCAGTAAAACGGGTCTCAGGGGCTACTTGCACTCGATTGAAATGGACATTTTCGGTGTCATATTACAGTCACTTAATCCTTAACGTCTTCCATTGTGATAGCATGTCCATTTTTTAAGGTTCATTTCATTTACTTTAAAAACGTGATGCGAATACTCCTTTAGAAAATTATGATTTTTATTCTAATATTTATAAATGTTTCTTTTGGCAGTACATAATTAATCAGTATGTTTATCAAATTTAACCACTTCTGGTACTAGAAGAGTAGATTTTAGCGAAATCCCGAAGTGCTGTTTTGCTTACTATGGGACTATATTTGCTCTTCACATGAAAAATATTATATGACAAAAAGTTCGGGATTTAATAAATTAACTAATATTATGCAACTTTTGTTCCATAAAGTTTTTTCTGAAAGTCAATTCTTCTCGAGTTAGTTGCAAGTCAAAGTATCGATTTTTCAACAAAAAAAATGTTTTCACACGGTTTTTTGTAAATAACTTAAAAAATTGCACTTTAAGAAAAAATCATTTAGATAAAAAAATTAGCTTATTAAAAAACAAAAATGTTATGTTTGTGGTGTCTGTAGAATCAATATAAATGGAGTTATAGCTTGTTGAAATTTTGTTTATATTTGTCAAAACAAAAATTGAAAGGTTTATAGTGAAATAACTGAAAAATAATGCATTTTTCGGGAAAGCTTTATAAAAACTATTTTAAAGTGCTTAAAAAATCTTTTAATCTGGTCTATACAAGCCTCTAGCATGAAAATTAAGCGAGTTTTTACATTATTAAGGTTGTTTTTGTTGTATTTAAAAAAAATACTAATTACCCCTTAAATACAACACCAGTTGAAATTAATTGCTACTACTTCATAAATCACCAATTTGTAGGTTTTTTATAAGCTAAAAGCTCATGTAAATTGAAAATGTATTATTTCTGAAAGGGTGTCCTAATAGTACCTACTATTTACGAACATCTACAAATTTTGAACTTAATTTTTATCCTACAAAATAAACAATAACAAATTAAAAAACAAACAAAACCTACAATTTTGTACTCTACAAAATTTTGCTTATCTCTCATAGTTTTTAAGTGATTTTGAAAATAACTATAGTTTTGCTCCACTCTTATTTCAACCACCTTGTATAAGCAACCACTTATGGGCCACCCAATACAATATTTTTAGAACCAACCTGTATAACTAATTCAATTCCAACTTAAATTAGTATAAAACTGCTTACGTACCACCTAATATCACATGCACGCACGCACACACCTACAACCGTATAGACGAGTTCGCTGACATAACAAATTTGCGTTTCTATACACTAACGGAATATTTTCTGCAATTTCACGCGACTAAAAGCCCACTAACTTAACTTCGGCTCTAAAAGAAACTTACTTCAAACATCAATCAAAATGAAAACCATTACAAACATTTGACATTTACCATGATCTTATTTTGCATATATTTTTTCGATTTTTAGAAACATGGTAAGTTTAACGTTATAGAAAAATATACGGATTCAAGCTGGAACTTATCTTTGTAGAATACAATTTATAATATTCAAATTTCTTGAGCAGTTTTCGAGAAAACAGTGAAGATTCATTGAAATTCACTGAAATCTAGTCACTTATTTACTTTTTTTCTGATTTTCTGGAAAATCCTAAATCTCATGTTATCGACAATTATATAGGACCTTTCTGTAGTGTTCCTTAATATAATACAGTTTAAATCATCAAAATTGCCCAAGCCGTTTTTGAATAATCGCTCGTCATACATAAAAAAGTGGCAGATGAATTGATAATCTCCTCTTTTTTGGAACTCTGTTAAAAAGATAATTTTTTGCAAAATTACAAAATTTCAATATTTTCTTGAGGATCGACGTTTTTCAAAACTACTTACTTTAAACCGGTCAAACTTTCTGAGCCTATTTGAAACGAGTAAGTCGATTTGTGAAGTGGTAGCAATTTAGGGTGTAATTTATTTTTTTGTCAAAAACAAAACACCAACCTTATTTATGTTAGGTATAACATGCTCAATTTTCATGTACAGACTTTTATAAAAAAAAATTTTCAAGAAGCACTTTAAACAAGAGTTTAAAAACTTTTTCCGAAAAATGCATTGGTTTTCAGTTATTTCACGATAAACCTTTCAACTTTTGTGTTGACAAATAAGAAAAAATTACTCCGTTTGTATTAGTTGTACACAAACCATAAACCCAACATGTTTTTTGTTTATCTATAAGCTACATTTTTGATCCGAATGATTTTTTCTTAAAGTGCATATTTTTAAAGTTATTTGCGAAAAACCGTATGAAAACATGTTTTTTGTTTGTTTGTTGGTTAAAAAATCGATAATTTCACTTGCGATTAAAATAATTGACTTTCAGAAAAAACTTTATGGAACAAATGTTCCTTAAAATTAGTTGATTTATTCATTCCCGGACTTTTTTTCATATATTTTTCACCCCCGAGAAGGGGTACCGTTCCGCCCTCCCCCCGGGAAAAAAGCAATCCTCGGCATAGGGTCAACTTTGAAGCAGAGGATAAGTAGTACTCAAATCCAAATTATTAGGAAAATCAGTGCTGCTTGGACAAATTAATATGAAGATAAAAAATTAAGAAAATGAAGTATTAAATAGATTTCAAATACAAACCACTAGGGCTTACTATTGACTATAATTTAAAATTGACTAATCAAATTGAACAAATACTAAATGAGTTGACCTGATATATAATGTCTGACATTTAGAGCTTTCACAGTATTGACAACTAAATATGACTAGGTATCATTAGTTTGTTACCTAAATTTATGGAAACTAAAGGTGGAAATACATTATCGTCACGTCACTTGAGGATACATTCTATTACGCCATGTCACGGCACACTCGAAATATCTGCAATACAATTGTATGCTTTTAAATCAGCTAGAAGTACACCATGTTTACTTTCATGTTTTTTTTGGGCAATAACACCACAATCGAAATAAAACGACGTATATTGAAGGAAAAGTTACAAAGT
This sequence comes from Octodonta nipae, assembly GCA_034190945.1. Lineage (NCBI taxonomy): Eukaryota > Metazoa > Arthropoda > Insecta > Coleoptera > Chrysomelidae > Octodonta > Octodonta nipae. Next base: position 88,318,343 of record CM067220.1, on the reverse strand, counting down.
CTATTCTGACTTCGTTGTCAATGGCTTTATATTAACACCATGTTCACGTCAAGTCACCTCATGTAGCTCACGGCAAAATATACATGACAACGTGAGTTCGTTTCTGCAAATTTACGTTTTCGGCACGCTTGACTTAGAGAAGCTAGTGTCGCCTCTTTATTTATTTGTAAACAAGTTATTTGATTTAATTTTGCTAAAAGTTAAATACTCTTTTATTAATGATTTCCTTTATAATATTTACAAATTTAATACATAAATATTAATGTATACATTACTATAACAGCTATTAAAACACAATTAAGTGATAATGGTTGTAAACAAAGTTAAAAACAGATTTAGTAACGTATGTCATTGTGTTGTAATGTCACAAGTCTCATAAAAAAAAATCTTTACTTTGCGGTATCCCGGAAGCACACAAATAATTCTGGTGTATACAACAATTTGTATTTTCTGATTTAATAATAAGTTTATATTTTATATAGTGACCAGGACTATGTGGTACAATTTATAGAAAATCAAAAAAATTTATTTCTCTTCAGAAGTTTTTTTGAATTTGGAAATTAAATGACAACATAAATATGTAATTTTAAGAAAAATTAATACATTAATGAAATGCTTATTATACTTTTGGGATAGCAGGATCAATCAATATTAGGTGTAAAATAAGAATAATAATAAGTTGAAATACTAAGAAAAATTAAATTTTATATATTTTTAAGGACCTCTGTCATTTGGCATTTTTAATTCACCAGTAACAGTTTGCACGGTTAAAAATATTAAGCAGAAAATATTTTTGGCAGCCTTTCGAATTAGCCCTAAAAAGACCTCCCCCAAAAAAATGTCATCTAGCTCTACGAGCACATATTTTATATCCTGCTTGCACTTGTTTCATATTGAAGTTAATTTTTTCTTTCGTGACTGTATGACTTCCATTCTTTCTTTGTTTCAAAAGTTTATAAGTGATTTCTTCTCCAACTACGCCCATAATTAAAACATATAAACTAGAACACTATTTTATATTCAAAATGCACTTAAGGTTACAATCATCACAACATTTTCTGGCCACTAAGATATTTAAATGATTTTACTGATCAATCTTGTTTCTTTGATAGTTTCATAGATCGCGTCATTTCAGCATTTGTAGTATATACCTCCTGGTTGTTTCCACCAATAAATATACGTTACTCAACTACAGTGTTGTAGACGTACATACGCTCTATTTTTCTTACAGTTTGTCATGCAATTGCTTTCATAATATCATTTCGGCTGTATATTCGCAAAATTATGGAAATTCTCGTGAAGAGAATAACTAATGAAACTCCAGTAGTTTAATGCAACACAACCCTTCGCTGTAAATTCCATATTTCTAATCTTCCTTATATGACATCCTCGGGCTATTTATCCAGTAATTACTAGACCATATTTGCAAATAATAAGAGCGTATAACGACTTCATTGATATTTATTATGCTGGTTCCTTTACTCGGTATGAAGAAGGGATTATACTCATATCGTGCTGAGAGGGGTTGTTTATATATATATGTGTGTGTACAAACGCGACCTAATAGCAGCAGGTTCGTGAATTACAGTGGCGGCTCGCTAAACATTTACAAAATACAATTTATTTTTATATCGGTATTTAGAGTTCTGGAATATGTCAATAGATAAGTTTGACGGTTTTAAGTATTTTTAATTTTGTCGAGTATTGTGAACTCGTGGTTAAGGGTAACGAAAAAAGAGGTCCCCGGCCACAAGATTGGTTTTTTATGATTAGATTCTGAATGTAATACTTCTACCACATTATCAAGTTGAATGCAAGAAAAATGATGACGAAACATGAACGACTGATCTGAATATAAAAGATCAACTTAACTATGAATAGGTGTCAAAAATCACAAATGTTTAAGATTTTTGAACAGAGATGAATAAACTAGATACATGTATCTTAATCAATATGACATTGGTAAAAAAATTACGTTTTATTTAATTTTTAGCTGAATCTGTTAGGAACAATATTCGAGTACAAATGGTCACTTTGTACTACGCTTAGTAAGTGATAACATCGATTATTCTGAAGAAGATGAGTGAGATCTCGTCGAAACGTCAAACTGTCTTTTCTAAGATAAATAAATCACAAACACGAGAATCCCGAGAACTTTCAATTAAATTACTTAGTCGTGAAAACATCCGAAGTAACATATATAATCGGTGTAACTTAATAGACATACTCATTTTCATATGATATTCATTTTCTTTTCCATGTTTTAATATTACTTGTCTTTTCCTTTCAATCTCATTAACTAATTAAAATGATGTTATCATCCTTAGTTTATTGCTTGATGAATTTTTAATAATTTGCCAGATAACGCTATGGCAAACTCGGACTTAAAAGAGAGGGTTCTCAGTTCGTCTTTAATACTGTTATGTGTGTGATTCAGACAGTTTAAACCGTTTTGTATTAAGGAGGATAACGATGAGGATATGTATTTTTTTCATTGAAGCCAACTTTATTTTAAAATTTGTTCCTGGACAACCGCTGAAGATTCAGTAAATGAAACTGAAATTATTCGAATTCTAGGATGAATGTAATTAAAAAACGGCGAAACTAAATGAAAATAAATGTTAATTTACCGATTTTAAAAACGTAGTGGTTATCAATATATACTTTGTAATAGAGTATACTAGGAATTTAAATAAATACTGTATATAATTGTAAGTATGGATTTTATTTAAAAAAAAACTTAATCTCATATCAATGATTTTATGACATTTTGGGAAATATTATATAATATTGAAATTTTACATTCGATGATATACATTTTTAAGGAATTAAAAATTAGTTGGTATATTGATGAAAAAATAGACTCCATATTAGAATAAGATTTGTGCAGTGGTGGATAAGTAGAAACAAACTGAAGGTTTGAAGACGTGAGATGTAAAGAGCGATATCTAGGATTTTCGGGGAAACTAGCACATAGAGGTTCCGAATCTATGTGCTAGTTTTCCCGAAAATCCTAGATATCGGTCTTTACATCTCGCGTCTTCAAATTTAACGATATGTATCAAATACATAAAGAAGTTCAATTGTGGGAAGCGCAACTGATGAAGGTTATCAGTTGAAGGCAGTCTAGAGAAAATTAATTTATGAATTAAACAAAAGAATAATTCAGAAGCCATGATAGGAGGACGTATATATACTCAAGATAGAACTAAGAGAACTCGATCCTAAGTGATAAAAATATTAACTGTTTTGGGTATGTATAATTTTGTGTTTGCATGTCATGGTTTGTTTTCATATTTTTATTTATAGACGGATAAACACAAAATTTGTACCCTAACAGCAAATGCTCCTTTTTTTACCCAACCCACGTTTCAACAGAAAAACTGTCATCAAGAAGTTTTGGTCTAGTCTTTGATGATGACAGCTTCGCTGTTGAAACATGCGTTGAGTAAAAAAAGAAAGGTTTGCTGTTGGGATACAAAACTTTGTGTTTATACGTCTGACACACCAAAGGTTCCACAGTTTTCCCATTATTTGTATTTATAGTTGAATTATAATTAGTAGAGTATGAATGATATTGTGAATTTTTAGCTTTAATTAGTCATTTATTAAGTTATTGTTGTTGATTCAGTGTTATTCTTGATATATTCCAAAATAAAATTATAATTCAATGACAAGTGAGATCCTAATCAATTATTTCCATGTGTCAGAATAAATCAAAATTTGAAAATAAATTTATCTTTGGTAGTTAGAACGTACATCTGAGATAAGAGAAATTGAAATACAAAGAACTAAAATATTAATAATAAAATAAGAAGATTAAAATAATAAAATTGTGTTTGATTAAGCGTAATGTTTTAAAAAAAGGATAACATTAATAAAAAATCATTCAAAAACGTAAAATTAATTAAATACAATAATTGCTATATATAAAATAAATATATTGATTTTATGTCCTAATTCACACCGAGTCGGTTTTTGTATTCTTTCTTTAGTTTACTTATCCACAAAAGTACAATACTTTTCCAGTATTCTGACAAACGCTTTAGTCCATATAATAAACCTAATTATGACTATTCACAATGCCCATAACAGTAAAATGAAAATATTTTGTTCATAATTTAAACAAGGTACCGCTACTGACGCTTCTTCTATACAACGTTGTTAAGGGGTTGGTTTAGCGGCCCACTAGCACCCCACGGCTGATGACTGACTACTTGTTACATTGTATAACACAAAGGGTAACATCTGTTGTGGTTTGCCAAACAAACTATAATAATTACGAGTGTGTATCTCGCTACCGCTGACGGTAATCGTTAATCAGAATCGCTTAGCCGCAGGTTATGTGTACTCAGATTTATTGTAATCAGGAGTTGAATGGAGCGTGAAAAATACACATAATATTTCATGTTAGTGTGGCAGAATTGGTGGGTAAAATTTAGTTGTGTTTGTCTGCCCCGAGGAGTAGACTGACCGCAATGATCTACACTTGTTCCCATTAAGAAACTAAACATTGGCGGAATATATCCTAATCATGAACGTCAGAGTTAAATTTTAGTTGTTTGGATTTCGTATCTTCGAAAAATTCTAATACTAACATCCAGTTTTATATATCATAAACACGGAAGAGTGTTTGTTGGTTTGTTAGTTCAGAATTCAATAGCGGTTAAATGGAATGAAGCGATTTTCTCTAGGATGGGTTATTGGCTAGAAATGAGTGGTTGTTTTGCGATAGATATTTCTGTCTACATGTATGCACTCCGTAGATCTGAGGGTCCCAGGTCCTATGTCTGGCTACAGAATTTTTTTAATGCTGGAGAATTTACTTTAGTAATGCTTAATACTATCAGATCAATATAGTATTATACAAAATATATATTTTATAGACCGCAGAATGCCATCTTATTAAGGAAAATGTCGGTGAGTTCTTCACTGAACTTATGTACCCTTGTCATTTAAAACTGAAAATAATCAGATCAGAAACAACAAATAAAGGCAAATTGTATAATATTTAAATGCTGATTCTGGTTGCGTCTTCTGTGCATGTGTCATAAGATATTATCACAAATCTACTTTTACTAATGCCAGAAGCTTACAACGGATTCTAACTTCCTAAATTAAGGCATCTAGGTTATAGATAGTTACAGCTAGAAATGTCAATACTAATAAATTTAATTTAATAAATCCGGTTTTTAAAAACTTGAAATTTTATTAAAATGCTGTTTGTCTTGCAAACTAAAAGTAGACATATCTGAATCGCGAGATTTTATATTCGTCTGTACTGTCCAATTTAGTGAATATATACTTGTGAATATCATAACATTGATGTGGAGAAGATTATATATTTTCCTTAGTCAGATGCATACAATTTTATTAATTTTCATGATTAACAAATTTAATATACTAATATTCTTTAAAATTGCCCAAAAAAATATTTATCTGTATTATTCATTTAAACTGAATGCCAAATATTTGAATATAACCCGAAAACATTAAAAATAAGTATTTAAGTTTATATTATCCATAAGTTAATATTTTTTTATATTTTTGTGAGGTTCATGAAATAAAACAATCTACTAGCTCTACCATGACGACCAAGAAGCGTGTCACACAGTTCTAATGTGCATTTCACACGGTTTGTAATTCTTTGCTGAATAATCAGATTATTGATGGAGTGTGCTATTTGGATATGATGAAGTGCAAGAGGACAGTAGGACTATATATTACCTCAACCAATATTCGCGAAGCTATAAGAACAGCGAAAGGACTTAACCAACGTAATGATAACACCCGGCTTCTTGCAGCATGGAACTCGGTAGTCGCCACACTAAACAAATCAGACACATCCACCAACCAATCATCTCACAGCCCTCTCGTCACGTGACATACCCCTTTTAATCGACCGACAACTATAAATCAACCAAGCAGAGTAGTAGAATTACACTCAGTCTAGTTACCTAGTGAGAATGGGGCTCGGCTGATTGTAGATTAAGACTCTGAAACTCTATTAAGTCAGGCTTTTAGTGAGATTTGGGGAGTAGGCAGACTGCGAGTTTCATTTAAAAACGGTACTTTAGTGTTACTTGGACAGTAGGCAAATTGAGGCCCCAAGTTCGATCTATATACTGATTTTGGTTATTTTCTTTTTTATTTTGTCTTTCGATAATCGCTCCAAAGCAATATTTAAACCAGTGGGTTAATGTTTCATTAGGCTTATTGATTTCCCAATACGGGATTCACAAAGGCCCATATAGTATTATCTGAAACTCGACATTCAACAGATTTTTGTGCTATGACAATAACATATTCCAATAGACATTGAAATGCCTATAACTTTAGTGTCTGTCAAATGCCCTTGATCCAAATTAGCAAATATACAATTCAATGTGTATGGACGCTGTACAGACACTTGAAAATATGTTTAAGATAATGTGTAGTGAGCACGAATGTCCTTTAACAAGAAAAGATATTGTCGCTATACTAACAGAAATACTTAAATAATTAACAAAGGGTCATCAAAAAGAGCTAACGTTACCTTCCTCAATGGCGTCTACACTCGCCTAAAAATAATATAATGCATATTTAATTATCCCAACAACCTAGCGAGCTAATTCAATAAATCAAATAAGCATCATCTTTCCTTTGCACAGACAAGCAAAATACACAGAGGGTCCTAATTCGATTTGTGAACGAACACTGGCCCAATTATCATTAAACTATCGGGTTACATGAAAATGACATAAAAAGCAGCACGGGCGCATTTTCTCATGTCAATTGCGTGTCGTTTATCCTAAAGGGACATTTCGAACGTTTGGAGGGTTCAGATGGCGAATTTATAGATTAAGGGGAAACGTTTGACTGGAATTTATTGGTCGAATGATTAGGACTTAACACTTCCCTAAACTCTTATATCACTGTAATCATGTTTTATTCTTGTCATGATTTTGAGATTAAATAATAATTTTCTTATCAATATGTGAAATAATGGAATTTTTGTTTTGCAAATATTTTTCAAGGACTACATAATGATCAATATCAAAAATAATGTAGCTATATTAATATCACCGATATAGCAAAATTTCATGCAAAATGTAGAAATTGGTACTAAACGCCTATAATAAATGTATCTATGTTCATGTCAGAAAGTTGTGGAACATTTTTTATAAACAAATAAAAGTCTTGCAGTTGTTTTTTAACATATTCGCTCCTATAGCAGGTAAAAAAATAAAATATTCTATAGGACGAATGACATGCAATTTTGGAAAAACCTAAGTTTTCTGGAATAGTGGGAAAATTTAGAAAATATGTGAAAATTTTAAATTTAATATATGATGCGGATGATTTACTCTAATTTTACTCCAGAATAGGGCAGATTTTTTTACAGTACCTAATTAATTACTTGGTTAAAAAATTGTTCCCAAATCTGAAATAACGAAAGGAAATATTTGAAGTTTATTATGTAAAAATTTTAAACTAGATTTTTCTATATTTTTTATATTTAAGCACTGCTTTTTTCATTACAGAAACAAAATCCTGGTAAGCTTTTAATATTTTTAATAGATATATTCTAATTCTGAAAAGTGGAATAAATAGATCTTTCCCAGAGCTTTAATTCCCGTTTTCGAAAATCCCATTTGTAGAATTAAAAAATGTTAAAAATAGACCGAGGAAATTAAGGTTGTTCATAGTGATATCAATTTTTAATAAAAAAATAATTTTAAACAGTGCAAAAATATTTAAAAAAATCATTTTGATAATTGTAGAGAATATGGGTTTCTCAACTTTATAGGCACAAAAAATTCAAAATTAGGAGTAGCAGCAACTTTCACGTTTTTTTAAACCGAACAACTAGTTACTGCTCTGGTAGTGCAATGATCCAGACCCAACTCGAGAGGCTTAACTACATTAACGAAAATGTATTTTTTTCATAATTAGGACAAAACTGAAATGAATTTTCTTTATCAAATTTTTAATTTAAAGAGTTTCATATCCGAAAAAAATCCAATTTTTGGAAAAATGTGTTAATTTTCAAATACTTTCTAGAAAAATTTTTCCTGACCTACTTTTAATAACAGTTTTTTTTCTGAAGCCGATACCAAGTTATTGAAGGAAAATTGAAACTATGTCGTATTTTTAATCCTCTAATTGTTTATAAATAATTTTCCCCATAAATATACTTATTACAGATATTGCCTAGAACATATAAATATGAGAAATAGATCATTATTTAAACAAAAAACAAAACGTTTAATTTGACCTAATCCGTTCGGAGTAATTACAAATGAAGTGATATTAGCAATTTTATGTTTAATCTAACAGAAATAGTCATGTAATAATGGCATGGATTGTAAATTGTATTTAATTTAGCTGATTATATTTTAAAATTAATACTCGGTATGTTAGTGTCATTTCTTATTGGCAATAATGGTCTAGGCTTCTTTAGCAAGTTTCACAGCTCATTTGTATTAGTTAGTCCTAAGTATGTAGCACTATAGGTGCACTAAAAAAAGCGAGGTATGAAAATAGAAAAAGAATTGCCCCAATCTTAATTTTTTATTATGATTATTATCAAAAACACGCGTAATAGCAATTAATTCCAAAAATCAGAGGCTATTTCAATTACTTATTCAGAAGTGACGGAAACACAGTCACATGCTCTCTATCTTTTCCTCATATTCTGAAAGCAGTCTTGCTATCCGTAGAATTTGTAAAGAATTGTCAGCAAACTTCTTAAAAATGTACGAGAATGTGTTATTTATTGCCGATAAATTAGAGGAAAACCTGATAATCTATCTGAAGCAACAATTACTTGGATTTGTTGGTATTTTTGTTTCCTTTTTCTTAAATATAGAAAATAATTGAAAGAAACGTTGGACGACACAATCAAAAATTGATTATTTCACATGCTCAAATGGAACAAAACAACTACCAACATGTATTTAGTCAGAAGACTTATTAATTTAAACGTAATAACTTTATTTAAAACTACAAAAGCAGCTTAACTGAAATGCTATAATATTTTTCTGCGACAAATGAATGTCAGTGTCAAGTTGAAAATAAAAATGTTTTGGTTGTTTCAAATATTTACTTGTGCAAATTATGATATCCTGCTTTCTAAATAAGTAAGTTTTTTGAAAGTGGTTTTTGTTTTTAGTTAAATTCGCTTTTTCACAATTCTTAATTAGCGGTAGACCTACAGAGAATGCTTGCTTTGCGAATGAGGAAATGGTGCCTAGTTGGAATGGAAGATGAAACAACCTAAAGCTTAGAATAAAATCGATCCAGATATATTAGAAGTATTTTAAATGCAAGTTAAAAGACTAACAAAAATAGATTATCAGGCATAAGAGAAGAGAACTGAACCTTAGTAACACTCTGCTCAATGCATGAATCAGTCGAGTTTCGTTGTATCATAAACACCGTCAGTTAGCTTATTACAAGTACATGAAAATATTAAAACTAGATTTTTCATGCTACATTCATATAATTACATAACTGTTTTTTTATTCTAATTTGGTTTTTATAAAAGTTTCGTATTTTCGCTTTTACGCATATTTTTGTCAAACATCGAATTTTATTAAAAAAAGTGGCATGTGACGATTTGACAAACATGTGACAGAGTTTCTTATGACGAATAACTTTTTTCTTAACACTAATATTAAAAAATATTTCCATGTGGCACCCTGTATATAATATAGGTGAACTGGGTCAGTATTAACATTTATTTACGTTTACTTAAATCATAAAAATAAATATAATTTTTCATTTGTCAATGATTTGGCGGATGCTCTAGCACATTTTGTCATAAAATAAAATCTTCTTTCAAATATTCAGAAAAAATGTACACCTGACGTCATTGAAAAACGTAGGACCACTTGGGGATCCTCTTTAATCATCCTGTTCGAGTAATCGTTGACCACATAAAAAAGCACATACTGACGATTTTGTAACATCTTTCTTTGTCTGAAGTCGGTTAATAAAAACAAAAGTCTGAAATAAATGCAACATATAAAAATATATAAACCACAGGAACTACTAACGACTTTCATTGAAACCTCCCTTGTATAAGGAAACATATTACATAAGAATTTTGGTAACTAACTCATAGATGTAAATTATTTGAACATTGAAAAAAAACAATAATATTGATTTTTTTTAGTTTTTAATGTGAAAAATTATGAAGTGATCATAACACCGTCAGTGCAAAGGGTGTAGAGAATCAGAAAATCATTAACAAGCAAGTGTTCATAAATCTTAATCTGAGCATTTTTCACAAGGAGATGCCGGAAAACCGCTAAAACGTAAATTTGTATGAAAAAATTGTTAACTTTGTTGTACTTAAACAGGAAAATTAATCTTCGTGGTAATGATAGCTAAGGATGTTGATATTATTGGGCACCAGATCCATATTTATAGAAATATTTTACACAACGTACCGTATTAAACACGATCGTTCCCTAGGGATATCACTTTGTATATCTTGGATTTTCGTAATAGTGGCGTAAAATATATTATTATGCTTCGGAGTATATTGCCTTAAACAAGCGACCTTTACTTTTACTGACATGTTTTGACTGGTAATCATTAACACAACGAACCAAAGGAAAAATAGATCCATAAACAAAGATAGGAGGTAGGTATATAAAAACCTCATAAACTACATCCAGACGTGTGTCTTGACAGCTACAGTCACTGCTATTATAAATAAATTTCCCTGCTGTATAACTAAAATTCTCTGTCGAAAAATTCAAGGCCTGTGATTTTCTCACTGGTCCAATAACTTTAAATAATGTTAGCAAAACACAAAAGAAATCCACATTTTGGGGATTTTATTATTTAAATAATTGACATCTATGAATTTTACGTTAAAATTTGATGAATTATTCCCTATAGACTGTTACTTAACTGATGGAACATGCAAATTTCTGTTTATTTTATATCCCAAAATACCTCTTATTTTTCTGTATACACCGTCATTGAATTGAAGCATCACTACAGCTTTGGCATTTAATCATATAAGCTGTCGTTCTGTAGTGGAGATATTGAAAAGGGAAAAGTAACATCAGTAAGATATACAAGATAAAAGAGTTATCATCTGATGATTTTGAACGACGGTTGAAAGTTCGTGAAAATATGTTTGAAATATTTAATATTGCGGAATATTTGGCAACTTATGTAGTGTTTTCTGACTCATTTTTGAATTGTTCTGTTTCAGGATATTCGGTCATATAATAATCCGCGATGAGGTACAAAAGGTTTAACCCGATTTCTCGTTCACTTCCAGTATTAAGAAAAATTTCGAAAGGCTAGTAATACACTTATAAGCATTTTACTGTATATGTAGGTTATTTAATAATTTAATTTTAAATAACAGACTATTACTAATTGCAATGAGATAGTTCTAATGCTAGCTTACCTGCACTCTAGCCTCAGTTAAATTAATTTTCATGGCTAAGTCTTCTCTTGTAAAAACGTCAGGATAATGGGTCTGAGCAAAGGCGCTTTCTAATTCTTCTAGCTGTTGTAAGGTGAAAGTTGTTCTATTTCGTCTTTGCTTTCGTCTCACGAAGGTATCGTCGTGTATTGCCGGATGGTAGGAGTAACTAGTGTCTGAAAAATATATATATGGAATTTACCTAGAAAAAAATTCTCTAAACACCTATCTATTCTAAATTCTACTCAAAATGTGCGAATTTTCTGTTTTGGAAAATTAGATATAGTATAACAATTTTATTGGAAAATTTCTTGAAAAAATAAAATGGTAGATAGTTACAAAAATTTGTTAATGTACGACGTTGAGTACGAATTTTGTTTTAAAAATTAACAGATAAATGGTTGGGGCTTTAATTCAGAATGCTGGCATTTAAACATTGAATTCGGTTGCAACAATTGGTACATTTGGGTTGAAATGGTATCAGGCTTAGATAAAGAAAACGAAGTCGCAGGGTCAATCTTCTCGAGCAAAATACGTGTTTTGCAAAGTCGAATGCACTTTGTAACTTATTGTAGATCTATATTTTCAACGTCCATAGAAAACTCATAATTTATGTTGTTTGCTGAATGGTAATTCTGGCATCTATATTTTGTATTTATGTATTTTTGGGAAGAACACAACACTAGATGAAAAGGCGGTCCCCGTTTTGAATGGCAATTAACACACAAAAAAAAATGTTCGCAATAGCAATTATATGAAAATATATAAGTTGAAATTTAAATATTTGATTTGTATTGTATGAGTTAGATAGACCCTAAAACGTTTTGAAATGTTATGTTTTCTCAAAAAATCAGTAAATACAAACTCATAATTTAGTTACAAAAATGAAGTAGTAGCTATCTTAAAATGCCACTGAATACAAAAATGATAGTTGAGTGATAAAACATGTGATAAATTCTATAAGACCGATTTTTTTACACTTTTACATATTTGTTTGTTTTTATGATTGATTCTAAAAGGTTGAATGGACAAATATGGGTAACATTATCATCAAAAAATAACAATACAATAAACGTTTTCGTCGAGATTAAGCTGAAATTACGTTTTTTTAATATCTGTACTTTGCAATACTGGTAATATTGGTGTAGAACACTTTCAACAACATATTTTACTTCAGGCTTGACTACATTGCCATCTACCTTTCCTGTATCCTCCAGAAGCAAGTTTCTAATTGAGGTTAATTACCAAATAAATTGTAGTTCTTTACAAATATGTTTGGATTTTAAAGATCTTGGAATATTATTTGATAGTCTATTAGGTGTTAAAAAAATATATATTGTATCAGTCATTTCCTCAGCTTCGAAAATGTAGGGCTATTGTTTCAAAAATTGGAATAATTTTACAAACTAAATTTAAACTATTTATTACTCTTTTGTAGGCAGCAGGTTTGAGTATGTATCACTTATGTGGTCACCATAATACAAATACTCCTTATCAGCTATAGAGAGTATTCAAGAAAAATGCGTTAAGTATATGCATTTTAGAATTTATAGAAACTATGGAACACATATTGCTACTGAACATGTTTATAATACAATATGTCTCGAAATCATTTAAATTCATTAGTTTGCTCTACAATATAAAACTGGTCCGATTCTAGGTTGAAGATTGGGACGTTTATTATCAAAAAATGAGGTAATCTCGAACGTAATGGTATAATGTATTTATTAGAATTTCATTGAAAGGGAATGAAACTAGAATCTGAAGGAAACTATCTATACGATACTCAAATTTTAGCATCATCTTCTAAAGATCTCAACATCAGTTGAAGTCACAATTTGTTAAAATGTCTGTGTAAAATCTAGGTATATAACAAGCAAGAGAATGGAGAAAAGAGAATAAATCCAGAAGTAATGCAGAGTTAAGGAACAAGTTGTTTGTCAACATCGTCGCATTTGGAGTTATACGTCATCGTACCACATAACTAAACATTATATTTATCCAGTTATATGAAGACTATTTGACCATATTGTAGATACTTGTGAGGAATACTAGGTATCCATAAAAGACAATCAATACGGGTAATTCCTCGAAACAAATTTGACTGAATGACTTTTCTGCTACAAAAAAAGAGCGATAAGGGAAAATACCCACGGACATACTAAAGCAGTGTTCTAGATTTAAGAGAAACTAACAAAATTTGGAAAGTGTTTTTGGACATCTGAAAAAATAATGTCGTAGTGTAAGAACATGTTACTAAACTCATCTTTAGTGCACTTAAATATAGAATTCAATAAAAGCTTCAACATTAGTTCACGTAAATTTATTCTTGCTTTATTACCGGTCCCATTCTGATCCGTTTAAAATTAAAGAAGCTAAGCAATAGCTAAAGTTTTAAATGAAATCTACTCTTTCTGAACTTGAAATTCATAATTTTCGTTTTCGACTTACTACCATTATGTTATTACCGCCGCAGTGAGGATATATTAATTAAAATCTCATGGATAATTCAGAGAAATTGTGTATTTAATCTTGTAATCTGCTCAACTCTCTGCGAATTAAAACCTCGCGCAAACATCGCTTATTTTGAATTCATCAAACATTTACTCATTTTATTGATTTGATAAATCCGTACCCTCGTTCACGGTTCAGTGTGGTGGTTGCCAGATTACCTGTTTAAATGGTTTTTGGTTAGCTCAAATCGTTATCTACCAAAAAAAATATTCGTTTAACACGAGAGTTTTTTTTTTGGTATTGTAGGGTTTAATATATCCATATATTCTATAATAACGTTGTTTTCGGCCATTAAAGTCATATTGAGTTATCCGTTATGTTTTTAAGAATACATGTTAGCATTTACAGGAGGTAGTTAAATCTTATTAAGAGAAGTTTTTGAAATTGTTATATTTGTTTTCGTGTTTCTTACAATATAAAATACAAACAACAAAGATCATATTTATTATCGTTGGCAAAATTACGTCTTTGATCATACTGAATCTCGTAACTGATTTTTATGCTGATTGAAGACTGGTGTTAAGAATTCTTCACCTCCCTAGTTAGGATTTCCATACGTTGTGATGATTTCATTCCAAAACGATCATTGGTAAACAGATGGTTGTTTTTTAGAAGAACGCTTCTTCACGAATGCCCACACTGACATATACGAAAATAGATTAATAGTGAAATGCCCCATTGAGCGACACCATGTGACACTTCTTCTGTAAGAAACAGGAACCAGGCTATATAATAAAAATCCATTTGTTTATAGAAAATCACTAAATTGAAGTAAATACACAAATATAACATCCAATTAATATATAATATCAGCACAAAAGGTATGGGTGCGTTTACAAGTGGAATCGTACACTGCCTGAAACTAGTGATGTGTAACATCGTGCCGTACCGCACTTTTTTGTCAACAGCTTCACATGTGTCAAGGGTGCTGACACGATACCAATAACACTTTATGACACACTTTGTGACGAGCCTCAGATCGAGTGTAAGCCTAAACGAAACATAAAATTACACCGGCTCGCTCTTACTCGACACCATTTAAATTACTAATATTTTTTATTTAGTAATAAATAATGTACATATTCATAAATTTAAAAATTAAACATTGTAAAAATCGTTTATTTTTTGTTTATGTATAGTCATATAGTGTGTCTGGTACAACACATAGGATTGAGTTATATGAATCGCCAACTATCAACTCGAGCTCGTTTACCTACGTGTTTTATGACACCTGTGACGGCAAGAAACACAGACACCGATACGTTCGTGTGTTGAATAAAGTGTGCTGCAACGCTGCAACTCACTAAATGGTACTGGACTCTGTGATAGCCGAAAGGAAGTCTCAAGATTGAGTGCCAAAAAAGTCTTTTTACAATATCAAATTTTTTCAAAATTATTGTTACCTTGAATATGAGTCTTTAATTAAATTTATCCAATAACATTAAACTTCAACGAGTTGTGTTTTACAAAATTAATGATTTACTGAATGTTATGCTTAAGACAACCCATAATTAGAGTATGCTTAAATGTTGTTGCCTATATTTATTATTATTATTTATCAATCCGGACTGAAAGAAATTATTAAAGAACCTACAAGAATAACGCAACATAGCCGCACAATAATTGACCTGGTAATTACAAATAATCCTAATTTAAAATATAAAGTACATTTAAGTCCAAAAATTAGTGATCATCTCATTATTTCTGTCAATTTTCAAAATGTTGCTCCTGGCGGTAACTCAAAAATAATTATTAAAAAAAGATGTATGGCAAATTATATTAGTTCAGAATATCAAAACTCACTTCTAAATAAAGATTGGCAAAATAATACAACTGATGTAAATTTAATGGCCAATACCTTAACAGATAACATTAAATCGGCACTAAGTACTATATGTCCTATTAAAACATTCGAATAAAAAAAAAGTCATTTGGATAACAACTGGATAAATACTAACACTTTGAATAAAATAACGGAACGAAACTCATTATATAAAAGAGCTGTCCTCACTAACCTTACTGAGGATTGGAACAATTTCAGATCTAAAAGAAATGAAGTAACATCCATAATAAAAAAAGAAAAGAAAAAACATATAGAAAACATTATCAAATATAACAATAAAACAGAAATTTGGAAGAAAATTCAAAAAGTTTTACCAAACAATAAAAAGTAAAATTAGTGAGTATATTATTTTTGAAAACAATAAAGTCTACGGTGACCTAGATATTGCCAATAAATTTAATACGTATTTTATTGATAGTGTTAATAACATAGTGTCGAATATTCCCAAGTTTAAAAATATTAAGTTTTATCTAGATAATATCATTGTTGAAGAGACATTTAAAGAATTTAATGAGATTTCTTTTTCTGAATTAAAAAAAATTGTTAATGGTCTTCCCCGTAAAGCTGGAATAGATGGATTATCTACTGAAATCATAAAAGATACTTTTGCTGTAATTGGTAATAGGTTCTATGATGTCATCAAATGTTCTTCAGATTATGGTATATTTCCAGATGCGTGGAAAACTTCAGAAATTGTACCAATACAAGTTTTTAATACTGTTAATTGTGAAGAATATAGAGCTATAAATATTGTACCAATATATGAAAAAATCTTAGAAATAATCGTTAAAAACCAACTTTCGAATTACTGTGAGAAAAATAATATCATTATTACCAACCAATCTGGGTTTAGACAAAATCATTCATGTGAGTCAGTTATAGTAAACATATGTGATACATGGTTAAGACACTTAGATGAAAACAAAATTATAATAGCAGTATTTTTGGATTTTAAACGAGCATTTGAAACTATTAACAGAAACATTTTAGTAAAAAAATTGGAAAAAATAGGTTTAAGTGGTAACGTCCTTACATGGATTAAATCGTACCTAACAAATAGACAGCAGAGAGTAAAATATGGCAGCAGTGTTTCTCAAATTAATGAAGTAAAACATGGTGTACCCCAAGGTACAGTCTTGGGTCCATTACTATTCATATTGTATATCAATGATATGGTTAAATATGTACAACATGTTCAAATTGAAATATTCGCAGATGACACAATGTTATATTTAACTGGTTCCGATCCTAACCAAATGTTCAAATCCATAAATAAAGATCTTACGAGAATATATGAATGGCTCTGTGATAATGATTTGGGTGTGAACATTAAAAAATGCAAATACATGATAGTAGGTTCTAAGAATAATTTGAATAAAATTGATACAAATAATTTATCCATTAACCTGAATAACACTAAATTAGAAAAAGTAAACCGAATGAAATATTTAGGAGTAATTATAGACGAAACCTTGAATTTCATAGAACATGCGAACTATATTGCCAACAAAATGTCAAAGGCTTAGGAATTTCCCCTGATAGATGTAAAAATAGACTATATAGCATGAGGAAGGTTTGAACGACAGACCTTGAATCGAAACAGAATTTGACTTAGGACGTAAATAATAGATATTGTAAAACATTTTAATTTTACATATTAGAATTGAGCCTTCTTTCATAGTTTCTTTGCCTTTGACAACGGAGTCTTCTCCGAAACGTTTGGAAGTATACAGACATTTCGTGACTTGAGGTGTTATTTCCCAGAAAGTGCTTAAAAATTGAAAAAATATGCCACAAATATCCTTCAGAAAACAATTGATAAAAGCTGCTACACAATACAACATAAAATTAGTTCTTATACTGACCCACTAGTAGATCCTCTATTTTGAAATTCACTAAATGTATAACTGTATGTATTGTTTCGCTATTAATGAGTATGTGTTATTAATTTATTGAATAAATCTTTAAAATATCCGTATTTTAATAACTAGTATTCTATATACTTTCCCTCATTTATTCAATAAATAAATAAATTTGTTAAGTTAATAATATACTAATTTTATAAGGTACAAACTTTTTAGAATCGCGCTCCATGCAAAAGTTCATTACTACAAATCATTTCAAGAGAATGTCTCTTATTCTCAATAATTATTAGTCAAATACTTAGCAAACCGTTAATCTTTGTTCTTCGCAATCAACCAAATTTAAAAACTCTTCTTCTGTAAATTATAAAGCGGTAGAGTAATATATTCATGAAGTGTTGTGGATTGTCTCCACAATTCTTTTAGGCCCACCCTGATTTCATCAACAGCCTCGATACGGAATTAAGGTTGGCGCTCGCATTGAAGGTCTCAAAGGTCAGTAATGCGCTCTGTCATGATATGATTACGTATCAATCATAACTTCGAAACTCTTTGATTATCGCTATTGTTGGAGAAATGAAAAGTTTTGCTCGCCAAAACGTATTCATTACCCTTTGTGCGAAATAAGTGTAGCTTTGCGAAGAATAACGGTGAAATGTTTGTTTGGACAATTCTTCTGCTGTAATATTGCATACACTAAATTTGTATCTCTTTCATACTTTAATCCGATAATATTTTGAGATTTAATAATGTGTCTATCTTCATTGCATATTAAGATTAATTTATTTTTATATAAAAACTTATCTCGACCACCCTCAAGAGCTGACAAATTATTTTCTAAAATGTGAAAAGTAATACAGATAATTGTGAAAAAAGTCCCAAATCAAAAGTAAAACAGGGTCATAGAGGGTGCCTAATTGTATCAAACTCTCTTTAATCAACATGTAGTAACACCACTTTAATGAGGCATTGTCATGAAGGTAAAGATTATTGTTCGTTTTTAACAAACTTGTGAATTTTTACTCGATTTGGCGAAGCAAATAAAAGTAATGTATTTATTAGCCTATGTAGTTAAGATTATTTCTTTATGGTGTCATTAAGGTCATGCAGTACATAGAGTAGATAAATCAGGAACTCCACCTGGGGCTGTGGAAAGGTGGAGAAAATGGGGGGATTTTATCAACAGACCGCCTCTCTATTGTCCCTTAAAAAATTACTGAAAATGAAAAATCCAAAGGCACTGCCTAGGAACCAGGATGGATTAAATGAAACAAAACATAAGCAAAGGAAAAAGCAAATGAGTATTGGATGCTGGAACCTTCAAGGGATAGGCATAAAAGGAATCCAATTCTTTGAAGAACTTAACTTATATAATATGGACAATACTGTACTCACCGAGACGAAAAAGAAAGGACAAGGAGTAGAGATAACAAAAAGAGCAAATCATGGCGTGGTCACAGTAGTTAAGAACAATCGACGAAAGAATAATGACAGTTATTATAGAAATTAAAGAAAGAAAAGTGAAAATATTTGGAATCTAAGCACCCATCAATGACCCTGATATTAAGATAGCAGAATAAAACCAAACAATAAATTACAATTGTAGAAGACTTTATCGGAAGGGTCGGTAAATCTCTCAAAAGTAAAATTATTGGACAACAAGGTGAAGATGTGGTGAATAACAATGGAAACAGAGGGATAGAGTTCTGCGAACAACATTCTCTGTAAGTTAAAAACAGTGTCTTTCAACATAAGGATGTCAATAAATAGACATTTCAAACAGAAAACGGAAAAGTTAAGATATGTATTGGTATAAGACATAATTTAACACTAAGACGATTTGACGTAAAAGGTTGGAGATGAACAGAAGCGGATCAGGCCAACTCTTGGTCATATCTGACGGAGAAGTAACTAGAACAACACACGAAATGTTCGAAATAAAAACTAGAATTACTGGGAATAAAATGTTTAAAGGGCGAAACCATAAATCACGACTGGACACTCTCTCTCTCATAAATTCATTATATAAAAAGTGACAGAACATAATTTGGGACTATAGAGGTATAGCATAACTTCATCCAAGGGAAGGTTGTGTTAGGCAGTGAAATGCATGCACAGACAACACATTCACCCTAAGGCGTCTAGCAGAAAAGAACATAACAAAAGGTACAGAACTCGATATAACATTCACACCACATCAAAAACCATTGGCTACACTATTTCTGTCTCTGATTGTAATTCCACAACCAGTTCCAGATTTTTCTTGCCATTAACTTTTGTTTCATTCCTCTTGTTACCCATGTTTCGGCTCTGTAAGTTGTAATGCTTTTTACTATAGATATTTAAATTCATATTTTTTGGTGTTTTGTG
The DNA here is from genome assembly GCA_034190945.1 of Octodonta nipae. Classification (NCBI taxonomy): domain Eukaryota; kingdom Metazoa; phylum Arthropoda; class Insecta; order Coleoptera; family Chrysomelidae; genus Octodonta; species Octodonta nipae. Next base: position 88,298,320 of record CM067220.1, on the reverse strand, counting down.
ATTTGTTTTCTCCAGAGTTTTGAACTAATTCTATTCTTAATGCATATGTCCAATTTAATTATTACTTCAAGGTATTTATACATTATAAAATTTTCACAGTTCCTGCTTTCAAATCTATGTTCCCCATTTGTCATCTTCCTACCATAACGACATATGTTGTTATTGAGGCGTTAATTATAAGACACCTATTCTCGTACTCAGTATATGTTCAGTTCTAACTGTTGCTGAATTCTTATACGATATACCCTATACAATGATTTCGGCACACTCAGTCCTCAGCAATTAGCACAAATTTTAATAACTACTTTTTTATGATTGTTCGCAATCTTAAATTGCATCGGTAGATCATGCCTAGGTATTTGTGACCCTGATCCCTGCTTTATGAAAGTCTATTCGGCATTGGCACTCTATTATTCTACCATTTTTCATCCTTTTTAGGGATGTCGTTATTTCATTTTATATATCATTTTCGTTAAAACTAGCGCCAGCTAAAGTTTAAGGGGTTCTTAAAAACAATCTTTAATAATTCATTGTTTTTTAACATTACTACCATTTGGGTAATCGAGTCCTAATAACCGCTCTAAAAACAAAAAAGAAAAATTATAAACTAACTCACTTAGAATCTTTCAAATTCAAAGTGGAGAGATAGTGAAAATATACTTGCCAACACACCTAACTCATTAGTTGTGTTTTAAAATTCTCTAAATCTGTAATATTGTTACATTGAAGCAAAAGAGGAATACTTGTGAATCTTTTTATAAAATATTTTATCATTTGGTCAAATATTTTTGGATGTGAATAGGAAGACGGATTTTCCAACTATTTCTTCTTAACCGAATTCCAAAGAGGTGTAGGTTATCAATTTGTCGTCACGTTTTTTTTATGTATGCTCAGTGATTATTCAAAAATGGCGTGGCAAATTTGATGATTTAAAGAGCATTGTACTAAGGAATATTACAGAAAGGTATAATTTTCTATAATGTGAGACTTACGGTTTCTTCAGAAAATCAGAAAAAACAGTAATTAAGGGACTACATTTCAGTGAATTTCAATGGATCTTCACTTTCCTCTCTAACACAAGCAATTTGAATGCTATAAATTGTAATATACAAAGATATGTTCCAGCTTGATTCCGTATATTTTTCTATAACGCAAAACATACCATTTTTCTGAAAATCAGAAAAATATATGCAAAAAAACTGTAATCACGGTAAATGTCCAATTTTCATAAATATCTAGTTTAAATGTCAAGATATGCCATGAAAGTCTATCGTACAGGGTGTTTGTAATGATTTTCATGTTGATTCATCTGAAGTCAGTTTCTTTTAGAGCCGAAGATAAGTTAAGGGGATTATAGTCGCGTGAAATGGCAGAAAATATTCCACTAGTTTATTGAAACGAAAATTTGTTATGCCGGCTATCTCTTCTGTATGATATATGGTTGTAGGTGTGTGCGTGCGTGCATGTTATATTAGGTGGTACATAAGCAGTTGCATAGAAGGATGGTTGAAATATATGTTGGAATTCAATTAGTTATATAGGGTGGTTCAAAAAATATTGTAATGGGTGACACATATTTATAAAGAGTGGATATTTGCGTTATAGAACGGAGTATAATTACTATTATACAGAAGGGTTCAAAGAATGTTAGAAGCAGTTGAATATACAGGATGACTGAAATATAAGGTGGAGTTACATAAGGGGATTAAAAAAGTTATGTATTGTAAAATTAAAATAGTATATTTATACTATTTTATACAAGGTGTTTGAAGTAAGGATAGGGTAGAATTATTGTTATTCAGGGTGTATCAAAAATTTGTTATGTAAACAGAAGCAGTTAGGGTATTTGAATTATAGGACGGGGATAATATAATTATAGACATGGGTTTAACAAAATTTAGAAGCAGTTGCATATACCGAGTGGTTGAAATAAATGGTGGAGTAAAATTATAGCCATAAAGTGTGGTTCAAAAATGTGGATTTTGTTTTATAGTCTACCCTATATGAGCAGATGCATAAATGGATACCATACATATGGAGCGAAGTAAAATCATAGGTATACAGGAATAATTAAACAAACAATAGAAAAATAGAAAGAGTCAATAGTCAATAGTATGGAAAGGATTTATACTTATACAGAGTGATTTTAAAGATATTAGGACCGTTGCAATATCGTGTGGAACTAAATTATATTTGTACAGGGTGGTTCAGAAGATGACAGACAAATAAGTTATATAGGGGTGGCCAATATACAGGATTATATATAGCGTGGATGCAATATTGAGTGAATTCGAGTTACACTTATAGAAAGTGGTCCAAATCATAAAAGTTAAAAAATATTTGGTAAATATAGAAAAATAATACAAATTAGAGACGGAGAAAGAGGGAGAGAGAGAGATAACAATACGTTAAAATATTCAACAGAATTGCACCTCAAAATTAGATTGCCCACTGTTTCTAAACGGTTTTTATTTTAAGGGAGCTGAAGTCGGTTCTTTTTTAAATATAAATTATTATTGTTATTTTTATATTTCCTTGCATAGTCTCGAGTGATCTATAGAGAATTCATATGTTTATTTCATCGTTTCATTTTTTGAGTTTGCTATTTTTGTGAGACTTGGAGTAATACCTATCCTAAAGAGTAACTTCAAATTCAATATCTGTCAGGTCACCAAAAGCCGCCTCAACTTGAAAATGTCTTTCGGTAATTCCTGTGAAAAAATTTCGTACTGGTTAACTCAAAAATTTAAATGTGTCAAAATTTAGTACACTATAAAACTAAATATTTCATATAAGACAACTTTTTTGGGCTTCTCTTTTGGGGTGTGTAGAAAAAGTAAATATTTTATTAGAAATTCGTACAAATTATAACAATATAATAAAATATATAATAATAATTGATAACACTACGTACGCCTTTTATACTTGTTTCATTTCATTTCTTGACCGATTATTATTTTTTTCTCAGGGAATTAAACTTATTCCACTCTGATAAAAAACAGTCTAATAGCAGCTCTTTGCTATTGCCCAGAAACTTGATTTATGATTTTACTATTCCAGACATCTCGCTAAAATTCACGCCCTTCTTTTTTAGCTAAATACGGTCCTCTTGATGCGATATATTCAGACAATATTTGGCACGTCGTCGTAAGCTTCCCGTAAACCTAATAATTCTAACGGAATTTCTGTAACATGGAGTTATCTCGTTTCTGGCGAAATCCACTTTGAAACTTTCTAACTCTGACCTGCGGTCACTTCTCCAGCCATAATCGTATCAGAAACAAGACATAGACAAGATGTAAGTTTGCCAAAGAGATGTGCTTCGAACGATCGTCCAACCTTATAAAATGCTTTCGACTTTTATTTTGTTTGTACCTACTTCGAAAAATTGTGTATGTGTCAGTTCTAAATATAAAAAATGTACGATAATATACTTTTCGAAACAGAAAATTTTCGATTGACCATCTCTCTTTTTAGTATATGGTTGTAGTTTCTACAAGTTTAAATTATAAACTTAATTTGAGAAAGGCGGTCATGGAAAACGCCCAATAAAACAAATCTAAATTCTGAAACAAAGTGAATACTAACATGAGTGAACCTAGACTTAAACTCCAGATGAGTTTAATTGTAACCACAATGTACCTTGTGATCTTGACTCGCAGTCAAAGAAAATTCTTGTCAAATTACTAAAGAGCCCAATCCCTAAAATCCACGAATGATTTGTGAACAACACATCACTCGTGACAAGCGACGACACGGTGGAAGAGTGAAATTTGTCAATTATTTGGATTTTCTTCACAAAGTACAGTAATATGTTATTGGTTATTATATCAGGTCGCTATGACTAGCATGGACATTCTAATGTTCAAAGCGTAAGCAAGCAAATATGCCAGTAATATGTTCCTGAATTGAAGAATGACTATTGCCAATATGTTTTCATGTTATTAAGATAATAAAAATATATTTCTTTCTCTTCCGTAGACTTGTTAGCGTGTAAGTGGTTCTCATTTCAGGTAATGTATAGAGTACTGTCTTCTATTCTCCTAACTATTGTTGGGATGTCCGTGACATAAAACCAGTTACTGATATTTTAGAGCCACGAGTACTACTTGTGACCTGGATCCCTCTAGAATTCCTTTGAGAAGCTTATTTTTGGAGTCTCAAATTATCCGATTCAGATAAATGACTTTTTGTTTTTTAATAGTTTCCAATAATTGCCTTTGGATAGAAGCTCTATTCAGTGCTTATTGGCTGGTAATGTGAACTCTCCATGAGATTTTAACAAGTCTACATAGAGTTTATATTTACGAAGGTACGATTCTCTTCATTAATCTAATTGTCAGGGAAACATCTCAGCAACTATAGTAGTATTAGCCATATACAGCATTTAATCACTTGGAGTCCATTTAACCACATATACCGTTTAATTACTTGGAGTCGAAGATTTAGAGGTTACTCGGTAGTAAAGAAAAATATTAAATGTTTAAAACGTTTCCCTGGCCACTGCATTACATGCTTTTTTCGAAATAGCAGTCCCTCTTTTAGTATATTTGAATTTGTCTGCTCGTTCAATACGTTGGTGGTCTTTAAAAAGCTGTTCTTTGGCGTCATTTTATTTGCTTACAGCCCTGAATGTACTTTTAGATGTATTGTTCTTTAGATGTTACTCTTTCTGGATTTTGTTTATTTTGGTCAACGTAAACTTGACATTTTCCATTTTGTCTGCTATTACTGTAGTGTCGTCAGTGTATATAGAAGAGCTAATTATTTTGATGTTTTATTTCGCTGTCAAGAGCCAATTGAAATATATTTCCTATACATTGAATAACGAAGGTAAATATTTTAAGTTCTATTTGTCACATCAAGCTGGTCATACATTTCGCTCTGTATTGTATGTAGTGTTGAAAAGTATGCAAAGTTATTTTGGGGTTCTCCATTTATATAACTCTAGAAACGCTTAGATGAATATTTTTTCATATACAATTAGAACAAATATGCAATACAAATCAATAATAACAATTATTTAAAAACAAATTATTGCAAAGACAGCTCTGGTCTGTCTGGCTGAAATGGAGTTTTACTGGAATCCTAAATTTTCTGATCAACTGTTCCACCAAAACTCTTGCTACACCAGTTGGCTCTTTGTTCGAAACGTCAAACCTAACCCTGGAAATGGTTATAAACAAGTTGGTTTTTTTCCAATATTCAATGATCCAATTTTTTCTAAAAGATCTAGTGGATAAAGAAAAGCTTTCGAAGCTATGTTGAATTTTAAAACTGTATTGTTATAATTGTTTCATCCACATGACTAGTTGTCTCTCGAGTATTGTCATACTCAAAAGACATTTCTGAACTTCAAGACCAGTTCTGACGAGAAAGTTGCGACCAGTGAGACATTTGAGAAATATCCTTAAAATATTCTGTAGGACCCTGTACCGAGTGGTCATTTGGATGCACTTCTGCCTTGGCGCGTATGTGCGTAGACTCACCGATGACTCTAGGGCATTGGATGGACTCCGAATGGATTCAAATCTCGGGACTTTACAGCGATACTACAACGCCAGTACGTGAAGACGATGCATCTGCCATTAAAGGTGCCCTTGATGATTAGACTCCTGGAATCTTTCTAAAATCCTTTATTGATACTATTCTAGGGGCTAGAGTTTCCCGATTGATGGTGTAAGTGGCTTGCTTGTTTCTAGTTAATAATCTCTGTGGCAGTCTAACTCTGCAGTGTTTTTTGAAGTGACTGTCCACCCACATTGGAACTATTCTACTGTAGTGGACGTGATCTCGTTTCCCACGGGTTTCCACTCTACAATCGGTTGTGTCTAGGATATGGTTTACCTATCGGTTGAGCTAATTTATGAAGATAATTATTCTTACCGTGGTGGTGTATATTTGTAACGGGGGATAAAATTATTTACACTTTTATGAAATTAGAGTCCTTTAATGCCATGGATAAAACTCTGGGAGGCAGGATAGTTTTAAGATCCTCGAATGCCTAGAGTTTCGGTTTAGGGAATTGAGTTGAACTTTGCAAATTTGGCTTCCAGCGAGTACTGAAATTGATCTGTTAAAATCTGCATATTGTAAAATATATAGAGTTGTAGAGTATGTAATTAAAGAAGTAGCTTTTTCCTTAAGCCAGTGGATTAAACTGGCTACAGCGATAACCTGAAATTGACTTTTGTACATGCGTCCAGATGAGATGCAATCATAGTAGGTGGTTTTACAATGGGACTATTTGCAATTACCTTACAGTATCGATTTCCTGTCAGTGTTTCAAATGTCTGTCGTTTACCTGTGTTAGAGATTTTTCTTTGTATTATGATTCGCAGAAATTCTCGTTTCATTCATATACCATCAAGTTCCTGCGTCTATAATATTTTTGGTCGGTGATTACTCACATCAGTCTACTCTAGACCAACAGTTCAAATGTCCCCAATTTGTTAAAAGTGTTAATTTTGGCTGTCAATTTTTTTGCTCCATTTAAGAATTATCCTTTAAAAAATCGGTATCATAATTTCAGATTTATTGTTCGGTTACCCAATACGTTCTTTTTCTCGGTTTATGTTTGATGTAATCTAATCAGGTCAACCGTCAACCTTTTCTATATGATTGTCATATATACCCACATATTAAATTGTAGGGGTCAGTTAACAATTAATAGAATAGAATATTGCGAAGCACAAAAATAGATTTATAATTTGTATTTTTATTAAAGAGCTAAAAACAGATCTCGGTCAGAAATAACAGGTCTTAAGTCATTAAATTAATAACAATATTGAAGTTTATGTCAAATAATTGGAGCACTGATGGGTATAACATAATTGGTTCGTATTGATTTTTGTTAGCGGGCAACTCAAAAACTAAATTTAAAAATTGTAATAGCATGTTTGTATGCCAATTTTTTATTAATTTACTAGCTTTAATGGTCTACGTGATTATCTAAATGTCGTTATTGATGACATATCATTGCCCGTGCGATAAAATTATAATAATAAAATGCCAGAGACTATCAAAATATATGTTCTCCTCCCTTGGCATCACAATTTTTCCTGTTTCGTTGTTGAGTACAAAATCGACACAAAATCCTCTTCTAATGTGAAGCAGCCACTCTATTCAATAAATTGTACGCAGGGCTATCTATCCCCTTGAGATTTGAGAGCCCTAATAACAAATTTCAGCACCACATGCTAGGTTTGGGGTAGATTAGCCGAGTTATCACATTAGTTTTGACCTTAGTCGTCAATGATGAGTACAGAGATGCTTCGGACAACCTGTGATTATTATCGATAATCTTGTTCCCTGAAGTATTATTGAATTAGAGAAGCTTATAATGCATGCAGTAATAGACGAGACTCGCTTTGAGATAGTAAGTCTTTTACTTTGCTCCTGACACATTCCGTATGAAATATTATATTAAAATTTGCTTTGTGGTAGTTTTAAAATAGCGTGTGTATTACACAAAAACATTACATATTTTATACCCTAATTCATTTTGTGTTCTCTTATATTTTTGTGATTTATATTGCTGCATCTGTATCAGTGAATGAATAAGCGATATAAAAGTAATGCTAGGCTAGTGTGTCTTAACGTATAAAATAACTACAAATAATGAATTGTCTCTATCTGACTTTGGCAGAATAACATATTCAGTGTTGTTTCGCTAGAGTCCTTAGTTTCGTATCCCTTACTGACATGCCGCATCAAATTCTCATTAATTTTGTTAAAATTGTTTATTTAGCGAATGAAGGCTGCACATAGGGATAGTATTACACGAATATTAAATAATCATATATACTACCAACAGGATCATCTTCTTATATATATAAACGCTTTGGTTTGAAAAGAAACATATAATACGGGTGATATAAAGGGAAATAAAGAGTAATTAGAAAGTTATATAGGTATTATATTTTTACACGTCAATATGATTTGTATATTATCAATGAGTGTAGTTTAAATAGCTAATGTTAATATTTTTTAATTAAACATCTGCACTCTGATACGTTAGGACAAAGTAATATGCTAATATGGCCGTATAAATAGCTATATTCATACCGCAGCGATCCTGTCTCTTTGGAGCAGGATAGGAATAGGTTTTGTCAGCCTTTGTTTATTTGGAATAGATGGTTTTTGTTAGAGACGATTCATTTTGAGAAGGATTCCTTTTTGAATTGACTTTCAAACTGATTCCTTCTCCAGTTGTAAACGAATTTGAATAATTGTTGTTTTGGCTAATATAATGTACATGGATTGGTCAATTTTAAATTTGAGAAAATAGTCGTATTCGTAAAGAGATGAAATTTATGATTGAACACAAATCTGCATGGAGAATCAATATTTATAATACATTGATCGATTTCTCCAAAATACGTTAACGATTTGAATAGTTTTTTATATTGAACTGTATTAAGGAAGATCCGGAAGTTCTCACATATTTTCAACCAGTTTTCCTTTGTCACGTCAAAACTTTTTGCCGCTATTGGAGGAAACTGTGACGGAAATGACTGAGAAAACACTATCAAAATTCGTTATGTAGTTTAAAAGAAGTAACAACATATGTATTAGCTGACTTTTATATATAATAAATTACAATGTCGAGCAGATCTCATACAATAAAGCGGATCGGCGCCAATCAGTTCAATAAATTTTAAGTTAAATATCTCATCATTTTCCTATTCACTAATAAATGGAAGTTTTGAAAAGTATATTTAGGTAAGTGTATTTCGAGATATAACCTTTACCTTGCAAATTGTGGCTATCTACGAACAAATGATGTGCACACATGAATTTCATTTACATTACAAATCTTGGGCAGTGATAAAAAATGACTTGTATGTATTGTTTGTACTTATTTTTTATAATAATAAATACAAATGTTAAATACATAAGAAATAATAAAGTCCGCGTTGAGTAACACTGCTCTTAAGTATTTAACGATCTTAAAGTTTCTCAAATAACATTTTCATTTTGTTATATATATATATATATATATATATACATATATATATATATATATATATATATATATATATATATATATATATATATATATATAAATCACCAAAAAATATGTAGAAAACACATAATTTTTCATGAGGCGCTGTAATTTTTATCCTGAAACTATTCAGAATATATAAAGAGGAGAAAATAACAAATGTTAGTTACGAAATGTGTGTAACCCAAAATTCGAAAAGATAAAAAGGCGTTTACGCATTTGTAGTTCATATTTCCGAGAAGTGAGGTGACAGATCATTTTATCTAGAAAATACTGTTCTGAGGTTGAGATATGGAACTACTACATACGTTTGTTATGTCCCTTTAATTGGTTTATATCTATAAACAAATTGCAATCTTGCAAGGCAGAAATTTGACAATATGCAAGAACTAGAACATTTCTTCTGAATTCCTGTCTTCACAAGACCTAGTTCTGTATTAGTCGATTTTTGGCTTGCCAGCTGAAGTAACTGTACTTTCTTCCGTAACACATTCTAAGAGATTTTTTGGAACATTTTACAAATGGTGTTTTTAATGAAGAACTTAAGGAATGCGATATCACTACTCATTACAATGACACCAAAGAAGTGGTGGACAACCTTAACAAAATGGTTAGTGAATATACCTGTAAACGACAAACAAAAATGTGGCCGTAACCGTCTTAATGATTCGAACATTATTCGCAGTAAGTGCCTGAATATCAATAATTTCGGAATTGAGAAGTGTTATCTTCATCGAAGAGGCCCATTTCTACTAACATTTGCATGAAGTCTTACTGAACCATCAGACGAAGGCTCAGTGATGCGTTAAGAAGAATATACTACCCAGAAAAACAGTCGAAATAATGAGATGTTGGCCAGTAATCGAAAGGTTAGATGAAAATTCTGATGATGTCGTTTAATCCATAGAGCCACTTGAAAAGAAGAGCATACGCTGTTATAAGTGTCCTATAAAAAATGATAAACCAACCTGCATGAATTGCATAAAGCATGTTTGTAAGAACCATATTATGAAAAAAAAAACATTGTTCCAGCAATGTTACTAACTAGGGAAAAATTGTATTATTTAATTTTTCTAATAAACTACTCAAATAACACTCCATGTTTAAGTTGATTTTCAGTCTCATTTTACATCAAATTTACCTATTATAACTAAGTTTGAACAAGCTGTATCATAAGAGACTATCGACTTTCAGCACTTCTTTTCCAACTTTAACTTTCCAATTAGCACTGGCACTGTAGTTTCAAATATTTAGAAATTATCCATCCTTCTTTAAAAAAGCCCATTGGATATTCTATTTTTACCCGAATTACAAAAATTGCGACAATTAGAAGTGTTTGTTTAAATAGTTTGTTAGTTGCATTCAACTGAAGCTCATAATAAGTATGTAAAATAAAATAAAGTTACACACATTTATGTATCTAGAGACTAACAATAAATTAATAAATACAATTTTTACTTACAGGGATGAGAAGGGGTAAATGGGTATTCCAGTGTTGGGAGTCGAGGTTGTGTAGCACCTGGATGTAGTGCGGGAGGACAGTGATAGCAGAACATACCTCTGCCACCCCCTCCCCCAATCTGAAACAATAGAAAATAATTAATATGTAGCAAGTTCACTGGTTCTAAATATGATTACCCTCAAAAAACTGAAGAAGTGCACATACATATATATATATATATATATATATATATATATATATATATATATATATATATATATATATATATATCGTGGAACACCTGTCTACATGAGTGAATTTCTTGACGTTTCGGCTCCTACGTTGAAGCCATTCTCAAGAGACCAAAACCAACGAAATATTTCAGTCTAGGGTGAACTCGGGGTCTCAATATGCTTACTCTTCAAACATTTCTGAAGGCTTTAAAACGTTCTGAGTATTCTGTATCGAATTCTTGGGAAGAACTTAGGCAGTAGGCAAGTAGGCAAACTGAGGATGCGATTTGTAAAAATATAAACCGGTAAATTCTATGTCATCTTACTGCTCTTATAATTATTTATGCAAAATTAGCCTATGGAATCACGAATCAGCGTTTAGAATGACGATATTCCGTAAAATAAAAATTATTAATAAAAACTGATATCCTCAGATATGGACTTGGGAGCGTAATGCTCCACTTTACTCTTTGAAGACATTTTCTTAATATACTTTCTATTAAATGAGAATCTTATTAGAAGTCGATTGGTCCCTCCTATCCTGGAGTAGCTAATGCGACGATTCCAGAACAAATTAATTAATACATTTATTTTACAGTTTCTTGAATAGTGCTTCATGAGCAACTGATAAAGAGAAAAACCAACTATTTAGAGAAACCCAGTCTGGATTCCGAAGTAAACATAATAGTCAATGCCAGTGTGAATAATCATTGCCATTGACAAACTCACTTAAAAACAATATTATGGAATATTAATCATATGGGTTTGAAGGGCACTTGCAAACGGTACTAAATATTGAGAATTACCGAGCTGTATGTATGCAATCGGAGATCCCGAAATTATTGGACTACTTTTTCTCTCAATTCTTATCATGGCAATTTAAACACATTTTTGTTAACGAACAGCATGGATTTCTTCCAGGTAGATCTACTTTAACCAATTTGGCCGTCTATGAGTCATTTTTAGTAAAAACTTTGGAGAATAGACTACAAGTTGACTCTGTTTATACGGATTTCGCTAAAGCGTTTGATAGAGTTAACCATAGAATACTTTTGTCCAAACTTCAAGCTCTAGGATTTTATGGGCCACTTTTAGAGTGGACAAAGAGTTATCTCTCAGACCGATACCATTATGTTAAGGTAGGGGTATTATTTCCAGGATTATAAGTGTGTCTTCAGGAGTTCCACAGGGCTCTCACGCGGGGCCATTTCTTTTTAATTTATTTATTAATGACATTGGCAAAATTATTAATCATTGTAATATCTTAATGTATGCTGACGATTTCAAACTGTTTAAAGAAATTGCAACTTGTAATGATGCCACGTTACTCCAATCCGATTTAAACTCTTTATTTGCCTGGTGTATTAGCCATGATCTTGACCTGAATATCAATAAATGTTTTATTATTACTTTTGCAAAAATTTCACAACCTATAATCATTTCATTCGCTATTAATTCACAAACGATACAGCGAGTAAGTGAAATTCGTGACCTTGGTGTAGTTTTCGATAATTCTCTGACTTTTCGTAGACACATTGATCTAGTTGTTTCCAAGAGTTACAAGGTTCTGGGTTTTATCAATCGTTCAAACATTTTCTCATAACACGATTCGTTTATTATATTGTTCACTAGTACGATCTATTCTCGAGTACTGTTCTGTTATATGGAACCCCCACTATAACACACATATCGATTATATGGAGAAAGTTCAAAATAAATTTCTTCGTATAGTAGCATTTAAAATGGGTTTGAGCAGGGACAATTACCAATATAATGATATTTTAGTACAATTGCATTTACAATCTTTGCAAAATCGGCGTAAAATAGCTGACATTTGTTTCCTATACAAGTTGTTGTCAGGTGAACTTGACTGCCCTTGCTTACTAGACAGAATATCCTTAAATACGACTATGAGATCTCGTTCTTCTGAACTCTTTAAGGTGTCATTTCATAGAACTAACTATGGATTTTCTTCAGCAATGACTAGGCTATTACGTACAGGCAATCAGTACTCCTCACATATCGATATGTTTTACAACTCCATCAGGGTAATCAAGCGATGGTTGTACTTTAATATTTAAGGCTGTCGTTTGTTTTGTTTTTTTGAGTTTAAGTAATTATATTTTATTTTGTATTTTGTTTAAACTTAGATTTATACGCTTTTTGTGTGTTTTGTGTTTTTAGATTTAGTCTTAGTTTTAATGCTATTTTCTTTAAATTTTTTGTTTTGTACTTTATGTAAATGGGGCTACCCGTAGATGTGAATAAATAAATAAATAAATAAATGGGGGCATTGTACAAGTTTGGTAACAATTTTCCAGAATATCAATGGAATATTTAACAACGAAGCAAACATTTCCAATAATCGGTTAAAGAGTACACAGATTGAATCCATTTGTTTTATGAAAGACACTACAAATAGATGGTCTAAAAGGGGTGACCCTGGCAAGAGATCATAGTGGGCGATCTCATGCATCACGAGGCCGATCTTTAATAGGGCCGATTAGAAAATTTACTAATTATATTCGGAACGATTATTGAGGAGGCCTTTGATTATTTTGCCTGTTCATTAGATTTTTCTCTCCAAAGACTTTTCCACAACAGATTAGAACTTGAGATTGTAATGGGTTGTCTATACAGAAATTATTCCTCACAGGTATTCTGTGAGAAAGAGATGTCTATAATATATCATTCGGTATTCCTGAATATAAATAATGTTTTGTATATTGTGATACTTATTTGTGTTTGATAAACAAAAACAAAAAAAGTATCAAAGCGAGATTTTCAGAATAAATCGCCAGCAAAAACACAGGATTTGGAGTTGAAAATTCTCGAAACACAAAGAAGTATTTACAATACTCAGAACTATTTACATAGAGATATACTATATTGTAGACATGTCTTTCTCTTAGAATATCTATAAGGAAGAAGTTTTGTAGAGAGAACCAGTAATCCGGGCACATCTTCAAAATTGCCTTTCTACAGTTCGTTCCCTATTTACAATTTCAAACATGTGTCTGTTGCTGGAAACCATTTGAAGCGAGAAAAACCTAATATAAAGACAAAATGTGGTTTTGACCATAAATTTTCAATATTATATTAAAAATAATCTATCTGAGGTTTAACCTTACAGAAGTTACTCTCTTTCCGGCTGTTAGAGTTAAGACTTCTTCTTGCCAATGGGTGTGACTTAAATCAGACTCCATCAGAACTTAAGTTGCACTGCACCTCCATGCAAGAAATAATAATCAAAGCCCTATAAAAGATGTATGTGGATGCATGACGTAATCATATACTTATTTGTAAATTAAAAAGTGTACATATAGACAAATAATTGTAGTCCAACCTAACTTTTTAAATAGGCAAATATTATTATACAAATTTCTGGATGTCTTTATTCAATTCGTGCTTAATTAACTAATATATTTACGTTTGGTGATAATAAAACAACTATTTTCAATTAAATTCTTTTATCAGTTCCACAGAGAACTACAGCGAAAATCTGAAATTAATTTATCTAGTTTGCAGATCAGTTAGATATTCTAATATTAGTGAGATAGCCTAAATGCTGACGGCCACATCGGTTCAATTAACTGCAAATTAATTCTGATTAAGTTAATTTGGTTAGGGCAATGTGTGATGTCATCATGGAACCGAACCGAGCCATTACCAGTGCGATACTTGCTTGCGATAATTAATTAAATATGTCAACTATTGGGTGGTCTATAAATCGAAAACTGCGAAGTATGCGCTTGAAATTAATTTCCTTATTGGAAAAATATTCACACTAGATACGGCGTAATTTTTTAGGTGTTTTACAGATTAAAAATTATTTACGATAACAACTAATTAAATTACCCCCAGTTTACGGGCAAAACTGAAATGATACATTTGAAGATTTTCTAAATTTTATAACCCAAAAATCTGAAACTACTACTACTAATAGGAAGCAGTAGACTACTACTTTTATTTAAAGGGTTGTTATTTGCATATCTTTACAAAAAATTTCTTCATCTGAAAATACATAATGTCACATTAGTTTACTACTAAAAAATCCGTGTTGTTGAATTCAAACTAGCTGTCGCCCAGTGGTCGAAATTCGACCAATTGTGTCAATATCTCTGGCAGGTTAAGTAACATGAAAATTTTATCGAGACATTCTATCCTAGGACTTTAGGGAGAACAGCAATTACACAGAACGGATCCAGATTCGGAACCTCTGTGTGATAGTTTCCTCGAAAATCCTAGATGTCGGTCTTACATCTCGCTTCGACAAATAGGTAACGAAATTCAAGTTTTTTTCAGATATAATTCATACAACTTTATTTGTGTTCAAATTCGTAATTCTTAATTTAATATGACAACAATTCAACTGCTAATGGGCTACCCTACATATTTATTTTTTCTAACCCCCCTGTATAGCTATAATTGCACTCAATTCTCTAACACTTATTAAAATCCTCATTATAATAATTCCATCTCAATATATATTTCCACCACCCTGTATATGCAACTGCGTATGGACCACGCATAATATTTTTTAACATTTTTCAACCACCGGGTAAACCATTCTGTATATGCCACTGCCTATGACCCACCATATTTACTCTTTTTGTTTATGAAATTTTTAATTATCTTCTGTAACTATAATTCTACTCCGACCTATATTTCAATCATTATATATATGGAACTCTTCGTGGTCTACTCTATAAATCAATTCCTTTTCTAACATTTTTTATCACCATCCTGTATATCTATTATTCCTCTTACCCTATATTTCATCTTAACTATATATACAACTGCTTATGGGTTACGAAATGTTGCATTTCCTTTTCCGCCACCCTGTATATGCATCTATGTATAACAGTTTTTGCACCACCCTGTATAACTGTAATTTTACTGCACCTTCTATTCCAAGAACCCTGTAAATTCAACCGCTAATGGGCTTCCCTATATAATTATTTTATTAGTTATAATTGCACTCTATATTTTAAACACCCTAAATATGCAACTGCTTATGTGCCACCCATTAAAAAAAATGATTTCTAACATATCTGGAATCGCCCTGTATAATTATGATATTCAACGATTACTTTACCCACTAAACAATAACAACGCTTGCATGCCACTTCCAGAAGTACATGCTCTAAGTATATAACAGCATTGGTCTGTCTATATATAACTACTCAATGGTTTGAGTCTGGCGGCGGCGGCACGCGGCACATTCATTTGTTTGGCATTGACATTATTGACGTAAATAATGAATTTTTTATTATATTTTATTTAATGAATGAACCAATATTATAAATTAAGATTAGCATTCTGCACTGAAGGTCGTCAGTAGCTACTAGACAAAACAAAAATGAAGAAAATCGGTTGAGAAACAGAGGAGAAAATGGTACCTAATCGTTTTGTCTTTGCTTATTTATATATAGATGAAAGTGAATATATTTAATTTTGATTTCTGATTTCAACAGATAAATTCCCAACTTAACTATTGTCGTCGATAACAGTGGTTAATAAAGCAAATAAATTAACTCAGAAAAGATCTAAAATGTCTCAATATTGTTAAGAAAAATTAACTTCATACTACTACTTATTATGTGTAAATTAATTACATATCTATCCTGTATATTTCTGAAGTCGGTGCTTCGCAACTATCGATCGAAACACCTGCTTTGAAATCTGATAGCTATTTTGATAAATTAAAATATATGTAACCCTGTTGGTTATTATATTTATTACATTATGTATAACAACCTAACTTGTGTATTAGTTGTTATTATAGAGTGACATTTTTTGAAGTAACCGACTTCAAATAAGAACTATGTTATATTTGATTTCATATTTTGACTCTTGTGTTATTTGTGATCTCTTACTTATGCATATCTTTGTAGAATATATTTCTAGTCTAGAATAATTGTCTGACAAATCCTGACAATTTATTTCATTCAGTTTTCCAATGCTCTAAAAAACAGTTTTAATTATATGGAATCACTTCGTGATCTACAATAGCAAATACAGTTTTAACTATCCAAATGGATTAAGTCGCTTCCGAGAGTTCAGTTAAAATACGTAAAATGGAGATCTTATTAACATGTTTTTTATCCGAAATTGATAAAATGATGTTTCAGTTTTCATAAATATTGCTAAGAAGCCCGATGGTCAAGCAATTTATTTAATTTTTAGGGTTCCGTATATACAATATACGGATACCCTTATAATATGACTCAGGATTTCTGCCTCTGTCACATTACAGCGATTTTCTCCTAAACTACTAGACGAAAGAGGTTCAAATTTGGTATATATGTATAGTTTGGTGACCCGATCAGGAGTACATATCGTAAATGAAGAAATTTTGATTTTAGGGGTACTTTTGGGGGAAAAAACTAAAAAAATCGACCGTTTCCCCCCTGATCTCCGTAACTACTCAGCCTAAAATTTTGGAAAAAATTGGAAATATAGAACGTTGCCCGAACTTTACAGGAAAAATAAGGAGAAACCATTAATATTAATTTTGGGGGGCAAAATATAGAATTAAATAAAAATTTAAAAATAATAAAATTTCAAACGCATCATGTAATATATCAAATGAAAGGTCTCATTCTGAGCAACACAAATATATTTTTTTCATATTAAAAAAATTATTTAAACAGATATTAACGAAATTACCCATTCCCCCTCTTATCTCCCAAACTATAAAACGTAAAGTTGTGAAAAAAAATAGATTTATAGGTTCTGACCTGAAGTTTACTGGAAAAATAAGGAGAAACCTCTACCTTTAATTTTGGGGGGCAAATTACAGAATTAAATGGAAAATATAAAATTAAAATTGTTTCTAACCCATCATGTTATATATCAAATGAAAGGGCTGATTACGAAGGAAACAAATGTATTTTTTTATATTTTTAAAATAAATTAATTAGAAGATATTAACAAAAATATAACAAAAATTACCCATTCCCCCCCCCTTATCTCCAAAACCATAAGCTGGAAAATTTTGAAAAAACAATGGAGGTATAGCCCCTCACCTAAACTTTACTGGAAAAATAAGAAAAAAACCCTAGTATTCATTTTGGGAGGCAAATTATAGAATTAAATGGAAAATATTAAATTAAAATTGTTTCTAACCCATCATGCTATATATCAAATGAAAGGGCTCATGATGAAGAAAACAAATATATTTTTTTCATATTTTTAAAATAAATTAAAAGATATTAACAAAAATATAAAAAAAAATTACCCATTCTCCCCCTTATCTCCGAAACCATAAGCTGAAAAATTTTGAAAAAAACGGAAGTATAGCCCCTCACCTGAACTTTACTGGAAACATAAGGAGAAATTCGTAATATTCATTTTGGGGTGCAAATTATAGAATTAAATGCATAAAAAAAAAATATAATTGTTTCTAACGGGTCATGTAATATATCAAATAACAGGGCTCATTATGACGAATACAAATATATATTTTTTATTTCTTTAAAATGATTATTTTAAAATATATCAAACAAATATTTTAAAAAAATGACCCAGTCTCCCCGTTATTTCCCAAACTATAAGACCTCAATTTTTTTGTTTATAGGGCAAATATGAAAAAAATCCCTAATTCTATTATTTGGCCCCCAAATAATAGAATTAAACGGAAAATAAATTATTAGAAAACCCCCATAGTAATTTTAGGGGCAAATTATACAATTAAATGGAAATAAAGATTCAATTTTCAAACGCATCATGTAATATATCAGATAAAAGGCTCATTATGTGAATTACAAATATATCATATTTTTAAATCATTTGTTTAAAAGATATTAACAAAAATATTAAACATCGACATAATTCCCACTTTAGAAACTACACTATTTAAATTTTGAAATATATATTTTATTTGTATTTTTTAATAATTTGAATAACAGATTTATCTTCCAATCTACAAAGCCTCAAAACTCAGACAGTAGATTATAAAAGACTTCTCTGAAAGTTTATTAATAAAATAAAACTCGAATGTTAATTTTTTGGGGCCAAATTAGATAATTAAATACATATGTATTCTGATAAATTTCAAGCGAATCCTGAAGCAGATAAAATGAACAGTCTATGTGTGGGAAATCAAAGTGTATATTTTTTATAAATTTAAAACGCTTCCTTTAAAAGATATTAGGGTAAATATAAGAAAATGCACTCATTCCCTGCTTGTCTGAAACTGGAATATTAGAATCTTGAAGGTGGTACGGAACCCTAAGTATGCGAGTCCAACTCGCACTTGACCAAATTATTATTTATTAATATTAGATTGTCTTTATTTATTCACAAATTCACTGGCAGCAGACACAGATAGGAGAACTATGCCACTTCACCATCGATACCGGGAGAGATCAGTTATAAACTACGCGGATGAATTTCCGGAATTTTCTTATATATATATATATATATATATATATATATATATATATATATATATATATATTTTATATATATATATATATATATATGTGTGTGTGTGTGTGTGTGTGTGTGCGTTTTTTTTTTATCCGAAGAGGGGGGAAATACATTCCGTACTTAGCTAGCACGTGCTGGCCGTCGTGCGGGACTCCCGATGCAATGACTTCAAAGCAAGAGTAATCGTTGCATTGAAACCAGTATACCGTATACCTGCTAAAACCCTAACCTCTTTCTCCTACAACCATGGTCCCCTGCGGCACTCTTAGTCAATACTACTTCGCAAGGGTGGTTCATTGCAGATGTTTACTGCTCTTACATTGAAAGCCTCTAAAGCCTACTCCTCGAACGTATTGCGGAGTTCTTTGAGGATAGTCTCCGCGTAATCTGATACCAAGTTCCAGGCTTGGGGG
Organism: Octodonta nipae; assembly: GCA_034190945.1. Lineage (NCBI taxonomy): Eukaryota > Metazoa > Arthropoda > Insecta > Coleoptera > Chrysomelidae > Octodonta > Octodonta nipae. The sequence goes on along the minus strand of CM067220.1, from coordinate 88,278,790 downwards.
CCCTTCAGCATGGCTTCTACTAATTGTTCTGGAACGATATTAGTCTCCAGAATCCTCTCCACTTCAGCACGTTGATCCTGAAACCGGGGGCAGGAGAAGAACACGGTTCCGCGTCCTCTATCACGTCCGTACAGTGTGGGCAGTTTGGGGAGTTTGTCCTCCTGAACCTGTGCAGGTATGCTCGAAAGCATCCATGTCCAGTCAGGAGTTGAGTGATGTAGAACCCAACCTCCCCATTCTGGCGGTTGACCCAACGACTGATGTTAGGTATCAATCGATATGTCCACCTTCCTTTAGTAGAGCTGTCCCACCTCTCCTGCCATTGCCCTAGACTCATGGCTCTTTCATCGCTGTTTCCTGTCGGTTGGTCTTTCTCTAACTTTCTGCGATAAAGCCGTCCCCTTTCTGCAGCCGGGATGTCGATTGGTAGGGTAGAGGCAATCACACTCACCGCCTCGTAAGACACAGTGCGGTAGGATGATGCCACTCGAATCGCTGAGAGCCGCTGGACTGATTTCATTTTCCGGCGGTACGATGGTAGCTCGAGCGATTTCTCCCATACCGGTGCCCCGTACAACAAAACAGAAGTAGTTACTGTTGCCAGTAGCTGTCTTCTTATCTGTCTAGGGCCTCCGACATTCGGCATTATTCTAGATAATGCCCCCTGTACCCCAGCTGCTTTCTTGCTGGCCGCGATTATGTGCTCTTTGAAGTTGAGCCGTGTGTCCAGGAGCACCCTCAAATAGCTGATGAGGGGCTGCGACTGTATGTAGGAGTCGCCTATTTTGAGGGTGATGGTTTCCCTTGCCTTTCGACTGCTAACAAGAAGTGTTTCGGTCTTTTGTTCTGCTAAACTCAAGTCCGCTGCGAGCATCCAATGCTGAATTGTGGCTATAGCGAATGAGAAGGTTGTTTGTATCTCCTCTATGTGCTTGCGCACTATGATCAATGCCACATCATCGGCGAATGCCACTAGCCTGACGCCCTCAGGCAGACCGAGCAGGAGCGGGTCGTTGTACATTACGTTCCATAAGAGTGGGCCAAGAACAGAGCCCTGAGGTACACCTCCTGTGATCTTATAGTCTACTTGCCCATTTTCAGTTTGGTACAACAAGATGCGGTCCTTGAAATAGGCTGAAACCATTCTGCGCAAGTACTGCGGAACTTCCATCCTGGCAAGAGCCTCCAAAATGCGGTCCCAGCGGGCCGAGTTAAAGGCGTTCTTGATATCCAGGGTGGCTATTAGACAGTACTTTTTTCCACCTCTTCTCCATCTCTTTCCCGAGATAGCCTCTCTGGCGATGTTGGTAACGAGTGTCACGGCATCGATGGTTGATCTCCCCTTTCTGAACCCGAATTGGTTGGTGGAAAGTTTCGGCTCAACGTAGGGCTCCAGCCTATCTGCTATTATCCTTTCAAGGAGTTTTCCCGCAGAGTCCAACATACAGAGGGGACGATATGATGACGGTTCGTCTGGAGGTTTCTTTCCCCCTTTAGGGAGGAGCACAAGCCTCTGCTTTTTCCACTTAGTCGGGAAAACCCCCTGCTTTAGACAGGTCTCATACATGTGTAGAAACATGTCAGGCCTATTGGCTATGGCGCATTTTAGCGCGATGTTAGGTATGCCATCTGGACCGGGAGCCTTACCGTTTTGGAGCCGGTTGCACGCGCCCATCAGCTCACTCATAGTCACTGATGGTATATCTTCGTCCCTCACCTGCCACGAAGGATTAGCGGGTAGCTCAGGCTTCGCAGGAAACAAGTGAGTGACAATGCGGTGCAATGATTCGGGGCAGTTCGTTGATGTCATGGGAGGGGCCTTAATTTTATGCATCACGATTTTATACGGTTTTCCCCATGGATCTTGATTAACTTCGTCACACAACTCCTTCCAGTAGGATCTCTTGCTTGAGAGAATGGCTCTTCGTAGTTGTTGTCTTTTGATCTCATAGTCGAGCCTTAGTTCTTCTGTTGTGACCCTGTCGCGTCTTCGTGCTCGTTGATGCAGCCTTCGTGCTTTGAGACACTCTCGTCGGTGTTGTTAAGATCGTGTCGTTCCACCAGTAAACTGGTGGGCGGCTGTTGTTCTGCCGTCTCCTTGGCATGGAAGCATCGCAGGACTTGACAACGCTTGTCATTACCTCTTTGGCAGTGGCTTCTGTGCTTGTTGCTATTGACAATGGTTCCTGCTCCATTACCAAGGCGAATGAATCAGCATCGAAAGCATTTTTGTTCCAACCGACTGGCTGTGGCCTCGCACTACTGACACACAATCTTCGTTTGGGAGTGGTGTTGATTTCCCATATAATAGCTTGGTGGTCGCTATTAGTAAACTCCTCATCGACCCGCCACTCACAGCCCCCTTTAATTAGGTTGCTGCTAACGAATGTCACATCGATAATGGAGCTGGCTGTGCCTTTGCGATATGTGCTTACGGCTCCTGTGTTGACGAGTACCATGTTGAGCGAAAACATGGTCTCAAGGAGAGCTCGTCCTCTCGCGCTCGTTTCCCGGCATCCCCAGTCAATTGCCCAGGCGTTGAAATCTCGTGCGATGGCGACCGATTCACGCTTCCGTACATCCTCCGCCAAGGTGTCCAAGAATAACTCGAACTCCTCGAGCTGTGCACTAGGAGGTGCATAGCAGCTATAGAAGTGAACCCCTCCCACTTTGGCTCTCACAAGCCATGGTTCGGGGGTATTTGGGAGTTGTTGGAACGGAAGTTTACCGCAAGCCCATATCGCTGCTCTGTCCGTTGTGTCATTTACCCAGGACAGGGTGTCGAAGTTTTTGTACTGCTCGCAGATTATGGCTACGTCGCAATCCAATTCCCGCACCCGCTGTACCAGTAGGTCTTGGGCTGCTTCGCAATGGTTGAGGTTGAGTTGCAGTACTTTCATTTACGGGCTTGTGCTGCTCTCATCGCCTGTTGGTAGATCGGACATTTCCAACTACCCGCAGTCTGACCTACCATCTTTCTCTTTGCAGAGTAAGCACTTGGCAGGTTGTTGACAAGCCGAGGCATTGTGACCAGCGCCCCCGCATCTGTGACAACAACTGCTTCTGTCAGTCTTGCCTCTGCACGCCTGGGCGTTGTGCCCAAAGTGCCAGCATTTGAAGCACCGTCGAAGGCTGATCCTCTCGCGAACACGTACTGTGCCCCACGCAAGTTTCAGCTTTCCAAGTGCGATGGATTTCTTGGCCTGGACATCTGGGAGACAAACAACTGCCGTTTGTGTTAGTCTATATGCCCGTCGAAGTGATTTCACTGCCTCCTCAGTGATCTCTGCCAGGCCGTCGATATTATCTTTGAGCAGCTTTACCACGTCGTCCTTGGTACTGATCTCATCCAGGTCTTTAATTTCAATCTCGATTTGCGGTATTCGAGATTGTACAGTGGCCCCGCTTGGGATCTTATTCTTGATGGCGTTACAATAGCGCTCCATCTCCTGAGCGTCTGCCTTCGCGAATAACAACAGGAGATCTCCCTTAGCTGTTCGTCGGATCTTATTGACTTTTTTGCCTATATCCTGCAAGGTGGGATCATTTTTGATACCTCGCAAGATATCTGCATGGGAGCTCTTCTCGCCTTTCTTTATAAGCAGCGTACAATGTGGCGCTGGTTTTTGCTTATTGGTCCTCGGGGCCTTTTTCCTCTTTACCACTTGCCAGTCAGTCAACTGGTTTGAAGGTTGGTTTTTGGTCTGCGGTTTAAACTTGGATTTTAATCCATTGTTTCTCTCCGCTTCTGAATTGACCACCCTACTTGTTGTTGCCTGGGTGGTTTGCCCGATGTTCTGGCAACCTTCTTTACCGGGCTTTAGCTTGCTAGCTAGCACCGGTTTAAGAGTTTTAAGTGGTGGTGCCTTACTTGATGAGGCTACTGAAGGCGAGGCCTTCGGTGGTGAGGTCCTTGCTACAGAGGCTACTTTTATTGAAGCCGCCTGCTTTGGGGCCGCCGGTGTTGATGCAGCCGGTTTTGAGTTAGCTGCTTTTGAGGCAGCCGCTTTTGGGACCTCCTTTTGCTTTTCACCTTGTGTCTGAGTGTTTGACAACTTTAATGGCGATGTCTGTGTTGTAGCAGGTTTCGCTACAGGAGGTGGCCGCGTCGTTGACGTCTGATATTTGTCATATTCTGACTTAATGGCGTGTGCCAGTTTCTTGATCTCATGATGTACATTGTGCCTAGGCCCAATGAACCTCAAGAGCTCATCGATCTTTGCTCCTAATTTGTTTGGAGCGCCACTCTCATTTGTTGCCCTTTCTTGGACGTCAACTCCACTATTCGCCTTTTGGAGGACTTGGCTGGATAGTGTCTTGCTGCCAGCTCTAGTTTTAATGGTGGATGTTGTACCATTACTAGTGTTCTTCTTCTTGTCACTATGTGACGGAACCAGTGATAATTCGCTCCCCCCAGAATCCGTGGAGCGTGCACCGGCCACCGAGGCTTTCACTCGATCGGAACCGGTGGCGGGATTATCCTCTGCAGAGGTACCCACCTGGGGTATTAAGTTCACCTTATCACCCATATCCATAAATGGTTTATTTTCGGGGTTCCTTCCCCTATCTGATTTTGGTCCGCCCTGAGGAAATCCTCAGTACTCCCTATTGCTGAAGAGCGTTCCCCTATCCGCCACCTGGGGAGGCGCCCGGTAGTGGACCAACAACCACCCCGGGTGTGTGTGTGTGCGTGTGTGTGTGTGTGCGTGTGTGTGTGTGTGTGTGTACAGGCTGAGTTAGAGCAATGGTTAAATTGGGATAGATTTGCAGTTTACTGGCCCAATTTAATGACACTTAACGAAATTCTGTCGATTTAGTCAAATCCCTCTAGCTCCTTTGTTTTTCATTTTATAAAAAAAGTGTAAATGTCAAAATTGAGGGGAATTGTATTCCGAATATGATTGTCATGTCCTCGTTTGCGTGACAGCTTTCGTTTTCGAGATATGACACAAACTTATCTTTTTTTGAATGGAGACCATAGTTGGCTATGATCTCAAAAAATCGGACATTTTTAGAGCTTTTTAACTGACAGTCCATATTGACAAGTTTTCGTGATAAACTGGAATATTCTAACGAAGAAAAACTGAATATGGTGGAATGTTATATCATACGCCATAAAAATCCAGTTCGTGCAGCTGAGGAATACTCTCATAGATATTTTAATCGTCGTCAACCTGTTCTATGTACATTTAAGTGCCTTAACGATAGTTTACGCAGATATGGATCTTTTACTAAACCACTAAAGGAACGTAATCAAATTAACGAAGCAGCACAAATAAATGTTTTGGCAATGGTAAATCAAAGTCCATTTACATCAACTTGTGAGATTGCGGCAGAAGCTGGCACATCTCAACGAACTGTAGTTAAGGTACTGAAAGCGCACAAGTTCCCCTACAAACTTTCAGTTTTTCAAACTTTGCATGCTGCTGACGAACAGCGACGTATTTTGTTTTGTACATGGTTTAGAGACATGTGCCTTGACAATCCACAGTTTCCATTAAAGGTGTTATGGTCATATGAAACTAGATTTACCAACTGCGGTATGTTCAATAGACACAATGAGCATATCTGGGCTAAAGAAAGCCCTTTCCATGTAGAACACAGACGACCCAAGATAAAATTTGGATTTTATGTTTGGTGTGGTATCATAGGGTCTACTATTCTGGGGCCTTTTACCTATGACGAATCACTTACTGGGGAGCGCTACTTGCATTTCTTGCAATACAGTTTTCAAGACATGTTGCATAATTTGAATTTGAGAACTCGTTTAGAGATTGCGTGGTTCCAACATGATGGAGCACCTGCTCATAACTCGTTATTAGTAAGACAACACTTAGATAATATCTATCCAAATTCTTGGATAGGAAGAATTGGCCCACGCGAATGGATACCCCGATCTCCTGATTTGGCAGTTATAGACTTCTATTTATGGGGTGCGCTAAAAAACAAAGTATACAAAAGAAAGTATGAGACAGTTGGTGACCTAAGGGAGGCGGTATTACAAGCAATTGAAGAAATTGATAGCCGGTCTGTGAGGAAAGCGGTAATGTCAATCTTAAAAAGAATTTTTCTGTAAATAACAATGGTGGACTTTTCGAACATAAATTGTAACCATTATTATGTACTTTAATTTCTTAAGTTTTTAGTAAGTATCTACTTATTTAGTTTTTTTTGTTATGTCTGATATACCTAATAAAAAACCGTTCGATGTTTTTTGGAATAGTTATTAATAAATCAATCTATTTCATGGCTAACTACGTTAAAAGTGAAAATAAGAGAGTAAAGCATACATAAGTCCGTTATTTTTATGAATAACTATATCGAGTATTATATAGTTGAAAAGCTCTAAAGATGTCTGTCTTGAGGTCATAGCCAACTATGGTTTCCATTCGAAAAAAGAAAAGTTTGTGTCATAACTCGAAAACGAGAGCTGTCACGCAAACGAGGACAAGATAATCATGTTCGGGATACAATTCCCTTCAATTTTGATATTTGCACTTTTTTTATAAAATCAAAAAACAAAGGAGTTAGAGGAATTTGACTAAATCGACAGAAATTCGTTTTTTCAGAATATCTAGTAAGCCATGACTTTTTACAAAAATCCGAAAGTGTTATTAAATTGGGCCAGTATAACTGCAAATCTTTCCCAATTTAACCATTGCTCTATCTCCGCTAGTTTCCGAAATCCCCATACTGATCATCATAAAAACTCACCCTATATATATATATATATATATATATATATATATATATATATATATACGTATATGTATAAACATAACACAAATCAAATTTAATATGCTAATTTCGAAAGATCACAACTCATCACATTGTATACAAAATTAATATAAATGATGCTACCTGTCAAATTTGAACATTACTATAATTTACGATGAAAAAGGCTGAACAAACGATTTGCAAACATCTCGAGCCAAAAACACCGCCTGGTGCCTAATTTGTAAGCTATCATTCTAATGTGATTATCTAGTCGGTTGTTCTAATTTATTGCTGTTTCTTCATTTGTTAAGTGCGCTCGATTTAATACTACCAACAGAGGGAATTGTTGTCAGTTTTGATTGCAAAGCGAAACAAATGAGCAAAGGTAATTAAGAGGGATATTGGAGTTGTTTTGGATTTGATTGTCACAAAATTGACGTTTCAAATCTTACAAATAGAAATGAATTAAAGTGTTTTAGGATTACACTCACCATTATTTTAGGCAAAAATATTATTCAGGAATATATTAAATATATACACTAATATACATTAACTGATTGTGGGTTATGGTTTAATTGGCTAGAGGAAATTACAAATATTTATTAAACATATAAGTTAATAAATATTATTCACGGAAAATCTGTTCTGCTAAAATAATGTAAGTTTCAAATGAAGACAGCATTAATGGGAGTTCTTCTTAGAAGTTCATTCGAACAACTGTTTGATATACATACTTTGGTACCAAAATGGCCGTACTTGTTCAACAATAGTTCTAACTAGATGAGTAGGGGTTTATGATCGGTAAAATACAGTGTAAAATACAGAGGGAGGGCAGAGGTGTAAAAATAATCTGACGTTTGCAGTGCCCAACTTGTATGGTCTGATATATACATATACATAGAGGTAATACTTTAGTCATTTTGTTTGTCAAGTTGAATGCTTTTACACATTATTTTGAAAGATCGTAATGACTCTTAATATTCATGTAACCATGTGCAGTTATGCAATTGGTACGCGTTACAAAATACCATTATGACAATTTTCATTCGGTATTATGTGATTGGATTTACACTAGGAGATTACATAATACATTTGCAGGTTCAAATGAAGAATAATACATTCATCTAGTTTCGTCTCTAGCATTAGTACAGTACTGTTACCATATTTTTTAAGCAAAAGCTTCTTAACGGAGGCCCACACTGACATATATGAAAATAGATGAGCAAGGGAATGAAATGTATAACTTTAAATTTTATTTATTTCGAGCCGACACATACACACACATACTGCCTTGATCTTGAAATACCCATCCGATTCAGTCCTCTGAGTAAAAAAGAGTATTAAGAGTCTCTTATAGAAAATCAATTATAAATAGGAAATAAACGAATATAACATCCAATTAATATACAATACCTGCACACAATTTGTTTTTCTTTCCAATAAACACTCCAATTCTCTCTTTATCTAATCTAATACTATAATACGAGCAATGTTTGTATGTAATGTAATCGTTTTACTGAGAAATTAAATTATTAAAAAAATTATTGACATTTTGTGACAATCAAGGTGCCGGCTTTGTAATTTCAAGGCGTTCAAAACAGGGCGATTTGGTAACCTACGTAAGAGTGACCCCTTTTGTAAAAATTCTTTTAATACAGGGTGGTTTGGTAACCTATTTGAGAGTGAAACTTTTTTTAAACATTCTTTCAATAAAATTTGTGTTCCTATGTTCCGAACATGTAACTATTGTATGCCTCCGTCATATTTTCCTAGCATTATATTTTTATAGCTAGACTGTTCAAGTTTTTAAGGTGAAAAAATTGGCATGGTAGGCAATTTTTGGTTGAGTAAGATCTCATGATTTTGCTGTTAATTTGATGCATATAATATGAATTGGTGATTTAAACTAAAAATTATACAGGGTAGTTCAAAATATGTTAGCTGGTCCATAAGCGTTGCTATGCAAGATGGTTAAAATATAGCTTCAAATGGAATTTTAGTATAGTTAGAAAAAAGCCAGAAAAAATAATTTTATAGGCTACCCCATAACCACTTGGAAATTATTATATAAATATAGTTAAATTTTGATGCACCGATATTACTAATAGCAGAATTCTCTCGAAATGAATCACCGTAATAAAAACTAATCCACCGAGCAGACAAAACCTTTAGCAAAAGATATTTCTAGTCTTCATGATTGCGGATAAAGACAGTATCGAAAATGTTGTTTTTTCGAGAGCTAGTCATCGTATACGTTAGAGAGACAAAGATCCTATGAGAACAATCGTGAGTAACTGGGATAGGGTATAAATGCAGCCGCACAGCAGGAGAAGTTCAATAGTGGATTGACTGAACGTTGTAATATTCGGCGAAACTGTTAATCTAAGAAAAGTAATGTGTTATTGATTGTGAATTTTTGATTTGGAAATGAAGACGATTATTTTCGGTGTAAAAATTGTTTTTGAACATATAGAATTTTGGTGTTTTATTCAAGGTTAAATTAACGCCCTATTTAAATTTAAATTGAATTACCTGAACAGAAGTATATATTAAGAGCAATTGGAAATTTTAAAGTTAAGTTATTAAAGTAAAAACTTTTAGGTAAGATTTATATGACTTACTTCAGACAGTTGAATATTGTACCTGCTATTTTCTCTAAGATTTGAAATATATTTAATTCATAAAAGATATTTGTTCTTCGAATACGGTTCTGTTTGATACCGAGAGCAACTCTATTCGGTAAGTCGATCATAGGGGCATTGCAGTAATTCCATTAGAGTGGATATCCCTTCTGTGAGCCCCTTTACTTTAACGAATTAGACCCTAATCATACGTATGCAATATAATTTTCATGCGTCTATGTTGCTAATGCCATCGGCATAACATCCTGTCCTTTGATTTTTGCTGGAAACTGGGAGCAAGTTCATTTCAATAATTCTCATTTTCAATAGTTCATCAAAACAGGTTTTTAACTACGTATTTGAAAACAGGTTTTTGTTCATGAGGACCCATGTTTAGAAGTTATGAGCTCATGCTTTTAAAGGCTTGAACCTCATATATATCTAGTTTATAACAAATAATATAAAATTAAAACACTATGCATAAAATAAATTAAATTTCTTATTACCAAAAGTAGTTTAGTTTAATTATTTTTAACAATATGTATGTCCCCGCACTTGTCGTAATAAACGTTCTCAAACGTCTAGACATAGAATTAATGAGGTTAGATTTTGTTTCTTGTGGAATGTTAACTGAGCAAACTAAAACTTTTTTACTACATCAATAAGCTCTAGAACGAGGATACGCGATGGTTTTGAGCTCATGACTGAATGGCCGCCTCTCCATAACCTGAAAACTGACTTTTTTGTCGTAATTTTGCACGGTCTTGCTTTGCACTAATTATTCTATGAATTTGATATAAGAACCCATATGAACTGCTAAACTTTTCTCCAATGTACCTAGCACCCGTTAAACCTTTTGTCTCTCTATCAGTTTGTGTTCGTGTAGTTATGCAGAACACATCTCCAAAAGCGATCTGGTCTTTAAAGCAACATTCCTCAAATATGCTGTTTTATAAATCATGTGTACACCATTATACCCCTTTGGGTAACTAATCACCATGCATGTTTGTTCTGTTGTTGAGGCTGGATTTATATTTTCCGGAGTTCCATTATAAGACTATTTTAAGCAGTCGTTCGTCTTATTACTGTACACTTTTTCTTTCATACCCTTAACGCTTCATCTACATATATTTATACTTGAAATAAAACTGTAACGAGACAGTCTCTATAGATAAAATATTTTTTGAATAGATAATCATCGATTTAGAAAATAAAACACCAATTTTTGGATTATTGTCTGCCTCTTTGTCTGTTCACTCAAAAACTACTGAAGGGATCTGGTAAAACTTGATGTAGAACTGTATTACTCCGATTAATATATAGGATACTTTTTAACGTAATAAAATGTAACATTTAATGTAAGAAAAAGTACAGGAAAAAAAATACGCATATAACCAGTTTAAATGCCGTTTGTCAAGTTGAACACGTATCAGCAAAAAATTGATAGACGGATTTTGATATAATGCAATGTTAATTAATATAACACTTTCAACGGCTTAAGAATCACTCATTTTATATTTATATAAAACGGGAATTTTTAGGAAATATGAAGAAGCTTTACAATTTCGATACCAACATACAAAAGATAAAGTGTTTCGGAAATAGTTTGAATTTCATTAAAGGTATTTTCATTTAAAATTGCAACTTTTATATGACTATAAATGCTAATTATATAAACAGGTAAAAATTATTTGTTTATTTGTAGGTTTGTGAAATGCAAAAAAAAACAAAAATGTCAAAAATTTTAAAAAATCACAAAACGCAAAATTACCCACCAGTATATATGCAAAATGTCATAAACATCAAAAATGTAGAAAACGTCGAAAATGTCAAAAACGTCAAATACACAGGGAATGTCAAAAATATTATTTAAGTAATTTCAAACGGTCAAAATTGTCAAAAAATGTTAAAAGATATACATCAAAAATTTTAAAAACATCTTAACTTCTAAAGTGTAAAAAATTTCAAAAATGTCAACTTTATAAATAAGTCAGCGATTTCAAAATGATTACAAAAATATATAACAAGTAAGCCCGTACGAAGGAGTCGAATCAGTTAGTGTTAAATATAATTGGGAACATACAATAACCCTTTTTTTCGTGAATTTAACTATTTTATGTCCCATTTTGATTTTGGTTTTGTGAATCCATATGTGCATTTATTACAGCTTCATTAATTTTGTTTTTTACTATAATTTTTATCGGCCTGCTCTAAAGCAGTTTTATGCCTCAGACTCATATGGCTGATATTCTTCACATATAAACTTAATTCATCCGATCTCGTTGTAGTAATCGTTTTTCGTAAAAACTGTCCTTATTCGGAGGTCTCGTTAAAGGATTTTCAGTATTTTTTAAATTTTTCCGAGGATGGATTGCTGGCCTATTGTCCTACCCTCTAACTACGTCCTAGTTAGATGTTTTGATATGTCGGTATTATTTTATTTTCTACCTGTCAGCCCTTAAATAGATGAGGTCAGATTTTCCGCCTACCCGCAAACCGGTGACGCTTGAGAAGGGAGCCAGACAACTTCACATCTTCTTATCCTTCCATGCAATTTTCATTTTTGTTCGCCAGATAAGAATATCTGGGCTAATCTAAGAACATACATCACTCTTCTATTCTAATATCGAATTTAGATTATGTGCTTCATCCACTTTTCCCTTGATTAAATTTCTTATGTACAGTTTGTCACCTCCAAAAGTTTGAGATGACCATGTGCAATACAAGGGGTCCAAATATTATGAAGGAATTACGATATCTTGCAACACGCATCGCGTAAAAACTATCGCTATTTGTGTTTCCTTAAGCCCATCTGACATTTCGTGTACATCTCGTTTTGTTCCAGTTTGTCTAATAGACAAATACACACACCACGATTTTCAAGCAAAAATTAGGTCCCTTTATAAAGTTTTCGGTGTCACCATCTGTCAATAATTTTGGTATAACGGTTTAGTGCAGGTCTGTCTAACTATGTCAGTGGGGTAGATTATAGATTAAGTCTTGAATATAGTCGTTTTAAACATAATTTTTATGAAAATTTTAGAAAGTCTCACAACATTTTCGTGAAGTTTCGCTACATGTCGGTACTTTTTAATTTAATAAAAGTTTCACATGCGTAACCAGGTGGGATTTGAGGCTCAACTCCCACCGAGATAAATCAAAAGATTATTTACTACATCTGCATTTACAGTTGCTACTAAGTGGTCATAACGAAAAGAAGCGGTTCTAATCTTTAGAACTACGGTACAAGAGATTATTAATAAAATATAATTACTAAGTAAAATCATTTTTCTGATATGCGTTTTTTTTAACATGAACTCCCTCTACCGAAAATTGGAATGAGTAGGTACATCTATTTCAAATCTATTAAAAAAAATATTATATAAAAACTTTCATTCATTTTATAATTATCATAAAATTGGAATTTTCTGTTGGACTATAATGGTTTTAGATATTTATTTTATCAAACCAAATTTTTATATTACATTAAGAGATTAATAGTACAAAGGTTATTACAGAGATTAAAATAGTTGTAATATTGGAAATATTCAATGTTTATTTCAATTGCATAAATTAATTAGAGTCGTGAATATGAAACAAAGTCAGTTAAATACTAATTCATAATTAAATAGTCCATTACTCGCCAAATTTGTTTTGACTTAATTAATCGATATACATTCACAAATCAACCACATGAAATATTCATTTGGTTGTCGATTCCCGATATTTCATTGGGGTATTTGGATGATTTGTGTATTTGCAATGTTCATTTCAGCAAGATCCAGATTATGATGTTTCACTAATAATTCAAATTCAATCGTAGATAAAAAAAAAGGAGTTTATCTTCATGATGAAAACTGTTTTCAATTAACCATTTTGATAATTGAAAACCAATATGGGAATTATGGTTAGATTTAATGACGCCAATCAGATACTGGTTAGCTCGGTTGCATGCTGTCAACTCTTCAAATATCATGTGTTAAACTAATATTCTTGTCTATATTCGATTTTTCTTCGTTTATTTACATTATTGTTTTTTTTTAAATGGGAGTAGTATTAGGGTAAATAAAATATATAGTTTTAGAGATTTTTGTTGTATATTTTATTTCGCTTTCTTTTGATATTTATTTATATTAAAAATAAATATAAAAACTCAGTCCATTTCAAGAAGATTAGATACCTATATTTTTACACATTTTTTGGAACAGGAAACCACGCTTGAGATTAAGAACTATATTGTTAAATTTCCAACAGTTTCAAGTTCTAGATCTGATCACTCTGACCTAGTTTTCAATGGAATTACAATAATATCATATACAAAGTTTGAACTTTTAAATATAGTTTCCTCGAATTCTTTTTTTGAACAAACACAAACGTAGCTTATTCTTTAGGTGTCTTTAATCAAATTGCAATATATTTAATCTTGGTATAGTAACTAGTTGCTTTCTTAATGTATACTATGAACATTACCTAACAACCAAGAATTAATAATTATACAAATTAAATTTTGTACATGGAAGAACTGAAGCAAATATGTTAATTTGTATTAAAATTATTAGGAAATGGAATGTAATGAGCGATATCATTTGACCATCCTAAGTCAAGAGCGGCTGGAAAACAACCAAATCCATAAATATAGTCAAGAGTGAAAAGGTGGCGACAGACCTAATTGGACAAGACAATTGCAGAAGAGACATATTTTACTGTGGAATGCGTAACAAAATTATTAGACAAAATAAAAAATAATAAAGTTTGAGGACCAGGTGGTATTCTTGTGAAACTATGGAACTATATACATACGGTTCAGAGATAGTAATTGAAAAAATTAAACAAATATTTAATAACTGTTACAACGACGAAGAATTATCTCAAGAATAGAATAAAGTACATATCAGTTACATCCAAAACGAAGAAATAGAAAAGAGTGTGGTAACTATCAAGGATTTAGTGTCATAGTTTCTACAGGTAGAGTCTTAAAAGATAAAATCGAAAACCGGTTTGATAAATGAGAAGAACAAAGTGGAGGAAAGTTAGAAAATGTCTTTTGCATAAAATAACTTATGGAAAAATCATTAGCTGATAGTATTACCAACTCCATTTGGTATTTGTTGATTTGATATAAGCGTATGATAGTGGTTCTATGAATAAACTGTGCGACAGCCTTCTAGAAAAAGGAATTCAGTCGGTCTAAATTAACGCAGTAAACAATTTTTCCAAAAAACAAATTATTTTGATTCTTTCTCACGCTTTTTGAAAAGCTTCAAGTAGCCGTTCTGGCACATTGATAAAAAAATATAGAAAAATGGAAGTTGAAATGGAGGAGGAACATATTAGTAAATACTTTTTGCAGACAACTAAGTGATTCTTGCAGAAGATTTACACGATACAATATACATCGTAAGGTATCTAGTGGATATGTTAAACAAATGGGGACTTGGCATGACCCTGGAGAAAACCCAATATATACCTGTAGGAGATGTAATTTGCGATTTGAATATAGAATGGGAAACGATAAAACATACGCAATTATATGGGACATTGACAAAAGGATGAAATGATGAGAGAGATATTCTTCAGAAAATAGGGAGAGAAAACGCTATCCCAAGCCTTGATGCTGTAGAATAAGAATAATATTAAAACAACAAATGCTTTTATATAAAACACTGGCAATATGAATAGTTTAAGGACGCATAAATGCCGTTGAAAATGACTTCTGGCGAAGATTCTGGCGGCTTACTTTAAAAGATTCTTCTGACCAAAATTAACACATAACGGGTGTACGGACTTACTGATAGAATAGAAAATAAACAATTAGAGTGGTACGGTCGTAAAAGAAAAATGATACAACTGTAACTCTCTTATTTTTCCTTGTTTTGCACTTCCTATTCTTCACTTTTGAGAAGGGCTTCTTAAGGCCTGATAAGAAACATCCATAATTTAGTTACGTAAATTTATACGCGATTCTCACATGAAAAACCTTTATAATTCATACAAGTCTGGATAATTCGTTTATTTTACTTGTTCATTTATTTTTCATAAAATAAAAATAATTCAGCTCTTTTACTATAGTCATGCAAATTTTGTGAAAGGGATACATAGCAATAGTCGTTATTGAATATGCCGCTAACCTGAATTAAGATGATTTATAATTCTCTTAAATATGAAGCGGGTAATAAGAAACTGGTAGAACTTTAATTAATTTAACCCCACAACTCGTACATTTAAACAGTCGGAATTGTATCAATTTTAAAACTGATCTTCAAATGCAATGAATAAACGACGCTCTCCAAACCAGATCATCTCAGCTCCTGATGGAATAATATGCAAAGTGATGGTAATCGTGACTACATAATAATAATGTTGAGAAGATAAAAGAGACACGAACGATATCATAGGGGTAGCGATACTAATTTAATTACTACAGAATGGCCTAATAGAGAGATCTAGACAAATTGCGTCCCCCATCGTCATCGTATGCGACAATTATTCATACCAAATTAGGCACGATCTCTCTATGGTGTCATTAGGGGTCCTTCTCTTCTCATCTCAGCATATCGTGTGTTCAGATGTTGCTGCTCTATGATGTTATACATTAGTATGTATGGCATATTATGTGTTTACTTTTCGCATCATGGTGTAATCTCTTCGGCTAAATTAAGGGGATTGCGAAAACTGAATTAGATTAACGGAATATGTGAAAAGATGTATTTTATGTAGTAGTAAAAGCAAACGAAGAATAATATCTTTATAAGACTGGTGAGTTTGGTAAATATATTAAATTCGTTAATGAAAGAATTTACAATTTATCGTTAAGTACGTCTTTTGAGAGTAACCACCACAGTGTAATAAAATCTAAGTAAACTCAAATCTTTGATAGTTTTATAATGACTAAAGAAAATCAGTTGTCCTCTGATATACCCGGCAGCACAAAACATTCTAAATAACATAGAAATTAATAAAAATGTTTTTTCGTCTTCAATGTAAATGTTAGCAGGAAGTATAATTCTGAAATATTATTATTCTTTAATTTAGTATATTAATAATATTTAATATTTAATCAACGAAAACAATTATCCGTTCACAATGATGAAACTGTTAACAGTCTATACAAAATAACTTATTTAAAATAATTTTTTGGCTTATGCCAACATTGTCCTTGGCAAAGACATATATGTTCCATGCATTTAGTAAAATGGAAGTAGAAGCAACCGTTAAGTGTTTATATGTTTATATTTCTGATGTGCCAAAAAAACACATTATATTCGATATATACAGGGCCTCTCGGAAAGATTAAAAAACACTTTAATTACCAAGAAAAGTACTAAAATTAATTAATTAAATCAACTATGAAATTAAGAAAACACCATTTAAAACTCAAAGAAGTAATTGGTTTTAAAATTACTTATGGATACAGAGTTTCGCATTAGACAAGCCTCTAAATGAACGATTAAATAATATTGTTAGAAACCTGTAATTCAAAATACTGGGCTTACTTTTCAAAATTAGCCACCCAAAATAACTTTAAACATATCTTTAAAAGAAAAAGACAAAAAACACGTTAGTTTATATTTACGGGGGGACACATTTTACACATATCGGTCACCTTGGAATTTCAACCCTTAAGCAGGGGTGAATATCACTTTTCAAAGTTTACATACAAAGGCGTATCATGTGATACCTCTTTTTAAAGGTCTTTTTTGCCAATCTATTGACTCAACATTTTTTTAAATCACATTATTTTTTACAGAGTACTGACCGTAAAAAAATTTTTGAAAATAATTGACAATTGACCAAAGTTGGTTTAGGGTGGTTTTAGGGTCGCTGAACACGAATCCCAGGTCAGATTTGCAAAATTCAAAATTGCGGATCTAAGATGGCGGATGAAAATTTTTGAAATCAACTGATATAAGCTAAAATTAGTATATAGGAGTTTTTGAGATCTTTGATCATGAATCCGGAATTTACAAAATTTAAGAGGCAAACAAATATTTCGTCCCGTGGATTATTTTCATAGTCCATATTGGATCCCCCATTTTGAATTTTGCCTATCAGATTCGTTATCAGCGAACCCAAAACCCCCTTATAAGAATTTTTGTGCAAAACGGCTGATTTTTTAAAATTTTCATTCGACATCTTGGATCCGCCATTTTGAATTTTGCAAATCTGACCTCGGACTCGTGATCAGAGACCCTAAAAACCGCGCTCAATCAATCCTGGTGTAATTGGCAATTATTTTTCAAAATTTACGCTTTCTAGGTCATTACTCTTTAATCAGATTTTAAAAAAATTATGTGTCAAAAGACTGACAAAAAAGGCACCTTTACCTTTGTATTTAAACTTGTAGAAGCGATATTTTGGGTGCATAGTTTTGAAGTGAAAGCCCTGTATATTAATAAATTATTGTTCGGTCTGCCGTTTTGTTCCATATGTGGTTGATATTCCTCACATATCAGATCTTTTAAAATTTTTCCGAACAACCTATTAATTGTCACCGTGATGCCTCTGCAATTGTAGCAGACTTCTTCATTCCCTATTCTGTATTTCGGTCAAATCCATCCCTCTTTCCATATCTTTGGTACTGTTCTCCGTTTGGTGCCTATTTAAAATTACTGTGAGGATATTAAATAAGTTGTCGGTTTCGTTCTTTATCAACTGTGCAAGGGTGTTTTCTGGAGCAAGGGAACGTCCAATTTTCAGCTTTGCTATTCGTTTTTTGTTCTTTCGATGTTAACAGTTATTGCTTTACCATAAATCTGTATTCCATATTAGGGTGTATTAATGTAATAAGTTGTATGTTCTACCAGGAAAAAATTGTAATAGTCCGGTAGAGTAATCTTTATTGCTATTTTTCCTTTCTTCCCGATTTATTGTTTTTATCAATATCTGTGATTTTCCGGATTGTCAAGCTCTTAAGTAATCTGTCTAATTCCTGACATTTCTGTCACAGCGGATATAAATCTGAGCAGAAACTCTATTTTCTTTCTCATAGTTGTCTTCTTTAGTATTCAACCATGTGTTATATAGCTGTCGTATCGGTACTTTCGTGTCTTGTGGTTTATTTTTCTATAAACATTTTCGAGTTTTTCTTATAAGCCATTAATGTCCTAAGGTTTCTTTCGAATCTTGGTGTTTGCTGTATTAAGATTTATAATTTTTTTCTTTTGGGAGTAGTAGTAGTAGTAGTAGTAGTAGTAGTAGTAGTAGTAGTAGTAGTAGTAGTATTCATATACCTTCGTTCTTAAAACAGGCTAAATTGTTTGGTGATATCCAGATATTTTTTAGTGTGGCGTCGTTTTGTATTTGCTTTTGTTGATGTAACAAATGGTTGTCACTTCGGCACTCTACAGATCTGAAGACTCTGGTTTCTTGCCTCATAATTAGATGGTCTATTACTGACCCTAGGCTTCTCCTACCTTAGGTTCATGTACATGTGTGGATCTTTTTGTTGTTTGAAATATCCGTTCATTATTCTTTTTAACACATATGTATTAACTTGGATCCATTATCGTTTTTGTTGTTTTAACAATAAGTATCTACTAGCTCATATTTAATTTCTTTTTCAATCCCGGCATTCAGTTCTTCTAGTATTATTATTTCTCTATTATGACCTACTTGGGATATTATCTCATTTAGTCTTTTATAGTGCCTTCCATGCTCTTCTACCCCCGCTTCGTCATTGGGGCTATAGCTGCATATGTTCCGATTTATTCTACTATGCGCATACTCCTCTTTTGCGTGTTCCCCAATACTACGATATATGTGCATGTATTTTCTGCGTGCTTTGTCCTTTTTTCTTTGTTTCGGATGGCCATGTAAAATCTAGATTCTCATATCTTTATTGTGATTGCGTGTATGTTCCACGTTCTACAATGGTATTCGTTTTTCGTTAAAACCGTCCTTATTCCGAAGCCTGGTTATATAGGAAATTAGTAGATTTTTGTATTTTTTTGGAGAGTGGGTATTTTAATCGGTTGCCCCATCACCTGACTGGTCGTGCCTGGATTTTCACTCTTTCGGCGTTTTTCCCTTAGTCTGTTTTGGATGGTGGGTAATAGTTTATTTCCTACCTATCCACCGATCTAACTAATGAGATCAGATTGTTTAGGACGTTCTCCTATTTGCCGCCCTGGGAAGTGTCCGGTCGAATATGGACAATTGCATACGGGCATTTCGTTGATACATTTTAAAAATATTCGATAGTGTAGATTGACTCTCCTTAGATTTCATGAGATATATATTTTGTCTATATGCGTTATAAAACATTACGGGCTTTGATGTTGCAGCTTCACTGCAATTAGTTGAATCCACTTTTTAATTATTTACTATACTTCTTATACATACGATGAAAATTTAAAAGACAAAAAAAAATAGTTGGTATCTATATGTCCCAGCAGGCATTATTTATGAACCCAACTTTCTTTTGTTGAATTACGAGCCAATGGCCGTTATCAGAAAATGAACAGGCTAAATGAGTACGAGTTGCTAGATGAGGACGCTTACTATGACAGTGATAAAAACTTCAAAAGCGTTTATTTGAAAACAAATAATATGGGGCCAGTTATTCTGAATAAGATGAAACTGTTTCATATATAGAAAGAAAACGAAAATATAACAATATAACAATACGTAAAATGCCAATTTACTATAAAACAATCAAACGCTTTAACAATGTATTATATTGAGGAGGTCTAATTACATTTCAAAACATTTCTCAAGTAAGAGTTGAGCTGTCCATAGATAAATCCAAATTAGGCAAAACAAATTAGGTACTATTTTTTTGTGTATATTTGAATTTATTATATTTCTTGACCAATCTTCTTATCAATATATATATTCCTATCAATATAGGAATATATCTTCAGAACAATTTTGCTTCTTATCACGTATAAATTGATATAACAAACAACATTCCCGAATATACACCCCGAAACGTTTGTAAATATACAGCAAGTTTCGTGACTTGTGGTGATATTTCCCAAAACGTGCTTAAATATTTAAAAATATGCTACAAGTATCCTTTAGAAAACAACTAAAAATTAAGATGGTTACAATATTTTCAAATTACTTTCGGAAAGACCAAACGCTTTTAAAAGGTCGTTTAAATAATAAAAAAAAAATTTCAGAGGGTTCGGTAATTGGATTAGGACCGCAAAATTTAAAACTTTATTTATGTTATTCCAGGAAATATAAAATATATTTTTATGAAAATGATAAATAATAGGTTAACATTGCTTCTTGAACCCCCCAGAATATGGAATCAGCATAGAGATTATGGTTATGGTCTTCGCAGGCCATATTCTCAACAGGCAAGGTAGACAACAAGGCTGGTAGATTGGTTTCTTGTTCAAGGCACTCTTCGTGAGGGAACACGTACTGCAAGAAACCTACAAAATCTTTTTTAATCGGCCCCAGAACGCCACATAAGATAATTAAATTCGCTATAGACGAGCGGATGTTCTGCCGTACTTAATTGACAATCGTCGTACAGACCAACTGTTCACACCTCTTGGATGCGTACATTTCAGTTACTTTTGCAAAAATAGTAAAGGGCAATTAATTTATATAACAATACAGCTTCTAGTAATTACAACTACATAAATAAATAGTTATAATTATTTATTTATACTAAATTCAAGGAAAATGGGATTACTGTGTTCGAGATACTATAGATTTGCTGAAAAAATCTCGTAGTCTGTTTGAAATAAGTTCTATAATAGTTATAGTAAAATAAGGTAGCTGTTAATGGTAGGTGCAAGTTAACAAGATGATGCAGATTCTCAGAACCAGAATTGATCACAATTATTTCTGTTTAATTCAGGCAGAGCGGACAAGCAACAGAAATCGTACAGGCTTAACACCAGCAGTAATCCAACCATTCCTGTCACAAGGTTCGTTAAATGTCATGTCATCATAACGCAACAAAACACATCGCTCAATTAATTAATTATGGGGGTACACTGATGATGTTTACTGCCAGTTCTCTGTGTTGTTCTCTTTCGTCTACACTCTTTCGACCCAGCTAATAAAGAAGCATGAGAGAATTGTTTTTTATGATTTCTATTATCTTGCTAATCAACGAACATTACTGATGGCTGTGTGTGTTTGTGATCATATTATGATGTGATTTAAGAGTCAATTTGTTTTAATGGTGGCTTATTGATTGATCTGTATTTTATTAGTGCACTTGAATGAGTTACCAAGATGATTGTTTGAATTTCTTATTCGTTTGATGAGATTAATAAAAGAATAAGTTAATTAGGCAGATGTAAACGAAGAATGGAATTTTCGTTTGTTTTTTTTTGTTGATGTAGATAAGTAATTAAGAACCAAATTTAATTGTTACTCAGAATTAATTAAGAAGACTTAAGGCGTCAATATTGTAGAATGTCACTGGCTTGAGACATATTTTAACATTCACTTAATTGATTGCCACTGAAAACGGAGGCGGACTTAGATCCTAAAAGGTTTGGAAATTTTAAATATACTAATTTTTCCCAAGATGTGGACAAAAATATATACAAACACAAAGTAGAGATGTCACAATTACATAGAGATGTAAAATATACAGTACGTCAGGTCTCTAGAAATACGTAACGCACTGTTAGAGAAACAGAAAACCAAGTGATCGTACCTAACTCTGCCTAAGATCGCTTCTGATTAATGCTTGTTTGTCTCAGTTAAGTGAGGTATAGCTATTGCTTGCAGTTCTAGACTGAGAAAAATTCCTTTCTCTCTCATCCAGCGTTACGACTCCAGTTTTCTAGGCGCCTATACCTTGCGGATTCTATCTACTAATACTAGTTACTACCTGCCCGTTTTGGAGCAACGAATTTTTTTAGGGTTCTATTTTGTAAATTAACATCATTAATAATAGAGATATAATTATAAATTCTTACTTTTTAATTTTACTTCAAATTTTCTTATAAAGTTTTCGAGTATTTTGCGACAAAAGAGCAGCAGTCAATTGAGATTGAACGATGGAAGCGAAAGCTTCTTACGAATTATACATTCCGTCTCTTGTTATATCCCTGTCTCTGGTTCTCTTTCCTTGTGTCATCAATAATAAAATGGATATAAATTTCCTAAAGTGGTTGTCACTATTTTGTCACGACTCGAGTATTAAGCCTAATGTGTAATTTAATTCTTAATTTAAATATAAGTGTCAAATAAAATTTCTTGAATTATAATATTTCGAACATACTTCACTTATTTAATATTCTGGCAATATATGACGGGGTCACATTAATTATAACACACTAAATTAAAAATCGAATCAGTCTCATCAATAATAACTATTTATACTTAAAAAGTCAACCGCAATAAATCATACACCTATTTCAGCAAGCAATAAAAAATTTGATGATTCATTAACTTGCCAGTTGAAGCTCATACCCGATCAATGGTGAGCGACCAAAAAATTGTAAGTGCGGCAAAAAATATAACAAAAGGTGTACGAAAGAAACTTAACGTTTGGTTTCAATTTCGTAATTCCACAAAACGATAATTTTGTGTTAATGCTCTAAAGTCAAAAGATATATATGCTCTAAGGTTCGCTATTAATCATAACTTAATAAAACGATAATATTTTGTTTATGTCTTTAAAGTCACATTAAGTATATGCTCTTAGGTCGTTATTAATGTACACTGCAGCTACCTGCAGAAGTATAGGGTCTACAGTGCGATATTAAGAAATTAACATTGTCCGGTCATTTTTCTTCCGTGTTTAATTAATCGTGGCATCATGCATCATCTAGTGACGAAAGGTAATACAAATACAACAATATTAATTCATGATTACAACTTTTTTTACTTTTACATTTTAAGCTTTTTCACACAATAAATTTTAATTATTATTCACTTTTCAGACGTCTTAATGTAAAATGTTTACCTTATAATATGAAGCCTTCTGACGCATGTCACGTCTCTAATTTAAGATACTCCAAAGAGAGAATTGGAGATATTATAATTATAACGAGCCGCAAATTCTGTGCAGGCATTGTATTTTAATTGGATGTTATATTGGTTTATTGCCTAAATATTACTGATTTTCTATAAAAGAAGAGACTGTTAATATATTACCTGGTTCCTGTTTCTTACATAGAGAACTAAAATGTACGGGTATTTAAAGATCAATGTATTGTGTGGTGTCGGTCGTGGTGTCGGGCCGAACATGTCGAAACCAATGAAATTTAAAGTTATGCATTTCATTCCCTTGCTTATCTATTTGCATATGTGTAAGTGTGGGCCTCCGTTAAGAATCATTCGCTTCAAAAAGCAAATTTCATCCTTAAGTAGTGAAAATTAAACCATTGTATATAACGTATATTTACTGGTTTTTGGGAATAATATCGAAACTTAGAGAAATGGCTGTATATTTCAAATTTCCCAAACGATTGTTTTTTTTTAAGTTTAAAGCTGTTTCTACAACCAACCGGTCACCTTCATGGACTAAACCAAGTTTTTTGGTTTGATTTAATTAATCTTAGTTTACTCCATGAGGATGACGGCTTGACAGTTCAAATAATAAAGGTTTGGTATTAGGGTACAAAACTTAGTGTTTATATATCTGTTTTATATCTACGGTTCCACAGCTTTTGCAGAAGAAATTATGTAAATGTATATTTCAAACAGAAGGTTATATAAATTTCACAACCATTACTAATCATTTGTAACCGAAAACGACTGATTTGCAGGGAAATAGTAGCGATTCAATAGTTTTCATTTAATAAAAATAACGTAGAATTTTCTTTGTGTTGATTTCCTTATTGTGTAATATCACTGAATGACGAAATTATATTTTGGGTTCTAATTGTCATTTTTATGAAATTTTTGCCTCTTGCAATAACATGTGTTCCTTATTTTTAGCAGGACCGAGTTCATAAAGGTGCATATTACTTAATGAAATGATTATTTTATTTTTCTATATTTTCAGAATCAACTTTTACTGCTTGTAGACAAGAGAACTTAGAATTATTTAAAAGTATTTTTGCAATAAAATAATCCACAGGTGTTTGATTGGTGTTTCTTGAAAAATGTGTATAGCATAACACAAAAAAACTGTTGTTGACCAATTTTTATTCCTCAGTTAATTATACGGAGTGTTTAATGTTGCTAAAATCGCAATTTTGGCAGTTTTTATAACTTTCCAGCAACTGAATTAAAAGTTTTTTTTGTTTGCCTAATGTTAGTGGATTTTATAAGTATTTTCAGTAGCTACTACTTAAATGATTAGAAACTTAGTTATTGAGTTATTTACAAAAACCGGTCAAAATTCCCATATTTCAATCGCTAAGACTTATTATTTAAAACACCTTAGAACTCTGAAACTGACAAAAAGTTTCAATTTTATGAGGTATTTAACTGATAAGAATCATACCTTCATAGCTTTAAGGTTTTTTGCAAATGTGATTTTATTTCCAGGCCGTATTATTTCACGGGAAATTTACAATGCTTCCATTTTAATTATTTTACAACCATCTTAAGAATCATGTTTTACTTTGAAAGTATATATTTCGACGGTCTAATTCGAACAAAACTTATTCGAGGGGAGTCATCACTTCCCCTAATTTTATCGAACAGACCTTTTTTTAAATGTTTGTCGCCTAAAAATATATATTAGTAGTTTTTTATGGATTTGTATGTCCGCATTATTTTTAATACAAAAATGGCAATAGTAATTAATATACAACAATATAAATGTTGAGTCAAGTTTAGATCTCACGATTGTCTTCTAAATGCTATTTGTGTCATGTTCTTGATTATTTTTAAGTTTTCTTGGGAATAACACCACAATTGAATTAAAAAAGCTGTATATTGAAAGAAAATACAAAACGTTTCAAAGTCGTATTTTCTTTCAATATACAGCTTTTTTAATTCAATTGTGGTGTTATTCCCAAGAAAACTGAAAAATAATTTAGATCTCATGAACGGAAGACTTTTTTACTATACCTATTATAGTTTCATGTTACCAATTTATTGTTCTTTGATAAAATATATAACTACACAAGCTAATACTTATATTTTGTTCTGTACCATATCATTATATTGTAATGCTCAGAATTAAATTTTTATTTTTGTAATTTTACTCTATTACGTTTTTATATGAATAATAAATTTAGGAGTGGGATATTCTAACTGAAACTACTTTTGTTTTATTCAATGAGGACATGACTTTGTGAAATGATACCTACCATAATAGAAAAATTTCTATTTTCATAATTTTCCGCCTTCTCTGCCTAACAGATAGTGTTGAACCCATTGAAATTTTGAGGACTACATGGATCTTTAATCCTACAGCCTAAGCCAACATATGACCTACATAATTTATATAATAGAAAAATATATTGAATAATTACATAAAAACATAGCAAAAGTACGAAAAAAGTGATCTGCTTATATAATTCGAACTTGGGTTAACACCAGCAGACAGTTTGACAGTTGACATGTCATTTATATTAGGGAAAAATTTGAGTCTTTATAAATTTCAACATTTATATAATTGTATATTAATTATTATTATAAATCTATTATTACAATCATCTAATTAAAAATAACGTGTACATAAAAATATATAAAAAACAACTAATACATTTTTCAATGTCTTTTTTTTTCTTTTTTCAATCTTTTGAAATGAATGTCAGTTCGAACGCAGTGATAAAACAGGGAAAGGCACTTTTCCCCACCAGTACATTTTACCTAATTCGGAATACCAAAATGCAGGCTTTCAAACTGAATTTATATATAATAAAACAAAACCAAAATTAAATTAAATTCTGAAGGATTGTACTGACAGATTTGATAATTAATATTTTCCTTTCAGTTGATTAAAAAATTAATTTATCTAAAATTTGTAAATTTCACTTGAAATCAAACGCACTGAAAAAAAAAATCTTCTAAGCCGGGAAGCAGAGATTCTTACTGTTAGTTATTTCGAAAAAATGAAACCCTCTGCCGGGTTTCAAGGTGTTAAATTTGTTAAACAATACCAATAAAGGATTGAAAAATGCGCATTTTTTACGTTTTTTCCAAATAATTTAATAACTAATTTTCCAATCGTCTAGATGAACCTATCATTTAGTTGGTATTGAAATGAGTGTAAAACAAATTCAATTTTGACACTAAAACTTTCATTCATATGCTGAACAGTTACAAAAACCGCCAAAATTGCGATTTTTGCAACATAATTAGTTAAGGAATAAAAATTTGTTAACAGCACTTTTATGTGTTATGCTAAAGACCTGGGGTATTTTTTGCAACTGAAAATTTCAATTTCCCTAGAGTACTGTACTATACTTGACTAAGATTCACGTCAAAATTATGCCTCAGCTTGACTTTTACTCCTATTTTAATAACAATATACTCTTCTAAACCTACTGTTATGGAAGCATCAAGTATTCTATTTTATACATTTACGAGGTCCATGGGACACTCTAAACTAAATATTTCTGGTTAAGGTAGAAATTTAAGCATGGTAGTGTTTAATTGTTGCCCCATATTTTTTGTAGGAAATATGCAAACTCTGTCGTCAAAAAGTCTAAACTGTTGTACTGTTGAGCATTTCAACAAAGTAAGAGTCACGCAGTGGTCTCATGTATACGATCAGTTCATTATAGATAAACCGTTCAGTTCAAATAATGGGTATACTGGGAGAGTAGAATATCCCATTACTTTCAGCGGTATAAAATTTTGCTAAAGGTGACTTTTTTCTTCCGGAAGTTGTAAGAGATCCCCTGAAAACTCCAAAAAGTTTTTTTTCCAAACCACTAAATTTGATCTTCTACATTATCGAATTTCTTAGACAAACGTAACGTAAAATCTGTCAGTGTAACTTTGGATATTATCGACAGGTCATCTGTGATGAAAAACACCAGTTCTTTTAAATCTGATCTCAGCACTGCGAGGACTTCCTCAGAAAGTGGATTCTAGTTGGAAGCATGCTTATGGTCCTTAGCCACCTGTCAGAATGTTTATATTGTCAAGCCATTCTCAACGAATGCGTGTTACTGTATGAGATGTACTATAGTTTGTTTTTAGTGCAGAAGTACGATAGGTAAAAGTGGGTATCTATGCCATATACAAATTGATAGTAAGTAATATGTGCAAAGAAATAAGTAAATTTTGCAAACTAATAAAATGATTTATTAAAGAGAGAAGCTGGAGTCATTTGAGACTGAAGACTGTGAGAGCGAAAGCTTGTTACGAAATATACTTCCTAAGACTCTTCTTTCAGGAGAATTAATATAATTGTCACTATTTTGTTATAATTCAACTATTTATCGTAATTTGTAATTTAACATTAATATTATTTTATATTTAGCCATTGATATCATACCCTCTTCCTATACCAGTGCCATTCTGGTCACTTCTTGAACTTGACATCTAATGCTTTCAGCTGGACACTTTTTCAGTGTAATCCCCATATAAGATTCTCTTTGTGGTGTTTTGATATCTGATAAGTCTGTCAGGTCTCTAATAAAATATCGCAAGCAGAAAATTGGAATGTTTATTAGAAAGAAAAGCAAATTTTTTGCTGGTATTGTATATTAATTGGATGTTACTTTTGTTTTTTACTATGGTTTATTGATTTTATATAAACAAAGAGACTTTGAATATATATAACCTGGTCCCCTTTCTCACACAGAAAACAGGGTTGTACGGGTGTTTCAAGATCAAAGAAGTGTCGTTTCTGTTCGAAGTGTTTTGTCCGTCGGAAGTGTCATGTCGGTCGAAATGAAGTCTAGAAACTAATACAATATTTGCATTTCACTTCCATTATCAACAATTTCCTTATGTGTAAATGTGGGCCTTCGTTGAAAAGTTTCTCTTCAAAAACAAGCGACTTCAATTAACTCGGTTACAAACACCATGTGTGATTAATAATTAGTTTTGATATTTAATTTGGGAGATTTATGAAGATCATTGTTGTGACATTTATTTAAAGTATATGGAATGTTGCTTCAATTTTACCGATTTTCTGAGAAATGGGACTGAAATTTTAGTTTCTACTTCCTTTATAGTTTAAATACTAACTGAATTTAAAATTTGAAGTTTAAGTGTCAGTTAGAATTTGATGATCCGACAAAATTAAAGAACTTTAAATGGTAACAGTTCATAAGCTTTATGCGGGGTGTACGAAAATCAAAGGGAATTATAAAAGACCGGTCAACAATTATTGAAGGAGTGGTCACAATAAACCAGATCATCGAAAAATTCAGAAAATTTTGCGAGAAACACCGTTAGCTTTCAAAGATTTGAAAAAACCATTTGGCGACCTCAACAGGAGTATGTTTTGAAAAAAAAAAACGATAAAAAAAGAGTACAGGAAAGTTACTCAAAACTTATGATAAACTTTTAAAAAAGACAGGGTCCGGTAAAATGTTATTACATATATCTACACAGATTAATTTTTTGTTTGTCACTAATATACAAGTAAGTGATAGAAAATGCAGAGATTTGTTTATTACCACGAGTGCCATACCTTAAAAACAAAAATCGGGAACATAATAGGTAAAATGAAGAAAGACAAAAAAGTCAAGAATTAATTTTTGAGCAAGAAGATTAATTAAATATATTCCATAATTTCATCAATTAGTATAGATTTGTTTTTCAAATTGTGATAGATCTCTCTATTGTAATCTTAATCTAAAATTATTTTTTAATAGACCAATCAAGCAGTGACCTGTCAGCAGCTAACAACACTAGACAACCGCTGAGCTCATAATATAATTTTTATGAATAAACACACGACTAATTCACTAATTGAATGAAATGTTTTTCTGTGTTAGTTTAACAACCTCATTATGTGGTTAGCTGGTTTGCTGCTGTAAACCATAAGCCATCAACATAATACACCGGGCACATGGCTAATAAGATACATCCTGTATAGCGGAATTAAGTGCAAACTCAATTGCAACGCGTTAAAAAGATTTGGGGAGTCAAAACAACAGTTGATGAATGAGCATTATTATATTACACGCCTTTTGGAAATACATAATTATGCAGTTTTATGGGATATGGTTTTCATCTATATATATTATGATTTTCTGATATATATGTAGTGGAGAAAAAGACATTTACAAGCAGCAGTTGTTGTTCAATATACTCGTAATATTGGATCATTATTATATTTAATGACAATGAACTATAGTATAAATTTTTCATATTTGGGAAATCGCAAATTAGAAAATCTGTTAGTTGTAAAGTCGAGTCGAACTGTTGTGCATATGCCAGATTTCAGATGATCTCAAAAAACTTTGGACCTAGCTGATTGGATCTTGCTGATGATGCTTTAGTTGATTGGTAATTGACCAGGCAGTCTCAGTCTACATTCACATTGTACGTCAGCAACGATAATATACACCCCTTTTTCCTTTGTTTTTGCTTCAGCTCAATTATTTTGTTAAGCCAGATAGAACTGCCCGACGTAAGTTTTTCCTGACTAACAGAAACTTCTAGTACCTTTAGTTTGAACATGGTCACAACGGTCTGGAGTTCAAAGCACGGTGCAGAGCTCCATTACTAATATTTATGCCACGAAGTTTCAGATTTTTTGAACTTCAACATCTCTGCTACTATTTATACAACTGCGTGTAATCAATTCGTCTTTAATATCCTCTGGTAGGTCTGGATAGGACAGGTGTATTAACCTTCTAATATCTGCATCAAATTCTTGTAGATTTTTTCCAGATATTTGCATTTTTCCATTAAGTTGTGCTTGGTATACCCATATCTTTTATCTAAGACTAAAATTATCTTATCAAAAATACATAGTTCATTTACTGAAGTTGTATTGCTGAGCCTCTCAGAGAAATTTCAAAGAATTTAGACTTTTCTTGGCCATCCCAACCGTTAGTGGCTCATACTCTACTTTTTACTACCTTAATTTCATTATTAAATTGCGTTAGTTACTTCAAATTGTTTCTTTTGAATTTCTAATTCATCTTTCCAAGAATTTGAATGTTTTGGTTTAGAAAATAAGCCATCATTTAAGTTCTAATATTCACTTTTTCACATTTTTTGTACATATATATATATATATATATATATATATATATATATATATTTGTACTCGGTAAACATAGCGTAGCACGTCATACGTTTTATTCGGCTACCTTAATAATTATTATTTTGAAACTCTCAAATTGGTTTGATCGGAAAAAAAATTCTTTACATATCAAGCTTTTGGATTTGCCATTGTTCTTTGCTTTGCTTTGTTGGAATTCGAAATGGAGTTTTAGTTGATTAATATTTTGTTTGAAATTTTTTTATTGTTTTGTCATATTAGTTAGGGTTAGCCTACTATTGGGTTCTTATAGGAGAAAACTCAATACAATCTGATTTTAGGGTGACATCGATTTCACATTTTGGAATCTGAGCTAACCTTTACATCCCTGAGCTCATTTGTTCATCTCTATTTGATTCTAAAGTAGTAAACAATTTTTAATATTTCAATTTTGTCAAATTGCAATTGCCTGCTCTCTTCTATGCCTTTATACACAGTTGTACAGTGTTCATCGTTTGGATATCTGCACATTAAAAAAAAAAGAAGAAGAATCATTTGTCATATGCTCATTTTCATCTCTAGTACGAACACATAAAAAATGTTTTGCGTTTTACATTAAGAATTTTATTCAATATGTGTGTTTTTCTGAATTTAATATATTTTTAAAAATTTGTATTAACGTGTTCGGAATGCTAATTGAACACATTGTAAAATTTGCATTGCCTGTGATGAGAGGCTTTTTTTCAATTTTCGACTTTGTAAGCTTGCTTTTACTAACTAGATTAAGTTTTATATCATTATTATTTTGTGTTATCTTTTCTCAAAAGAATGATTGAAGAAAACATTAAACGTATTTCGAAAGCCTTCATATTATAAAAAAGTACAATTTGTTTAGTGTTCTATAAACTATATATATATAGTTAAGTGGAAATTTCAAAGTGAATAATGGGACCCAGCTAAAGATTATAGACAACTAAATAAATTTGTGTGTGTGTGTGTTTGTAATTGATGACAGACATGTTAAAATACTATATGAACATAATTTAACGACGGTAGTTCTTTTATCAGAAAAGCAAAGTAAGGTATTCTAGAGAAACATTTGAGTTAGATTTATAGGATATCTCGAGACCATCAGTGGTCCCCGAAGTTCATGATAAGATAACATCAAATTCATTAAAAGCCTCTTTTGTTCTGCTCTAATAATGAACACTAAGATTAAACTTCGTTAAGGACACTGTGCGTGTGAACTTTACTCAATGTAAGGCTTCCGCCCATTTCACATATTAAACGCCACTCATTTCAGATTGAATGCATAATCACCTAGTCGTTTTTTTCGTATGTAGATTTATTGAAGTGATAGAGCTTATTGAGTAAAGGATTGCTACCCCACTGTTATGCATAATGGTGAATATTATTGAACTTGATGTACCTAATCGTTGAATGTTTTTATGTCATACAATTCAAAATTGGAAAAATTAATTATCAAAACAATTGCAAAATTTTCGATAGTATTTAATTAAGGATTAATAATTTCTAGTATAACAAACACAGGTCAAATGTGACATTTTATTGAAGTAGTCATCCTGAACCCTAAAATTATGGGTGTTTCTATCAATGGAATTAATTCTGTTATAATCATACTAAATTATAAGAAATAAGAAAAACGAATGAAGTAAATGAAAAACATTGAGTAAGTAATACCAAAACTTGTATGGTTTCTACTATTGAATAATTTCCAAATTCAAATAATAAAAAATGTAATCAACTAAATTTCATACTCTTATACAGGATAAAGGACCAGGCACCCTTCTTATGGAAAAATGGACTTCCGTCAAATTGTTTGAAATTTTGGTATGTTGTAGAAGTTGACGTTCTGACAAAAAGAGTCAAACAGATTCTATGACTACTTTTCTAGATACAGAGTGTTAAACATTTATGATATCGGATTTCCAATGATAGACGTGCTTTATTTCCGGTTATTGGAGAAATTGTGATTTGTACATTATTGGACATAAATATTTCATACGTAACATGTGGTTTTGGAACAAATCATTTTTTTTATTACAGCGTTTAAAACATAAGATGTTATTGTACAATTAATCTCATATAATACGCACCATTCGTGCTGCACTTTTCATAAGACATTACACAGATGTATTATCCGTCTCTTTATACTCAACGGGATGTTAAACTGATTGCAAAAACTATACATATTGGAAAAAAAATTATACTACCCCTTAGTTTTAAATTCTCTCCGTCAACTTTATATATTATTACATTTTTATGTTAACACATGTTTAGTGTTTTACTGACTAGAATATTATTAAAATTTTATGACTAATTTTCGATATATATAGTGTTGAACTTCGGAAATGTCACCTTTATCGTATCAAATTTCTCATAATAGATGTGTTTTATTTCCGTTTATTGTGGAAAACGCGGTTTGCACATTGTTTGGCATAAATATTGCACAAACGATTACTATTAATTAGTTTTTATTACAGGGTGTTTCCCATATACGGTAACATGTTTTTTTTAGAAAACTCATTTTTTATTATAACGTTGAATACATAAGAAGATCTAATTGCTCAGTTAACGAATTTTTGGACGTGTTCATATATTATACATTGCTAAAGTGGACGTTTATTATTTTTTCCATAACAAGTAAACCTGTATTGACCATGCGTCCTGGAATTTTTATATTAAATTATACAAATCTACAACTCATCACACTAAATTCTACAGGTCTGCATACATTGTACAAATTTAAGTATTGTAGTTTATACAGGGTTACTCATTAATGGTATATGCACACTATAACTATATTTACGACTTACACTTTATAATATATGAATACGTCCAAGAACTCATTTCTTATTAATTGTGCGATTACATCTTATGTATTCATCGTTGTAATACAAAACTCAGTCTTCTGAAAAAACATGTTACATATATTGGAAACACACTGTAATCAAAGATAATTTATGGTTATTGTTTTATTCAATATTTTTGTCAAATAATGCGAAAATTATCTTTCTTGCAATTCTGATAATTTCTGATAAAGCAAAAGAATTCTGATAAGCAAAAGGAAACATTTCCGATGTTTAACACCCTATATCTCGAAAACTAGTAAATACAATTATAACAATATTCTGCTGAGTTAAACACTGAACATTTGTTAACGTAACAATGTTATAACATACAAAGTTGACGGAGAGAATTTAAAATTACAGGGTAGTATACAAAACTACCTTTTTTTGAATATGTTTATTTTTTGCAATGAGTTGAACATGCGGTTGAGCATCAAGAGACGGATTATATATCTGTTTATTGTCTTATTAAAATTGCTGTTCCAATGGTTCGTACAGGGTGCCTCATTAATAGGAAACAACAATATATGCCCTCTCTAGCTATATTTATCGCTCACACTGTATATTATATGAAGCATATCCAAGAAATTATTACTTTAATGAAATATTAATTTTGCAAAAACATCTTCTCATTATTTCAACGTTGTATTAAAAAATTGATTTTTTTTCAAAAGCACGTATTTTTGAAATAACCTATAATCCAGCAAAAATGATGGCATTGGTTTTGTGAAATATTTATATCCAATAATGTACAAATCACAATTTTTCCACTAAGCGAAAATAAAACACATGTATCATGCGAAATCTGATATTAAAAATGCTGCATTTTCGAATTTTAACATTCTGTATCTCGAAAACTAGTCATAGAATCTGTTTGAGTCCATAGATTATTTTTGTCAGAACATCAACTTCTACAATATACCAAAATTTCAAACAATTGGACGGAAGTCCATTTTACCATAAGAAAGGTGCCTGGTCCTTCGTAAAAATATTAGAAAAAAACTAACTCTATCTCCTTCATTTGAATTGGGATAAATGTTGTTTGTCAAAATTTCCCTCCATATTTATTTACTTGTACTTATGTATCCAAACTTATATCACGATGAGTACGTTATATATTTAGAGTCTCTTTCTTTACAGAAAATAAATTAATTGTAGTAAATTAACAAATATTACATCTGTATATATATATACTCGGCAAGCACAAAATTTGTTCGTTCTATTAACATTCCAATTTTTTGTTTGCGATATTTTAAATTAGAGTTGACAGTCTTCAGAAATCAGAACACCACAAAAAGGGCAACAATAGAAAGTTTATGGATGGTAGTAAAAATGGTGACAAACTAAAACTCCACAAGAAATAGCAACGTTACCAAATTTATATATGGTACAGATTAGTATGACAACTAAGTTCAAAAAGTAACCCGAATGGCACTGGTGTAGAAAGAGGGTCTTTTTTCAATCAATGTTATGTAAAATTTATATATTTTTTCAAATATTCACAGATATTCTAAAAAAATCTGGCGTCTTTTTAAAATTCACACTTTGCTATATCCGCTTTACTGTAGTTTACTGCATTTTGAGGGTCAATTTTTTTAATATGTATAAGATTAAACTATATTGCAAAATAATAGTCTAGAGAGGCTTTGATATTTAAAACATATGTGCTTAAATAATGTTTTCATATTTTAATCTGTTATAATTAAAATGACTTCGTTATATATTGCCAGAATATTAATTAGATGAATAAGTTTGAATGATTATAATTTAACAAATTTTATATTTAAATTAAAATTTTACGTCATATTATTATTTAAATTAATACCTATATATTTAAATTAATTTCTAAATTACACATACTTGAGTCGTAACACACTATTGACAGTGGATGCCCAATTGTTATCAGATACATACATCAAATTTAAAAATAGCAAGAGGGTGTTCAAATCATGAAGTAGAGGGTTATTATTGTTTAAATGATACATTATTTAAATTACCTTCAAAAGAATTGCATTCTAAAAGTGGTGCAGTAACTTCTCTTTAATAAATATAACTTTGTCAGATATTTCCCCAAGAAAAACCCGGTATTAAGAATGCGAAAAGTCTGAATAGGTCTCTTATAATAAAAATATGATATTTTTCAAGGTTTGGGTTTTACACAATTATTAATTGCTTAAAACTGATACCTTATTGTTATTGAATAGCTATTGTTAATAACACTTTGTTATTTAAAAATATTGCCTCGTTTACTGTGTTACAGAAAAAAGAAAAAAATGGTGTATATTGAAGACAATAACGATATCTCAATTTCTTCAATAAATCATTTTTCTTAGTGTTGTCTTTAAAGCTGAAAATAGATTTCCTTACTAAATGCAATGAATTACACCTCATTTTCCATATTTTCAATCTCATAAATTAAATTAACATTTGATGTTGACGATGATGACGTCAAGCGAGCCAACTAACATGTTTGGATGGTGCAGTGATCACATCTTCTCAGTAGTCGTATAATGTATTATTCCCATAATAAATCAGGTAAGTAGGGCAAATCTTGAGTGGCCAATATGTACAGCGTGTCTTGTGTAACATTGCTTATCGATTGACTTAGCGGTAAGAAGTTTCATAAGATAATTGCAATTTATATAGCGCCGAGGAAACCAATACATGCAATAACAAGCATTTGGTAATTTCTATATGATTATTAAGGAGGTCCTTGATTATTTTGCCTATTGATTCGGATTTCCTTTACCCATTTCTCTTATGTAACAAAGACATATTGAAATTTGTGAGACAGAGAGAGTATAATGAGGAAAGTTTTGTAAAATTGGCAATTGCAACTTCTTCACATCTAAGTGTACACATTATACGAGTACAAGTCACCTATTTGTACACAGGTTTATCATATTGTAGTAACTTTTTACACTGAGAATATTTATGAAAATGAAGATGCTTGTTAAGATTTTAATCCATTATTAAGTGAGTTAGGAGGCTTTAACAATTTAAGGAGAGGAAGTTGTCTACAGATGCCTTTAAACTAGGTTTACAAGTCCAGCTCTATTATGTTGAAAACGTGAAGGCTATGAATCCTCTTGCAGTCCAAATGAGAGATGCCTATGACAATATAAGGAAAAAAGCTATACTAAATTTTGTCTTTTTCTATGAGAGTGGGTTAGCAGGGACCTGAAAAACGTAACTTCACTAACATTTGCATATTGCTAAAATAAATGTTGTACTTTACTTTAAGAAGATATTCCCTAGGATAAGTGATGATTAAAAATAGCTTTACTTGCAAATCCAAAACAATAAAGGAGCTTACGGCAGATACGGACATTAAGAAAGATTGAATTGAAATTCTAAATAAATAATTAAAGACTTATAGAAAACTAGTTTCAGAACTCCTAGGAATTAAAGGACGATAAAAATTATATCAAACTGTTTCCGGACTTGGGAACTCTGCTTGCTTATTGTCCCTGAAATCCCACCCAGATGTAGAATATAATATTTACCGTCAACATATCCTCGTAAAGCTTCTCCCTAAAAATATAGTTTTGGAATTCACATCTGTGCTTCTTGCCCAAAAATTTTGGAGCTGTGTTCGATGGACACAATGGAAAAACATTATTAGGGAAAATGGAATCCAGATATGCGAAACAGCCTATTACTGAACGCAAATAGTGGTGAAGTGTTGGACCACTTGATATCGGAGAGAACAAAAACGAAAGTACTGAAATAAAAATGTTGTCATGAAATTTTTTTTTATAAAACTAGATTTCATTAAAGATCCTTCTAGGGTACAGAGGTTTACAAAAAATACAAGAGCTCTGTATGCGTTAGTTCTAGATAATGCGCCAAAATGACGAACATATGTCCCGGCGGGTAATGGCCATAGGCGAAGGAAGGAGAGGACGTTCACCTGCCACCTGGAGGCTGACGCAAGCCTAAGGTTGGAAGTTATGCAGACTACAAATAAAATGTTAATCAGGAAGTCGGTCCTGAAATAAGGACCAAACCAAATAGAAAGAAGAATAGTTGAGATGTTGCGATTGTTATTCGTTGTTCCTTTTAGTTTATTAATTTACTTCAATCTAAAAAATGTTTGGACTCATCTAAATAAGTAATAGTTGTATATTGGAGCACTATCGAAAAAATATAGATGAGAAGAAATACCCTATATTGCATGTTCGGTTACTCGGAATACTGAGTATTCGAGTAACTAGAAGCGAAAGCAGAAGGCTACGAGAATTATGCGAACCGACCTGAAGAGGGCAGATGTGACTCTGCCGAAACGTCGTCATTTTACCATCGATCCCGGCAGGGATCAGTTATCAACTACGAGGATGAATTCCCGGAAACCATCTAATATATATATATATATATATATATATATATATATATATATATATATATATTTAGGGTTGTCGTTTTGATGAAAAAATACTGGGAAAATTTTCTTTTCTTTTTAAATTCAAAACAACACGTGCATCTAAGTCAATTTTTGGGTATGGATATAATCATCTTTTTGGGGAATATTTTATGGAAAATACAACTATATTCGAAATATAAAAAAGAGTAAAACTCAAATCAATAAAAAAATATTTGATCAAAATAACAATAAATAACAGTTTAAATAAAAAAAATCCCAGTTGATTCGTCTATTGAAATTGACATTTTTATTTTAATATTACATTAGTACAAACGATATTTTAATATATAGATTTCTTCACTCCAAGCCTCAAGTAAGCTTTCTTTCCCATTTTTAATGTTTTTTCTTCTAAGATTTGAATGAGGAATTGTTGAGGATTAAAATTTTCCCAGTGTTTTTCATCAAAACAAAGCTTTTAAGGGGGCGTCGAAAAAAAAAAATTTAACGACCACTCTAATATATATAATATATATATATATATATATATATATATATATATACTTGTAAAATTATCTTGATGTTTTTGAATAATATAAGAAACAATAAAATGTTGTACAAAAAAATTGTTTAAATTTGACCATAAATCCGGATAAAATATATTATACCGCACTAACTAATTTATACTTATATAAAATACAAATATAAAAACTATGGCAAAAAGTCTGGTACTTTTTGCACAATTCATTTGATATTATTGAATAATGCAATAAACAATGATATTTATTATTTAATGCAGCTGTACAGGAAATATTAATATGTATATAATATTTGTAAACCACTGTAATAGAAATGTAAAAATCAAAAAAGATTTATTCAAATTTGACTATAAATCAGGATATAACATAATATACCTCAATAATGAACCTGTATATAAAGTACAATTATAAAAACTTGGACAAAATCTTTCATTACACAATCAATTTGATATAATTGAACAATGTAAGAAAGAATGATTTATATTATTAATACAGCCCTAAGGGAAATATTAATATGCATAAACTAATTGTAAACTGTCGTTATATAAATGTATAAATAAAAAAAAGATGCATTCTGATTTGAGTATAATTTGGGATATAAAATAATATTCCGTAATAATTCATTTTGATTTAAAATAGAATTATAAAAAATATCACAAAACCTCTGATATTTTTTGCAGAATTAACTTTATATTATTAAATAATTCAACCAAACGATCATTTTAACTATAAATTAATTAATTTATTAAAAATGAATTTTCATCAACTGAAGACGAAACAATCATTAATCAATAATTGATTTTAGCTCTAAATAATATTTTTGAATTACAAATTCTTTACATTTTCGGTGGGTTATCAAATTTAATAAAAGTTTTCTTATAAGCCTGTAGCGGCAAAAAGTAACGTGCTTTAAGTTTTGAGGAGACAGTTGGATATTGAACTTGAGAAAGTAATAACTCGCTTACCTTATGACTGTCTCCGAAAATCGTGATGCTGGATTTGGGGAAAATTTCCCCGTCTGTGATCACAAAAATGTATAAAAAACTTAACAAATGTTTTTAAAAATCACTGTCAATCCAAAAATGTATCACTCCATAACAAAAACTTAGTTTATAGTGTGAGAGTAAAGTACATAAGCGATCCAACAAACAAAATATTATTGTCTCTAAAATGTTATTGTTTTTATCACGATCGTACAATCA
The DNA here is from genome assembly GCA_034190945.1 of Octodonta nipae. NCBI lineage: Eukaryota > Metazoa > Arthropoda > Insecta > Coleoptera > Chrysomelidae > Octodonta > Octodonta nipae. The sequence goes on along the minus strand of CM067220.1, from coordinate 88,239,480 downwards.
AAAGGAATCCCGAGTTCAGACCACAACAATTGGCGAGTGCTTTTCGACTATTTGTCAGATCAAACACGAGACATTAAAACGTTGCTAGGGGAGGTCCATATTCGCAGCATCATGGGAGCTTGCGCTCTATCACACCGGACTTTTAGAGGCGGAGTTTCGGCCAATAGAGACGAAGACGGGAAAATTGAGCGCTCGGTTATCTGAAACGAGATCGAGTTCCGTTTCATAGAGCTCTTTCCGGTAGATACCGGATCTTTCTTAAATAGTGGGGGTAGATAGCGATACTGTTTATGGACTAAACATTAAACAGTTTTTCGAGAGAGGATTAGAGTGCAAGGGATCTAACCGATCTCGATGATACTGAGAGAGAGGCAATATCAGAAATCCTCGTATTGTGATATATTTACTTAGTATTATTGGCAAGAGAGATTTTGTGTAACGTTCTTTTCATTTGTCGCGTGTTGGTGGGATCTCGCTTTCATAATTTAAACACTAATTTTAGGTTGCGTTTCGAGTTTTATTCATTTATTCAAGGATGAGGCGACTGTCGGATTTATTGTAGAAAGTGGAGTGGAAAAATAAAATTGAAATGGGTGTAAAGGGTTCAAAAAGGATTTAAAACCCGAGGCTGTCACATATAGTGAGATATACAAATAATTACTTGTTTAGGACCCTCGCAAACCCTTCTGGGGATATTATACGAGGTGTTTACTTAAGGTAAAAAGATGTAGAAAACTTTATCAATATTTATATTAAGGAAAAAGTTTTTACATAAAATGACCTCATCACATATACAATTTTTTTATTGTATCAGAAACAAATTTGGGTTTAAATTAAAATACCATTTTTGAAGATATCATCATTCATATGAAGAAAATTTTGAATTTTGCTGTCTCATTCAAGGAGCGATACTTCTTTAATTAGGGAACATTTTCTTCAACTGGAAATTTGATATCATAACACATATTCCTTTAAAACGACAGTGTTTCTTTGTCAACGATTTATAGATGCTGAATGACAGTTTTTAGAAAGTCTTTTCAATGACCTGACAAAAAAGTAATACTAGAATATGGTTCAATTAAAATGGTGCCTCATGCCACAGTCCATTAGCTGTTAGAGATTACCTTGAAAATATTTTCTAAGGAAAAATAATTCAGATATATTCATATCTTTGTTAGTCTGCTAAATCCCCTGACTAATCCTAGGCCACCATTTCTTAGAGGGTTACTTCAAATAAAAAGTTAGCAACAAGGGCTGTTTCAGTTGTTAATGTTTTGGAGGAGATGATTTCACAATCATGTTGGTAAATTACTATATTCATGTATTATGAGAATTTTTCCATAGAAAGATTTCATCTTCAGGGAAAAGGGAGTGGATCTGAATTAAAATCTCTTTTTTATTCTATTAATTTTATGCTATATGAACAATTTATAAAATAAACAGTTATGGAGTACATTCGATATATTTAAATGTAATGACAAATTTTTAAGAGCTGGATAGTTTATCTGATATATTGTAATGGATTTAAAACCGACATGAAATAATACAAAAGTTTAGTAATCTGAATAAGTAAATGATTGGGGAAATGTAAATATCATTCATATATATCTAATAACAGAAAGGAAATTGCAGGAATCAAAGTTAAAGTTAACCTAAAAATATAAACTATGTAAAAAGAATGTTTCAAAAGCAAATTGTTGAAAGGATAAAAGGTGGCATATAAAGTTAGATAATCTATCATGCAGAGTGTAGTAGAATTTGGATACTTACATAAGAAAATCTAGGCAGGAAGTCACATTTAGGTCAAACATCAAAGAGGTTAAATTCACTTATGAAAATCACAGTAGAGCTTGTAAAACAAGTTTAGATCACATATTAGGCCATGAGAACACTGAATATAACACATTTAGATCAAAATTAATTTTTAAATACATAAATTTGTTAAATAAATAGAGAATTGAAATGTCAGAATTATAAAGACCGTTAAAAATCGGAAGGAATGATGGAACACTAAAGAGATTTACACCTTTAGAAAGAGCTTAGAGCATAGTTTATTAAAATTCAATAGTTCAAAAGATATAAAGTCTTAATTTCAGTAAAATCCAATTTTTTTTAAAGTACCTGTTAAATGACTGGTGACCAGCAGGTTACAAGTGTCAAATCAAAAATTTTGAAAACATGAATTAAGTGATTTAGATAAAATTTAGGAGAGTAAACGGTATTGAAATTCAAATTAAAATTTGTTTAGATTTTTGCATATGATTTAGAACAAACATATTTGGAAATTAATAAAATAAATTAAAGCGGAAATGGAAATAGCAGGTGGCAAAATTTATTAAATAAATAGGAAATCTGACATTAAAAGGTCCTCTTTGTTTTCCAAGCGTCGACGAGAGCAGTTCAAAATTTCGTTCCTGAAAAATCACGTTTCCATGACAACAAGGTAAATGATCTGTGATATCATTGAAATAAGTGTTCCATGTCAATTTTTGACAAGAAATTAAGTTTGAAGTTAAATTTTTGAAGTTTTGAATCATCAATTTGAAATTAATTTATTTATTTGAAAATTAATACATTGTAAATTATTACAATTTATTATTATATATATATATATATATATATATATATATATATATATATATATATACTGAGGTCCTAAAGACATCGATAAAATTAAATGAAAAATCCTGAAACAGGTCAATGTATATAAATAAAACTACACTTTTTGAATATAAGTATTCAGTTGCACCCTTAACCCTCTAGAGCTAATAACTATCCCCAAAAAATTAGGCGTAGTGTAAGATACTTTATTTAAAAGCTTTTTCAATTCTCTATTAACTTAACTTTGGGAATTTTAGAGGTGGATACACAAGAAAAGAGTAATTTTATTTTATACAAATAAGTAGTCCTCTTGTCAAATATATGTCACGGTTTAATAGTCTAGTTATCTCTGACAAAAAAAAAAAAAATTCACCTTTTTGTGAAAAGACGTATTTGAAATTTATTTTAGTTCGCTAGACGTCGTTAATAAGTCCTAAACATTATAATTATTTTTTAACCGACTTCAAAAAGAATGAGGTACTCAATTTGTCTGTAATTATGTTTTGTTTTATGTTTGTACAGCGATTACTCGCAAAGGGCTAAGGAAATTTCGACCGTTTATTCTGGACCCTGTTCCGTGTTCACGAGGTGGTCCCATATTTTTTCATTATCATAGCTCTCAGAAAATTTCCGGAAAATATTCTGTTCTCATATGAAGCAATATTTACCCTATATAGAACGGTTAAGAAGCAAAATTGTCGGTATTGAAGCACGCAAAGTCCTCACTTGAGGAGAGAAGGTCACACTCAGCATCCTATTAAAGTGAACGTTTGACCTGGCGTAATATGTATTAAAATAATTGCACCATATTTTTTGAGGGGACATTAACTGGGGCGAGTAATTTGGATTTTTTACAAAATGATTTAATATCTGAATAAAGACAATTTTTTCCTGATACTTCTAACCCTGCCGACATTAACAGGAAAATATTGTTTCAACAAGATGGAGCTACACTACATTATGCAGCAGCTGTTCGAGCTTATCTCAATGAAGTTTTTCGGCTTGGATTTATAGGTATTCGTGACGAAATTCTTGCTATCTGACTACTGGATTATTTTTCGTAGGTTTTTTTAAATTATAAACTCTACAATAATGAACCAGCTAATATTCGTCACGCAAAACCTGGAATAGGGGAACGACTTAATCAAATTTGTGCAGAGATATTTCAAAACCGAAAAATTTCAACACTGTCTATTTTTTTTATCAAAAATGAACGGCGCCCAGTTCATATATATATAAACGAATTGTTTGAGTAACGGCTGAATTGGCTAACACAATGTAAGAAAGGTTTCGGGAACCAGCCTTTTATGAGCGATTTTATAAAGAAGTGAAATACACTTTTACTTTGCGAAAGCTTTCGAAATACTTTAATTTCTTCGTCAGTCTTTTGACCACAAACAAAATTTATAATTATAATATGCGAGATAGTTTCTTAATTACTTACAGTAAATTGTGATTGTAATTTGAAAAAGAGCACAAACATAGGAATTATGAAATTAATAAATTAGATGTAACAACATTTTTTTGAGTGACATTGATAGCAAAACTGGAAATGAAGTTATAATCAAAAATAACATTACTATGGTGAGTAGAATAATGTATTGTTACACATAGTAACAACTTAACTTAATTGTTGAATACTGAAAATTAATTCTGCTGCTTCCCGAAACCTTTCTTACATTATATATATATATATATATATATATATATATATATATATATATATATATATATATATATATATGGTTGATGACTTATTCCGGTGTACATCCGTTCGTCTGTATTCGTTTGAAAAATCACTTGACGTTTCGCCAAAATCATAAGATACTTAGTATCTTTTGAGAAAGCCAAATATGATTTTGGCGAAACGTCAAGTGATTTTTCAAACGAATACAGACGAACGGATGTACACCGGAATAAGTCATCAACCACATATTTCCATCCGTGAAACAGTATACACAAACATATATATATATATATATATATATATATATATATATATATATATATATATCTTAAATTATAATTATAATTATAAACTATATTGAAATTTGATATTTCTTATTACCAACGTCCAAAAATCAAAAAGTATTTATAAAAGTAATAAGCAATAATTATTGCTGAAGAATGGTTTTCTTACAGAAAATAGCACAAATGTCTAATTTTACTCCCGTGAAATTAAAGTGCCATTTAAGAATGCGTTATAAAGCTATATCTTAAATATACAGGACGCTCTACTACCTACCAGAATATGTCACTTGTACGTTCAGATTATAGTTTCCAACTGTTCAGGTATAGACTTCTGAAGTACTGAAAGAATGGAAGCTATTCAGTATTACAATAAACGTCAAAAGAGAAAATCCATGCAAACAGACGGTACTTTGAAACAAGTAATAACAAAAAACTGCATTTATTCCGTTTACAATAAGAGGTACCAGCTTTGCACAAATATCAAATAGAAATGAATAGTGGCAAAATGTTTTAAACGAGACATATTGTGGAACGAGTGGAACGGTTTAGACAGATTAGAATTCGTGTGCGAGAGCACTATAGAATATTACACATTAGTAAAGTTTGCACTGCTATTTTACAAAAACTGGAACAAAACTATTTGTGGATTTTGAGTTAATCGGATTTTTAAGTTAATTTAGTAGTATGGAAAAATACAAAATAATTTAACGGTGGTTTGTTGTGGTTCAATTAGCACAGACCTTCCAGAAAAATAAACAAATAATATTAACCAACGTTCTCAATGATTTGGCGACTGCTACTATAAATAAATTAGCAATAGTCAATGCATAAAAAAATTTCATTTCGAATACCTTAAAATATAACCTTCACGTTTTATATCATAATAAAAATAAATAATGTTCACCGCTACATTCTGATTGAGATAGAAACGATGAAATTCCATTTCTCAGCTCAATATATCGACTTTATAATACACTTCTGATTGAAATTTTCACCCTAATGGAAAGGCATAACTCCGTCGAAAGATTCCATAAGTTATTCGAAAGTGTATACAAAACCAATATCCTTCCATTATCTGTTTTCAATAAATCGGAGGAATCACATACATACATATCAATCGAGTATCGAAGAGGAGAGACAAAATAAATTTGAGAGATTTGAGAGAGATTCTTCTCATATCTTTGCCTCTACTATTGCGTTTCCCATGCATTCATAATGAGACTATATGTGACTTTGAGTCATCGATATACCTACATAAGATATTCATTGTTTCTTTTGAATATTTTTCGCAATAGATTTCCTGTGAAAATGGAATGGAGTTGCCGAATATGTTTCAAAGAATGTATCAAAAGAATCGTATATTTTATTTACTCTTATTAAGGGGGGGTTTCGACCTGAAGAGGTCGAAAACAGAAAATTTAAATAAAAATAAAATGCATTCTTAGCCCTTTGATACGCTCTATATATGCATGTCTTTTGATAGGCAAAAGTCGATGATTATGAAAGAAACGTTTTGTAAGCTCGACTGCTCCTTAAGCAAGACAATATTAAAATAGGTTTCAAGAAGCTCGCTATTTTGTTATATCGCTACAAAAAAAGTTCGCTAGTGAAGATAAATTTTGGATAAATGCATCAAGTAACGTATTATATGAAAGAACATCAACCTGAAGTTTGCTATGTGATAAAAAGTACCTTGTTTAGGCTAATCGGTATATTATAGTTAGGAGAAAATATTAAGCTACTCCTCAAAATGGCAGATAGAATGTTTAAGATGTTTCTGACCACAAATTTTACACATAAGTCTTCTGTAATAACTAGAGATCATTTATTACAGTGTTCCCCCACCCCCAGGCGCTGGCTACGGCCTTGTGTACACGACATCAACTACTGTCATTTTCTTACCTCTCTTATCCAGTGTTCTTCATTAATTACCATATACAACAGTAGCAAACACCTTCACAAGGTTCTCCCTATCCTCACCTCCTTTATGGTTCACAGATATAGACCTGGAGTAGCTCATGAACTATCTCCTTCCTGTCCAAATAGATTCACATACATTTTTGTTAACTTACACTTCCAGAACATTAATTTATTTGAAAACATATTATCTACGTTATATTTACGATTTTAAAGAATAATTACATCATTCTCACTTTTTTAGCCACTTCTAAATGTAAGATTGACAATTCCTAACTTCCTAACATACCCTGTCGTCACACTTGTGCCATTCTAGCCAATTCTTGAACTTTTTATTTGAAAACGTCCGGTGGACACTTTTTCAGTTTTATACTATACACTGATTATTATCTTACAACACTATATAATATATTCAGATGTTTAGCATTTAGTTTAATATTTAATTTTGACGAAGCCTGTCATCAGAGCGAAACATTTGTCAAATAAAATATAATAAATATTTGTGAAAATTACCACATGAATTTTCACCACGAAATGACCGAAACAATCATCAATAAAATTACTACTGAAAAACTTAGCTTTTTAATATTTCAATATTTTACTCGAAAACTCCAGATATGTTTCGCCTTTTGAGGGTTTTTCTAAGAGTACAATTGAATACTGAAGATGAAATAACAAACTTATATGTAAAGTAAACAGGTACACAAAGAAAGATAGGAAATGACAATGAAATAAATGGGCTCATAGTGATCGCCAGGTATATCTGAAATAAACTAATAAATTAAGAAAATGTGAAAATTATTTTGTCTATAATGAATACCCCTGTATACAAACAACGATCAGATCAGATATAAAAAAATGTCACACAAGAAACAACAAATTTTTGAAAAATATTTATCATATACTCGGTGAGTGTTTTTTGATGATCAGTTTGGGGATCTCGGAAACTAGCGGAGATAGAGCAATGGTTAAAAGGAAAGATTTGCAGTTTTACTGGCCCAATTTAATGACACTTTCGAATTTTCCTTAAAAGTCGTGGCTTACTAGATATTTTGAAAAAACGGAATTCTGTCGATTTAGTCAAATCCCTCTAGCTCCTTTGTTTTTGATTTTATAAAAAAGTGTAAATATCAAAATTGAAGGGAATTGTATCCCGAATATGATCTTCATGTTCTCGTTTGCGTGACAGCTCTCGTTTTCGAGATATGACACAAACTTATCTTTTTTTGAATGAAAACTATAGCTGGCTATGACCTCAAAACATTTTTAGAACTTTTCAACGATATAATACTCGATATAGTTATTCAAAAAAATAACGGAATTGTTGGATGCTTTTCTCTCTTATTTTCACTTTTAACGTAGGTAGCCATGAAAAAGATTGTTTTCACTTTGACGTTTCCTTATTTGAGAGTAATTCCATTAGTAGTGCAGAACTGGCAGTCGATATGGACAAGTTTTCGTGATAAAATTGAATATTCTAAGGAAAAAAAACTGAATATGGTGGAATGTTATATCACATGCCATAAAAAGTCAGTTAGTGCAGCTGAGGAATACTTTCATAGATATTTTAATCGTCATCAACCTGCTCTATGTACATTTAAGAGGCTTTACGATAGTTTACGCAGATATGGATCTTTTACTAAACCACCAAATTAACGTAATCAAATTAATGAAGCAGCACAAATAAATGTTTTGGCAATGGTAAATGAAAATCCATGTACATCAACTCGTGAGATTGCCGCAGAAGCTGGTACATCTCAACGAACTGTAGTTAATGTACTGAAAGCGCACAAAATCCACCCATACAAACTTTCAGTTTCTCAAACTTTGCAGGCTGGTGACGAACATCGACGTATTTTGTTTTGTACATGGTTTAGAGACATGTGCCTTGACAATCCACAGTTGCCATTAAAGGTGTTATGGTAAGATGAAACTAGATTTACCAACTGCGGTATGTTCAATAGACACAATGAGCATATCTGGGCTAAAGGAAACCCTTTCCATGTAGAACAAAGAGGATCCCAGATAAAATTTGGTTTTAATGTTTGGTGTGGTATCATAGGGTCTACTATTCTGAGGCCTTTTATCTATGACGAATCACTTACTGGGGAGCGCTACTTGCATTTCTTGCAATACACTTTTGAAGACATGTTGCATAGTTTCAATTTAAAAACTCTTGGATAGATATTATCCTTTAATGGAAACTGTGGATTATCAAGGCACATGTCTCTAAACCATGTACAAAACAAAATACGTCGATGTTCGTCACCAGATTGCAACGTTTGAGAAACTGAAAGTTTATACGGGTGGAACTTGTGCGCTTTCAGTACCTTAACTACAGTTCGTTGAGATGTGCCTGCTTCTGCCGCAAACTCACGAGTTTATGTAGATAGATTTTGAATTACCATTGCCTAAACATTTATTTGTGCTGCTTATTTAATTTGATTACGTTCCTTTGGTGGTTTAGTAAAAGATCTATATCTGCGTAAACTATAGTAAAGCCTCTTAAATGTACATAGAGCAGGTTGACGACGATTAAAATATCTATGAAAGTATTCCTCAGCTGTACGAACTGAATTTTTATGGCATATGATATAACACTCCACCATATTCAGTTTTTCTTCGTTAGAATATTCCATTTTATCACGAACACTTGTCAATATCGACTGTCAGTTCAACACTAACTAATGGAATTACTCTCAAATGAGGAAACGTCAAAGTGAAAATCCATAACTCCGTTATTTTTATGAATAACTATATCGAGTATTATATCGTTGAATAGCTCTAAACATGTCCGATTTTTTCAGGTCATAGCCAACTATGGTTTCAATTCAAAAAAGATAAGTTTGTATCATATCTCGAAAACCAGAGCTGTCACGCAAACGAGGACATGCCAATCATATCCGTGATACAATTTCCTTCAATTTTGATATTTACACTTTTTTTATAAAATCAAAAACAAAGGAGCTAGAGGGATTTGACTAAATCGATAGAATTTCGTTTTTTTCATAATATCTAGTAAGCCATGACTTTTTACTAAAATCCGAAAGTGTCATTAAATTGGGCCAGTAAAACTGCAAATATTTCCCAATTTAACCATTGCTCTATCTCCGCTAGTTTCCGAGATCCCCATACTGATCATCAAAAAAAACTCACCCTGTATAGATACATTATGATATTCGCAGTAATCTATTAGTTTTTAAACAAAATGCCATCATAATTTTAACAAAAGAAATTCTTCGTGTTTATTTGTGCACTCTGTTCTGTGGGACATGAATAGGATTAGATTCTATTCTATTCTATTTCTATTCAAGTTTGGTGGGAGATCTACTATATCCTATAAGTGTTTGATGGGGGTAAACCAAATAATTCTTCTTTTATATGATCACTAGCTCTCGAAAGAAATTTGTATTATCGGTACTGTTTTCATCCGCAATTGTAAAGAATAGAAATACATTTTAACGTTTTAACTGAAAGTTTTATTTATCGGTGAATTATAGAAATTATAGAATTAAACGAAAAATTAAAACTTATTAAAACGCGTCATATAAAACATCAAATGAAAGGGCTCATTCTGAGGAACACAAATATATTTTTTTCGTATTTCAAAAATAAATAGTTTAAAAGATATTTACAAAAATATACAAAAATGTACCCATTCTCCCCTTTATTTCCGAAACTATAAGAGGTAAAATTTTTAAAAAAATTAGAGAGATAGGGCCTCACCTAAATTTTATCAGAGAAATAATGAGAAACCTCTACTATTAATTTCGGAGGGCAAATTACAGAATTAGATTGTAATTATAAAATTAAAATTGTTTCTAAGGCCTCATGTATTATCAAATGAGAGTGCTCATTAAGACGAAAACAAATATATTTTTTTCATATTTTTAAAATAAATTATTTAATGATATTAATAAAAACTAGCGGCCGCCCAGTGGTCCAAATTCGACCTTATTCATTAAAATTATGTCATAAATATGTCTATGCAACATGTTCGATCCAATTATAGGCGGATTTTTTTTCTAGCATAAAAGTTTCCGTTTCCGATTTTAAAAATAGAGATGACAAACAACTCAATGAAAACTCTAATATTTAATGACATTTCCATTATCCGCTGATTGATGATTTGTTGCACGACACCTTCGGAATATTGTGAAAACTATATTATTTTAATGACAGAATTATAATCACAACAAAAAATTACAAATATTATTTTCTACGAAAGTTAGTACTACAAGTACTTGTCTGAAAAATCAATACTGATCTATAATTTACAACACTAAATATTTTCTTATTGAACTATAGGCAACTCCCAAGATAGTAAAAGATGGTCATCACTTGGTCTGAAAGAGCGTTACCCAACCACTGCCGTGTTTATCATTTGAAAACCAAGTTCCCATATATAATTACGGAGTGGTTTCTGTTGTCATGTAGAGCGTTTTGGATTTTAAATTTTGTGAACATTTAGGGTGTAAATTTTAAAGCCAGCAGTGTACGATTTCAAAGGTAATATGTATTTAAAAAAATATATATTTTACTCTAGAATAAATAATAACTTAACCTAATATATTCAAACAAATCTTTAAAATGTTTTTAACAGTCAGAACTTTGCAGCAATGGGACCATGCAATGTAAAATTAATTAAATATAAGATACCCACATTGCCAGAAAACATTAATTTTCAGTATGATTTTCAATATAAAAAATGTACTTACGAACGTAGGACCGAACCCATGACGATTTCTGTTTAATGTAGAAAATATAAAGAAATATGAATCACATACTGTTAATTAATAGTAGTTAAATACACATATTTTTGAGAATTTTTTCTGTGAATTGAAATCGAAACCTTGAAAATACTTTGAAATCGTGTCTTACTGAATTGAAAACTTTCAACCTAATCGCTACAAAAGTAATGAAATATCAAAATTTAAATCAAATTTCTGACAGATGGCTAAGCATTCAATGTTGTCAGATCTACCTATTTATCGTTAATTTGTGCATAATTTTACAATTTTCTGTGATTCTAGTTAAACTATATGAAAGTTATCCGACAAAAATAAAAGGATTCTAAATTAAAAGTATAAGGTTAAAATAAAGAAGATATCAGAAATAAATTGATGAGGTGCAACATAATTCTGATTTTAGTTGACAAACCATATTTACAATGCACAGAAAGTTGCAAACTGCAAACTTGCGAGCACCCAATAAACGGCGATTATTATGTATTATAATTTTTCGTTGGTTCTATTTCAATAGCATGACTATGTAAGCTAACTTTAGCGAATGGCCAAAACTTTTAGTTTTACATTTAATTTAGTTTGTCTTTCACATTGGAGTCAACCTACCTTATGATTTTCTCTAGAAGCAATCTGGCGGCACTGTTTGGCATTAACAGTATGCATGTAAATAATGTTTTTTTTTATTAGTTTATTATTTAATTATTGAACCGCATTCTGCACTGAAGGTAGTCTGTAGCTACTAAACAAAACAAAAATAAAACAAATCGGTTGAGTGACAGAAGAGAAAATGGTATCTAACCCTATTGTCTTTGCCTATTTATATACAGATATTTAAAAAATTACCCCCCCCTTATGACTCATTATGATGAACATATGTATTTTTTTCATATTTTTAAATTAAATATTTTAAAATATATTTAACAAATATTAATAAATCTTTATTTCCGAAACTTTAAGACCTACAATTTTAAAAACAATTAGGCGTATATGGGCTCACTTTAACTTTACAGGAAAAATACGGAGAAATCCCTAATATTAATTATGGGGGGGGCAGATTATAGAATTAAAAGCAAAACAAAGAAAAATTAACCACATTATGCGTTACATCAAATGAAAAGGCGTATTACGAGGAATGCAAATGTATTTTTTTCATATTTTTAAAATTAATGGTTTAAAAGATATTTAACAAAAATTTAAAAAAATATTGCTCATTGCCCTTTTTTATTGCTGACTATAAGACCTAACATTAAAAAAATGGCTTATATGGCCTAACTTGAACTTTACAGGAAGAATAAGGAGAGACCTCTAATATTAATTTTGGGTGACAAATTAAAAAATAAAACGGAAAATAAAAAAATAACTTTTTTTAACGCATCATTCAGTACATCAAATGAAAGAGCTCATTATAAGGAATACAATTTTTTTTCATATTTTTGAAATTAATTGTTTACAAGATATTAACAAAAATATAAAAAAAATTCATTTCCTCGTTTATTTCCGAAACCATACTACCCAAAATTTTAAAAATAATTTGGGTTCCTGGGCCCCACTTGAACTTGATAAGAAAAATTAGTAGAAAATCCCAATATTAATTTTGGGGGGCAAATTATAGACTTAAATGTAATGTAATGTAATGTAATGTCATGTAATATATCAAATAAAAGGGTTTACTCAGAGAAATACAAATATTTTTCTTTTATATTTTCAAAATCAGTTATTTAAAAGATATTAACAAAAATATTAAACATCGACTTATTCTCCCTTTATCTCAGAAAATATACAATCTAAAATTTTTCAAAATATATTTTATTTATATTTTTAGGATAATTTCTCTTAAAAAATTAATCATTTACTATTTAAAACTTGACCCATTTTCCCTTTTATCTTCCAATCTACTCAGGCTAAAATTGAGACAATAGATTATATATGGCTTCACGGAAAGTTTATAAAAAAACCGTTGTATTAATTTTGGGGGCCAAATTAGAAAAAACAGTTACCTAAGTAACTAACTATTTTTATAAAAATCAAGCGAATCATATAGCAGATCAAGTGAAAAATCTCTGTGTGAGAAATAAAAGTGCATATTTCTTTAAATTTAAAACGCTTAGTTTAAAAGATATTAGGGTATATATAAAAAAATGCACTCATTTCCTGCTTGTCTGAAACTGGAATATTAGAAGGTGGTACGGAGTCCAACTCGCACTTCACCAAATTCTTTTTTCGAGATAAGGTGTAATAAGAACCAGTTGCCAATTAAATAATTATTCATATACAAAGTATTTTTTTAATGGTATATATAGTTTTTACATTACTGTTTTAATTCAATATATATATATATATATATATATATATATATATATATATATATGTTTTAGGTGGTTTCCGGAAATTCATCCGCGTAGTTGATAACTGATCCCTGATCGATGGTAAAATGGTCATTTTACCATCGATCCCGGCAGGCCAATCGAGAGTTCAATTGGACCGAAGATAAGTTATAAACGGTTTTATTCGTTTCCAATTGCCGTTAGGTTAGACTGTGACCGTTATTTTCCGAGAAAAATTCGTTTTTGGGCTTTTGTTGAAGCTTCAATTTGTTAAATTTTGTCTGTTGTTGCAATGTTGTCAACTCTGCATTCGTTTCGGCCCTAAATTCGCTAATTTCATCGAATTTATCCCATATTATCGGAGGAGTGTGTTGCTTACCTGTAGGTGGATATCTAGGAGTTCAGTATTAAGAACATCCAAATCTCTTCTGACATCACATATGGCTTCCCTAAGTAGGGCACAACTAGCTTTCCATAAGATATTCTGTGTTTTTCTGTTGTTCTTCCAGAACTTTACCGTCATGTTTTTCGGAATAACTCCTTCATCGCGGCATCGTTGTAAAAAATGTAGATCGCACAAAAGTTCTTTTCGCGCGTAATTTCTCAAATGTTTTACACCAATGAAAAGTATTCTCCCGTAGAGATTCACTATATCTGTTTTTTAGTTTTCGCGGGCACTAAATGTTTTAGGTGGTTTCCGGGAATTCATCCGCGTAGTTGATAATTGATCTCTGCCGGGATAGGTGGTAAAATGACGACGTTTCGGCAGAGTCACATCTGCCCTCTTCAGGTCGGTTCGCATAATTCTCGTAGCCTTCTGCTTTCGCTTCTAGTTACTCGAATACTGAGATTTTCAGAAGTGCTCGCGCTGTTATATAGTCGCGGCTCGGCGCCTATTGGTTGGCACCGTGAACGGCTGCGTGTGATTGGCCCTGGGCGCTCAGTGGGCACGCCTCCCGCCTGCTGATTTGTTATTTCCGGTTGAGTTGTTTTTGGCAGGTCTGGGCCTGTACGGTGTTTAATAGAATTTTCCAACAATTCGATAAGTTCTGAATTTCATTGCGTGCGTTTAGACTGTGAGGCCTCTTCGCTATTTGAATTGCCTCTCTTACGAGTCTTGATTTCGGATGTTCTATATTTGCCAGTACTCTGGTGTTCTCAAAGTCTTTTCGGTGTGACATCGTGGTGGCGAGTTCCGCAATGGATGTTCTTTTTTCCTGCTTTCTTACAGCGTTCTGGTGTTCATCACGTCCAGCTTGAATTCTTCTATTAGTTTGCCCCACATAGGTTTTATGACAAAAAAACACAAATATATATATATATATATATATATATATATATATATATATATATTTATCACTCAATTTGATAACGTGATTTTTTTTGTAAACTTACAACTTCCATCCGGTTTTTTATTTATTTGCCAGGATGTTAAATATTTATAGACCTGCCAGCCCCTCCATTTTGCGATCCTCAAGAAACCTAATCTAAACGATATCTCTTTACACTAACCTAACCGTTACATAAAACCGAAAAGGAAAAAAATGTAAGTCGGACAAAATCTATTGAAGGTCCAGTCAGTCGTCCTTTAAAGCTAAGAAAACCGGGCAATTTATTCTGATAAGGAAGGTGCATAAATCGTTTGCCTGTATCCGGTGTATAGTGTATCAGTCTCACGAAGGCGTTCTCCCGAGCTTGATCCCGTAATTCGTTGGCGGGCATTTTTGCATGCGAATGGGATAAATGTCGGCATCTAAGCGATCCAGACAAGCAATACATCCACCCAGATCTCTCGGGGACCATACACCATTTACCGCGGCAAGAGGATTCCACCTCTTGCTTATGCGCCCGAAATCGACTAACCGTGGTTTTCTCTGGAAACAAGACACGATAATATCGTTTAGATTTAAATTTATGAGATTATGATGTACGACACTAGAATGGATATGTTTGGAATTGCCTCTTCGTAAAATAATATACAACAAATTTGAATAATATTATAGATAACATAAATTGATTTTAAGGAATTATTCAATTCTTGGTAGGCTTAGCAGGCTGTTGTAGATATTTTGAGACTACAAGAAGAAAACAAATGAGTAGGGAAGCAAATATTAACAGAACGTATATTAGGAATTTCTCATTTTTTTAAGCCCACTGTCCAATTTTCAGAAGAAAAATTACTCAATGCCTCCATTTCTGACAAAAACAAACTTTTTAAAATTACTGTATTAAATCATATAAAACTCTCCAGAAGGCAGAGTGCTTATAAGGGGAGTGGTGGCGAGCCCGGAAGCAAGGCCATTATCCACTAATAAGAATCAACTTTAAAATCGACAACACGATGCCTTGTGTGTTATGCAACTGTACAGTGCGGTGCAATTTTTTTAAAATTATGCAGTGTTGCCAGATTGCTTGAAGAGAAAATTGATATTGAAAGATGATATTAAAATTACCTACAAAGTAAAAAATAGGTAATAAACAATTTCATTGACCTCCCAAGTTTGTCTTAAAAACATATTGATAATAGAGTTATTAAAAATGTTCTACCTAATTGGGGCAGAATGTTTCATTTTTAAATTTCCCGACTATCGTAAGTACGTAGACAGCAATTCTCAGTACTTTGTAATATGCAATTTGTCAACTAAAATCAATCTTCTGATAACTATTGAATACTGTTGTTAATATTTTATAATTTAGGTGGTTTGTATTTTTACGACTGAAAATTTAAAGAAATTTAACTAAGAATAACAAAATGATAAAATTATACAGATATCGTGAGGTTTATTTTAAATCATCAGATCTGGCAACATAGCGACAAACACTAATCATCTGTTCTCCCGTTGCTATGGTAAACCGGAAATCAGTGCAAAAATGGCGGAACCAATCAGCATTTAGCCTGTACCTTGGCAACACTCAACACACAAGTCATGTATAAAAAAGTGGTTTCGAGGGATCAGTTTTTGGTTGAGTTCAGTCTGTTTAATTTGACACTAAACCTCCGATTATAATTCGAATTTATAAGTTTAGTGGTATTGTTATTGTATTATAAAGTTTTCATTAACTGGACGATAGTGTTACTCAAATCTGGAGTAATCCGTAACAATAGAAATATATTATTAATGAAATGGATCAAGCTCATCTAAGGTCACAAAATTTTCCATATTTAGTACCACATTAGTCATTAGCTATATTAATCCCCTAAATTCTCTTTCAGCTAAATACGATGATGGAAACGCAATAAAAAAACTTATTTGAAGAGACAAATAATGCCTTTGATATTCATTTTTTAATTTCAATGTTAATTCTTCATTTGTTGACAGCTCTATTAAGTCTTCCAACTGTAATAATTCTGTTCTGTGTTGGTTTGAGAAAGGATCTAGCATCAAATCTGGAATAGTCATGTTGAAATTATCCTGGAATCAGAGGAAGACGCCATCTTAAGGAGTGGGGGGGGGGAGCGGCGATCTCGTGCATCAAAGGGTGACGTTGCACGGTATTAAGCTCAGTAGGGGTGGATTTCTATATGGCTTCGGACACAATGCCTTTCTTGGCCTATTGTATTAAACCTAGTCAATCTTCCGTATCAAATAAATTATTTTAAAATCTCTATAAGTAAAATGTAGAGATGGCAGCAGGAACTTCGCTGATGTATCGGAAGAAGAATTCGAGATTTAACCATAGTATAGCTATTTTACACCAAACAGTAAAATTTATTATTTCCACTGACATCAGAGATTTCTCTCTTCTGTTTTTTTTTTCTGTGGCAGATAAGTATTTTATATTAATAAATAGGGAAGCAAATGTCGAGAAATTGTCTTGATTACTGGATATCACTATAGATATATAGTTCCTCAGAGATATCTTGAGAGAAAGAGATGTCTTAAATATGATGGACCAGTATTCCTGTATATAACTGATACGTGTTTTGCAAATTGTATGTTGGGAGACGTTTCAACTTCAAAACTGGAGTCGTTATCATCGTTTTCCGTTGTTGTCAATCACAATAGCTAGAGGTTTATCCGGATATTTTTGCTTTGATACCACTTTTTGGTCTTATTTCAGTCTATCCTATGATTGTCGGTGCTGGTTAATACATAGTTGGATACATTTTATTTATCCATATGTCGTCTGGAAATGTTACATTGGTGTTTCATTTTCCTTGCTTCTAAATGTTTTGAAGTGTAACCGGTATATGTATGCCCACAATTATATGTTATGTTATTCACACAATTTTGGAACTTTCAGTTGCGTAATGTATTATTAAATTTTTTGTTATATGAGAAGTAATTACACTGTGGCGCACCTCAAAATTTACAGTTCAAAATAGTACTCTTCGTCAAAGAGGCTATACAATAGAGACCATATCGAACATCTGTCAAAATAACTTTCAGTTTCATTGTTCTCCTTGTCGTAATAGCAAAAACGAATTATATATTTTAATTATTATTCGTTAATAGCATCAGAGAACAGAAAAATATCCAGGCATCACGTTACAATTCGCAAATTCCATAAATGTTGATGGAATATCAAAAATTACACCCCATTGAATTCCTTTTTAGACTTGCTTTAATTTTGTTTAGTGATTGTCAAAATAATGTGTATTTTGGACAATATTCTAGATGACCCATTTTCGTTGATAGACCTAATATATTGCTGTAAAGTCCGTGGGTTCAATTACAAATTATCAAACTAATATTCACTTTCACTTGTCTAGAACTTTATTTACATTCAAACAGCTGATTCAAATACAATAACAATCCCATATACGCTAGTTGTCGCGGTATAACTGAACTCTCCAACGTGACTTGCTTCCTTTATAAGCCCAGCATAGAAAATTCTCGTCAAATCTTCATCACTCCTTCCGCTGCCGAGCCTTTTCGAGAACCGTTTTTTTTATCTTAGAGCGTTTGTTGTCGTACTGAAATGAACAGGGTCGGCTTTGGGTAAATTTCGTAACACTGCCCCCCCTTTAATTCTGATCGTCCCGATCAGAAGCATCCTCTCCATGGTAGGGAGCGAGTCGATCTAAATGAACCACCTTCAATTTAGCCTTGGGGTTTCGACGAATCCGGTAGACGACGACATTCAGCCTCTTGACCACCTCGGATGGACCATCCCAGGCGGGTGTAAGCTTTGGAGATTTACCCTTGCTCCGTTGAGGGTTGTACAGCCAGACTTTGTCCCTCTCCTGGAACCCGACTGAATTGGCCTTGAGGTCGTATCGCGTCTTCATCCGGTCACTGGTGGCCAACATCTGCGTTCGGGCTAATTCGTGTATTGCCAGCATGTTATGTCGGAGCTGGTCGGCATAATCGTCGATGTTTTGGGGAGGTTCTTCAGGGGAGCCAAATGCCAAGTCGCATGGTAATCGCAGCTCCTTTCCGAATAGGACCCTGGCTGGGGTCAGGCCTGTACTATTATGTACAGCAGAGCGATATGACAACAGGAATAGGGGAATATGCTCATCCCAATCACGCTGGTTATTGCTGACGACCTTGGATAGGTGTTGTTCCAAGGTCCTGTTGAATCTTTCCACCATTCCGTCTGACTGTGGGTGTAATGGTGTTGTTTTCGTTTTTCTGATCCCCAACATCGTGCAGACCTTCTGGAATACATTCGATTCGAAGTAACGCCCCTGGTCTGAATGTAATTCCATAGGGACGCCAAAATAGTTGTTCTACTAGCACCGTCGCTACCGTGGTTGCCTCTTGGTTGGGTATCGCATATGCCTCAGGTCATTTGCTGAAGTAATCCATTGCGACCAGAATGTATTTGTTCCCCCTCTCAGACTCGGGAAACGGACCGGCGATATCGATGGCAATTCTCTCAAATGGGACGCCCACATTGTACTGCTGCATTCTGGCCTTGGTCCGGGTCTTCGGGCCCTTACTGGCTGCACAGGTGGCACATTTGCGGCACCAAGCTCTGACGTCTTCGAAGTAGTTCACCCAGTAGTACCGCTGGCGAACTTTGTCTAGGGTTTTATTCATGCCCAGGTGGCCTCCGGTAATTCCATCATGTACTTCGGTCAGGATGGCTGGTACCTTTTTCTTCGGAACTACTAATTGGGACTTGGTTTCTCGTCCATCCGCGCTTTCCCAAACTCGCTTGAGCATTCCATTGTCTACTCTTAGAGAATCCCATTGAGCCCATAACGATTTCAGCACGCCGGAGTATCTAGCTACCTCGTCCCATCGTGGCCTGGGTGCCCCTCTCGTTTTGAGTGACAAGATTGGTTCGATGTCTGGATCAGCCATTTGGTCCTGGATGCACTGTTCCATTGTCCAGTCTTCATTGGCCTGCACTCGGATCTGCCTGATGGAGATACCCTCTCGCTTTTCCGTCTTCAGACCATGCTTGCATTCCGCTCTACAGGGTCGTCTGGATAGGGCATCGGCATTGTTGTGTAAACGGCCGGCACGGTGTTCCACCTTGAAGTCGTATTGCTGTAATTTCTCCATCCATCTGGCCTGTTGTCCTTCCGGTGTCTTCATAATTAAGAAATGACGACCATAGAGGTATTTGTGGAAATGGTCTACAGCCCTTATTATTGCAAGAAGTTCTTTTCTGGTGACGCAGTAATTTCTTTCCTGTTTCGAGAATATACGGCTGTAATACTCGATCACTCTCTCTTCACCATCTCTCAGTCGCCTGAATGAAGTTTCGCAATCTTGATTCCAATGGAAGGTCTCTTTCTCAGTGGTCTGTTGATGTAGAGGCGCGGCAATGGTGGCAAACCCCTCAACAAAACGCCGGTAGTATGAACAGAGGCCCAAGAAGCTTCGGAGTTCATGCTTGTCTCTCGGGATTGGCCAATCACGGATCGCTTCTATCTTGTCCTCGTTGGTGCGGATTCCAGACTCGGAAACGACGTGGCCCAAAAACTCTACTTCTTTTTGGAACAAGGAACACTTCTTCGGGTTGAGTTTCAGGTTGGCGTTATTAATTCTGGAAAATACTTCGCCCAGGTTCTTCAGATGGTCGTCAAATGTCTGACCCATGACTAGAATGTCGTCGAGGTATACTAAGCACGTCCTCCATGTTAACCCGCTCAGTACATACTCCATTAGCCTCTCAAATGTAGCGGGTGCATTACATAACCCAAAGGGAATGACCGTGAACTGAAACAGCCCTTTACTGGTGGAGAACGCTGTCTTCTCTCTGTCGTTTGCGTGTAGACCAACCTGCCAATATCCACTTTTTAGGTCTAGTGTGGAGAACCAACGGAAGCCTGCTAGTGTGGTCAAAGTGTCATCGATTCGGGGTAGTGGATAGCGGTCTTTCTTCGTGACATCATTCAGCTTTCTGTAATCCACGCAAAATCGGGTGGTTCCATCCTTCTTTTTAACTAGCACGACGAGAGCAGACCATAGGCTGATGGATGGCTCAATAACTCCACTCTGTAACATGAACTCGATGTTCTCCTCGACTGCCTGTTGTTGCCCCAATGGTAGTCGTCTAGGTGGTATTCTGATGGGTTGAGCCTTTCCGGTATCTATTCGATGCTGTATGATGTTGGTGCGGCCGGTGGTTCCATCTTGACTGTTAAAAATTTGCCAGTGCTTTGTGAAAAATTGCTTGGCTTTCTTCTGGTTCTCTGGTGCCAGGTGTGTCAAATGGTCAGCAAACTGTTGTAGGAACTCTTTACTAGGCCCTGTTTCCTTCACCGACGTCTGGTACTCTTCTTCGCAATTGATGATGGTCTCTACTGGCTCGAAACAAGCTATCTCTTGACCATTGGCAATTCGGATGTCGTTGTTGGACAAATTCAGGACTCTGATTGGTATATCTCGTCCGGTTTTAATTATAGCCCGTCCAACTAAGTAGTCATGAGCTGAGTGTACGGGCTCCACCATTCCAACGCAGGTCCCAGGATTGCTGTCTAGCGGCCCATGAATAATCTGTTCCATTCGACCGGGAATTCTAGCTGAAGACTTTGCCACAATTTTTATGAATGCGACTGATGTGTTGACGGGCCGTGTCAATACAAATTCCTCATTTAGGAACCGAAGAACATCATATCTCGGATCGAACATAAATCCATGGTGGCTAATTAGGTCCATTCCCAGTATAAAATCGTCCTCAATATTCGCTACCAGGACCCTATGCCGAATCATGTTATCCCCTATCTGTAGCACAACTTCTGCCTCACCCTGTATTGATATGGACTCGCCGGTGACTGTTCTGAGCTGGATGTTATTGGTAACTGGCCGAATTCCTGATGCTCTCAAAACCCTGGACTTGGCAATGGACACAGCGGCGCCGGTATCGATGGTGATGGTAACTGCTCGCCCATTGATGGTGCCTCTGATGACTAGGCTGCCGCTATCTCGGCAAAATCCCCGGATGGATAACGTTTTGGGGGCTGGTGGAGGGTTAGTCAGCATTCCGTCCCCTTATGCTGACTGGCTGATGGTCCCTGGACATGTGGCTGTTCTGTTGGTTACCCCTGGTCGGTGATCGTTCAGGTGGTCTCACTCGACAATTACGTTGGAAGTGCCCTGTCCGTCCGCAGCGGTAACATTCCCCTCTGGTGCCAGTTCTTTGTGACCGGTCTAATATTTTGTTCAGACCAGCCAGCAGCGCTTGAAATGGTGACTCTGACTCTTCCTGGTTGAAGGAAACTGCTCGGACCCTCGGCTTGGACATGTTCATGACGGCCTCTACTTCCAAAGCCCGAAGTAGAGCTTCATTACTCTTCTTGACGCCACTCAGTCTTAAATTTCTTTGAACTTCCACATCTCTGATGCCGTTTATGAAACTCTGTGTGGCCAACTGGTCTTTCGTTTCCTCTGGCAGGTCTGGATAGGACAAGTGAACTAACCGTCTAATTTCTGCTTCGAATTCTTGAAGACTTTCATCGGATTTTTGCGTTTTTACACTCAGTTGGACTTGGTATACCTGGCTCAAGGATTGATTGTCGTATCGTTTGTCTAGGATGGCGATGATCTTGTCGAAATTGCCTTGTTCATCGACTGGAATGCTTTGGAGGAGTTCTAGGGCCGGACCTCTTAACGAAATTACCAGAGAGGTAGATTTTTCTTGATTATCCCATCCATTAGCTGTAGCCACTGCCTCAAATTGCCGGTTATACATGGGCCAAGATGAACTGCCGTCGAATGTGGGTGGTTTACTAAAGGAACCTTTGGTACTCACGGCGTTCTGGTATTTACCTCGCTGTAAGTCCTGTTGCATTTTTTTAATTTCCGTTTCTACTTTATTTTTAATAACACTGATTTCAAATTTCACCTGGCTCTGTATGGAATCGATGTCATCTACTTTGGTTTCAAGGGCCTCCACATTATTTTTTAGAATCTTTATGTCGTCGTTTACCTCTTTTATATCTGATTCTACTATTTGCATTCTTTCGTTAACTGTTTCATTAACTTGTGATACTATTTGCATTAATTGCTCAAATTGTAGTTGCCTTTTTTCTTCAGTTTGGCCTTGTTTTTCTGCAAATTTCGAGAATAATCCTTCCATTAAATTTTGTTGTTTCTCTTCCATGACAGTGACAAGATTTTGTTGTTCGCTTTTCATCGTGGAAACCAGATTTTCTAATTCTATTTTACATTTTTCATCGATATTAGTGACAAGATTTCCTAACTCAACTTTAAGTTTATTATCAAAAGATTTCACTAACCTTTGTTGAATTTCTTCTTGATGTTGTTTCTCCTTCTTCTCGCGTTTTTCTAGAAACTGTGCTATTTTTTCGTCTAGTCCCTCCGTAACGTGTTTGACTATTTTTTTGGTAGTTTCGTCAATTTTCTCCATACTACGAGTTTCCATAAATCAAATTACGATTTTAACGGCACTTAATCATTCACTTCTAACACCAAATTGCTGTAAAGTCCGTGGGTTCAATTACAAATTATCAAACTAATATTCACTTTCACTTTTCTAGAACTTTATTTACATTCAAACAGCTGATTCAACTACAATAACAATCCCATATACGCTAGTCGTCGCGGTATAACTGAACTCTCCAACGTGACTAGCTTCCTTTATAAGCCCAGCATAGACAATTCTCGTCAAAACTTCATCACTCCTTCCGCTGCCGAGCCTTTTCGAGAACCGTTTTTTTATCTTAGAGCGTTTGTTGTCGTACTGAAATGAACAGGGTCGGCTGTGGGTAAATTTCGTAACAATATAGTATTTACTAAATGTATTTTTAATAACAGATCTACCAATTTTGTATGTATTTTTCGTTGGAACCTTTATGAGCTTAGAGAATTGGTGTGTTTAATGAGTTCCATCTTTTTGATATCTTGCATTTTTATCAAGAATAACATTGGACGGGTACTATTTTAAATGTATTAACTTTTTAAGCGTTTCTACGGCATATATTTTTGTTGGGGCAAGATTGTGTTTCGTTTTGTGTTGCGTCTCTAGAAGTAATTTATTTCTCTATCTGTATTCACTAGTGGTGGTTGATATGCTGTTTCTTCACTCTCAACTATAAATTTCAATTTAGCAATACTCTGTGAGGTAATTAAATAATTGACTTCATTAGAAGGCACGTTTTGTTCTGTGTGGGTGTCATATATTTAGCTGACAAGTTTATCACAGATTTCTTAATGACATTGTTTTTCATTTGAGAAATGTTCCTTTATATTTTTGTTTCTATATATTTGAAATTCCACATTGTATGAATTTTTATATAATTAAAAATGGAGGTGTAGTTTGAGGGAATCATTGTTTCATTGAATTTAGTTTCTAATGTTTTCAAAGCTTATTTTTTGAATTTTCGATGGTGTTGTATTCTATTGCACATTTTCAAGAAAATATGAATGCTACCTCTGCTTTAAATGATATTTCTCTGAAATTATTATTATAATAATGCCGTTAGTTTTTTTTTAACAAATTAGTTTTCAAAAATAATGTCCAAGTTTATATTTTGTACTCTCCGCAATAATTGAATTGTGCTAAGTAAACGACAGTTTAGACATTTCTATGAAAATAAAAGGCCTTACGTATTCTTTAAAATATATTACGTTTTTATATTTCAGAATAATTTATATTCAATGAATATATGCATGTGTTGCCAAGGTTCAATGGTCTTCGTGGTTTGGCGCTTATTTTTGATATTAAAGTTGGAATGCTTGAACAGTAATTGCATATTTAGACAGTTTTACTTATTGCAAAAATAATTTATTCAACATTAACTTCTAGAAATATTATTGATTTTAATGCACTTCGATAGAATTATTACATCAATTAAACATTTTAATGACACTTTTTTGCCCTAAGAAATAACTTGAAATGAATTATTTTTTTAACAATTCTGCCTCAGCTTGTATACTGGCGAATCCACCATTTCAATCTTTATTTTCATTTTGCTGTACCAAGAATAGGCGTTTGCGATTTTGCAGTTTAAATTAACAGTTGACGGCCTACTTTGAAACGTAAAAAATCATATATTCAAAGGTGTATAAAATTTCTACAAAAAAGTACTTATCTGTATCGGTATAGCTATAGTCGTTGTAATAAAGCACAAAAACAATCATTAGTGCCGTTTTGTACAGTAAGGTAGATGCGTTTTTATGTATTCAATTCCTGAAAGTGTGTACAGCGTTTATCACCATATATGTGATCAATGGCATGAATACAATTTTGTTACTCGGGGTTTTCGGCCCTACGAACTATTTGCTGCCCAGAACTAATGGTATCAATATTGTACTAGAGTTCAAATTGAATTTTTTAGCAACGAATAAGAGTTCTTTTTTAAAATTGAAGCTTTAGTCATGCAAATTAGAGAAATGGTTTTTGTAAAAGCCCTATTCTAGTTGTGAAAAAGAGCGACGAAACTGTATATATTTGAATTAAGGATGTTGGTTTTCTATTTTTATAGTATACCTCCAACAAAAAAAAACAAACTACATATTTGTCTGATGTTGTAATCAATATAGTATAATGTCCTCCGTGGTTTCACTTACACATTTTGAAACTCAATAAAAATGTCTTTATTCGCACCAAAATAAATCAATACATTGGACTATTTTTACATCAACAACAATAATAATTCGTTATCCGAAATGGATAACGTGAATTACCCTGTATGGGTTCAATATTTTTGGAATTCGAAATGGTTTGGCGTTGCGCAGTAGCAAACAAACATTATAAAACGCACATATAAGTTGTCTTTAATATTTCAAAAGCACTAAAAGGAGATTGGAAACATATATAAAAATGATTTTCAAGGAGCAGCATGTGTCTGTGCAGAACATTTGTCCAGATGATACCCATTCCCTTGTCGTGGTTATTATCCAGAATACTATGGCGCCATAATTTTAAATAACATAAGGAGAGTATTAAAGAAAAAGAAGTCTTTCTTCATTAAATCTTCTGTGAGTGATTGTTTTGAAATGTATTGTATCAACTGTATTCGAAAAGTGATTTATGTTAAAAATATATAATTTATTATTTTCTTTTATATCGATATAGTAAAGTAGAAAATACTTTCAATTATAATGTTTGATATGTTTCACCCTCATCAGATTGCATGTACCACTTGCATGCAGAGATAAGAAGAAAAACTCGCAAGCCTAGGTATTTAGGAGCAAGATAGTTGGAGGCCTCTTACGAATGTCGAGTGAACTACACGACCTTTATGAACTCTTTAACTGGACCCATCTTTCCAAATTTTGAATACTGAAAAAATAATTGGCTGCATATGATAGAAAAATATATGGAACCAACTCGGGAACTTCCATGATAGAACACAGTTTAAACACGTACCCACATTGGAACGATCCGATCCGATATCGAGCCACATCAATAGAGCAAGTAACATTCAGATCCAATTGCAGGAACCCATTTATCATATATATTGAATTTGAAGACGCGAGATGTAAGACCGACATCTAGGATTTTCAAGAGAATGACACCTCGAAGAGTATATATATTGAACCCAACGATCGGCGGCTATCTGATTGTATTGGGTGAATTACGGGACCAATGTACTTAGTTGCATCATAAGTCATCCAAACCTTTTAAGCTTTTAAGAGTCGGTATAATGAGATTGCCTCAAAGCATATTTTTGCAAAAAAATGCACACACGTTTGATTGGTTTTTCTTGACGAAGGTTAATCCCTTAATTAATTATACGCCCTGTATGAAGTTGGACAAATCGCAAATTTGGCAGTTTTTGTAACTTTTCAGAAACCGAATGAATAGTGTCTAAGGTGAGTATGTTATGGTTTAGTATATACAATATACGGATACCCTTATAATATTGTTTCATTCTAATACGACATCGATCGCTGGGAGGACAAAAAAATTGGTCTCGAAATGGCTCGGCAACTGTGGAATTGATACTGAATTGTGCGAGAGGATTCGATGCAGATTTTAAAAGGCGGCCCATCATCGCAGCAATTATAGTTATTGTGAAGAGTGTATTTCGTGTTACTATTTAGATATTCGAATCAGCTGTTGTGAATATTTCATGAAAATAAAAGTTTCTAAAAAGTGAGAGTAAATATTAGTTTTTAAATTTTAATTGAACTGACGGAGTATATAACAAATTTGGTGATCAGAAGTGCAGGATTAAGTAAAGTTAAAATCGTAATTTGATTTATGGAAACCAGAAGCATGGAAAAAACGCACGAAACTACCAAAAAAATAGTCAAACAGGGTACGGGGGGACTAGACGAAAAAATAGTCCAGATTCTGGAAAAACGTTACAAGAAGGAGAAACAACATCAAGAAGAAATTCAACAAAGATTAGTAAAATCTTTTGATGAAAACCGTAAAATAGAATTAGAAAATCTTGTCACTACGAAGAAAAGCGATCAACAAAATTTAATTGAGGGATTATTCTCAAAATTTGAATTAACAAGACAAAATGAATTTAAATTATTAGATGAACAGAGACGAAATGACAAAATGATTTTAAAGTATTTGAAGAGAAACAAGAACAAGTTGAATTATCCAGAAAAACGAATCTAAAATATTAGAAGACAAAAGTCAACTGCAATTTGAACAATTATTGCGAATAGTATCGCAAGTTAATAAAACAGTTAATGAAAGAATGCAAATAATAAACGACGACAAAAAGATCCTAAAAAGTAATGTGGAGACTCTTGAAATCAAAGTAGATGACATCGATTCCATCCAGAGCCAGGTGAAATTTGAAATCAGTTCCATAAAAACACGGTACAAAGTGAAGTAACGGCGAGGAAAATACCAGAACACCATGAATACCAAAGGTTCCGTTAGCAAACCAGCCGCATTTGATGGCAGTTCATCTTGGCCCACGTATAAACGCCAATTTGAAGTAGTGGCTACAGCTAATGGATGGGATAACCAAGAAAAATCTACCTCTCTTGTAATTTCCATAAGAGGTCCAGCCTTAGAACTCCTCCAAAGCATTCCAGTCGATGAACAAGGCAATTTTGACAAAATCATCGCCATCCTGGACAAGACATACGACAATCATTCCCTGAGCCAAGTATACCAGGTGCAATTAAGTGGGAAAATGCAAATATCTGGAGAAAGCCTTCAAGAATTTGAAGCAGAGATCAGACGGTTAGTACACTTCTCCTACCCAGACTTGCCCGAGAAAACGAAAGACCAATTGGCCACAGAGAGTTTCATAAACGGTATCAGGGATGTAGAAGTACAAAGAAATCTCAGACATAGTGGCATCAAGAAAAGTAATGAAGCTTTAATTCGGGCCTTGGAAGTAGAGGCAGTCATGAATATCTTCAAACCTAGACAGCGGGCAGCCAGGACGAACCAGAACCATCCCTCCAGGCAGTGTTGTCCGGAATTCATACACTTCTAGAAGGTTCACAAAGAACTGACAACAGAGGAGCATGCTACCGGTGTGGACGAATAAGACACTTTCAACGTGACTGCAGAGTGAGGCTACCTGAACGATCACCATCCAGAAGTAGCCAAAACAACAACTTCACCAACCAGGAAAACTTCAATCAGTCAGCATAAGGGGGCGAATGCTGACTAACCCTCCACCAGCCCCCAGGACAGTACCATCCGGGGATTTTGCCGAGATAGCAGCAGCCTAGTCATCAGTGGCACCATCAATGGCCGACCAATTACCATCAACATCTACTCCGGCGCCGCTGTGTCCATTGCCAAGTCCAGAGTTTTGAGAGCATCAGAAATCCGGCCAGTTACCAATAATATCCAGCTCAGAACAGACATCGGCGAGTCCATGTCAATACAGGTGAGGCAGATGTCGTGCTACAGATAGGGGAAAACATTATCCGGCATAGGGTCCTGGTAGCGAATATTGAGGACGATTTTATACTGGGTATGGACCTAATTAGCCAGCATGGATTTATGTTCGACCCGAGATATGATGTTCTTCGGTTCCTAAATGAGGAATTTGTACTGACACGGTTTGTTAACAGCTCATCGACCTCCATAAAAATTGTAGCAAAATCTCCAGTAAGAATTCCGGGTCGAACGGAACGGATTATTCATGGGCAGCTAGAAAGCCATCCTGGGAGCTGCGTTGGAATGGTGGAGCCCGTACAATCAGCTCATGACTACTTAGTTTGACGGGATATAGTTAAAACCGGACGAGATATACCAATTAGAATCCTGATTTTGTGCAACAACAACATCAGAATTGCCAATGGACAAGAGATAGCTTGTTTCGAACCAGTCGAGACCATTATTAATTTCGAAGAAGGGTACCAGACATAGGTGAAGGAGACAGGGTCCAAGTAAAGAGTTCCTACAACAGTTTGCTGACTATTGGACACACCTGACACCAGAGGAACAGAAAAAAGTTAAGATCGAACAACCGGTTGCAACAATATCATCCAGCACAGAATAGATACAGGGAAGGCTCAAGCCATCAGAATACCACCTAGGGGACTACCATTGGGGCAACAACAGGCAGTCGATGAAAACATCGACTCGATGTTACAAAATGGAGTTATTGAGCCATCCATCAGCCCATGGTTCGCTTCCGTCGCGCTAGTTAAAAAGAAGGATGGAACCACCCGATTTTGCGTGGATTACAGAAAGCTGAATTACATCACCAAGAAAGACAGCTATCCATTACTCCGAATTGATGACACTCTGACCACACTAGCAGTCTCCCGTTGGTTCTCCACACTAGACCTAAAGAGTGGAAATTAGCAGGTTGGTCTACACGAAAACGACAGAGAGATGACAGCGTTCTCCACTAGTAAAGGGCTCTTTTAGTTCACGGTCATGCCCTTTGCGTTATGTAATGCTCCCGCAACATTTGAGAGGCTAATGGAATATGTACTGAGCGGGTCCACATGGAGGACGTGCTTAGTATACCTCGACGACATTCTGGTCATGGGTCAGACATCCGACGACCATCTGAACAACCTGGGCGAAGTATTCTCCAGAATTAATAACGCCAACCGAGTCAGAAATCCGCACCAACGAGGACAAGAAAGAAGCCATCCGTGGTTGGCCAGTCCCAAAAGACAAGCATGAACTCCGAAGCTTCTTGGGACTCTGTTCCTACTACAGGCGATTTGTTAAGGGATTTGCCACCATTGCCGCACCCCTACATCCACAGACCACTGAGAAAGAGACCTTCCGTTGGAATCAGGATTGCGAAACATCATTCAGACGACTGAAGGCAGAGCTATGTTTCAGCCCAATCCTAGCCTTTCCTACACAGTCCGGCAAGTACATTTTAGACACCGACGCCAGCAACACAGGTTTGGGAGCAGTCCTATCCCAGGTACAAGAGCACTCAAATGGCTGCTGGACATGAAGACACCGGAAGGATAACTTGCCAGGTGGATAGAGAAATTACAGCAATACGATTTCAAGGTGGAACTTCGTGCTGGTTGTTTGCACAATAACGCCCATGCCCTATCCAGAAGACCATGTAGAGCAGAATGCGGACATTGTCTGAAGAGGGAACAGCGAGAGGGTATCTCCATCAGACAGATCCGAGTGCAGGCCAATGAAGACTGGATAACGGAACAGTGCATCCAGGACCAAATGGCTGATCCAGACATCGAACCAATCTTTTCACTCAAAACGAGAGGGGCACCCAGGCCACGATGGGACTCTCTAAGAATAGAGAATGGAATACTCAAGCGAGTTTGGAAAAGAACTGATGGCCGAGAAACCAAGTCTCAACTGGTCGTTCCTAAAAAAAAGGTACCAGCCACCCTAACCGAAGTACATGATGGGATTACCGGGGGCCATCTGGGCATGAACAAAACCCTAGACAAAGTTCGCCAGCGATACTACTGGGTAAATTACTTTGAAGACGTCAGAGCTTGGTGCCGGAAATGTGACACCTGTGCAGCCAGTAAGGGCCCAAAGACCCGGACCAAGGGCAGAATGCCGCAGTACAATGTGGGCGTCCCAGTTGAGAGAATTGAAATCAATGTCACCGGTCCGTTTTCCGAGTCTGAGAGTGGGAACAAATACATTCTGATCGCAATGGATTACTTCAGCAAATGGCCTGAGGCATATGCGATACCCAACCAAGAGGCAACTACGGTAACGACGGTGCTGTAGAACAGCTATTCAGCAGCTGGCAATACACGAATTAGCCCGAACGCAGATGTTGGCCACCAGTGACCGGATGAAGACGCGATACAACCTCAAGGCCAATTCAGTCGGGTTCCAACAGAGGGACAAAGTTTGACTGTACAATAAATTCCCAAAGCTTACACCCGCCTGGGATGGTCCATACGAGGTGGTCAAGAGGCTTAATGACGTCTACCGGATCCGTCGAAACCCCAGGGCTAAGTTAAAGGTGGTCCATTTAGATCGACTCGCTGCCTACTATGGAGAGGATGTTCTGACCGGGATGATCATATTTAAAGGGGGGGGGGGCAGTGTTACGAAATTTACCTAAGCCGGCCCTCGTATCATTCAAATACGATCTCGATCGCTGGGAGGACAAAAGAATTAGTCTCGAAATGGCTCGGCAGCTGTGGAATTGATGCTGGATTATATGAGAGGATTCGATGCTGATTTTAAAAGGAGCGGCCCATCATCGCAGCAGTTAGTTAGTTATTGCGAATAAGCTGTGGTGAATGTTTCATGTAAATAAAAGTTTCTCGAAAGTGAGAGTAAATATTAGTTTTGAAATTCTAATTGAACTCACGGAGTATATATCAATAACACTCCGGATTTCTCCCTCTTACACATTACAATTTTCTCCTAAACTACTGGGCGGAAAAGGTTGAAATTTGGTATCTGTGTATAGTTTGGTGACCGGATCAGGAGTACATATCGTAAATGAAGAAATTTAGATTTTAGGGGTACTTCTGTGGGGAAAACTAAAAAAATCGAACTTTCCCCCCTTTATCTTCGTAACTATAAGACGTAAATTTTTTAAAAACATTAGAGATATAGCGCCTCACCTGAATTTTACTGGAAAAATAAGGAGAAACTACTATTAATTTTGGGGGACAAATTACAGAATTAAATGGAAAATATAAAATTAAAATTTTTTCTTACGCATCATGTAATATAAGGGGCTCATTATTGGGAAAACAATGTATTTTTTTCTTATTTTTAAAATTAATTGTTTACAAGATATTTACAAAAATATATAAAAAAATCTCATTTTCTGCTTTATTTCCGAAATTGTACTACCTAAATTTTGAAAATAATTAAGCTTTCGGAACAAATTTATTTCTTCTTCAGTTCAAACTGGAAGCTACATAAAATTAACAGTAAGTAATATTAGATTTAAATTAATTACAACTTACGATATGTGAGGATTTGTTGTCGAACCTGGCAGAATCCAGAGGATAAAGGGGAGCATATCTTACGAGTTCATATTAATAATAGATATAACAAATTATAAAGCTCTCATAATGTTAGACGTATTGTACTGACATTATAATGATTTAAAGTCAGTTGATAATTAAACTATAGTGAGTTGCAAAAGATAGATACCGAAATTCAAAATGTTGAAAACATAAAAATTTTGTAATAAAAAATAATTTGCTGATTAGATTATTCCAAATTTTACAGAAAAATAAATTTAGTAATAAGTTATGCTTAATCGGTCGTTAAGGATAATAAATTGTTTAATGAGACATTCTGTGAAATTTGGGTTTCTTTATCTAATAGGCCACAATAGATAATATATAATTTTTGTAAATCAGTTCTCTTGTTTATTCTGTTGGATTGATTGTTAATGTGAACCATCTCTAGAAAGTTTCGTTTAAAAATGTTTTTTTCTTGTTCTAATATGCTTAACTTATCAAAATCTGAGGTATGGTTGTTACGATGGCAGTGTATAGCAAGAGCACAGCTATCTTTGCCAAGTTATATGTCACTTTCATGAGAAATTATTCTTTTTTTGAGATTTCTTGATGTTTGACCAACATATAGAGCTTCACAGTTATTACAATTTACACAATACACTACATTTGACTTTTTGTTATTGGGAGTTTTGTCTTTTATTTTGGAAAATAATTTTGAAACAGTTTTGATTGATTTATGGCCAATAATTATATTGTGATTAATGTTCAGAATTTTTGCTATCTTTGAAGAAATTTCAAGTATATACGGTAATGACATATGTATTGGTACTGTATTAGAGTTATAAATGTCTCTTCTGGGAAAAGATTGTGGTGTACTCACATTAATATCTCTTGGGGAATTAAAAATTTAATATTTTTAGCATCTTTGAAGGATATGAATTCTCTATAAACAATTGAAACAGGATATGAAAGTTTTATTCTCTTAAAGTGGGGTGACTGAAATTTCAGATCGTTTTTTGTTAACGCAACAATCAAATTGATCTTCATTTTCATTGGATGATTTGAGTAATAGCTGATATATCTACCGGAGCTAGATGGTTTTCTGTACCAGTCTAATTTCAGATTGTTATCGGAACGTCTTATTATTCTTGTATCTAAGAAAGGGATACTACATTTAGTATCCTCTTCTTCTAACGTAAATTGAATATACAAACTTTTAATAACTACAACATTTAAAGTTTGTAAAGAATCACTTTTTTTGTCTGCTGGTATGCAACAAATGACGACGTTTGGGCAGAGTCACATCTGTCCTCTTCAGGTCGGTTCGCATAATTCTCGTAGCCTTCTGCTTTCGCAGGGCAGATGTGACTCTGCCGAAACGTCGTCGTTTTTACCATCGATCTCGGCAGGGATCACTTATGAACTACGCGGATGAATTCCCGGAAACCAACTGCAACATTTAGTGGCCGCGAAAACTTAAAAACAAATACACACACACACATATATATTTTATATCTTTGATTTCACTTAAGACTTTTAAAAAATATATATTTTATTCAAAACATAAAAATCAAAAATTAACACTTTTAAACTTGTAAAAATAATGAAATGTAAATTGAACTTAAAACTAACTGGACAAAATAAAAATTATAATGACGACCGTGGGATCGCTTCGGTTCTATTTATGATTTAATAAAAGCTGAAATCAGCGAAAAGATATTCACACGATGCGTTCCCACGTTAACATCGGAGTACCAGGAAGCTGTCAGCGTAATATGATACCGTTGCATCATACACGTGTGTACAATTCACACCTAACAAAAAAGTTGATCTTATAACATCAACTTTTAAATCAAACTGGGCTGTCCATCTGGGATCCATCTTGAATCACAGGCCTCAATTTTGGCACGAGTCTGGACAGTGGTTTTGGGAAAGTCCTTAGGTTGTCTGAAGTGGAATTTTCATCCTTTGGTGGTAGTTGACGTGTTTTACAATTTTAACTGAAATGAATGCAACAACAGTGATTATGATTGTTGTAATCGTAGCGTATGTAAACCAGGATATGTTTCCTGTTTACAAATGGCTGGTTGATAAGGTCTTCCAGGTCCCTGGAGTATTGATCCAATTTATGGCTCGCTATGGATAGTTCGTCCATATTCAAGTCATCCAGCTTTAGGGGCTTGAGTTCTGGAATATCTAGTTTTTCGGAGTGAGAACTGCAACAGTTGTAAGGGATTAATACAGGGTATGAATTGTCGGAAATGTTTATAAGTTTTTGAGGTTCCGCTTGTATTTTTGTGATTCCCACGAAAGCACTGCAGTCTGAGTGTAAGCGAATAATGGTATTGTTTGTTAAAACTATTGTCTTAGTATCTATTCCCGCACAATTAATTGTCACATGTAAGGGTTCGGACACTATAACAATCCACGTGTTAGTTTCTAGTCTCTGGACATTGTATCCTTCACTGAATACAACGGAGGTTTGGCAATTTTCCGGTACACTACGGATGTTCTTCAGAAGTTGAGCTTCACAGGGTGCGTTGGAGTCGATGGGGTAGGCATATAACTCAGAACACAGTTTTTGTTGTGGAGTTAGTGGCTTGCATACACTCAAGTCCTTAATGGGTATGTACATTAGAGAATCATCGTTTCGCGCAATATATTTTTGTGTGAATGAAAGAATATGATGAAAACCAGTTCTGTCATCTAAAATTGGGATAGGATATAAGTGGTAAGCGGTGTAGAGTTGTTGCTCAACAAGAGGAATTTTCAAAATAAAGACTAAATCTGAATTGGTTTGAAACGCTTCTAATTCGATTACTTCCAAGTATTGGGCGACACTTGAATACCTGACGGGTAACGGTAGATTGTTTTTGACAAGATTTTGCGAAATTTCCTGTAGTGACTTTACCAAATGATCAGGTGTGATTATTGAGGAATGATTTATTTTTAAGCGAGCAAATGTTATAGAATTTAAAATATCATTGAGGTTATCCTCAAGAAATAAATAGTTTGCCATTAATTTTTCGCATATTTAGAGTATGTATTGCCAAATTGATTACGTCAATGTTTTCGTTAAAGTTTGCTTCGTCAATTTGGAGTTTCTGAATGGTTTCATTGACAGTTTTGATAATAGAAGTAGTTACGCTTATTTGATTTTTTAGGAGATTCTCTACTTGTAATTGTCCCTGATTAAGTTTGTTGATACTATCTGTGAAAATGCGGCATCGGTTGCGTCAAGGTTTCCAGTGATGGCTTTAAAGATAGTTCCTACACCGTTAATTAGTCCTCGTTTGGATCTTTTAGTGTCCATGAATATTTCTGAAAATTAGTTTTAATTGAATCTGAAATTTGGGATAAGAGACTGATGTGAGTTTGTACATCAATTCGGAATGCACTTGTGTCATGAAATTTGATGGGATGGAATCGACAGTGTTTTCTAATGTTTTGAGGATTCTATTGTTGTTTCAAAGATTTCTTTAAGTATCGTCAAGTTACGATGAACTAGTAATGTCCATTTATAGTTGGAGATGACTATTCTAGTTTCGTCGTGATAGTAAATACCAAGAGTGTTGTTTATTGGTTTGATGTTGAACTGTGAGACTGCTGATCCGAACAGCAGTAGTAACCTGAAAAGAAAGTTAGTTTTCAGAATAGAGTTTCATTCTGTCAAAGTTAACTTTCGTTCGTTGGTTTGTTTTGAGATTTAAAAGTGTGGCTGAATTATTGTGAATGTCTAAAATTTGGAATGGACCGTTGAATTTGTTATGAAGTTTGTCTTTAATTTGGGATTCTTTGACGTAAACTTTACCACCAATTTTAAATTCGGCAAGTTTGTCGGAAACGTGTTTATCAAAACGTTCTTTAGCCTTTTTTTTGTAGTAATAGGAGATATATATTTACTAATCAGTTCCTTATGGTTGTAGGTGGTTTCTGGTGGTCTGCTGGACGTATGTCCAAACACTAGTTCGTAAGGTGAAGAGCCATGGGTTTTGTTTGTGGAGTTATTGTAAGCAATAACCGCATACGGGAGTACATTTAGGGGATGTTTTTCTGGATTTTCGGCTTTATGGATTCGAATCATTTCTAACAAAGTAGAATGAAATCGTTCTACAGAGCCGTTTGTTTCCTACGCTTGAATAAGTTAGTTTAATGTCGTACAGTTTACACAAGTCTTTTAATATGGCGTTGTCAAATTCCCTACCATAGTCACAATGGATACGCAATGGCGTACAAAAATGTTGGAAGTATAACATCATAGTACTGACAACTGATTTGGCTGATTTGTCTGCCAAAGCATAAGCTTGTGAGTATTTTGTCAGTTCGTCTCTTACAGATAAGATATAGTTTCTGTTAGGTATTTCTAGTATGTCAATATTAATTCGCTCAAACGGTGTTTTAGGCGTTTCCGTAATGACGAGGGGATTGTCTAGGTTTTTGCGACACGCTTTAGTTTTTTGACAAATTTCGCAGTTCTTAACGAAATTTTCAATGTCTTTTGTGAAACTTGGCCAGGTGTACATTTCTTTAATACGGCGGACGGTTTCGTTAATGTCGCGGTGTAAGTTATTTTTCCCATTATGATATCGTTCAAGGATCAGCGGTATTTCGTCCTTTTCG
Source organism: Octodonta nipae (assembly GCA_034190945.1). Classification (NCBI taxonomy): domain Eukaryota; kingdom Metazoa; phylum Arthropoda; class Insecta; order Coleoptera; family Chrysomelidae; genus Octodonta; species Octodonta nipae. The sequence continues at coordinate 88,202,604 of CM067220.1, read as the reverse complement.
GGGGTTTTTGTAACGTTTTTGCAAATTTTCCATTTGATTTCCTTTTCAGCGAAAATGAAAGAGAGCATTTCTAGAATTGGAAGATCGAGATTGTTTTCGACACAGTATGTTTTAGATGGAGATAAAGTATCTTGATGTTTATATATTGATGCAAAAAGAACTTCATTGACAATTTCAGAATCATTTGGAAATGCGATTATGAAATATTGCCTTCTGCTTACGGTTTTACTGGCGAATACATTAATTTTAAAAGTTTCGAAGTCAGCGACTTCTTCGAAAATATCTTCGAAGATGTCATGATGAAATTCCTGAAGATTGGATGATTGGGGGAAAATTAAAGGTTTTTATTTGTTTTGTCTAGTAGTTGGCAGTTGGAGAATTCAATTTTGCTGTAGTCAATTAAAGAAGTGGTTTTGTAACGTTCTATAAAGGTTTTAAATTCTTCGGACATAGTTTCAAGAGATATTTCATTTTGTTCGGGTTCAGGACTGTCGTCTTCGGATTCGTCGTTTAGGGGTAGGACTTTGAAGGGTGTTAGTTTCGATTTTGACTGAAATGATGAACACTCGTCAAGATGATTAATTTTAATCCGTGATAAAGCATCAGCGTTCTTATTAACTTTACCAGGCTTTTAAATAATTTCATAGTCGTATTCTTCTAGTTTGAGTCTCCATCGGGCAAGTCTACTACCGGGATCTTTTATAGAAAATAGCCAGGTTAACGGGCGATGATCGGTCAGTAATAGGAACTTACGGCCATAGATTATCGGACGAAAATGCTTAACCGCCCAGACAATGGCTAAGAGCTCTCTCTCAATGGTAGAGTACCGGGTTTCGGCTTTACAAAGGGTCCTAGAAGCATATCCAATCGGTAAATCTTTACCTATTGGCCCTTGAGATAATACGGCGCCGATAGCAAAAGCGCTGGCGTCTGTAGTCAGTACAAACGGTTCGTCAAAATTTGGGTAAATGAGTATAGGGGTGGAAGTCAATATTCGTTTCAATTCACTGAAGGATTTTATGCTCTCTTCGTTAAAATTGAACGGTTGGTCTTTTTGTAATAATTTTGTCAGTGGTTTGGAGATCTTTGCAAAGTTAGAAATGAACCTACGATAGTAACCAGCAAGCCCTAAAAAGGATTTTATGTCTTTAGGGTTCTTTGGTTGTGGAAAGTTTAAAATACAGTCTACTTTTGATGGATTGGGTTTTACGCCGTCTTTAGTTATGAGATGTCCTAAGTAAGCCACATCCTTGCGGAGAAATTCGCATTTGTCAGGCTGTATTTTAAGGTTAGCCTTTCTGAGTCTTTTAAATACGTCTGTCAGTCGTGATAGGTGGTCATGTATTGTAGGCGAGTAAATGATTATGTCATCCATGTAAACCAGACATCTTTCATTCTGGATTGCCATAGGAACGTTATCCATCACCCTTTGAAAGGTAGAAGGAGCATTCTTCGTTCCGAAGGGCATCCGGACGAACTCAAAATGTCCGTTCTCGACAGTGAATGCAGTTTTCGCGATGTCTTTTGGGTCTATTTCTATCTGGTGGAAGCCAGAGGCGAGATCAAGAGTCGTGAAGTACTGGCATTTGCCTAGTTGGTCTAGTAAGTCTGAGATGTTAGGTAGAGGGTACTTGTCATTGACTGTAAGTTCGTTAAGTTTGCGGTAGTCTACTACAACACGCCACTTCTGTTTTCCAGAGGCGTCTAATTTCTTTGGTACCACCCAGACGGGAGAGGACCAAGGCGAATTAGAGGGTCGTATAATGCCTTCATCGAGCATTTTTACTACCTGGGACTTAACTTCTTGTTTGTGAACTTGGGGATAACGGTAAGATTTTGTATAAACGGGTTTCGCGTTGTTGGTATTAATACTATGTTTGATTTCGTTTGTGAATGATAAATGATCGCCTTCGAGGTAGAATATGTCTGAAAAGTTGAGGCATAATTGTGAGATTAAGTCTGACTCTTCGTCGTTTAAATGTTCTAGTCGGAGTTGTTTAACGATTTCTTCTTCTCTGCCGGGTTCTTTATAGTTTAAAGGAGTATTTTGTGAGAGTGAATTCACAGAAAAGTTTTGTAACGGTTCGAGTTTTAGATTTGAAAAATTTACTATTTTAGGGATGGCATTCGCATTTAGAATAGATGTGAGAAATTGGCCTTTGCTGTCTACTGTAACAACAGCATTAGGGAGGTGAACTTTTTCAATTTCCATACCTGTTAGAAGGGCTTCGGTGTTTCTTAGTTCACAGCTAAGTTTAAAGATTTGTTCGGTACGCGGTTCAATTGAAATTGTATTAATGGACGTATAAGAAGAGGGACATTGTATAGATTCAGTGGCATTGATTGTATCGTCTGTCACTTTATACAGAGGAAGTGTCTTAAAGTTCGTTATTAGTTGTTTTTTGTCAAAATCTATAATGCAGTTGTAGTGCTCTAGAAAGTCAGAGCCTAACAAACCGTCGAATTCTATGTCAAGGTTGCAGATGTAAACCTTGTGTGGGTCTTATATATTAAAAGGGACGAGGGTCGATTCATTTATAAGAATTTTCTGGATGGTAATTCCCTGAATTACCACATTTTCCTGAAATCTATCTCTGAAGCGTGTGCAAGTGTCTGGTTTGAAAATTGAAAGACCAGCACGGGTATCTATTAAGAGTTTATATGTGTTAGAAGAATCTGTGATGTAGTATATATTTTTAGAATTTACGGTCAGAAGCGATCTTATAGAAAGCTCTGTTCGGGGAAGTTCAAATTCGGGTCGAAACCGTCTAGATTTAGCGTTTGAATTTGGGTCTGAAGTTCTGTGATTTCCGGGGGTTCGGTTTGGAAAGGGAAGTTCTGAAAATTTACGGGGGAAAACACGTGTTCGTTTTCAACGTAGTTGTCACATTCTGCGTTATCTGTTTTTAAATAATAGTCGTAATCGGTTTGTGTCGAATCGGAATAGTCTTGATCATAAGTTTCAAAATCAGTATTTTGGTATTGAGTTTCGTATACGTTATTATTGGATTGATCGTACCCATAATTATAGGAATTGTGATGTGTTCGTTGTTGCCGGAAAAAGTTTTTTGATTAGGTTTATATTGACCTGAACTTTGGGGTTGTGTATTGGTCGAAGGACGAGGTTGTTGAAAGTTTCTGTTCTGCTGGAAACTCTGAGTATTGGGTTGGAATTGTGGCCTATTCTGGAATTGGCCTGGTTGTAGTGAAAATGGGTTAGGACGTATGTTCGAAAAGTTTTGTCCGTAATTTTGGATTTGTTGCATTTGTATCGATTTGGTAAGACATTCATTAATAGTATGTCCCATTCTTTTACAGAAGGAACATTGTTTCTCTACTGGAAACTGGTTGAGTTTTCGAGGGGGTGGACCTTGGTTTCTAAAATTTGAAAATTTTTGAGATTCTAAGTAATGGAGTTGGAGTTCACGTTTAATGCGTGAAACAGCGGTCAAAATGTCTTTAGGATCGCTAGCACGAACTAGTTGTCCTATCTTCGGCTCTAAACCTGTTAGTAAGCTATTTAGTGCCATGGATTCGATCAAGTCGATTTGTGCCAGTTTTTCTTTTTGAGTCAAGTTCTGTTTGTTAACCGCAGCAAGCATTTTTGCTTGGTGGGTTTGTAGTCGGGCTGAAAATGTTATGGAGGATTCAGTATTTAATTGCCTCATTCTTTGAAGATCTTGAATCAAGGCTGAGAGATCTCTAGGATCTCCAAAGTGGTTCTCTAAAAGTGTCTGAATTTCAGTTAATTGAGTCGGGTTGCCAGAATTTATAAGTTCGGCAGCTCTGCCGCGAAGTTTATTTTTTATATGCAATATTAGATGCACTTGTTGATAGTCGGTTGCCATACTATACGCAGTTTGGCATGAAGAAATAAAAGTGTTCAAGAATATAGGATTTCCGTCATATTCCGGAATTATTGCGAAAATTTCGGATATTTTGTATGGTTCTCCAGTAGGAGTCCCAGCACCTTGTCTTGTAGTTGCCATTTCAAATATTCAAGTGTAACGAAAACGAAAATAAAAATTTAATAAGACAGTAAAATGGAATTAAGCAAAGTATCACAAAATAATTTATAAAAAGTCAAAATTAAGGTATTAGTAAATTGGTTAAATAAATTCAACAGTTTGCGAACATAAAATAAAATAAAGCGAGGTAAAATAATGCAGAATAATAATAAATTCGTTTCAAAAATTATTCAATAGCTTTAAACGTAATTCAAAGGAATAAGAAGTATATGGAAATTTTTAACGAGAGAACTGATAATAATAATATAAAAACAAATATAAAAATCATTTCAATTGATAAATAATTGAATCAAAAACGAGATGTTTCTACATCTGTATCGTTGCGTGTTCCTGGTCTTATATATATATATATATATATATATATATATATATATATATATATATATATATGCATAATAGTTGAAATATAGGGCGAAGTAGAAAAATAGTTACAGAGGGTAGTTGAAAGATTTTGGAAAGAAAACTGTTTGTAGAATGGCCAAAAGCGGTCGCTTATACAGGGTTGTTGGAATATGGAATCGAGTGGAATTGTAGCGTGATGAAAAACATGTTTGAATGGGACTTTCATAAGAAGTTGTATATATAGGGTTGTTTAAATATATGGGGGAGTAGAATTGTAGTAACACCATGTAAATAAAAAATGTAAGAAAAAAAATATTATGTTTATGTAAATTAATTTACATAGCAAGTGTCCGATTATTTGGATATATTTAGGTTTATGATAAAACCTTGAATTTACGAGTGAAGTTCGGTCACCCAGGTACTGTATATATTAAATACTAATCTTAATTCAATCATCTTGTGATTACTTGGAATATAATTTATAAAGTAAGAGAATAGTAATGTAAAACATTTTAAATTGTGCTAACGTATGCACATTTAAATTTTAAATACATCCATATTCTAATAACCCAAATTCGCAACTTTACTACTTTAAAAAATATATACAAAAATCAAACGCATCCTGTAGCAAATCAAAGGAAAATGCTCATTCCCTGCTTGTCTGAAACCAGAAAATTATAAAGAAAAGTATGTAATATGATTTACCTACATTATAGTAAATCTTAAATTATTTTATTCATAATTGTGCTTTCAGACAATTGGTTTTATTAGCAGTTTGTTTATTCACAGAATTAGGATGATTCATTTCTAGAAGATTCTACCTTTAGATACTACACTATCTAAAATTTTGAAGAATATATTTTATTTGTATTTATAAATAATTTGTCTAAAAGATTTACTAATTTATTATTTAAAACTTGACCTATTTTCACCTTTATCTTCCAGTCTACAGAGTCTACGATTCAGACAGTAGATTATAAAAGGCTTTCCTGAAAGTTTATTAGTAAAATACAACTGTAATGTTAAATTTGGGAGCCAAAATAGAAATTTAAATACATATTTTTATAAAAATCCAGCTAATCATGTAGCAGATAAAATAAAAACTCTATCCGTGGAAAATAAAAGTGTATATTTTTTATGAATTTAAAACGCTTCCTTTAAAAGATTCATTCCCTGCTTGTCTGAAACTGGAATATTAGAAAAATATATACTTTGATCCACCTACATTGTATCAAATCTTGAAGATGGTACGGAACCCTTAGTATGCAAGTCCAACCTGCACTAGACCAAATTGAATTATTAATTATAGAGATACTTGCAGAAAACTGCAAAAACGTTTTTAATCGCTCATAATTATTGTTCCTTATTGTATTCCGAACTATTCGGACGCTTTTGATATCGTCTTAAGACGGCCGCTTTTTGTTGTTATTGTGTTACGATTCCGCGAGTTATTAGTTCCGGTCGCAACAACCGCTAAACCGCTTTCATTTTGTTTCTTTTGTGTTTGCAAAATCGCAAAATTTGTTGTTAAACCCGCATTTTTGTTTGCTCAATCAATGAACATTACGTCGCTATTTTTTGTGTAACGTGTTGTCCAGACGAAGCTCTAAAATCAGTTCCTGCCGCTGCGGGGCTAGCCTCTGAAGAAAGAAGAACCAAGAAAACACCACCTGCAGAGCTTCGACGTAAAAGATCAGTGTTTAACTTTTATTTGGTGATTTAATTTACGCGACGATACAATGTTTTATTGATTGTTCCGCGAAAGGTCCTTCGTCAATTACATACTTACATTTAACAAGCATTGAACTAAAACCCCAACATCTAATTCATACATTTTTTTGGATATTATATGTAATGTGTCATCGAAGACATTACAATAACTGATCTGAATCATATCTTCATAGCTTTGAAGGTGTCCACGCAATTGTGATTTTTTTCGAGGGTGTATTAATTTACGTGAAGTTAACAACGTTCCCATTTCACGACAAATTAATTTTACAACAATCTGAAAGGAACATAGTAATTATTATCAAATCTTTCAGTGCATTTCTTCATCCATTAAGTTTCTGTTGGATTTGTTTTATTGTATGTAAATTGAATTTGAAACCTTATAAGGGAAGAGCCATCACTTCCCCTAACTTTATGACGTTTTTTTAAATGTTTTTCGCATAGAAATAAATATTGGTCTTTTTATAGACTAGTATGTACACATTATTAGGTGATTTTAATAAAAAAATTGATAATCTATATATAAATAGGCAAAGACAAAACGATTCGGTACCAATCTCTGTTCTGTCCCTCAAGCGATTTTCTTTATTATTGTTTTGACGTGCAGAATGCCTAAATTTATTTATAATATTGGTTCATTCATTAAATAAACTAAAATCAAAATTCATTATTAACGTCCACACTGTCAATGCCAAACAGTGCCGCCAGATTGCGCCAGATTGTTTGGAGAAAACATCGGAAGATGGATTAAACTCGAATGAGAAAAGTAAATTAAACGAAAAACTAACAAATTTTGATCGGTTCCAAAAATTATTCGACATTATCAGGCTATTGAGATCTTACCCACAAAAATTTATATTATATGATAATGACCATTTATTGGGTACTCGCAAATTTGAAACTTTCATCTCTTTCTAAATATAGTTTGTCAACTACAATTAGAATTGTGTGTTGTGTGGCAGCAAATCAATAACGGATAATATTTTATTATTTTAACATTATACTTTTAATTTATATTGTTTCTATTTTAAAGACTAATAGTTTCACAATTTAACTAAGAATTATAAACCCATGATTTGAATACAAATAATGAGATTTAAGATAAATCGTTAGATCCTACACGATGGCAATAATTCTAATGTTAACGGCCATCGTCGTTATAGCGAATGTGATTTCAAATTGACATTTCATAACACTGTTAGCCGTTAGGTTAAGCTACTTTTTCAATTCAATATGAAGATTATCAATGCATTTTTTTTGAAAATTACAAAAATTGTCAACAAACAAAGGTATTATTTAACATACATTAACTGCAGGTGCATTGTATTTCTTTATATTTTTGATATAATACAGAAATAGTCATCGCTAACTTTAATTTAAATTAATGAAATTATACTGAATCTTAACATGTATTGTAGTTTAAGGTGTACTAATATGTAAGTACCTATTTATTGTAATTATTTATACTGCATCTTCATAGTTACTTGTGAGTTGGGCACTTGCATTTTCTTCTTAGAAATTGAAATCGTAATTGTAAAATATATGAATAACCGTAAATCATTTTGAAAAAACTATATTATGTTTAATATTAATTTATTATTTGATATACTCTGATATTTTTAGATGTATTTGACATTTTTGATCGGATAATTATTAATATGTATTTAAATATATGTGTGTGTAAGAGCAGAAAAGTTATTTAAATTATTGTTAGGCAAGTAATCTGCCCGTTAAATAGTTCATGGCCCCATTCCTGCAAAATTTTGCCTCTTAATACAGGGTGAACGACTTTTACCTAAAATGAACTTTCTAAACATTGTGTATATTTAAATACGCCATTGCAAAAAAGTACGGTACCATTTTCTTCTGTTTGTATGGGATTTTCTTGAGTTTTTGGAGTAGTTCAGTTTTTTAATTGCTAATTGACGACCTTAAGTGTCAATAATAATAAATAATTTGGTCAAGTGCCAGTTGGACTCGCATACTTAGGGTTCCGTACCACCTTCAAGATTCGAATATTCCAGTTTCAGACAATCAGGGAATGAATGCATTTTCTTATACTTACCCTTATATCTTTTAAAGGAAGCGTTTGAAATTTATAAAAAATATACACGTTGATTTTCCACACATAGACTTTTTATTTTATCTACTTTAGGATTCGCTTGATTTTTATCACAATACATATGTATTTAATTTTCTAATTTGGCCCCCAAAAAGTAACATTAGAGTTTTATTTTACTAATAAACTTTCAGAAATGCCTTTTATAATCTACTGTCTGAGTTCTGAGGCTCTGTAGATTGGAAGAAAAACGGCAAAATAGTTCAAAGTTTAAATTATAAATTATTAAATCTGTTATTCAAATTATTTAAAATATAAATAAAATATATTTTTCAAATTTGAAATAGTGTAGTTTCTAAAGTGGGAATTAAGTCGATGTTTAATATTTTTAATATCTTTTATACAAATGATTTAAAAATATGATATATTTGTAATTCACATAATGAGCCTTTTATCTGATATATTACATGATGCGTTTGAAAATTGAATCTTTATTTTCCATTTAATTGTATAATTTGTCCCTAAAATTACTATGGGGGTTTTCTAATAATTTATTTTGGTTTGGCCTCCAAATAATAGAATTAGGTATTTTTTTTTCATATTTTTCCTATAAACAAAAAAAGAGGTCTTAGAGTTTGGGGAATAACGGGGAGAATGGGTAATTTTTTAAAATATTTTTTTAATATATTTTAAAATACTCATTTTAAAAAAATTAAAAAAATTATTTGTACCTATTCGTCATAATGAGCCCTGGGATTTGATATATTACATGACCCGTTAGAAACAATTATAATTTTTTATTTTCCATTTAATTCTATAATTTGCCCCCCAAAATAAATATTAGGGGTTTCTCCTTAATTTTCCAGTAAAGTTCAGGTGAGGGGCTATACCTCCATTTTTTCAAAATTTTCCAGCCTATGGTTTCGGAAATAAGGGGGGGAATGGTGAATGGGTAATTTTTTTTATATTTTATTAATATCTTTTAATTAATTTATTTTAAAAATATGAAAAAACATATTTGTTTTCGTCGTAATGAGCCTTTTCATTTGATTTATAACATGATGGGTTAGAAACAATTTTAATTTTATATTTTCCATTTAATTCAGTAATTGCCCCCCCCCCCAATATTAAAAGTAGAGGTTTCAAAACTTTACGTTTTATAGTTTCGGTGATAAGGGGGGGGGGAATGGGTAAATTTTGGTATATTATCGTTAATATCTTTTAAATAATTTTTTTTAAATATGAAAAAAATATATTTGTGTTCCTCAGGATGAGACCATTCATTTGATATATTACATGATGCGTTTGAAAATTTTTTTATTTTTAAATTTTTATTTAATTCTATAATTTGTCCCCCAAAATCAAAATTTTTCTTTTACGATATGTACTCCTGATCGGGTCACCAAACTATACATTGATACCAAATTTCAACCTCTTGCGTCCAGTAGTTTAGGGGAAAATGGCTGTGATGTGATAGAGGCAGAAATCCTGAGTGATATTATAAGGGTATCCGTATATTGTATATACGGAACCCTAAATATTGGAACAAAAGTCTGAAATTTTCCCGTTAAGAATAGTTATTGGCACCATCTATTCTATAATAGCTCAACTAGCGCCATTAAACTTTCTGCCGCTAGATGACAAAATTATTTAATATATTTCTAAATAATTAAAAAATCAAGGCTTTTTGTAGTTTCTTGATTTTTATTGACGTTTTGAATTTTCGATGTTTATTTTTATTTCTAAATTATTCGATAATAATATGATGGCATGAATACCTTTGTTTATTCAGGAAGAGGATGTTGATTGATTTTGCTTATTGAATATGCCTGAGCATCGTACAATACATTAACTGGAACCGTAAGACACCAAATCTGAAATCATTATCCTTTGCGAAATAATTTTTTACTTAATTATTTTTATTATTATTTTGTATAAGTACACAGGAAATTGTATAATAGTAGAAACAATTTTAGGATATATGCAAATTCATATAGATATATTATCTTCAAATTTTTAACAAGGATTTTAATTGAATTTCGACCATTGGGTGACCGCTAGTAATAATTAATAGACAACTTTATAAATGTTGAAATTCCTATTAGTTTTTATCAATTTGCTATAAAATCTGTTAGTCTTGTCGAGCTGACTTTTTTCTTTTTATATTTTTACTGCATTAGAATTTCACATTATGAATTAATTGTTAATTGATTTAATATATCTACCAAAACAAGCTAATACTTTTTCTCTGTACCATACCTTCTTCATTTTTATATTATAATGAGTGACATTTAATTTTCATATTTGTACTTTTAATGTATTACATATTTATATGATTAAATGAATTTTTGACATGGCCATTCGAGTTGAAAATTTTTTTGTTTGATTCAATGAGGACAAAAGTTTTTATAATGAAGCCCTAGTTCAAAATTGTCCGCCCTCTCTCAGTCAAAAGTAGTCAAATATTAAGCAAATTTAAAATGTTTACTTGCCTATATAATTTATATAATAGAAAAATAAATTGAATAATTAGGCACCTAACACATATGATAACAATATAAGTACTTACAAAAACAAAAAAAGTGGTGTGTTGATGAGATTCGAACGATGTCCATCGTCTCTTATTTGACTTAACATGTCATTTATATTAGGAGAATAATAATAGCTGGTATCAATTTCCACATTTATATAATTATATGCGATTTGCTAGAATCAATTCGATCATCTAAATAAAGATAATGTGTACATAACAAAACTGCTAATATGTTTTATATACGCAGTCGTAGGAGAAAGGATTTTTCTCCACCACTAAATTTTACCTGATTCCGAACACCGAAACTGAATTTACCTACAGCAAAACAAAGCCAAAAGAAAATTAATCAACGAAGGATCATACTGATCTATTCCATAATATATACCCCTCAGATGGTTGAAAAACTGGTTCAAAGCACTGTAGTTGAGATACTTACCAGTTATGTACCAATAACAATATCTAAGACGGATTGAAAAATGCGCATTTTTATAGTTTTTGGCAAATAACTCAATAATTAATTATCCAATCTGCCAGATCATTTAGCAGCTATCAAAACACTTGCAACTTTAAACCTTGAGTATAATTAAGAAACAAACATTTCTTAGCAACCATTTTTGTGTATTATGTTGTGTACCTTCTTCAAGAAAAAACAATCAAATACTTGTGGATTTTTTTAGCAATTGAAAATACCAATTTCTTTGGAGTATGTCAATAATCTTTAATTTTTCACGCAATGAGAATGCTATGAAATTTTATACTTTCAAAACTGTGGCAGAAATTTAGCAAATTTAGCAATATAAGGTACTTTAAAGTACATGAATATTAACACTATCCCGAAACTTTAGGAACACCTTCGTGTTAGTTACCTGTAATTATCCGTTTATCTTTAACGAAATTGTAAGGTAATCTATTATTTAACCAGTTAAACGGATAAATACACGATTACCCTTACAAGACTCCTTCTCCAGTCTATTTGGATTTCGATGGTAATATTTTTACCTGTGCCAACCAATAAACCAAATTTCAGTGAAGCGCGTTCGCGAATAAGAGCAGATAAAATCGCGAAAAGACGCTTTTAAATCGACGTTGGGGCAAATTTAACTCGAAACGTCCATATATCTTACATGAATGGCTGTTTTGCTCGTGGTTGTTGGTTGCTGGTAACTCATTTGCAGCGCAACCCGATTACGAAGGGAATAGAGCGCCGAACCGTCGCTTGCCTTGGGTTAAATTTTTAAAATTGCACTCATATTTTATGTGAGAGTGGTTGAATTGGTAGAGGTAAAATAATCATTGAGAAATAAGGAGCTTTTATTGGGTGGGAATTTGAACTTATGCAGATCGTTAAAAGTATTTAGCAGATATGCTTTTGTTTCCACGCATAAATATAATTTGTTTTCTATGTGATATTATATATTTTTTAAATAATCGAATTCACAATAATAGAGTCACATAGTGTCGATGTATCGACATAATACATTATTAATTCATAACAAATGTATGAAAATCCATTTCACTGCACTTGGGCCATATTACCAACCTAATTGGATTATAGGGACAAGCTTAAAAACATTTAAATAATTTTATTTTTTTATTGATTTGCAGAGAATTTAGAACAAAAACTATAACCATACCTCCTGGATAGCGCTGTGCTGCCTGGAAGTTGATGGAGATCGAAGTTTCGGAGTTTAAGACCCCATAGCCATGACTGTCAGAGAAAAGGTTACTTGATGAGCTTTGTAATATACAGTTTTCTGCCTAATGCTTCTCACCGCATTATTTTTTCCATAGGTAGGAGTTGGATGGATTTCCTAAAATGACATTCATTTTATCGCCTGAACAAGTTTCATCGTGTGCAGTTGTAAGATTTTCGTTTTTGCTTTCTCGGTGTCATCTTTAATTTCACCGGTTAAATCTAAGTAGCTGGAAATTGTATCCAGTGCAATAAGTGTGGGACCGTTCATTTTATACTGAGCAAATAGTCATAGAATGTCATCACAGTACTTTTAGGTGCGCCTCTATTCTCCCTTCTCGTTTAATTATTGAGAATGTTTATCACAATTCAATATTTATAAGCTTTAGTTGTTTAGAACAGCCAACATGATGACCTAAACTGCATTGTTTTAAGGGGTATTACGCAAACATACCATGTAATTCTCTATAAAGTAAGATTAATCGTTTTCTAGGAGATTAAAAAACACACAACGAATTTTAACTGATTTCTCTAAAACGAATCAATCAATTTAAGTACTTTAAATTGTATTCTACAAATATATTGCAATAGATTCTGTTGGATCAAATCAAATTTATACAAAATACCCACTTTCACATTCAAGGTCTTTATTTTTAACAAATAAATCCTCCATTTACAGACACTATGAGTAATACAAACAGCTGATTATTTCTCTCCGTCGATTCAATCACACAAATATAAACTAAATAAATTACAAGGATTCCAGATTCGGAACCTCTGTGTGCTAGTTTCCCCGAAAATCCTAGATGTCGGTCTTACATTTCGCGTCTACAAATTTACTGCGATTAAATACACAAATAAGTGTTCGAGAGGACATTCTATTGTGGGAAGCGCAACTGATGAAGGTTCCCGACCAGAAACAATATATATCATATATATATATTCTCTTGCCTACAAAAGAATGGCACCTCGAAGAGAGTATTCAATATCTCTGACAGGTGAAGTAACCTGAAAATTTTATCGTAACATTCTGTCCTAGGAGTTACGGGAGAACAGTAATTATACGGAACGGCTCCAGATTCGGAACCTTTGTGTGCTAGTTTCTCCGAAAATCCTAGATGTCGGTCTTACATCTTACATCTTTAATTCTGACCATCCTGATCGGAATCATTGTCTCCATGGAAGGGAGCGAGTCGATCCAAATTACCAGCTTCATTGATGCTCTTTGTCACCTTGTATGGACCATCCCAAGCTGATGAGAGTTTTTTTGATTTGCCTTTGTTCCTTTTGGGGTTGTATATCCAGACTATGTCTCTCTCTCTTTTGGAAACCGACTGAATTCGCCTTGAGATCGTAGCGTGTCTTCATCCGATCTTTGGTGGCCAACATCTGCATTCGCACTAGTTCGTATATTGCCAGCAGGTTCTGTCGGAGTTAGTCAGCATAAGGGTTGACTTCTTGAGGCGGTTCTTCTGGTGAGCCAAAGGCCAAATCGCAAGGTAATCTTAGCTCTTTTCCGAATAGTATATATATAATATTCACTTTCACTTTCAACGTCTTTTATTTTAAGAAATAAATCAACTGTTTACAAACACTATGAGTAATACTATTGGAAACACCTGATCCTTCTCCCCGTCGATTCAATCACATGAATATAATCTAAACTAACTACTCAACTTGTACATTAAATAGCTAGCGAAGAACATCCCCGAATGCCATGATTATTTATTTGTTGTCGGAGCGTTTTAAGGAACCTTCTCTAGGCCGCCGTTTTTTATACCCATCGAAATTTCAGGATACCCATTGTTGCTTTTTTATTATTTCAGCCGGTCTTATGTTTGAGTTGATTTTATCGAACATACAAACTAGATGTCACCTTCAACAAACGGTAATTGGCAGTTCGCGAAAATCTGCTGATTTCTGTCACTAACCTCATGAACATCAAAGAGTATATAAGGAAGTGTTTCTCGGCAAAGGAGTTACTTCCACAAAGCATCCACCTTTAGAGCGTCAACTCCCATGTTATACATTGTAACAAAGTTTTGAGCGCCATCTGACGCTTGAACTGAACAGCACAATTTATAATTTTAGATCGGCCGGTAATTCACTAATCTTATATTTGACATTTATACTTTTATAATTAATAGGTTAGGTATAATATAAAAATAATATATGAATAAATATTTGTTTTAGTATGTATCAGCCAGAAAATACAATAGTGTATAAGAAAAATGTTCATAAATTACATTTTTCACCCTATGCCAAATTATTAATCAGTTGCAGTAGCAACTAAATTAATAAATGCTTGGGCATGGATTAAATTTAATTCTAGATTTTACATTTAAAATATGCAAAATGTAAGTTATAGATACATTAATACAATTCAAAAGCCTTAATATGTTAAAAAAATAAATGCTTACAATACTTAGACTAGATGTAATCATTGAAAACAATAAAGTAAGCTTAAATAAAATCCTTAAAATTCTTCAGTTTTAGACGAATATAATTAATATAAGAGCTACTAACTATTATATGATACTGTGTAAATTAGGGGTGAGGAAACATTAATAAGAGTTATTAAATTTTGGTTATAAAATGCTGGATATTCAAGATTTTAAATAATGTACATGCAATAAAGATTTATGAATTTCAGAGTACAATTTCTGATCCCAGTAAACAACTTATAGTAATTAAAAGATTTATAGTAATGCAGTAAAAGTTTTTATACATACATTATACTTATATTAGCTGTTAAAAAGGCTATGCAAAAACAAAATCAAGTTTGCTGTATAAGCTGCCTCTTAGGGCAAACTAAGTATATCCTTAATTTCTGAAAAGAGAAAATACATTTTAATTATGACAAAGAGGACATAGTATTAAAAACTCACCCCATTTTAAAATCAGTTCCATTAAACTGTCTAAGGTTCTATATTTGTTGGTATAGTTTTGTGCATCTTCTTACTATTGTTACTCAGTTAATTTGATAATTTTGGTGCAGCATTCTTTCAATAAAGATTTAATAGCAAATTTATTTATTTGTCCCTATTCACTTATTGACACATAGTCTGCCAACAATGGCTCGTTTTCTATCCCACCTTTCTGAACACAGCCGATAAAAGCATATTTACAAGTATGTTGAATATTAAAGGACAATGACTTTTCATCAAATACCACTGCACAGTATTTATCAGTTTCTTTAAATTTATCAACAGCTAACTTTAAATAATCAATCATTACTGAATTTATTCTTGGTTTCATAGATACTCTTGATAGTAAACTAAAATATTTTTGACAACCACTTTTTACCATTCCAAACAAACACAAATAAATGTACAATATGGCGGGTCACTAAAAAACTCTTTGTTTGGAACTTCCTCGAATTGATGATTCGGATTCGGGCCATAATCGACTATTGTCGGAGAAGAATGACGAATTTCTCTCATTGCAGATTTCTACAAACTACAGGTGACTGTGGCGACATCTATGCAGCCGGACCGAGCATAAAAGTATTTGACCTTGTCATATCAAGTGAATAATTTGTGGTTACTTCAGTTGACTAGCGCGTTCGTTTCACTTTTAATTTGACATTAAACGTCAGATTGTAATTTCTATTTATAATTTATGTTGTATTTTATTAGTTACAATTTGATTTCATCGTTGAATGAAGTTGTCATGAATTGGACGACCAGTGTCTAATTCGAACCAGCAGTAATTCGTAACAATATTGGGGTGGAATCGGAGATAATTATATACATTTGCCTATAACGTAAAACATAATTTTCAGCAAATCGGAAAAATGAAGGTGAAGGTGAAGTCCGTAAACGTCAAAGTATATATCACATAAATATATTTTCAAATTTAACTAATATGTCAGAAAATACGAGGGCTGCCTTTTAGATTTCGGGATTGGACAACCCTAGTGTTGCAATCTGACAACTGACAGCTCTATCGTAAAGTCTGACATTTTTGAGGTTATACGTACTCAGAACGTTTTGACATACGAGCGCTATGTGTTGTTTACAGTAACTTAAAGGATTCATCTCGGCCAAAAAATGGAATTAAATCGTGAACATTTTCGTGCGATTATTTTTTACAACTATCGACGTGGATTAAGTCAGCAAGAGTGCATCGATGAACTTAATTTAATTTTTGGCGATGAAACTCCATCAAGGACCACTGTTTATCGATGGTATGGTGAATTCAATCGAGGTCGTAGTTCACTCCAAGACGAATTTCGTTAAGGTCGTCCAAAAACAGTTGTTGTTCCGGAAACATTGATGCTGTGCGCGAACTGATATTGCAAGATCGTCATGTGACCTATCGTGAGATTGAGTCAACCTTACACATTAGTGGGACCAGCATACATTCAATGCTGCATAAACATTTGAATGTCAAAAAAAATTGTTCGTGTTGGATCCCACACAATTTGACAATCGTTCAAAAAAAGGCTCGTGTCGATTGGTCGAAAGAAAAGCTCAAAAAATACTATCGCGGTGCTTCAAAACACGTTTACGACATAGTGACAGGTGATGAATCGTGGATTTACGCGTATGAGCCCGAAAGTAAACAGCTGTCGACTGTATGGGTGTTTCAAGATGAGCCGAATCCAACAAACGTTGTTCGCGCATGAAGCACTTCCAAGCAAATGATCGCCTGTTTTTTCGGAGAAACTGGACATGTGGCAACCGTACCACTAGAACAACGCAGAACAGTCAATCCAGAGTGGTACACAACCATTTGTTTGCCAGTTGTTTTCCAAGAAATGAGGAAAACCAACCGCCGAAGACGGATCACTCTTCACCACGACAATGCGAGCTCTCACACATCGGCTCAAACAACTGCATTTTTGACCACTCAAAACATCGATTTGATGAGTCATCCGCCGTATAGTCCTGACTTGTCACCAAATGACTTCTTTTTATTCCCGTACGTAAAAAACAAACTGAGAGGTCAACGTTTTTCAACACCTGAAGAAGCGGTTGCTGCGTTCAGAATGCATGTTTTGGAGATACCTCAATCAGAGTGGAAAAAGTGCTTCGACAATTGGTTCAAACGCATGCAAAAGTGTATAGATCTTCATGGGGAATATTTTGAAAAACAATAAAGCGATTTTCGATGATTGATATTTGTTTTTGTTCTCTAATCCCGAAATATAAAAGACAGCCCTCGTAGTTATTGAGAGCACAGCATTTTTAAACTGTCTTCATTTCGACTCATTTGAAGTCGATTCTGTTTAAATATAACTTCTTGATAATAATTGCGACAATCAGCTGGTTGCATTTTCATAATACGAGTATTTTGAAATGAAATAAACGTCCAGCAATTGCGAGGAAAGAAATAATTGAAAATGGAGACTTGGAACATGAAAATTATAATCTGCAAATGAAATTCCCAGCACGATAAAACTCGCTAATTATTTAAAAACAATTCAGACTTCGTAATTACCAGTTGAAGAAATAAAAGTGGAAATTCGCAAAACAAGTTTTATAATTAAGTTGCGGATTAAATCTGTATAATCTAAAAATCCTCCATAAGGAATTAATTATGAATAATTTCGTTAGGTGAGCTTTTTTTCAGCGAGCTCATTGATCTAATATTAATGAATGTGGAGGAAGTAATTACAAAGTTTCAGCTTTGTAACGTGAACCGAATTAAAAAAAGGGTTATTCTCGAGATAGAAAAATGTAATTGAATTATTACATTACTAGAAAACTAATTAAAATTTCTTAAAGCAAATTTAGGCGAAAAGGCATTGGGAAATTATTCAAAAATCACTAAATTACGCTTTTATATAATGAATTAGGAGTCATGGATTATGAGAATGTATTTTTATATTTTGTGGGAGATGTTTATCACTGTTTAACCAAAACAGCTTTCGTAAGCCCAATGATTAAAACAGATTTTAAGAGAGTATTAGAAACAACTGCAGTTTTACTAATTTCATGACTTTGTTAGCCCGAGGGTTTTGTAAATATCACTAAAAATATTTACAGCTTTTAAAAATTGTTTACGTTAACAAAATTTAATTGAACTCTAGTCTTAATGCTCTACAAGGATCTGCTATCATAACAGGGCGGTACCTCGTTGAAACCTCAGTTCATGCCTTTTGTATCCTGGTGCTGGGCCCTAACCTCACCCATATTTTGAAGTAAAAAGTCTAAAATTTGTGTTTTGAGGGACATTTAACAGCAAAAAGCATTCATAGCTTCAATTAATTTCTTGTTGGTGACCCGACTAACACAAATTCCAAAAAACAACAGTATTTCGTGCAACCTTGCGTCATACTGAAATATATATATATATATATATATATATATATATATATATATATATATATTTGTTTTAGGTGGTTTCCGGGAATTCATCCGCGTAGTTGATAACTGATCCCTGCCGGGATCGATGGTAAAATGACGACGTTTCGGCAGAGTCACATCTGCCCTCTTCAGGGAATACTGTACAGTATTCGAGTAACTAGAAGCGAAAGCAGAAGGCTACGAGAATTATGCGAACCGACCTGAAGAGGGCAGATGTGACTCTGCCGAAACGTCGTCATTTTACCATCGATCCCGGCAGGGATCAGTTATCAACTACGCGGATGAATTCCCGGAAACCACCTAAAACATATATATATATATATATATATATATATATATATATATATATATATATATCCAGGGTTTTACAGCTGTCGCTGTCTCCCCATTCTCAACCATTATCACCAGCTCTCTTTATCCTGTCATTCTCCCTACTGTAGATCTCGTCTTTCCATCGCCTCGTCTATTTCGTTTTTCCACGATCTCCTGTGTCTTCCTCTTTTCCACCTTCCTATGGGACTCCAATCCATTACTCTCGATACCCATCTATTCGTGTCCGCTCTTCTGACATGTCCGTACCAAACTAATTTTTTTCCTCTATATACTCGAGAACATCCATTCTCCTTTTAATTTTTTCATTCCGGACTCTATCCATTTTTGCAAGTCTACAGCTACGTCTTCAGTATTCCATTTCTGTGGCTATTACTTTATTTCTATTTCTTGTATTTAGTATCCAGTTTTCTTCACCATAAGTCATGATGTTCCGTACTATTGTATGGAATTTTTTTTAATGTTTTTTGTTATGTTCTGTTCCAAAGCACTGATACTGAAATATATAGTGTAAAATCTGAGCAGACTTTTCACAAACAATTTTTATATGTTTTCAAATACAAGTCTTAAATTTTCGTTGTTGTCAATGAAACAGAATGATAGGCATGGGAGGGTAGATATTTATTACAATTCGTAATAGCTTCATATGTTGTTACAATATACCAAATCGCCATCAATACTGAAAAACTGCACAAGACCATTGTGACGATTTCGAAAAATCGTGTGCCTTTGCTAGGCGATTCCATTCCTTGAGAAGCGAGCCTCAAAATCTTGTGCTTTCGATAGACTTATGTCTCTAACCAAGTCATTTAGTTCAAATTCAATGATTAAATGGGGTTCAGATGAATCAGGATAACGGAATTCTGATCGGTGCTGTCATTGTTTTCAGTATAATCTTCAGTTCTTTGGTCCAAAGGTGCCGTCGATGTTGGATCGTATCCAGCCTGGGATTGAAGTTTTTGGGCTGTAATATGTCATTAAGCACACCTTGAGCATAAAAAATCGAGCTAAGCAGGCTGTAAAACATATATGCTTGGTGAGTAGTTATCAGATGCTTCTAGATACTACTACTCATTATCATTAGTCAAAAAAATTCTTCACCAGTGACATTAATTTTCATGAAATAAAACTAAAAATACTAAAATCCTCTTTAATAAGCTGGACAAAAATCAGCACATATGATGTAACGTGTCACTAAACACAATGTGGCGTTTCATTTTTGTCAACCCTACCGAGTTTTCGTTAATCTAAAGATTTTAAACATTTTCTACCCACGTACGTTGAACTAGGACCAGAAGTCGTAAATTACTGGAATGTGCAAATTCCCAACAACTGCAATTTACTTAAAATTTAAGAAGAAATATGAGCACACTTAAAAAAATTAGCAACTATATATATTAAATTTCCAAATTGTTCACAACTCGAAAATTTCTAGACTTCTCTTTGTGTAGGTATTTTTCATTCATATTTCTTAGATATGTAGTAAATTAGGATATGTTTTTAATATTGATTTATTTATGTTTCAGTTTGTTTTTATGCATTGTTATTTGTACAGTAAAACATTTTTTGAATATGTACTACACACAGTTTCTGCACCTTCTGTAATAAAAATAATTAGTATTAAATACATGTCTTAGTCGTAGAGTTTCCGAGCGTTTGAATTTTGACAATATTATAATTTCAAGCCCCAAAAATTTAACTAAACGATTAAATTTATTTCTAAATTTAGGTTCAAAAAGGTAATTATTATGTAAATAATATTTTAGAATCTTCAGGAAAAATCTTACGTCAAAGCGTTCTTGACTAAATAAATTGGAGAATTGAGGCAAATATATTGAATTTTAGCGCACAAATTTAAGCTCCTCAATTACATTCTTATCCTATGAGAAACGCCAGCAAATAACCAACTAGTAATTTCTAATAACACTTCCACAGATATGGCGTCAGGTAATGAAATTTCTCAATATTTATTATAGCCAGTCTTTTAACATTAATTATTATCTTTTCAATGTTTAACTAGTGCAATAATTAAATGAAGGTTATGTCGATAGCTGCATCCAGATTTATGTAACTATAATCCACGGTTTAATCACGATGTTTTGGAGGAAGTCACGGCTTGCTTCCGTGGAACTATGAATCGTCCAAAGTGCAGTTAATGGAGAAGAGAAAATCTTTACCGGATGTTTGAAACAGATACTCAACACCCTTAGATAGTGATCATATTGGCATCGAAAGTTGGCGAGCACATCATTGCTCCTAAAACTGGACCAAACCGAACTGCAATTCCAGGCGCCTAAACTTGGTCCAAACTGGATGTTAACTCTTTTTGAAAAGTAAGCGATGTTCATTCGTAGGAGAATCAAATGTGTCAGCCATCGGCGCCGGTTATTTTCAGCGACCGGGTTAGTTTGTACGGCTGTGAGATCTCACATTTAACCCATGTGTTTCTATCTTTGATTGTCATTGCCCGCTTGCATCAGAATGGAGAAGCTCCAGTAGCACAACCATCAGTATCCCCACGTTTGTTTGTTTAAGTTACGGTGGCCACTATTCCTTGGAAGAGTAACATAATAATGTTGTGCGTAACTAAATAGCAACTAATTATGGGAGTGATATTTTAAGGTGTTCTTAAAGTTGTATTCAGTTACGTCAACTCCGGTTCCAAAACTGGTTCTTCGACATTTTCTAAAATTTAAGGTGCTGCTTAAATGAACTCTTGGAATATCACACCTGTCTGCCGCCTGCCTGACTTCTTTCACAAGCTTAACTAGGATTTGTGCCGTCGTTTCTAATAATCTTGGCTATTATTGGACAAGTTGTATTAATATACCAAATAATGTGACTTTCTACATTTCGTTACATGTAGAATTTAAATCAGTGTTCCTCTAGCAAAAAAATGAATGTCTCTGCTGTGAGAAGTACATTTTTATAATACATTATGTGAGCAGCAAATTTGTAGTTTGAATACTGAAATCATAAATATATCTTAAGGTGTCATGGATTTCCTACATTTAGAACTTTCAGGGTAGCGATTGGTTTTAGATAAAAATAAGCCTTAATTTCTTAGTAAGAAGTTGCTATAAAATTGTCGCTAACACGAAAACATCTTGGTCAATCTACCAAATAATTACTAATGCAATGCAGTTTTCGGGAACGAAGTAATGGCTGCTGCAATCAATAGAATTCAAAGGCAAAGAGTAGGGAAGTTCAGCAAGAACGCGATAACTCAATCTCGTGATTCGGATAATTCACTTTTACTGGCTCACCGTTACAAACATTTCCAACACGCTTTCATTTATTTCATTAATCTACTTCTGTTAGCGCCTGATCAAAAATAGTGTTAAGTGAATTTTCAGCTCAGAATTCTTCGAACAGTAAACGAATTATTGAAGCTGTTACTATAGATTACACGGCGGAAGTTATATATAGATACAGTGTGTCAGTATAGTAAACAATCTTAAGGAATATTCAGGAAACATAATATTTTATTCAATTCACTGTTCTTCAAAATAAAATAATAAACCAGGTGGACTATTTTCAATTGAAGAGATTATCTCTTTTTAAATGGAACACTTTTTTTCAAATTCCACTCATCTGTGAGCTGATTCCAATATTATTAGTTGCTTCAAATTCGATCCATGGGGATCGAAATTACAAAAAAATTCCATGAATATTTGATTTACATTTTTTAAGAAATTAATGTGAACAAGAAATGAAATGATATTTCGTATTTATGCAACCGCTTTGATAATAATATTTTATGTAGATTAATGTTAAATGGTTGTACCTCAACATATTTCAAACTATTTTTAATAAAAAACCATACCTAAC
Source organism: Octodonta nipae (assembly GCA_034190945.1). NCBI lineage: Eukaryota > Metazoa > Arthropoda > Insecta > Coleoptera > Chrysomelidae > Octodonta > Octodonta nipae. Next base: position 88,179,746 of record CM067220.1, on the reverse strand, counting down.
TGATCAGTTTGTTTCTGTTTGATAATAACATAAGGCTATGCCGAATCTAGTAACACCGAAGTAAAACTATAATTGATATAATTGATCAATCATCTTTGTCAAAGATATTTGATAGCGTAATACCTAATATTTATTTGACATATATCTTTGATCACATTTACACACGTCGTCCTATATTTGATCAAATATTTTTGACGTTAATTGTTAGAGAAAATGAAAATGTATGCCTCCAAGGTTTATAGAATTAAACAGCAAAAGTTTTATTAAGTATGAAGACCGTTGATTTTGTATATTAATAAAAAAAGAGGTTAACTGCCTACAGTCGACGGATTGAAAACTGAATAAATATACCGAAAAAATTAAAGTAATTTTGTTTGTTGTTAAATAGTGCGCTATAAATCATATCATAGACCTATATAGATAATGAAGCGCAGTGTTGTACTCGACTAAAATGATATAGGTGGATCCGCTATACTAATAGAATTTCTTCATTTGTGTATTTCTTTTGCAATAGACAATTATAGTATCAACATCTATAATGTGGCCTCACCATTCAAAATTAATTATTTTGGCACTCTTGCCATCTGTCTCAGCTCTTTTAATAAGTTCAAGTGTAGGGTAGTTGCTTGCTGCTGAGCGTTGGTGGTTATCGGCCCCTTTTCTATTCACCTACGCTCTTTTGGAAAAATTCCAATAGTTGATCCAATAACAATCGTAGAATTAACATTTTGCCTAAACTGCTAATAAGTAGTTTTGCTTATCAGGTCCACTATTTCTTTCTAGACGCCCATTACCTACTTTTTTTTAACTCGGAAATTGTAGCCATAAAAACACACCACAGTAGCACAAGCAATTAAAAAATTACATAGATTCCCCATTTTAAATAGAAAATATTTGATCAAATATTTGACGTATTGTAATATGTCATTTAATGAAATTTGTTCTGACATGCATATCAAATATTTGATGAAATGTTTTATAAAAGATTTGACCAAAGATGTTTGACAATGTAATATCGACCGAAAACGAAAAAAAAGTTAATTTATTTTCATTCCTTATAAGTATAATTGAGTGTTACAAAGTAACGGCTATGTATCCAGATTTTACCTGGGCAAATACACAAAAAGACGAAATTTTGTTAATATTTGAAATTCTCCATTGTACAGTGCGAGGATTATGTATTCAACATCCTTATCCTTGACTTCTGCGTTTACATGATGGGCCAAAAAATAAGAATAACGACTTCATTGTTAGTGTTTTATTTTCAGACGTGGTAGCATTTTATTTTAAGAGACATGTAACAGGCAAAGCACTCGATGTTAGGGTGATAAAATCCATACTGGATACATGATTACATCACACAGTATCGACAGAATTTCATTGTTTGGCCTGGTAATGTGAGAAATATAATTAATATGCCATTTATAGTTAATTAAAATTTAGCGGGAGCGTTAGGTCTAGATTCCCTACAGATCACATAAACTCCTCCCTCACTTGTGTACGCGTACAAAAGAATGGCAGAATCTCTGACAGGTGAAGTTAACCTGAAAATTTCATCATGACATTCTAACCTAGGAATTACGGGTTACGGCAATTACATGGAACGGCTCCAGATTCGGAACCTATATGTGCTAGTCTCCCAGAAAATCCTAGATGTCGGTCTTTACATCTCGCTCAAATCAAATACATAAAGAAGTGTTCGAGAGGACATTCAATTGTGGGAAGCGCAACTAATGAAGATTCCATTCAAAGTATTGAGATCATCTGCAATACAACCAATTAACAACAATATCCAGCGAGTCTGTGTCAATCGATACAGGGTGAAGCATATGTACAGCTGTAATCAGGGCTAACAGAATCCGGCATAGGGTCCTAGTAGTATGTATGTAGGAGGTTATTAGACTAAGTATGGACCTAATTAGCCAACGTGGGTTTATAATCGATCCAAGATATCACGTTCTTAGATCCTTAAATGAGAAGTTTGTATTGACACGGGCTGCCAGCACCAACATGTCTTTATGGCGAAGTCCTAAATAGTTCCCGGTCCATCTGAACAAATTGTTTACGGGTATCTAGAAGAGAATTTTGGGAGCTACGGTAGATTGGTCATATAATTTCAGCTGGCTTATGATTGCTATAGTTTATACCGGACGAACATAGCTATTCGCGTACTGAAGAATATATAACAATTTATCTTAAGTTTTGGCAAATGTTTAATGTTCTAGATGGTACTACAGGCCGTACTAGCATCATCTAACACCGTATGGAGTATATATTCGGTTGTTCAACCAATAAGATGTGAATACCATTGGAATAACAATAGGCACATTCTACTCCCGTAAATCTAGTAAAGAAGGAAAGATGGAACCAATCGTTATTTTTGCAGGTTATAGGCAATAGAACGACCTAACTAGAAGTGACAGCTATTCATGTTCTCGTTTTTGTCTAAAATGGATTTAAAGAGTGTACGTTGATAAGTAAGTCTTCACCAGTAAAATATATTTTCAATTTGCGATCATGTCGGTTGGGTTATGTAGTGATGCCTCTACATTTGCGAGCTGGGTGGAAAATATACTGACCTAGTTGGCATTGAGAACATGTCTAGGGTACTGCGATGACATTTTGTTTATGGGTCCCACATATGGCGATCAGTTTAGGAACCTGGGCGAAATATTTCGTACAATTCAATGTGCCAACTTGAAGCTTAACCACAAGAAATGTTTCATGTTACAGAGAGATATAGATATCACGTCGTATCTGACTCACAACCAGACAAATGAGGACAAAAAGCGCTTCTTGTTAGACAATTCATACAGACAAACATGGCTTCGAAGTTTTTGGAAGTTTATGTACATTCCACTGGTAGCTCTTTGAAGAATTTGCTACCATTGCCCCAACTTTACATCAACGAGAAAGCGACTTTTCACATAAATCAAAAATGTGAAACATAAAACCAACATTGCTTTCGAACCATTTCTATTACAAAAGGAACAAGAAGGATCCAGGCCTTGATGAGAAGACATAGCTAGTCAATTGGACATCATTGTGGTCCCATAGGGATTCTCTGAGAGCAGAGAAGGGGTGACATGAATTTTTGAAAGAGCATCGATAGCAAAGAACCCAACTGGTGATCCTGAAGAATTGCACAGTGGAATTACTGGAGATCATTTGGATATGCATAAAACTCGCGACTCGATAGGTTTGTCAGCGGTTTTACGGGGTAAACGACTTCGAACGCGTCAGAGGCTGTTGTTAGAATAGAATTGCGTCAACTGCGCAGTCAGTAACAGCTCAAGTGCAGAATGAGCCAATACTAAAAGGGGTTGCAAATAAATTCTGGTTGCTATAGCTTGAAATTTTTCCTAGACCCACCCAGAGTTGCATTGCACCAAGGTCGAAACTTCGAGTCTAATTTATTTCTGAATATCTGTGCGATATTCGGTATAAACAAAACCCCCTTACACCGACAAAGGAAAGTTTCAAAAGAACCTTGGAATAGGATGATCGAGTTAATCATATACTCCTATTGCTGATACCTTTTCTATCACTAGTTCACAGGAGCATAATAATGATTCCGACAAATATATTGTGGCAAAACATTAACTGGCCCAGAGGCAGATGTTGGCGACCAGTGATTGGATCGACCTGAAGGCAAATTTTCAAGTGTTTTAATAAAGAGATTTCCTTATCTGGTCATGCAACTTTAGAGGTGAAAAATAACTGTTCAAAGCTTACAGCATCTTGGGGTGCGCCTTATGAAGTGATAAGGGGAACAACGAAAAATCTTATTAACCAAAATCTAATGGCTAAGATGAGTGGTTCAGTTCACTAATAATGGGAGCAGTGTTAAAAAGTTGACATTTGCCATAAAGAGAAACCGGAAAGAGAAATGTCACTGAATAACATTTCTTTATACTAAAATTTTATGCTATTACTTCATAATAAATAAAAATTTAAATTAAAAAATTTTCCCAGTTGATTTGGTCTATTTGGTCTATTAAAATTGATATTTTTATTTTAATATTACATTTAGTACAAAACGATATTTTAATATCTAGATTTCTTCACTCCATGCCCCGAGTAAGCTTTGTTTCCTATTTTTAATGCTTTTTCTTCTATAATAATGTAAGTTTTCAATGAGGAATTGTTGAGGAATATACTCAGAAATTGACTTAGATCGTCTAGAGCTACGTGTTGTTTTGAATAACAAAAAAGAAAATTTTCCCAGTGTTTTTTCATCAAAAGGAAGCTTTTGAAGGGGCGTCGCTAAAAAAGATAATTTTTAACGACCACTAACAGCGCATTCTATAATTGTATAAATGTTATTACTACGACAACTTTTACATGTAACGCTTATGGTAGAACAGCAGATTGGCGTTTAATATTAATTTTTATAAATATAGGAACCAGCCGAAAATTCTTCCATCATTTATGAACTCACTGTATATTGTCTTAATGTCTCCTCAACGTTTATTGGGCAATAGGAGCTGGAATAAATATAAATTGTAATATTTGATAACACAATAAACAGATTGAAATAGTAAATAATGGAGACTGTTTATAGCTTTACTAAAGATTATTAAGCTACACCTACATCATCCAAATAAGTAGAAATATCATTGCTAAGAGTGAATAACTCAGAACCCTTTATTCATATTTCATTTCAAATGCACCAGCTAGAATCATTAAGTATTAAGCAAAATAGCAGAGCCGTTGTTTTCTAATTAGTACTTAAATATTTTCCTTATAGCATTAAATAAATCGATTAATGTTTATCAATCAGTAATCATCTAATAAGTATTCTCCAATGGATAATCATCTACAAATTTTGATATACCTAATTGATCACTTGACCAAAACCCTATTTAAGCGAATAAACTTTACCATCTCATGGAATCGTTACTCAGACATTTTACGGATCTCGATGTGAAGATTAAAACGTGTGTAAACAGAGACAATATCGTTATTGAGAATGACAGTAATGAGGTAAAAGCATCACATCAAAAAGACTCGGAAATTGATACACAATTTTGTCACCAGCGTTACTAGTTTTTCGAACCCTTCTCGATCTCGATGCCGCGGTTCCCTCTGAAAGCTACCAACGATCTTTATTGCATTATTCGGAGTGGCTTTGATTTTAAATTCAACGTCAATTCGCATCCCCTTTTCATGATGGCTTCCGTTACACTTAATATTTTCAAACACTACCACTCGACGAAATACTTCGGATTACCACAAGGATTTCGATACAGGCGGCCAAATATATCTAAATGTTTTATAAGGAAGATAGAGAAGAACGTTTGCCTTGCAGTACGTACTTTTGAATCGTACTCCTTAGAAATAAAACTATTAAAATATGTTTTAATCACAGTTTGTTGAAACAAAATGAAATCTAGAATTTGTCCCTTTAGGCAGAAATATTTGAAAATTCCTTATAGGTTGTTCTTTAATAACTCATATCATAGCAAATTACTCAAAAAAAATTATTCCTAACAATCCAATGGGAGGCAATAGAAACATAACGACAATTTCCAATCCACATTCTAATGTAATTTGTCACGTTAACCATTTCAACAATAATTACGATAACGATATTTTTTTTACCGTTTATAGAAAATTTCAGTAATAAAATTTTCTCCAGTATAATTAATGTCCATTAAAACTGTCAGTTCACTTTTCACCAAAAAGTCTATAAAATTGATTGCAAAGATTGTAGACGGACATATATTGATAAGTCGTCTAGGAACCTAAAAGGTCGAATTACTTCCCACAAAATAAGTCGGAGTATTAATGCATGAAAGAAATCTTTTAAAAACGGTTTCCTCCCTATGTTTTAACCACCTTTATAGTATCAGCAAGAAGACTGATATGCAGAACCGTTATGTTGTTTATTGATACGAGGGTGAATAAAATATGAACCGGACTTTTCTGTTTCTCGCCCTGTAGGTAATTCGAGTGACGTGACGTCTCGATATATGTTAGGTAGGGATGTTAAGAAGAGGGGAGTTCGTCGGTTTGGCGAGGCGTAGTCGATGCGCTGTTAGTAGCATCATGTCAGAGCAAGAGGTGCATACGTCTGTTGCGCAACGTGTTGTTATCAAATATTTGGCGCGGGAGGGCGTTAGATCGTCTGAAATTTTGCGTCGACTATCTGCACAGTTCGACAATGAAACACTTTCAAGGACCCAAGTGTACGACTGGCACAAAAAGTTTTCAGATGGCCGAGAGACATCACCGCGGAAAGCCAAGACCCGTCTTTCTTCAGGGAAAATTCTTGCAACAGTTTTTTGGGATTCGAAAGGCGTACTGCTGATCGATTTTCTGCACTAACACCGTACAATTAATGCTGAGTATTACTGCGAACTACTCCAACAAGTGAAACTTGCCTATCGGCAAAAGAGGCGGGATATGTCTATCCGAAGTGTGATTCTGTTGCATGACAACGCTCTGCCACATACAGCTGCATTGACTCAAGGAAAATTGAACAAAATGCATTGGGAAATCCTTGAACACCCGCCTTACAGTCCTGATTTGTCGCCATGTGACTACCACATGTTTGGGCCATTTAAAGAAGAACTGGGAGGCCACCACTTTGAGGACAACGAAGGTGTAGGAACGTTTGTGCGCAATTGGTTATCGACACGACCAGTTTCATTCTTTGAGAAAGGTATTAAAAAACTTCCGATTCGGTGGGAAAATGTATACATAAGAGAGAAGACTATGTAGAAAAATAATATGTATTAAAATTTGTATTGATCGTACCAATAAAATTTTAAAAACAAAAGTCCGGTTCATATTTGATTCACCCTCGTATTAACTAGCGTACACTAGCCACCATAAACCAAATCTAACGTTGTCTTCTGTTACTATATATATTTTCGCATCCATGAGGTTTTCTTTCTGCAGATTCCTAAGAATTGAAGAAAGTGATAATTGACATAAATGATGACATAAATAAGTGTGGTTGAGTAGATTTCTCACTTTAGCTGTCCATGGAATTTTTCTGTTATATCACATTTGCCCTAATAGTCCAGCCCTCAGATTCATAAAAAATAATCGGGCAGATATAGTACCTTATGAATCCCATCCTAAAATTCAGATCAATGTCTGTACAAGTGAACACTTTTTTAAATTTTATAAACGCTTGTTTGTTCAATTCGACATTTCAACTCATTATCCGAAGTTCAGTCTTTAAATGGTCATGTTTCAAGTTACTAAATATTTTGCATCTTTTCTATTGGTAGATCAGAATTAATAAAAGCATTTTCGTGACATGTAATAACCATAACCTTGGATTCATGTCACCATTACGTTGTCCCACGATGGTATAACAAGTGGTTGCAAATCATTCATGTTGCAGATCAGGACGATGTCATCTCCATACCTTATATTATTAATCTGCACTCTCTGCTTGTGACCAAACAATCTGGTTCTGAAAATTTTACCGTTTGGTATCATCACTTAATAATACAAAGAGTAAATAATATTTTAAAATTAACAATTTGACAAATGTTTATCTATCCTACTTTCACTGAATGAATTTGCAAATCATTTTAAAGATTTCTACTGAAAATACTGACCAGCTCCATGTTGGGCCAGTCATTCCAGAGTGCATTATTATTTATAATTTACAATTAAAAAAGAACCGACTTCAACTGGCTTAAAATAAAAACTGTTTAGAAACCGTTTGGAATCAATCACTATTTTCTGACATATTTTTTTAATCTGATTTAAGGTACAATTCTATTGATTATAATCAAAGTTAATTAGATTTGAAAACTGCATCCAATTAAACCTAAAAATTGTAAAGAAAACAATAACCGACTTCAAAAAGGAACTTAACTAAAAATCAAAAAATAATCTTTTCCTGTAACAATTAATTGCTTTTGCTGAAGTCGGTGCCAAGTTAAAGTGAAAATAGTGCATTATTAACCGACTCCAAAAAAGGCTGTTCTCAATTCATCTTTTTTATGTGTGTTCACCGATTACTCTAATCCGGCTGAAGGAGTTTAGAAAGTTTAAATTGAATTCTGTTGAGGAGGATTCCGAAGTAGTACCATATTTTTTCAAGCTTATACCGTATTTTAGAAAATCGGCAAAACCTTTTTAACCAACTTTCTGATATAGGATAGTGGTGAAGGCGATAATATTAAAAACAGAAAATGTCTCTGTTTCTTAACCTGTCGTATAAGAAATTGAAAATAGATTGGAATTAAATCAAAATAAATGTCAGTTAATCAATTTCAAACCAAATAAATATCTTATTTTTGATAATACCGAAAAAGTTAGATTTAGATTTGGAAACTTCATCCAATTAAGCCATTACATCACTAAAAATTGTAAAATAAAATACATTAAAAAACAAAAACCGACTTTAAAAATGGTCTTAACTAAAAAGCAAAAAATATTTTTTTTCCTGCAACAATTAAATACTTTTTCTGAAGTCGGTGCCAAGTTAAAATAATTAGGAAAGTGCAACAATGAGTAATGCTTTGCAACTTTGCTGTTCAACTTGGCACCAACTTTAGAAAAAGTACTTAATTGTTGCAGAATTTTTTAACAGTTTGGTGTGATTATTTTCAGTGAGACATTAACCTAATGTCAGTAAACGTGGAGGTAGTAAATATATCAACAAAAGTTCTTTAGAAAGAAAAAATATGATTTGGTTAGTTTTACTATCCAAGTAAATGATTTCAAAGCAACATATAGGACAGTTCCATTAATATGTCTAATATTAAAAATATACCGTTTAGTGTTGTCAGAATAGCTTAGTCAACCTTATTATATATGTTTTTTTTTGCTTTTTGTAATTTGTATTTTAGGGTACTTGTTTCCTTCTCTTGACAAAATTTTTTAGTAATATTTTTTCTTAGGGCTTAAATGTAATCTCAAATTTTGTTAACTACTGTTGCCATCTACCAAACGATAGCATAACTCAGCAACTGAACAAAATCAGCGGGGTAGAGCGCAGCAGGCCGCAGTTTGAACAAACCACATTGTTATTTTGACGAGTATAGTTTGTATCAACTAATCACAAAACATTCACCTATTCTCTATCTTACTAATCGAGTGGTTACAGGCATATAGTAATTTTCAAACTGTTTAAGTTTTCACAATGAAAATTTCTTAATCCAAAGTTATCAAAATTGAGCATATATTGAGAAACGCATCATAAACACAACCTCATTAAATGTAAAAAATAAATTGTTGGATTCATTTTAAAACGGCAATACGACATATTGTATTAGATAATAAAATGTGCCACCGAACTACTTTAGAACTATGAAAGGAACTAAAATTGTATCGCACTGTATTTACAGAAAATGTAAATGGTTTGAAACACAATAATTAACTCTACTATTGTAAGTCCGTGCTTTTATTAAATTTTATCGAACTTCCTTAAACATTAAAGAAATTTTTTTAAGACTGAAATCGTATCATACACTGTGATCAACTTATATTCCGGAGTTGGATATCTGAATTGT